>CP031390.1:2400000-3000000 GCA_003814445.1 Epichloe festucae Fl1
CCACAATAGCAGCGACGATGAGGCAAAGCATCAGGGAAACTAGTAGAATGAGAGCCCAAATCGGAAGTCCACAGCACCGACGTTTGGGCTTGGCTACAACTTGGCCACTGGGTGATCGCGAGTGCGTCGGTTGACGTTGACCTTGGACAGCCGGCCAAGTGCTCCTCAGCCAGGAGCTACGAGGGGCAGTATTGTTGCGAGGTGTGTGGACGGGGGGGGGGAAGGCTGCTAGCATGTCCGAGAATCCGGATTGATGGCGGTCGTCTATACAACTCTGGTCAGCAATTGAAAAAGCAAAGACCATTCTAAAAGCCCGCGTGTTCCTTCGGCAGACTCACCCTTCTCATTCAGAAATCCATCGAGTGTGTCAAGTCTACTAGCAGGCCGTTTTCCTTTGTCGATCATAGCTGCAAGCCTCGTGGCACGACGTATCAAATCTGGCAGGCTAGTCAGACTACCCCTGGCTTCGGCAGCACGAACAGCATCGATGTCAATGCGCGGCGGACGTCTCATGGCTGATAAACGGCTGTGCTGGCGAGGAGCTTCTGCGAGAGGAATGGATTCTTTCACGTCCGATGAGCTCGCTGCCGCAAATGCTTTCAAAAAAGCGTCGGATGAAAGGCTATCGGCGTTTGTTGTATGCTTTCGGGACGCTTGCAGTTTCTTCGCTTCAGATAAACTTGTTCCTGCGCCGAGGTACACATCATTTTCAGTGGTAAGAGTCCTTTTGTTGGCACTGGTTGCTCCTTCGCCGGATGACTTCGTGTTGATCAATTCCGGCTTGCCCTTCTTGCCCAGACTAGCGCTGCGGACTAACTGGCTCTCATCCCCGTAGTCATCGTACGTAGACTCTGGGCTTTTCTCTGTCATTGACTCTTCATCAAAGGCTTCGCCATAGAGAGCGCTTGGGGTCTCAGGGGAACCCTGTACCCAGGAATCTGGCATCGCGGCACTAGAGGCATATGATCCATGAGACTTCATGCGAGGGCTCTCTTCCGGGATAGGAGAGACAAAGGATGCACTGGAGTAGAAGCACGACGCTCCTCTCCGGCTTGATGGTGGCGGGCCCAAAGCAGCACCTTTGCGGGGAGTTCCCGATGTATTTGCCGGGGCAGGTGCTGGAAATTCCGGTACTGTTCCCACGGACGACACGGTCTGTCGGGCTGAATTGCTTGACGGTGACGACCCACTGTAGCTGTCAATAGTAGAGTCCTGTGGGCTTTCTGGAGCAATCGTTTGCGAGGTGAAGACCGGTGTAGGTTGTTGTGGTCCTGACTGGTCAAGCATTGATGGAATGCGGCTCTGACTGGGACGGGGAGGCCTCTGAGGGGTCTGTTGAGGCTTTGTTTGGTGCAGTGACTGCAAATTCGAATCTTCATGGGCTGGAGACGATAAACTCGAGCCAGTGAGCGGCCATTGTGGCACCTGCGTTGGTCTTGAGATTGTTTGCCCCGGTTTTGATTCGTAGCCGAGGGGAGCTCTGCTCTTCACTGGTATCGACTGTGATGCAGGTTGAACCTGAAATGGCCGTGATCTAGTTTCTGTTTCTGCTGGTTTTGTACTTATTGCTCGCTTCGAAGGGCCTTCTCTAGCTAGCATGCCCTGAGCCTGCTCCCGGGCCCTCTTGACAGAACCTGGGGTGTTGTAGGGCCGGTCCATATCCTTTCCATTGTATGTCTTACTCATTGGACTTCAAACAGCGGATCGCGAAAATCATAAACCGCAGTTTGTGTACACAAACAGAGCGATTCTCGAATTAAGAAGGCCCACACAGCATACAGGGCTTCGATGATATGTTCGTAAATCGGCGATGTATAAAACGTTTTATCGATTCCTGGTCGTCAGGATCACGTAGATGGCTGGAACACTATAATTTTGCACTGCTGATGCGATAAATTTGCGATTTGAAGATGGCTATGTCGTTGAGTTGCATCAAGTTGTTTGGATCAATCTATGATGAGCTGTAGAAGCGAAAAGGTGAAGAAGTAAAAGGCAGTTTGTTCGTTCAAAATAATCCCATGTCGCATTGAGACAATAGGCGAATAGAGTGAACGGACTTTATCTCGTATAGGATCAAGGAACGAAAAATGTCGTGAAAGAAAACGAATCAAAGTGTTACGTGGTCGATAGCGCTGCCGTCGGCTTTTCAATTGAGAAATGAAATAGGATGAAAAAAAAAGAGTGTAAAGAACGTAGAGACGGTCCCGCGAGCACGAATTTTCGATCTATTGAACCAGAGTCAGTATTTCTCCCATACTTGGGGCGACAACCTGGCAATGAAGATATTCTGAAGCAAAAATCGAGACTGAAAACGAGAACAGTGACTCTCTTCCTCACGAACTCAAAAACACAAGAGAGCGCGCGGACTGCCACATGGGAAAACATTTGAAAAACAACGGGGGACATGGGTCACATACAGGAAACGTCTATGGTCTCAGATGCCTCCACAGGTAACAGACAGCGGTTGCCGAGAAAGAATAGAAAAGGGAAAGCGTTGCCAGCAAGCCGGAAATGAACAATCAGAGGGTGTTGACAGCATTCAAGGTTTACCGCGAAGAAGGAATGAGGGACCTAAGAATAATGGTCGCGACCGATCGAGTCATTCATTCACTTGACAACTGGAAAGACCGCCGGGCGCTCGGAATCGTGCACGCAAGAAGACCTTCCTGTGTACTTTGACCCCTTGTCGCAGATGACCTTGTGAGGCTCGTGTTTCAGATGTTGTGTTGGCAGCGACAGGTAAATTCTGATAACACAGCTAACAAGAAGGAAAGAAATTAGTACCGAGCAGAGCTTTCTGGGCCTTGGAAGGCAGAAAATCGGATGTTTTCTGAAGCAGAAGAAAAAAAAAGACATTTCAGTTGGGTTGAGTCGTTTGCAGATCGGGCGGTTTGGGTAGGAGAGTCCGGCTCAACAGTTGGAGTGACGAAACCAAGAAAAAAGTGCAGACACACCACCATTGACGCCAGAGGTGGGTTCTCACTTACTGCGTTGAGAGAATTTCAGCCTCAGCCGAGTCTCGTAGACAACGTTTGCCTGCAGCGATGTCCCAAAATGGGGTTGGCGGAATGGAAGAGAACGTTGGAGTGTGGGAGGGTGAAACATCCACAGGATGGTGAAGAGAAGAAAAGTTGCAAATGAGGCAGTCGTATCGAGGCCGCCGCGCAAAGGAGGAAGTCGCGACGCAGTCTGTTCAACAAAGCGAGGGCGGGTCGAGAACGGAGGGGCGAGGACAGCAAAAGAAAAAAGAGCGGAAGAGGCTGCCGTGTATGAAGGATGACGGTCCCGGACCATGATAACTGATAAATGCTCTTTATTGACAGCCAGACAGATTATTAAAACAGACTCCGACCACCCACTCCTATTACCCGATGCGCACGCAAGAGGTCCCTGCAATTCCAGGACGGGTCCTGCCTGCGAGGCCGCGGTGCCACAATCCCCCAAACGGCGCAGGGGTGGGACGAGCAATCAACGGCGAACGCATCACTTCCGGTTGGGATGGCGATGAATCTGGCTTGCAGCGAATCCCAATGGCAAGGGCCCTTCAAAGGCCCTTCAAAGGCCCGCCAGTCCGCCAGTCCGCCAGTCCGCCAGTCCGCCAGTCCGCCAGTCCGCCAGTCCGCCAGTCCGCCAGTCCACCGGCATGCTGTTGTATTTTCTAGGCCATCCAGGCCATCCAGGCCATCTTGGTCGCAGCTGACGCTGACGGAGCACCTTTCTCTGTCTCTTTCTCTCCTGATTCACGACCAAACAAACAATGGGTTCCAAACCCGACTCGACTCCCACGGTGATGCGATTCACAACCCTGCGAGCGCAACGGCGACAGGCAACGGCGACAGGCAACGGCGACAAGACAACGGCGACAGGCGAGTCTCCACCGCCAAGGTACACCCCACTGTACATGTTGGTGGGCTGACAACCTTGGAACCTCTACGGAGTACATGCAGGCCAAGGCCCGAGTAATATGTACATGACGCTCGGGCGGGCGGGTCCTGAAGTCCTGAGGTGACTGACACGCCTGAGAGACGCTCGGGCGTCTGGTGTCGCTGGTGTTGTCGAGTCGGACAATAAGCCCAGATGGGTTATTACGGAGCAAGGCTTTGCGCATTGTTTAGTCCGTATAGGGCTATTATTCACCGTACCTGCACAACACTGGCACCCGGCCACATGGACGTTGAGCTGAATGCTGAATAATATCTGTCACCATGAGAAAGCAGACAGCAAGAATATGATTCTTGCTTTGTTGCCTTCCGTTGGGAAGAGCAGGGACACGTGTCAATGACCAATCACGTTGGACAGGTTGAGCCCCTCCTGCCCCACCCCCTCAAGCTGCAACACAGATCCTGTCAACTGGAAACACTAGCGTCCTGTTCCTGCGTCTAATTGTATCCACCGGACACATTTTATGTAGAGCAGGAAGCAGGAACCATCCACGCCCACGCCACACACCCACGCCACACGCCACACGCCATCGCACGCTCGCCTTGACCCAACACACCAACAAGTTGACACTTTGACACCCCCTCGAACAGAAAATCGCGTACGATGCTGCCAGTCCGAGTACGAACTCTTTACTTTTCTTCTTTTGCCTTGCGTGCGATGACATTTATTACCTGGTCTCCGATCCCCATTCTTGCTGCGAAGTACTACGGACCACATGCACGGCAGATCCAGCGAGTAATACCTGTACGACTGAATATTCGTATCGGGTTTTTCCACGTTGTCATATAAAAAGATATGATGGCCTAATGGCTAGGATATTCACACAGAGTACGGATTACTCTGTACAATACGATGGGTATCCGTCGACATCTGGACTTGCCGGGGAGAGGAATGTCGCGAGACGATGCTCGTTTCATCAGTCAACAAGGGCAAGTGCTCCATCAGTCGCGAAGTAGTCCGTAGGCTGCGAATAGCTTGAAATAGCGCCAGCATGGAGAAGCGCCACGGTTGGTCAATGGTAACATCCCGGGGAACGTATCCTTACATGCGTCTTTTTTTTGTCTGTTCTCTGTTCTCTTTTCTCTCCCAGCCTCTCGCTCGGCCGGTCATCATATCTCTGCGCGCTTCGCCGACTGATTTCGGTATCGTTGGAAGTACTTCGTACCCTCGGTGATTCTGAAGAGGCCTTTAATCTTACACCACTCGGGTGAAGCCTCCCCGAACCTGGACACTGAATCAAGTTCAAATTTGGAGTCAAGATTAAAGGGAGCTCGACGACGACGACCTGGTGCGTACCCTTGCAGACCCCGTGGTTCATGACCAATTTTGTTTCCTTGCCTTGGGCGGGTCTGTCATGTATCCACCGTCTGTGTTGTACCTCACGGGAAAACGTACCAATTACGGATCTGTATTACGGATTATCGTACAATAGCAAGATGAAGACACGAAGTCATAAGCCAGGCCAAGTGTAGGATTGTTGTGAGCGTCCCACAGCATAAAAGGATTCATGCC
Source organism: Epichloe festucae Fl1 (assembly GCA_003814445.1). NCBI lineage: Eukaryota > Fungi > Ascomycota > Sordariomycetes > Hypocreales > Clavicipitaceae > Epichloe > Epichloe festucae. The sequence continues at coordinate 2,405,455 of CP031390.1, forward strand.
CATGACCATATAGTTGAGCATTCAAAGCCATGACGGCCCGCCGCGAGTAGGAATTCCTAATGTGGTTAGCCGCATCAATTCAACAGTGCTTATCGCATAATGCCCGCCATATCATGCCCGCTACGACAAACTCACATCTTACATGTACGCAGTAGGCATCACTTTCTTCGTGATACCTTCCCTCTTCGCGGCTGATTACGAGACCTTGGCACATGAGGCCGGAAAGTGAAATAAAATGACACTCAATGGTGCCGTATCCGATCACGAACGGGACTGACTATAACAGGTCCGTGTATGTCCATCCACCTCACTTTTGGAGTAATTGGCAAGGGCGCCAGCCGGGAATGACATGGCCAGATAGATGCAAAATGCCCCTTGGCCCTTCCAGACCCCTTCCAGACATGCGAAAACCAGCCCAGAATATTATGTACGGAGTACACCGTAGAATGGGGGTGGACATGGGCATGGTCATCGTTTGTTTCGGGTTCCGCGACCCCCCAGGTCCGTCAGGCCATTCATTCGTACGGAGAGAGCGTGAGGGTGAGGGAATTTGGCGTCTTCCTGCAATCTGCCAGGGCCCAGGGCCCAGGGGAGAGATGGGCCAGCGAGAGCGAAATTCTATGTTGTTGAATTTTTGTTTTGCCCCAGACGGGAAGCCGACCTGATGAACCTCTTTCTCCAAGATTCAGCAAAACCGTCTTAACATTGTCACACGGAGTAGGTGCAAGTCGTACAATTAATGTGTTTGCTTTGCATGCATACACATTTTGAAAGGACTAACTAAATCTGCCTGACGCCGCCCTCTCGAACCAGCTTTATTGACCACGGTCAACTTGTAGCAACTTGCCAGTCCCCAAACACCTTTGCTTTTTGCACTGTTGCGTTGCGTCGCGTTGCTAGGAAGATGTTCCTTCACAGCTTCGCGACGGATTAAAAGGATTTACACACGTGGCGACTTCGCGGAAGCCATGCTATTACCTCGAGTGTTCCTTGGCGGGGGGGCTTATTTTCGCCGCCAACGATGGCACCAAGGTTATTCCACGGGAGAGGAAGGAACCTGGCCTGGCCGACAAGAACTATGACTTACGTCCGTACGGGATACGAGAATTCAAGATTCAAGATTCAAGCGGCGGGCAATTTAAAAAAAAAGTCCCAGTCGCTACGAACGGGACTGGGTGGTTTTCAGGCCACAGCGCAATGAGTGACGAAGTAGCTTTGAGCAGAACCTGAGTAATTGTCGGCAACGTCCCGTCAGAAGTCATTCGCACCTGAGCTCGACGATGCAAGTAAAGGCTTGTGTCGGAGGAGTAGTCACGCTCTTCCCACCATGTTACATATATCGCGTCGTTGACCCGGCCGTTTGTTCGATTCCTAAGATGGCACCAGAGGTGCAGGGTAGGACCGTTGGCCAAGATGTCATCTTGGATAAGTCACGTCTTCAGGGAAGGGAGTCAGAGGTCTGTACTAGCTATGCGATCTTAGTCTTTGCCTATTGATCAAACGGCGCTCTAATTGCCGTGATCAAGTCGCGTGGTAATCAAGTCAGAAGTCTCAGCAAAATACGTAGCGCATCTCAACGAAGCTGTCGTGGTAAAGTCGCGGATTGCGTTGGGACCCTGAACCTCGTTGATCTTGTGTATCGATGCTTTCTAGTACGTACAGCTTTCCCCACTGCTCAATCTAACGCTCGAATTAAACATTGGCGCGTTTGTTGGCGTCGTTGAGATGTTCTACGTATTTGGCTGAGACTTCTGACTTAATTACCACGCGACTTTATCACGGTAATGAGAGCTCGTTTTGATCCTGAATAGGCAAAGACTAAGATCGCATAGCTGGTACAAACCTCTGACTCTCTTCCTAAAGACATGACCCTCTGAGGAATCGCTTCTAAATACACGAGATACCGCAGGGCAACACAAGCTATAAGAAGGTTAAGGAACGCTACAAGAGCGCGCGCCGAATAGAAGAACCTACGCGCCGAGGTCGCAAAGGATGGGTGGACGGTAAAAGGCATCAAAGATCTATCGCGTTTAGCTACGTGCATCTTCAGCTTGCCCAATACGGTCACGTACGCATATTATTCGTCATAGACGCTGTATCCGCCATCGGGCAACAGATGTCACTAATCCGTATTACAACATCCACCAGCTGCATCAACCCCCTCGCTTAGACTTGGAGTACGGAAATTCCCGTCAACACAAGGATAATTCAGCACCGAATTCCACATGTTGCGCGCAAACGGCCAGCGAGACGTGCCCAACCCTGTCCGAGGGACGGAGCCAACGCCGCCAGGAAGTTGGAGGTCAAAGTCCTTGCTCACACACCTAGGACATGGATCGTGACGACCCGGTTGGGATGCTTTGCGCTCTGGCACGAGTAGTCGTTGTCTTGGCGGGCCATCGGAGAAGCGTCTGCTTGCAGGCTGGCAGCGAGGCTGACTGCTACCAGGGAGAGTTTCATGACGATGTTTGGTATGGTATATATAGAGACTCATGTACGGACTACTCCGTACTGTCGTGTGATATATATATATATATATATATATATATCGTGACTGTGTGATTCATGTCCAAACGTACATGGAAGCACGCTCATGGCTCCAGGCTCTTTATATTCTAGCGTAACCACAAACACAACACCTGCTCTCTCGCACTACCCAGCTAGCGCAGATGCCATGATGGACTCGCCTCCGTCCGAATGGCTTAGTGGCCAAGATGAGTTGGACCATGAATCCGGGGATGCGCAACCCCGTGGGGATCTACGGGCATCTCCCGGGGCCGGGTGGTTAGATCTGAAGCAGTCTACATACATACATACATGCGCATAATACTACTACGCATGCAGAAAAGCCGAGCACGAGCAATCTGTGGTGGAGGTGGAGTGGGTTGGTGCTGTTCGGCTTCATCAGAGATGCCAGATGGTGGCTTGGCCCGGTGGTCAGAGACGCTCGATTCCATTTCCCAATTTTCCGCGTCCCTGGCAATAGTCTAAATCTCTGAACGGACGTGTTGAAGTTCCGGATAGGCTAGCTCAGAGGCCACCGCAATCATTGAATGAAACCCAAGTCTGGCCATTCCATCTCGTCATGACCAGCCAATTCATCGCCCCCCCCCCCCCCATCACCCATCACCCATCAATCCATTGTACCATGAGGCTCTCGTCGAACTTGTTTCATCCGCTCTCGTCGTACTTGTCCATCCAGGTCTTCAAGCCTGGTGAAAGAACTCCTCCAATGGCTTCCACCAACTCGGCGTCCCGGCCTCGGAGCTCACGGCCCCAGGAACCAGACTCTCCTGAAAGCTGTCCGTCATTTTCCACCACTCCCTGACCCTGGGGTTCTCGGCCATGCGTTCCATATCGCCCGCATAGTCGTAGCCGACGTACTTGTAGGACCCAAAGAGAAGACCCGTGCCGCCGTCATAATATATACTGTCTGTGAACCACCATTAAGTTAGTCTGGATCATCCGCTCCAATCCCCCCCCCCCTCTTTTTCAGATAAAGCATCAAAAACAGAAAAAGGGCCTTCTCCCCGTTGCACACGCCAGGAACGAGTCGTCCCCGAGAAGAACAAAAATTGACTCACAATCTACAATTCCACAATCCTTGATCTGCCTGGCGACCTCGGGCCAAATATTAGCGTGGCACGCCTTGTACTCGTCCACACACCCCTCCTTGAGTCTGACGACGTGCGCGAACCGCCGGCCCGGATTCTTCGTCTTGGCCGTCCATGTCGACGTGGCAGTCGAGTCTGTGCCAGGCGGCGACTGCAGGACTTGCCGTTGGGTTGGAGATGACGCCTTCCACATGGCTACCAAATGCGACCCCGGAAGAAAACACAATGCGGTTCGGGCCTGAGCGAGTAGAGGCGAGAAAATGGAAACTCTGGACGGGAAACTGGGAACGGGGAACGGGCGAGATGGATGGATGGTCTGATTCTTTTCTCATTCAATTACGACGCTGCCCAACCACCAACCAACCCCCCCACTCGCGTTTGTGGCATGCAGGCGTCTCTGGTGCTTGACCAACAAGACCGCATCAGAGATTGACAAAACGGTCAGCCATCATGCACCTCGACAATGTGCATACCTCCAATCTACATCTGAGGAGCCAATAATGCATGTCCGTCGTGAGTGAAATGGCAATGGATGGAAAAAAGGAGCGTCTGATTGGGGTATATATGCGACAAGCCAGAAGTAAAAGATGAAAAAAAATTTAGAAAAAAAATTGTATGGCTAACAAAGGACCGGACGCGAAAACTTGTCTGCCGCTCGAAGCTCGAAGCCACCACCCCCAAAATGCCCGTGACAGAAGCCGTCGTGACTTGAAACAAAAACACCAAAGTCATAAATATCCCTCCAATGCAGTGCATCTTTTTGCATTCGTCCGTTGAAACCGCCTCTCTCTTCATCCATCCCCACCACATCTTCGAGTTCCCGTCTAGACTTGAGCGTCTCCAGACACAACCACGCAGCCTGAGTCGAGTTGGACTCTGCCGCTCCTACCATTTCAGCGCTTGGAGTCTTCGTGTTGAGGTGGAAGCTCAGCCTCGTCCATCAATCGAGCCTTCTCGGACGCGGAAGCTTCTTCACGCACGCCTAGAGCGGCCAAACGCCTGACGCGCCTGCCTCGTACCGAGGCCGCGAGTTGGAAAAAGAGGCTGCAAACGCCCATGACGAGCCTGGTGACGTCAGTATTAGTTTAGTTGTCTAAAAGAGCGTAGTACAGCAAGAATTGGCTCCACACAGCGCGGGAGAAATACATACAGAGCAACGCCAACACCAGCAGTGATGCCCATGAGAACAGGCAAAAGGATCTGCGCGGCAATACCGGCGACAAGTCGGCTCAGTTCCCGACCATGTCTGAGAAGACGGTGCCGATGAGGATGAGGCTGCTGATTTCCATCACCCACAGCCTGGTCTTGTGACTGAGGGCGGTTCCATGTGCCCCCATGCCCATGCGGCAGCGCCTTGTCCTTGTCCTGGCCGTGATGCGGGCGACCATGGCAGTTCTTGTAAGGTCTGAATCCCTTGAAAGCCTTGAACGCGTCAGCCATCACCTCCTTTGCATGGCACGCCATGGAATTGCACCCCGAGACCTTTGACGGCGCCGTGTCCACATCGGCGATGATGATCTCCTTGGAAGGCGCCTTGAACAGCTTCACATTGACAGCGGGGACGCGATCCACAAACCGGTCGCCCACTTCAATCACTCTGAGTTCAACATCCAACAGCTGCAGACTCGACCCCTTGCCCATGGCTTCGGGAACGACAGCCAAGCTGTACCCCAACTTCTGTCGACTCATCTCGCCGTCGGCGCTGGCCACCGGCGCTGCCAAGTCGCCGTGCCACGGATCAGCGTGCGGGTACAGCTCGAACCCATTGAGCAGCAATCTCGTGTCGTCGACAACGCTGAAAGTCAAGTGCAAATTGGTGTCTGCACCCTCGCATTGCTTGCAGGGGACGATGACGACGTGCGAATCAGCTTGTATTGGCTGCGAGGAAGCTTCGTCGAAGAAGGGAAGTGCTTTGAGCAGGGACTCGTCTGGCTCGGATAGCTCGGGAATGATGACGAAGGCAGCGGCCGTGGCCGTGGCCGCTAAAGCAAAAGCAAGCGACGTCAGCTGCATTTCTATGGTGGGGATTTAGTTCTTTTGGGTGACTTTTTTTTTTTTTTTTTTTTTTTTTTGGCGGTCGCTTTCGATTTTCTCGCCGATGTAGAAGGAAGGGGAAGAAAAAGAATTGAAATGAGGAAACCTCACATGAGAGATAAGAAAGGGAAGAAAGTGAGAGGGAGGGAGGAGGAGAAACGAAGCGGAGAGAGTGGCGTTTGATGATTCAAACTTGATCAAAGTCAGTGAAGTCCAACGGACTCGCAACTGTTCCCGCGACCGCGTCAGTCGACCATCAAATCCGACACTGACGGCAGTACGTACGGCTACTGTAGAGTGGCTAGTTGTGCACACTGTGCGCAGTGGTACGCTGTGTGGCTGTGCCACCGGGGAAGTCGAGCGGACTGATTGGGACTTGTTGGCATTTGTAATATTTGTAATAGAACAACTTGCTGCATTGAAGTGCCGTGTGCCCCCACCCCCCCACCTTTGCAAGTGCCCTGCGCTACATAAACGCCGCGGACTTTAATCGGCCCTCCGGCGTCCACGGAATTTGGCACTGGACACAGGCCGTTTCGGGCCCACATCGCCCCACCACTCTTTGTCCTGATTTGGCATTTTTGCAAGCCAGGTTCCTCAGTATATCGTGTTGTGCTCCATCGCCACACTGTGTGCCTGCACCCAAACGTCATTCATTTCTTCTCTCTTTTGAGAGGGGCCTGGCACAATACGAAGAAGTTGGGGTGTTAATGACGCCACTCTCGATGACCTAATCCGTTTTTAACCCTAACAGGCCTCAGAGTCTGAAACTTTACCAAAAATGATAGGGATAATAATAGTTGTATTCTTTTAGTCTATACTCTAGCTACGCCCTATATAATTAGGGTTAACCATTACCTAAGCTATTCTTTACCTTAATAGGCTAGCCTATTTTAAGATAGTGTTAACTATAATACTATAATTCTTCTAAAATACTATAAGCTATTTACTTTCTTAAGTATTATTCTCTATTCCTTACTAATTCTATATCTCCTTCTTTAGATTCTAATTAGCTATATTCTATATATTTAGTCTTAGAGGTTATAGTCTTTCCTAGTATAGGATATATATCTTTAAATTATTAATATAAATCTTTTAACCTTATTCTCTATCTAGAGGTTTAATCTTATATAATACTAATAATAACTTTCTCTTAATTATTAAAAGCTTTCCCTAGGTCTTATAAAACTTCCCTTTTAGCTTATTCTCCTTATTAATTTTCTCCTATATAAGATTACTTACTTTAAACTATTATAGTAACTTAGAAGAATTCTCCTTATTATTTACCTTTTAAGTTTAAACTAATTCCTTTCTTTTCTCTCTTAAATTAAAGTGCTATAGATTTATCTCTTAAACTAAGATAAAATTAGTTTCTAATTTTAATAAGTCTATCCTATCTTAATTATTACTAACTCCTATGTGTTTAGTAAATAGATTAAATCCTAATATTAATATTACTAGAGTTATCCTTATACTTAATATAAACTAATTATTTAGAATAACTATAATACTTAGAATAGCTTAGTTTTATAAATTAAGTAATACTTTATCCTTTTTAATTACTTACTTTATTAATTATTATTTTACTAGGTAAATATTTTATTTAGTAAGCCCTATAGAAGATAAATAAGAGATAAGTCTAAAAGTAACTATTATACTATATTTCCCTATAGTTAATTTAAAGTTTAGATTTTTAAAGTAAGATTTATTATTATAGTATATTTTTCTTAGCTAACTAAAAATAAAGCTCTAGTTTTTATCCTATATCTAGGTAACTAAATCTCTAGTAGCTTTATTATAAAATTAACCTAATATAAACCTTATTATATAGTTAATAGTAATTAGTATATATAAGTCTTTATTTTAAGCCTTAGGAGTAATAAGTCTAAGGTAATCTATTATAACTAATGCCTATAATTCTAGTATTATAATAGTTTTTAAAGCTAATCTTAGTAACCTAGTTTTAGTTTACTAGTAAATAAGATAAGATTAATAGTAAGACTTAATATCTTTTATTTTATCTAGCTAGAAATATATCTTATAAAGCTTTTATATTATAATAGTTAGGCTAAAATGCCTTACTATATTATAAGCTTATTAAAGTTTTAGTAAAACCTCTTTAAAGATTATATATTTAGCTAAGGATTTATTAAGTTCTAAATAATAAAGTTTTTAGTCTATAATATAATATTTTAAAGCTTAATACTAAACTAGTTTCTATTATTTAGTTAGGATTATATAAGGACTATAAATAATTAAAGTAAGAATTTCCTTATATTATTTAAAGTTTAGCTATTCCTAAAGCTTAGTTTTAACTATTTCTAAAGTTTTATTATCTAATCTTTTTTCTTCTAGTATAATTATTATATTTATTAAAATTATTACTAGTTAATCTCCTATAGCTAGGAATATATTAACTCCTATTTTTCTCTTTACTTTATATAGATTAAATCTAAGTTTCTCTAGTAGTTATAATATCTTATTTATAATCTTTATAATTTTTATTATATTAGGATAGTGTATATATTTTATATTTAACTCTTATAAAATATTTACCTATTAAGTAACCTTCCTATATATATTCTTTACGCTAGCTAGCTAACTATGTAGCTATTCCTAGTACTCCATGTTAGGAGCGCAGAGGTCAAAGATAGGATGTTCATCGAAGCGGGTCTTCGGAGAACCTTTAGGCCATGCGAATAACAAAGAGGCTAGCTAGCTATAAGATAGCCACGTGCTTGTGAAGCAGGGTATTTATTAAAGATAGCGTATATTATTAGTGCTAGGTTAGAGATTAAAACCTTTATACACCTACCCCTAGCTAGTATTTATCTAGTAGTAACTATAATAGTCTTAGCTATTACTTTATTCTTAACCTTTTAGTATAAGCTATAATAAATTAATCTCTCTTAACCTTTTTAAGGATATAAACTATTAGCTAGATTATTATATAGCTAATACTCTAAAGATTTATAAGAAACACACTAGTACCTTATAATAATAAAGCTATAGATAATTAGGAAGATAAAGAACCCTTATAATCTAGAACTATAGATAATAATAGGGTGTAATAAATACCACTTAATCCTAATTTAGGTAGAGATATAGATAATATAACTAAAGAAAAAAGGGCATTATAGTAATACTATAAGGTTATATAATCTAAGCTATATTACCTTTAAAGGAGATAAGAGGTCTTATAGATAAAGGCGTAAATTAGAGAGCTTAAGGCAAATCTAGGATTAGCTAGACCTTAAACTAGACCTATAATTACCCCTTAATTTAGACTTATAATTACCCCTTAAACATTAGCTATGATTTTACCTGTGGTTTATAGTAATATAGTAGTAATTATATAGTAAGGTAGTCTTATTAAAATGTAAATAAAAATACCTATATATAAAGGGGAAATATATAAAAGCCTATAGAATTTCTTAGTAAACTTAGATATATTATTTAAATTAGATTACTATACCTTTAAGGATAATATAACTAAGGTAGTATATATAAGTAGCTGCCTAGCTAGTAATATAAAGTAATAGTAAATATATTATATAGCTATAGATAGGCATGTAAATTATTTGTTAATTACCTAGGTAGATTTTCTAAAATAGTTAAAAACTAGAATAATAGATATAGGTATAAGATACTTAGAAGTAATAAGGTTATTACTAAATCTTAGGTAAAAGAATAACTAATTATTTTAATCCTTTATATAAGCCTAGGATAAGGTAAAAGCTAAGTTACCTAAAGAAATCCCTATATATCTAAGAATTATAATCTTTTTAAATAGCTTAAATAACGCTATAAGGAAGTAAATAATTAGTTAAGAGATTCTAATAACCTAGAGCTAACTATAAGGCTAGGGTAAGAAAGTAAAGGTTATAATAGGTTTAGGCTAAAATAATAAAAAAGGTTAGGACTCTAAAAGAAAGAGATAATACTCTTATTTTATATTACCTATAGATAAGGCATAGTAATAAAGTAAAGACTAAGGGAAAAGATTATCCCTAGTATACTATAAATATAAAAAGCCTAGGCATGCTTTACTAGTTTATTAGGCACTAGATTATTTTACCTATAAAAGTACTAAGTATATAACTAAGAAGTATAGGGAAAGCAGTAATAAAGCTATATCTCCTAATATAATACTAGTTTAATTAGCATAGACCTAGGAATATAATCTTACTATAAAATACCCTATAGATAATAGAATAAGAATATAAGTATCTTTATAATAAGATAACTAGTAATTAGCTATATAAGCGCTATTTAATATAGGTATATAGTCTTTAATAATTTATCTAAAATTATTATTAAAAAAGGATTAGGAGAATATAATCTAATTAAATAGGATATTAAAGAGTGTAAGTAAAAAAGTAATTCTATATTAAGGAATTTTAAAAAAATTAGTTAAGATAAAAGATAGTATAGGATTTATAAAGGTTTACTAAGTTAGCTACTTTATTACTAATATAAGTAAAGGGATAATTCTAGGTATAGACTAAATTAAAGAGTATTTACCTATAATTATATATTAGGAGCATAAATACTAGAGATATCTAGTAATAATAAAATATCTCTCCTTTACTTATAGTAAGCGGTAAGTATATAAAGAAAAAAAAATAGTAGTAATTACTTTATTATTAGAAGTAATAAAGATTAGGCTAAGTATTCTAGAAAATAAAAATTAAAAAGGAAAAGGAGAAGGCTAATTAAAGGACCTAGTAGTAATAAATATATAAATAAATAGCAAAGTAACTATATAAATCCTAGAGTATACTTATTTATAGTAAAAAAGCAAAGGTATTATAGTTATACTAATTTTAGAAAATATAAGTAGTAAAGAAGCTATATTAAATTAGGATAAGAGCACTAAGCGCCTTATACTAATAATCCTAGAAGAATATAAGGAGTTTATAGATATTTTTTCTAAAGAGTTAGTAAGTAAGCTTCCTAAACTAGGAGGTTATACTTATATAATTAAATTAGAAGAAGGGAAAACACTACCTTAGGGGCCTATATATAATTTAGCTAAGAGGGAGCTAGAGGTTCTTAAAGAGTACCTTATAAGTGCGTAGCTTAAAGGGTAAATTAGAAGATTAGTTAGCCTAGCTAAAGCCTTAATTTTATTTATTCTAAAGAAAGGAGGGAAATTAAGGCTTTATATAGATTATAAGGGCTTAAATAAGATTATAATTAAGAATAAGGCCCCTTTACCCCTTATTACTAAAATTCTTAATTAATTAGTAAGCATAGTTATTTTTATAGTCCTAGATTTAAAAGATATATACTACTAGCTATATATTCGCTTAGGTAATAAGTAAAAAACAGCGTTCTATTGTTAATATAGCTACTTTAAATATCTAGTAATGCCATTTAGACTAGTTAATATACTAGTGACTTTTTAGGAGTATATTAATAATACTCTTAAAGGACTTATTAATAAGACCTATATTATCTATCTAGATAATACGCTAATATATAGTAGTAGGGTTAAAGATTATATAAAACATATTAAATAAGTTTTACATAGGTTTAGAGAGGTAAGTCTTTTTATTAACCTTAAGAAGTGTTAATTTTTAGTTAAGAAAGTTAAATTTTTAGGCTTTAAGATATTAGAGAAAGGTATTATAATAGACTTAGTAAGAGTTAAAGTAATTATAACCTAGCTAATATTATATAGTGTTTTTAATATTTAGTTATTTCTTAGTTTTACTAGATTTTACTACTATTTTATTAAATAGTATAGTAAAGTTATTATTTTATTAATAGATTACCTTAGAGGGAATTAACTAGTGATATTTAAACTAAAACCCTATAAGCTAGCAGTGTTTAAAGAGCTTTAATAAAGATTTTAGGAAGCGCTAATTTTAGTGTATTTTAACTTACTTATATATCTTAGAGTGAAGATAGATATATCTAGACATGCGATTAGGGCTATACTTATAATATTAGTGCTAGGTCACTAGCACTTAGTTACGTTTATATTAAGGAAAACAACTAATACTAAATTATAATATTTAATACCTAACAGTGAATTATTAGCTATCTAAGAGGCTTTTTATATATAGAGACACTATCTTGCTTATTTAGCTTATATAATTAAAGTTATTATAGATTATTTAAACCATAAGTACCTTACTATAAAGCCTAAGCTTACTAGTAAGTAAGTAACTATACTTAATAAGCTTTATTCTTTTAATTTTAAGATTATATATTATATAAGGAAATTAAATCTTACTAACTTACTTTTAAGAAGACTAGATTTTATAAGTAAGGTAAGGAAAGAGAAAGTAGTAACTATATAACTTCCTACCTTTTTATCTAAATTTATAAATACTAAGAGATAGGAACACTATAGTAATATTATTAATGCTATAGGCTCTATAAAAACATCACTTAATATAACTAATAGTTAGTTATAATAACGCTATAATAATACTGCTAATATCTAGGGTTTTAAAAAATCATAACTTAACTATATTTCTAAAGAACCTAATAATCTAGATAATCTTAGAAAAGTTATATTAGTAGGGTTATTTAATACTTTTTATACTTCTATTAATAAGTAATAAGCTAGCTATAGTAATACTATTAGTACCTAGTGTATATATTATTTATTACTTAATTATTTTAATTTTCCTATTAGACTAGCTATTTCTAATAGGGATAGACTAGTATAGGTTATTACTAGTAAGTAGCGAGGGCGCCCCTTAAAAACATTACTTATCTATATCCCTATAAGACTAAAAGTATCTAGTAAACTAATTACTTATAGAGATATTATAGCTAGGATCTAATCTATTTAGAGAACCTCTTCTAAGTTTAACTCTAACTTTCTAGAAAAGAGCTTAGAATTAAAACCCTTAATTTAAGTCTTATTATATAAAGCATAGTAAGGCAATAACTTTACTATAGCTTAATTAAAGTTACTTAAAAGTAGTAATCTAGCTATATCCTAGATATAGTTAATTAGACTCTCTAAGCTATTAATATTTAAGAATTATATTTTTATTTCTCTAAGTATAAGGAAAGAAATTTTATTACTAACTTATAATAACCTTATTACTAGGCACTAAGGAGTAAGTAAAACTCTTTATTAGATTATAAACTAATATTATTAGCTAATAATAAAGAAAGATATAAAGGTATACATTAGTACTTATATAAATTATTAGACTTTAAAACTAAGGTATTATAAACTATATAGCAAGCTAGCTATATTACTAGTGCCTAATTACCCTTTTTAAGAATTATTAATAGATTTTATTACTAGACTTCCACTAGTAAAAGATTTAAATTAAACCTATAATGTAATTTTAGTTATTATTAACTGTTTTATAAAATATAGTATTTACATCCTTATTTTAATATAACTAACTAGTAATAGGCTAGTAACTATGTTCTTAGAATATGTTTTTAGAGACTATAAAGCCTTAGAAGGTATTATAATAGACTAAGGTTTTATATTTACTAGTGGTTTTTAGATAACTTTTTATTATCTTCTTATAATAAAGTAGCTACTTAGCACCGCTTTTTACCCCTAGATAGATAGTTAGATAAAACGTTTAAACTAGGTCTTAGAATATTATTTAAGGGCTTTTACTTATACTAAATAGACTAATTAGGTAAATAACCTATTAATAGCGTAATTTGCGTATAATATAAGTAATCACTTAACGCATAGCTACACACTAGTAAAGGCATTATAAGGTTATAATCCTAGAGGTCCGTAGTAAGTAGTAGTAAATATTCCTTTAGTAAATAATTAAGCTAAAAGTAGGATTTTAGCACTAAAAGAGAAGCATACTATAATTAAGTAGCTTTTAAGTAACTTATAGACTTAGTATAAAAAATATTATAACTAGAAGAGAATTCTAATAAGGTTTAAAGTTAGTAACTATATTTTATTATTAATAAAAAACATTAACCTAAGACACCCTAGTAGGAAGCTAGCTATAAAGTATCTAAGCCCTTATAAAATTAAAAAGGTAATTAGAAGTTATAGATTAGTATATTAATTAAAATTACTACCTAGGACTTAATTATATAATATATTTAATATTACTAGTCTTAAACCTTTTAAAGGGAACCTAATAGACATAGAAAATATGTCCTTATTATAAGATACTATTAAAGATAATAAATAAGAGTTTAAAGTTAAGAGAATTATTTTATATTACTATAATAGAAGGCATTATAAATATCTAGTTAAATAAAAGGGCTATAATACTTTAGAGAATTCTTAGGTATTAAAAAGGGATTTTATTACTAGAGAAATTATTAATAACTATAAGTAATAGCTAAGCAGTGAAGTTAATATAAGGTAATTACGTTTTATAACTTAATATACTAAAGATATTAGAAAATAAAGTTAATTTACTTAGATAACTTAAATAATCTATTATATAACTACTAAGCACCTATCCCTTTATAATAGAGTTAGCCCCTAAGACCACTAGTCCCTTATTATTAGTAGTAGCTATAGGAGCTATAGAGAAAGAGGCCTTAGGAGTATCTTTATTATTAGAATCCCTCTCTCTATATATATAAACCTAAAGTGCACTAAGGAGCTTAATAGGACTAATATATTTAGGTAAATTAATAGTATTTAGTATAAACTACTAGTAAGTTAGTTAAGTATTAGCTATATATACTAAGAAAGCTTACCTTTAGGATATTCTAGGCTATAAAGTAAAGATAGTTTAAAATATTAATTTAAGTCTCTAGATTTATAGTATTACTTAGTAGTGCTATTATAGTATATTTATTATATTTTACCTTATAAGTAATATTAGTAAATATTTAAGTATAGTAAATATAACTATACTTATTAGAATTTTTATAAACTAGGATAGTATTTTATAGCTTTTTCTTTACTTTTATAATAGGCTAGTAGTAAGTTAGTAGTAATCTAGTGTCTAGGTAATAGGATTATACTTACTTTATTTTAATAGTAGTAACTACCTTTAGGAGTAGCTTTAATAAGTTTAAATAGCTTATTATAAAGCTATATAATTTAAGCTAGAGTCTAGTAGTATATTAGTAATAAGTAAGCAGATTTTAGTTAAGAGAGATATACTATAATATAGTTTTTATTATTTTAGAAGTAATAAGTATATTTTATTAAATAGCCTATTAAATATTAGCTATAAAAAAGTAGTAAGTAAGTAAAGAAGTTATACTTAAAGATTTATTATATTTAGCTAAGAAGGTTTTTTTATTAATAAGGTATCCTAGAATCTTATAAGTACTATTTTTTAGGAGGATATTTTATATTACTACTTACTAATAATAGCGTATATATAGAATCTTCTTTAAAGTTATTTTACTAGTAGTAAGTTAGTAATAAAAACACTATAAGAATATAATAAACTTATAATAAGATTTTAGAAGAAGTTTACTTTAGAGAAGACTTTATAGAAGACTTTATAGGAGATTTTTTAGTTAATAGATTTTCTTAAGGTATTAATAAAGGCAGAGTTTAGGTATAAGACTTAGATATAGTAAACTAGCTATAAGTTAGCTATAATAAACTAGATAGGGAAGTTATACTAATAAGAGTGTAAACTTATAAGCTAGATAAGGGTAAGAAACTAAGATAAATAAGGATAGATAATAATAATAATTAGGGACTAAAAGAGGTTAGTAACTACTAAGTAATAGCAATAAGAGAGCTACTACTTAGCTAGTAAGGGTAACTTATAAGGTTAAGGGATATTATAAAAGAAAGGAAAAGTATAAAAAGGGGGAAAAATCAGTCTCTTTTATATTAACCCTAGACCCCTTAAGTGATTTAACGCACTATATATAGGTAATTTACAAATTATAATAATAACTATTAGCACTACTAAACGCATATATGCCTAATAGCTATAAGCTTATAATAACTATAATATAAGCCCTTTAGTTAGACTATTTAGAACCCTAGTATTAAGTACCTTATTTATTTAACTAATTACGAAAATTAACATAGGTTATCTATGTTTTTTTTCCTAGCTATATAATAGGCAATAACATTTGTTTTACTATAGTAAAGCTACATATAAGCTACTATTTAAACATTACTAACTATAATAAGGGGTTATTTTTAATTAGTAGTATTATTATTATTATTTCTTTTGTTTACCTACACATCTAGATATAAGGTGCCCTATCTTATTTTCCTTATAAAGCTCTAATATAGTAACTATACCCTAAGTAAGTAGCTTATTTTATAATTAAGGTTAATTATATATAGGGGGGGTATTATATTAGGAGTATAGAGGTTAAAGATAGGATATTTATTAAAGTAAGTCTTTAAAGAACCTTTAGGCTATATAAATAATAAAGAGGCTAGCTAGCTATAAGATAGCTATGTGCTTATAAAGCAAGGTATTTATTAAAGATAGCGTATATTATTAGTGCTAGGTTAGAGATTAAAACCTTCACGCACCCGCCCCTAGCTAGCATCTATCTAGCAGCGACTGCAATAGTCTTAGCTATCACTTCGTTCTTAACCTTTCGGTGCAAGCCGTGACACTCCATCCGCTTAGTTAAGAGGGAAAACCCTTTGCTAGGGAGAAAAACCCTCTTGTGTCTGTAAACAGGCTAGCGCTAACCCTCTTCCGGGTCTACGCCGCATTAGGTGTGACTAATCGTAGGTGTTTAGTGCTAGCTTGCGCTAGCCTTATCCTAAAAAAAAAAAAATAAAAAAGAAAGGAAAATATATAGTAGTGGTCCTAACTAGCTCCCTTTAGTGCTAGTCTAGTCCTACTCTAACCTAGCTTTACGTCCCTTACTTTGCCCTAAGGTGTAGTAAATTTGGATTTATAATAATAATTTACTTTTTATTTACTTTACTTCTAACTCTTCTAGTGCCTTACTTTTTAGCTAAATCTAACCTAGTACTAGTCTAGATGTCTTGTAAAGTCTAAGCACATGGTTTTATTTAATTATAGTAAGGGGTAGGTGATTTAGGCCTAGTGGCTAGGTAGTTTTGCTTCTAGATTAGTTACGCGCTATCTATGTGTTTACTTATCTTATGCTTTATTTTCTAGCTAATATTATAATTAGTCCCCCTCTCTCTCTCTCTTAAGTATAAAAGAAAGCTCCTTCTCCCTTAAGGTTTTAACCTTTTTTCTCTTTTTATAATAAATTTCCTATAGGTTCTTTTTCTCCCTATTCCCTTTAGGAGCTATTTAAGGCTTCTCTAGTCTAGTGCTAGTTTAAATACTAATATTTTATATAGAAAAACGCGCTATAATATTACTAAGCTTTATAAGTACCCTGTTTTTAGTGCTATTCTAGCTCTAATCTGCCTAGGAACTTATAACCTTAGATAAGTATCTAAGGAAGTCCCTAACCTAGAAGTAATTAGATTAGGCAAAGGCAAAAGGCTTAGAAGTAAGTCCCCTTTACCTTTATTCCGCCCTATTTCTAGGTCTAACCTAGGGTAGCTAGGTAAGCCGCGAGAGATCTAGTATATATCCTATAAGATATAATCTATTAAATATAAGGGCTATTAGTGCTATAATATTATTAGTAAGTTAGTTTATTTCTAGTCTAGGGGCAGGGCTAATTAGCATATAAAGGGGTAATATCTAACGCTTACTTTAATTATTAGGTTTATAATTATAAATATATTAAGGTAATATTAACTCCTACGCCTATTCTAAGCTTACTTTAGTGCTAATTTACTTGTAGCTAAATATTACTAGCTAGCGAGGGGAATATTAGTAGTTAGTTAAGACCTAGGCTAGTATAGTCACTAGGAGTAATATAAGTGGTTTTACTTTAGCTTAGTAGTGGCTTTATTTTATAGCTAACTTTAATTATCTAGGCCCTAGAGGACTATATAGCTTAGGTTAAGAAACTCTATACTAAAAACTATGCTAAGAAAAAATAGGGCACTACTATAGTAAGCCTAGACCTAGCTAGGTCTAGGTTTACAAAGGAATAATATAATAAGGTTATCTTTTAGCTCTAGTGGCTTAACACTAGGGTAGCGGAGATAAACTACCTTCTAGCTACTAGCCTAGTAGCTAAGGGCAAAAGTAAGGTAATAGAGAATATAATCCTAGTTCCTAAGGAATAATAAGGCTAATTCTAGGTTAGTAAAGGGGCAGTAGTAGGCTAGTGTAAAATAATACCTATAGTATTTACTTAAAATTAATCTAATAACTATTCTAGACCTATAGTCTTCTTATCTTAGTGTAATTTTACCTTATATCTAGCCTGCCTCTATGGCTATACTATTTTACCTAGTGCCTCCCTCTAGTTATCTATAGTATTCGTTTATTAGTTAGTTTAGTTACCTTTAAGGTAGCCTAGGTCCTCCCCTAGTTTACATTAGCTAAAGGCTAGGTCTTATACTAATATATAGTATTAGAGTCTTCTTATACTAAGGAATTACTTTATAATATATCTTGCCTTTAGGGGATTATCTAAGGCTAGCCTTACCTCCTATGTGTCTCTAGGCTATCTTATTTAGGGGTATCTATAGTTATAGTTAGCGTAGTTAATAATTATATAGTACTAGTCTTTAATTATATAACTATAGCTATATAGGGGTAAAGCTACCCTAGGAACGCGCCTTTAGAAAAGGAACTTATTAAGGCTAATCTTTCCTATATATAATTATACTATTATAGAGAAGATATACTTATTAAGTCTAGTGTAAAATTTCTAGATTTCCTTTAGGTTATAGGTAAGTAAGTAATTCTCTATTAGCTCTCTCCTATGCCTATATTATCTCTATTACCTATTAGAATACTAGTCTTCCTATCTTTTCTTTTACTCCTTATATAGTTATATATCTAGTTTATTATTAGTAAGTAAGGGTCTTCTTTTATATTATAGTACTATTTACACTAAGTTAGCTATAGCCTATATCTTATTTATTATTTTACTAAGTATAATCCTTTTCTTAAACTTCTGCTTTATCTTATTTAAGTAAAGGTCTAGAGAAGGGATATAGGTTTTAACTTTTATCTAAGTAACTAGTGTAGCCTTAAATACTCTAGCTATAGTCTAGAGATAGGTTAATTAGTTTACTATAAAACTTCTAACTATTCCTTATAGTTTTCCTCCTTTCTTTATTAGGGTGTAGTAAGCGCTTGCCCTATAGGTAAGAATAGGCTAGATTACCTATGTGTATATAAGCTAGGTATCTCTAAAGCTAATACCCTATGCTAATACTACTAATATAAAGAGTGTAAGCCACTACTAGGCTAGCTTTCCCTTAAGGATATTCTTATATACACTTTAGTTAAGTTTCTTATTTACCTATACCCTAAGGAATTAGTATACCTCTATTAGCGCTATTTTCTCTATACTAAGCTAGACCCTAGCCTATAGGGGCCTATAGGCCTTACTAAAGTGTATAAGTTTAGTTTTTACTAGGTTAAACTTTACTCTTACTTTCTTTACTTATTTCTTATAGATCTTCTAAGTAGCCTTAAGTCTTCTCTAGGTTTATGCTATATTTTTACTAAATACTATAATGTTTATATTATTAGTAAATCTAATTACTACTATGCCTAGGATAGCTTAAAGGTATATATAAAGTTCTATAAAGTAAAGGAGAAAGAGAATTAGTAATAGGGGAGATCCTTATAGGGTACTAGCCTTAATCTTAAAGGGTCTAGAGAGTTCTCTATTAAAGCTAAGCTAGCTTATTCTATTCGCTAGGAAGCTTTATATTACTACTATTAGCTAGTAAGGGATTTCTATTAGGATTAGCAAGTAAATTAAGTATAGGTAGCTAACTCTATTAAAAGTAAATAAGATATTTATCTAGGTAAGTAAGGTAATTCTACCCTTACCCTAGGCCTCTCTTACGCACTTTACTAAGACCCTAATCGTAGTCTTTATTAACCTATTTATCCTATTCCCTATCTATAGTTCTAGTAGAAGTCCTTTTACCTTAGTAAAGGCTATAAGTTACTTTATAATTGCTACTTCTATAATTTTTCTTATAATATTTAGTAAGGAGATAGGCCTCTATGTGTTAGCCCTTTTTATCTCTTTTATTATCTTACCTAGTTTTCTAATTACTACTACTCTAGTAGTCTAGAATTAGGCTAGGAAATACCTTACTTTAAGGATAGCATTTAGGAGCTAGACTATAGCTTCTTTTACTAGCTTACCACAGGCCTTAATAAGGCCTACTAGGAGCTTATTATTACCTAGTGCTTTCTAGCTAGCTATATCTAATATAATATCTAATATCTCTTCTAATCTAAACTAGTTATTATCTAGGAATAGTGTATTATCTAGCTCTAGGAAGGTAAGGTCTAGGATATAGAAAAGGTCCACTATAGGCTTAGGGAAGAATCTTTATATAAGTATACTTGCTTTATTCTTATATATAGTAGCTAGGTTTAGGTTATTTTTAGTTCTTTCTAGCTCTAGTAGTCTAGGTAGTTCTAGGGAGGCCTAGCTTTAAAGCTAGGCCTATCTCTCTAGTCTTTACGCTCCCCTATTCTTTCTCTATATATTAGCCTTTTATAAGGTATCTCTCTATGTGTTTTTTCTCTTAGTTCTAATAACTTATTCTTAGTCCTTATTTACCTTAGTATAAGCTTACTAGTTTACTTCTATTCTTTATTATCTCTATTATCTCTTTACCTATTTAGCTTTAGTAACTGCCTCTTTAGTAGTCTTTAACTACTATGCCTCTAGGCTAGGGAGCCCCTAGGGCTTCTATAAGGCTACCTTATTTGCTATTTATTAAAGGTTTATAATAAGCTAAGTAGTGTATATATCTATCCCTTCTTTATTATATAAATCTAGGGCATTTTTAAGTTAAAAGCGTACTATTACCTCTGCCTTTATGTATGGTTTATCTATTGTATTTTACGTATATCTAAGGGCCCGTAGGATATTATCTTACAGGCTAGTAAAGATACTAATTAGCTATAGGATATAGTTAGATCTAGTAAGGTCTTTTACTCCTTTATAGTAAACTTAGATATCTAGGGTTACTTACACTAGGTCTATAGTACTATCCCTATTATCCTTATATTATCTAGTTAGTTCCCCTTAGGGCATTACTAGTCTAAGCCTTTACTAGCTTATAAGTTCTAGTAGCTTATTTGCTTTATTAGTTATTTTATCTAGCCTATCCTAGAGAGAATGCTTTTAGTTAAAATCTCCTATAAATACACTTTAGTTACGTAGTGTCTCTATATTAATATCTTATATAAGGGTATTCTAGTTATTACTATAACCTTCTAAATAAAGGGAATAAATATTAATCCTATGAATTTTCACTAGTAACTAGTTAGGCCCTCCCTAGGCTAACTATAACCCTATATTATATTTCTTATTAATATATATAGCATTATGCCTATTATAGTGTGTAAGTTAGAACTAGGTAAGGCCTAGTGTAAGAGGCTATAGATATTTTATGTGTTCTTACTCTTAGATTACTATTATATCTATATTAGTTTAGTAATAGAGTATAATATATATTAGGCTATTTTTCTTATTTATATTCTAAAAAAGGACTTATAATATTACTATATTAATTAGGGGGGTAGTAGTAAGTCTTAGCTATCCTATACTAGTTTTATTCTAGCCCTAAGTTATTTTATATAGCACCTAATGCTCCTAGCTCTTAGCTATTTAGCACTTTACTTTATATTTATAGGTTAACCCCTTTTTCTTCCTATTATTACTATAGGTTCTATAGCTATACTAGCTCTCTCTTAAGCTAGAGCTAGGTTCTTACTAGGGGAGCTAGAGGTAAAGCGGGATAGTTATTTTAGGTAACTAGCCTTTACTATATTTTACTTCTCTTTTAGCACTAGGTAGTCTCTAGACTAGGCTAGGTATAGTCTAGAGTATAGGATATAGTTTTCCTTAAGTTATCTATTTATTATTAGGCATAATACCTTACTATCTTTATACTAGCTAGCTTTATACTTACTATACCTTAGTGCTACCTTATAGAACTTAGTAATATATCCTATTTAGAAGTAGTTATAGTACTATCTAGGTTATAAGGTCTTATTATATAGTTTAGTTTAGAATAGCTTTGCTTTAAAGACTATTTTATCTTAGTATATCTTATTAGTATCTTTAACTTTAGCTAGTCTAAGAATTAGGGTGGTTTATTAGGCGTTTTTACCCTAGGGGTATCTTATAGTTACCTTAATTATATTTACTTTATTTACTTTTCTAATTTCTATTACTAGGTTCTTAATAGATATATACTTTATTAGGAAACCCTTAATAATAACACTAAGTATATAGTAGTAAATAACTACCTCTAGGCTAAACACTTTAGTAATTTATTTTTAGTTTTCTTTATACTATACTATATTTCCTTTAAAGGTAATAATTATATCCTTACTAAGGAGTCTTCTAGCTACTACTACTAAGGCTTACCTAATAGCTCTATTTATAGCTATAACTATATCTTCCGCGCCCCTAGACTAAAGTGATTCTTATATAGTATTTCCTTTTATAAGTACTTCTCTATATTATCTTCTAGGGACCTAGAGAGAGGGGGGGTTAGTATTTAGTTATTTTAGAGTAAGCCTAGCTATAATACTAGCCTAGGTTAGGGAGTTATTATCTTTAGCTTCCTCCTTAATAGCCTCCTTAAGGGCTATTTTTAATACTTCTTTAGTAGTATAGATATTACTATTATTAGTATCTATAGTTCTTATTTTAGCTTAGGCATAGTTCGCTGCCTAGTTAGCTATAGCTAGTATAATATGCCACACTTAGGTAACTTTATTACTTAGGATAAGGCTAGTAATCTTATTATAATATTTTATGTCTTTAGGGTATGTAAATTAGTTCTAGTCTACTATTAGGTTATCTTTACTCCTTTAGATATTAAACTATCCTATTCCTATATTTAAGTAGTAGCTACTCTAAGCTAGCCCCCCTAAGCCTATATTAATTACTATTAGTGTCTTATTCACACTCCTATCACTAGCTTTATTATAGTGTGATATTATAGGGAGGGAGAAACAAAGGTAAGGATTTTAAATATTAATGTGATTTGTATTTTAGAGGCAATTCCGGACCTTAGGGTTGGTGTGGAAAAGTATGCAAAGGTAACCTCAAACCTTCCTATAAACCTTAGAGAGATTTACTATTAAATTAATAATCCCTTTATAGTTTATATATACCTTTAATAAATAAGGTAAACTATTAACTAGCTATTATATCTCTTTTAGTCTAATAATAATAGCTAATATTTCTTTTTCTAGTATTATATAGTATTTTTCTATATCCCTTAATTTATATAATATTTATATAATAATTTAAACCTTTATAAAATTTAAGTCTATAGCGCTTATACTAGGTTCTATATTTTCTAGCTAAAATAAAACTCCTCTAGTTCCTATATCTAAAGTATCTATTACTAAATAAAACTATATTCTTAGCTAGGCCCTAAAAGTGGTATTTACCTAAATACTATAGTAAATCTAAAGTAAGGTATTTTAAGCTTCTAGTATTTATTTAGGTTTCTCCTTTAGAACTTTTACCCTTTAGACTAATAGCTTCCTAGATTTTATAACTTTCTAAACCTCCTAAAAAAAGACTTTCTTAATAGTTAATACTAGATTTAATTTACTAGGGATAAACTTTCTTAAGAAGGGTATTAAGTAAATTAAAACTAAGATTTTATTCTAAGTTTTTAGAGACTACTATTAGAAGTATTTTACTAAATTAGTAAATCTTTTATAATATTTCCTTACTAGTCTAATCTTTTTATATTTAATAGAAAATCCTATATAGTTTACCTTTAATATAAAGAGAGTTATCTTATATTTACTTAGTCTAATTAGTGCCTAGGTAATTCTTAGGAAGTAGTGTGTTTATAAGAAGTTAAAGTGATTCTCCTATATTTTAGAACCTAAGTAGTAATTATCTATATAAATAGAAAATAAGGTCTTAATATCTTCTATATATCCTAATATTAATTTGCTTTTAGATTTATCTTTAAAGAATAAATACCTAAAGGTAGTGTCTCTAAATCTAGTATATATTCCTAGTAACCTAGTTAATCCTTATACTATATTATTATAGTAATATATTCTATTAGGGCCTAAGAAGGCTATCTTATGTTTATTAGGTAAATAAATTCTAATTACCTAGAATTTATTTAAAGCATTTACTTATAAGATTATTATTAACCTTTTATAATAAATTAAATCTAAATTAGCTTCTATATTATAGTAAGGATAAGCTAATTTAACTATCTTACTATTTACATTATAGTAATTATAAATTACTTAAAAATCCTTTTTAGGCTTTAGGGTAAATATTATTAAGGCTACCTATTCTAAATCTCTATAGCAAATAATACCTACTTTCTCTATAGCTAGAAATACCTTCTTTAAAAACTTATAATATATCCCTAAGTAATAGTATTACTTCCTTTTCCTAGGGTAAGCGTTTAAAACTAAGGGAATGTAGTATTATAATAGGTTAGTTATATAAATATCTTTAAGCTTCTTAATAAAGTAATCTTTAAATATATAATATAGCCTTATAACTATTATCTATTATTTTATGGTTCTTATATAGTCTTTAAGTGTAATATTAAACTAATTAAACTAAGAAACTATAGTTTTAGACGCTAAGTTTACTAATAGTTAATTTATATATAAATTCCAGAATCTTAAGGGGTACCCCTTAATTTCCTAATTTCTTATATAAATTTCTAATTTACCTAGTCTTATACTATCTTATATAGCTTTCTTCCTATTTATATTATAAACTAGCACATAACCTATAATATTTAAGTGTATTACTAAGTCTATACTATAGTCCTTACTATCCTTAGTTTTACTAGTTAATTCTCTAATCTAGTTATTTATATAGTAATTTCTAATTTTTAAGGGAAAGGCCTTAATTTCCTCTTTTCCTATATAAATTAGGCATAGGTAGTGTACTAGAGTGTATATAGTATAATACTATCCTTTTCTTATAACTAATCCCTCTTACTTATATTACTAACTATATAAATACTAATTCCTATCCTTAGTTTCTTTTACTAAACCTCTAATTATAATATTTATATAGTGATTTTTATTCTTTAAGAGGTAGACCTTAATTTTTAGTTTTCCTATATAAATTAAGTTATAGTTATGTCCTAGTGTGTTTACCTCTAGATCTTAAACCTTTAAAATACCTAATTCTAACGCATTATATAACTTATATCTAGCTTCTCTAAGTAAGACTTAATTTTTATTATTTATATAGTAATTCTTACTTAGTAAGGGGATACCCTTAATTTTTGATTTTCCTATATAAATTAAGTCCTTACTATATCTAGAGGTATTTATCTTATATTCTTCCTATAGTATTACTATATTATATACCTCCCCTAAGATATTAAATAAGTTAAGATTATCTTCCTTATCTTAATCCTATTCTTTACCTATATTAATCTTTATATATTTCTTATTTCTTCCCTTATTAGTTTTCTCCTTATCTAAGTCTTCTAAATTATCTCTTATTAGATTTCCCTAGGATAATCCTAATTCCTTATTATACTATGCTTTCTCTAGATCTTATTTAAAGTAGTTATAACTTATATTTAAGGATAATTCCCTTTCCTATAATGCTTTATAATGTTTAATCTAACTCTAAGTAATTATCTAATAAGCTAATATAGGTTTTAGTTAAGGGTTACTAGTATAATAAGAGGTAAATAATTTAATTTCTATCTTAGAGCTTAACTTAATAGCTATTCTATTTATAATAACATTTTATAGTAGTTTCTAGATAACTATAGTAGTAGACTTTAGTTTTAATTTACTAATAAAAACTTATTTACTAGTTATTTTCACTATATTATCTAAATTTAAACTATATAAGCTATATAACTCTATTCCTATTTTACTTATAGTAATATTATTCTTCCTAATAATATCCCCCTTAGTCTTCCTATTTTCCTAATATACTCTTTATTTATACTTTATTCCCTAAGTATTCTTTACTAGTATTCCCTTAAAGCTTATTATTCTAATCTTATTTACTAGCTATAGTTAAATAAGAAAACATAAATAATTACTAACTTTATTATTTATAATACTTAGTTTTTTAACTCCTAGTTCCTAGCTTCTTCTATTATCTAGCTATTTAATTCTCTTAGGAGCTATTTAACTTTCTCTAGAATTTCCTAGTTATTTTCTATAAACTCTATAATCTCCTTTAGATTTATCCTTTATAGTAACTAAGCTCTTATATTAAATCTTTAGAATAAGTCTAAGTAAGGATATATTAGTAAAGTTTAAGTTTCCTCTTTTATTCTAGTAATTATAATCTTTTCCTATTTATAATATTTAATAGTATTTACTCTTTATAACTAAACTTTTCCTAATAATATATCCTAATCCTAAGCTAGTATAATATAATATTTTAATAATACTAGGATTTTACTTACTATAATCTAGAGGTAAGTATAGTAAGAAATCTGCTAATTTCTATTATTTACTATTTAAATAGACTATTTTTCTTAAAGTTAAATAGTTAGAAGTCTATGTCTTTTTAGGTAGCTCTTACTTACTAATTTTATACTTAAGTTACTATTAAGTAAGGCTAAGTTATATTAGATACCTTTAATATAGGCTATAATATATCCTAAGGTTATTAGAACCTTACTATCTAGCTAAGTAATATTATTCTATATAATTATAGTATTTATTAAACCTAAAGACTTATAGACTAGTATATTAGAGTATACTACTTCTTTATATAGTTCTATAAGATTAGAAACTATTAACTTTACCTTATTACTTTTTATTTTTTAATAATATTATATTAAATAGCTTAGTTACTATTAGATAATTAGGGCTATTTAAAGAAGTTATAGAATACTAATAAATATAGTAGTTTTACTTAACTATTTCCCTAGGTTAAATAGTAAGACTTTATATTCTTTAGTAGCTTAGATATTCTCTAGAGCTAATTTTTAATAAGATTAGGGGTTTAAAGTAATATTACCTATTATTACTTCTCTTAAAGTAAGACTAGTAGTAGGTTTATAGGGGTTTACTATAGTCTTCTCTAGATATAGTTATAATATAGGAAGTATTTATTAAAATTCCTTAGTACTTATCTCCTAGAGTAATTAATATATACTTAAGCTTAGATTACTCCTCTCCTATATAGTCTTATCTAATTCTAGAATTTCTTTAATTTACTATTATAATAGTTTTCCTAATATATTCTTAGGTTTAGTCCTTAATTTAATAATTCTCTTAGCTAGTCCTTTAGTAAATACTAGCTTACTTACCTTCTTCTTTCCCTTTAGTAATATTATAGTATTAACTTATCTTACTTTATTTTTCTCCTAAATATAGCTTAGGGAATAGTAGTTTAGGAGTAATACTATAAATAATTAGAGTTTTAAATTAAGAATATATCCTTTAGGTAAGATTAGTTAGTCTATTTCTATAGTACTAATAAAATTAGTTTAGTTTAAGTTATTTAATTCTCTTTAGTAATCTCTCTTTATTTATAGCCCTTTATAAGCTTACTAGTCTTAGTATCTATTAAAGTCTTTAAATAAGTATTTATCTTTCCTAGTATAGTTATAACCTATATATCCCTATTTACTATATAAGAAACACTAGAAAAAGTCTAGGTCTCTCTAGGGTTTATCTTAAGGGTATATACTAATATTATTCCCTAAAGGTCTTCCTAGAGATTAGGATTTATTATTTAAATTATATTTTAATTAATTATACTAACTAGCTATTTATTATATATTCCTAGTAGCTTAAGCCTAAAACGCTTCTATTTATCTTACTAGGTTTACTATTTAGTTAGTAGCTTATTTCTCTCTTTACTATTATTTTTCTATTTATTTCTATAGTAGTCCTATTCTAGCTATTAAGATTTTATTATTAGATAGTTATATTATCTTTTTAGAGGTAAATAAGTAATAGTTATATAGGATAAGTTTTAGGTTAGATATTATTAAGTCCTTTAAAGCTATACTATTTATTTACTTATTTAAAGTAAATAACTAATCTAATACTTTCTCTTATAGTTATATATTTACTTCTTTATTTACTAAATAAGTAATAAAGTTTATAAAGAGAACTTATTATATATTAGATTTTATCTTAGAAGCTAGATACTTAGCTTATTAAATATAAGTATTTAGTGTCTTACTTAGTTCTTATATAAAACTATATACCTCTTACTAAGTAAAAATTTTAATAAAGGGATTAGGGTTTTTAAACTTAGCTAGGAATTTAGAGGCTATTTATTCCTAAGTCCTATCTTTATATTCTAAGTCCTTATACTAAAGAGCTGCTTTTCCCTATAGGCCCTAAATAAATATTAAATAAGTAAAGGTATTAATATATTCCTTTAGAGTTTATATTATTATAGCTATTATTTTATAATATTTTATATATTCCTTAGCTAGCTTATCTCTTAGTAAGCTAGAGAATATAATTCCCTTACTTATAGTTAGGTTTATAGGGAAGAAAGGACTACCTATATTAAGTATTTATTTAGTTTCTTTAATTTTAATAAGTTCTTTAAATTAGAGTAATAAAGAAGGGAAGAGTAGTAAGATTTTATTTACTAGATAAGGTAGTCTTAGAGGGTAAATAAGGCTAATTAGGCTAGAAATAAACTCTAAGGATTTTCTATTATCTTATTCTAAGTCTAAACTTAAGTCTAATTCTTTATAAGTCCTAGTGTTTAGCTTTACTAAAGCCTAATCTTATATAAAGTAATTAAGATAGGAAATAGGAGTTTAATAGTTTCCTAGGATAGATTAGTATTAATAGAGAATAATTCTATTAATAATATGTCTAATCTCTTAACTAAGATTAAATAGTAAAGTTAGGGTTTTTATTAAAAGTGCTTATAAACTTTATTATAATAAAGTTTTTAAGAAAATAGGAAAGTATTTAAGGCTAAACTTAAATTATTATATATAATTTATTGCTTAGTGTTTACCTAGCCTAAAAAAAAAAGAGAAAGAAAAGAAAACTATTTTAATCCCCTCCCTAAAAATAAAACCTTTTTATTCTTACCCTTCTTAACTCCTTCTTACTAAGTCTAAACCTTCCTAATCTAAGTAATCTCCTATTATAAACATAGTATATAGTACTCTATTTATACTATACTATCTAATTAAAAGATTAGATAAGTAACTAAGTAAGGTTAAAAGTAAGTTAAAAGTAGGGGTATAGTCTATATACTATACCTCTAATTATAGTAGTATAATCCTTCCTATAAACTAATGTTTTTAAGGTTAAGAGCTACTATAGCTAGTTTCTTAAAGTATAAAGTTTAGTCTTTAGTTTACACTATATCTAGTGTATTCCCTAGAGTATTTATAGTTATAATACTATATAAATATTATAACTTCTTAGTATAGCTACTTTAGTAAGTAAACGCTTTTAGTAAGTTTTATAGTATATTTTATAAATAGTTTTCCTAGTTTATAGCACTTCCTATAAGCTTCTTAAAGTTATAAGTTTAAGGTCTATATTATATTATATCTATTATAATATATACTAGTTTTCTATTAACTAAGGGTGAAATTCTAGTGTTACTAAGTATATAAATACACATTCCTATGCCTAAGTTCTATGGTTTAGGTTAAATTCTAAGGTTAGAAAATTCTCTAAGGTTATAACTACTATTTGCTATTATTTATCTTCTATTTGCTTACTATATTCAGAGCATTGTTGTATTGTATTGTATTGTATTTTTTAGCCCTTTGATGTATTGTATTGTATTGTATTACCCTATGTATTGTATTGTGTATTGTATTGTATTAAAAATACAATACAATATAATATAATATATACAATATAATGTATTATTAGGGAAAAAAAAAGTGGAGTATTATATAAATTCATTATATAGTAGATTTTTTAAGTAATTTAATTATAGTATTCTTATTTTTATATAAAATTTAGTTATTTATTTAAAAATCTATAAAGTTTTAGCTTATTTATAAAAGTAAGCTTATTATAGATATTATAGACCTTAATAAAGTAATTCTAAATTTAGTTTATAAAATGATTTTTTTTATACTTCTTAAAAGTCTTTTTATCTTAATATCTTTTTTCTTAGATTTACTATTACTTTTATTATATAAAAAAATACAATATAATACAATATAATACAATAAAATACAATGTATTTTTTAATATTAAGGGTAGTATATATATCTTTAATATATTAGATTTTAAGCGTAATCTAAATATAGTATTCCTATTTTTTTAAATAATTTAGATATTTATTTACAATTCTATAAAGTTTTAGCTTATTTAGTAAAGTAAGCTTATTATATATATAGGGTAGCTATATATAATTTATTTTAGTCTTATCTTATACCTTAGTTTATTTACTATATTTAAAAGGTCTTTTTAACTTTATATCCTTTTTATAGGATTTATTAATGATTTTATTATATAAAAAATACAATACAATACAATACAATACAATACAATATAATATAATACAATACAATATAATACAATATATTATATAATATTAAGGGTAGTATATATATCTTAAATATATTAGATTTTTAGGGTAATCTAAATATAGTATTCCTATTTTTCTAAATAATTTAGAAATTTATTTAAAATTTTATAAAGTTTTAGCTTATTTAGTAAAGTAAGCTTATTATATATTTAGGGTAGCTAAATATTATATATTAGAATATAAGCTTATACTTTAATTTTTTTTCTATATTATTAAGGTCTTGTTACTATTCTATTAATTTTTAAGGATTTACTACTAATTTCTATACTTTTTTTAGCTTTTATTATAATAATTACCCTAAAGAATTTATTTAATATTCTTAATTAATAAGATATTAAATCTAAAGAAAAATATACTAATATAAGTAAACTTTTTAAAAAATAAAATAAAATATTTTATCTTAAATAAAACTTTCCTAGGTATAAAAGAATTTTTTTAGATTTATAATATACTTTTTTAACTTTATAAGTTTTTTAAATAAAAGAATAAGTAAAAAGTCTATAAAAAAGTTTCTTAATACTTATCTTAATTAAAAATACTTATTTTAATTTAATAACTAAACTTTTTAATAGTTTATATAAATATAATAAAAAGCTTTATAAAAGTCTTAGCTATATATATATTTTATATAGTTTTATATAATTTTATATAATAAAATTAGCTTTTTTAAAATAAAAGAAAATAGTATTTTAAATATAAAAAAAATAATTTACTATATATTTATATATAAGATATAAATCTCTTATAATAAAGAATATAAATAAAAAAGTAAGTCCTAAAAAGTAAGTCTAAAGTAAGGTGCTTTATTATATAAGTAATTCATAGTAAATTAAGTGAATTAGTTATTTAAGTAAGGCGAAATTTTTTATATAATACTATTACCCTACTTCTCCTTTTTTCTCTTTTCTTTTCTTTTCTTTTCTTTTCTTTTTCCCTTATAAAAATCATAAAAAATCGTAAAAAATCCAAATCACATAGGAAAAGCTAACTTACTATTCTTACTATTATCCCTTATTGTTTTTCTTATTTAAGTTTCTTTAAAATCTCTTTTTAGCTATAAAAAAACCTAAAAAACCCTAAAAAACCCTAAAAACCCCAAAAAAAACCTCACAAAAAACCCCCAAAAAAACCCCCAAAAAAACCCTAAAAAAACCCAAAAAAAAACACAGAAAATCATACAAAACAAAAAACAAAAAAACACAATAAAAGGAAAAAAGAAAAAATTAAATTTAGCAAAATTCAGTAAAATTCAGCAAAATATCAGCAAAAAAACAGCAAAAAACAGCAAAAACACCTCTTATTTAACATAGATTCCTCTTTTTATCCTTCTAATAAATCTTCTTAGCCTATTAGGTCTAGCTAGCCTAGCAATCTTCTAGGTTTATATAAAAAAGACCTAGAAAATCAGGCTAGTTACGAATTCTCTTTAAAATCATATATATTTACCTATAATTTATTTAATTTTCAGTCATCTAAAATTAATTTAAATAAAGAAAGGGTAATTATATGTTTTTATTCACAGCCTAATTGTACTTTTACCTTTAAAAGTAAGGCTAAGAGATTCTAAGCTTCTAATAGAATATCCTATTATAAGCTAAAGCATAAGGATATTACTACTTCTAAATTAGAAGAAAAACAACCTAGTAAGATAATAAGTAAGTTATTTATATTATCTAATAACTATCTTATAACTATCTTATTACTAATATTATAATAGTGCTAGAAATCCAGCTATAATCGCTAGGCTAATTATCTTTAATATCCTTTTTTCCTACTAAAAGGGCTTAAAATTCTATAATTTCCTTAGAGGAATTTTCATTAGAAAAGGCAATTAATCTAGTTATAAGATTTATACTAGAAAATAACATTGCTTTTGCTATTATTAATAGTAATTCCTTTAAAGAATTACTAAATTATTATTCTAGGTAAGTAATGCATTTTTTCTTATACTATAATATATATATATAAGCTAACTTAAACTTAGGAATAATAATTTAGCTTCTTTACTAAGTTATAGAAGTATTACACATAGAATTCATACTATATATAATATTTCTAAGCAGCAAATTATCTAGAAGATCTAATATAATCTTCAAAATTAAGGATCTATATCTATTTAGTTAGATATCTAGACTTCTATTAATTCTAAGTCCTATTTAGGTGTTATAGCTAGTTAGCTAGACCTAAACTTTAAACTTAAATATAAGCTTTTAGGTAAGTAAATCCTATTATTCTATTATAACTATAAGGTAAGTTATAATTATTATACTAATTATCTTATATTATAGGATTTAAATATCTATTAAATTCTCACACTAGAGCTTATATTTATAAATCCTTTAATAAAATGATTCAAGAATATCAGCTTAAGCCAAAGATAATCTTAAGGTATATTAGCTATTATCTGTCATGGCTTGCACTAAAAGGTTAAGAACAAAGTAATAGCTAAGACTATTGCAGTCACTGCTAGATAGATACTAGCTAAGGGCAGGTGCGTGAAGGTTTTAATCTCTAACCTAGTACTAATAATATATATAGTCTTTAATAAATACCTTACTCTATAAGTATATAGCTATCTTATAGCTAGCTAGTCTCTTTATTATCTATATAGCCTAAAGGTTCTCTAAAGACTTACTTTAATAAATATCCTATCTTTAACCTCTATACTCCTAATATAATACCTCCCTTATATATAATTAACCTTAATTATAAAATAAGCTACTTACTTAGGGTATAGTTACTATATTAAAGCTTTATAAGGAAAATAAGATAAGGTACCTTATATCTAAATATATAGGTAAATAAAAAGAAATAATAATAATAATACTACTAATTAAAAATAACCCCTTATTATAGTTAGTAATATTTAAATAGTAGCTTATATATAGCTTTACTATAGTAAAATAAATATTACTACCTATTATATAGCTAGAAAATAAAAATAAATAACTTATATTAATTTTTATAATTAGTTAAATAAATAAAGTACTTAATACTAGGGTTTTAAATAGTCTAACTAAAGGGCTTATATTATAGTTACTATAAGCTTATAGCTATTAGGTATATATGCGTTTAGTAATGCTAATAGTTATTATTATAATTTATAAATTACCTATATATAGTGCGTTAGATTACTTAAGGGGTCTAGGGTTAATATAAAAGAGATTAATTTTCCCTCCCTTTTTATACTTTTTCTTTTTTTTATAATATCCCTTAACCTTATAAGTTACCCTTACTAGCTAAGTAATAGCTCTTTTATTACTATTACTTAGTAATTACTAACCTCTTTTAGTCCCTAATTATTATTATTATCTATCCTTATTTATCTTAGTTTTTTGCCTTTATTTAGCTTATAAGTTTATACTCTTATTAGTATAACTTCCCTATTTAGTCTATTATAGCTAACTTATAGCTAGTTTACTATATCTAAGTCTTATACTTAAACTTTACCTTTATTAATACCTTAAGAAAATCTATTAACTAAAAAATCTCCTATAAAGTCTCTTATAAAGTTTTCTCTAAAGTAAACTTCTTTTAAAATCTTATTATAAGTTTATTATATTCTTATAGTATCTCTATTACTAACTTACTACTAGTAAAATAACTTTAAAGAAAATTCTATATATATGCTATTATTAGTAAGTAATAATATAGAATATTCTCTTAAAAAATAGTACTTATAAGATTCTAGAATACTTTATTAATAAAAAAACCTTTTTAGCTAAATATAATAAATCTTTAAGTATAATTTCTTTACTTACTTATTACTTCTTTATAGCTAATATTTAATAGGCTATTTAATAAAATATACTTATTACTTCTAAAATAATAAAAACTATATTATAGTATATCTCTCTTAACTAGAATTTACTTACTTATTACTAATATACTACTAGACTTTAGCTTAAATTATATAGCTTTATAATAGGCTATTTAAACTTATTAAAGCTACTTTTAAAGGTAGCTATTATTATTAAAATAAAGTAAGTATAATCCTATTACCTAGACACTAGATTATTACTAACTTACTACTAGCCTATTATAAAAGTAAAGAAAAAGCTATAGAATACTATCCTAGTTTATAAAAATTCTAATAAGTATAGTTATATTTACTATACTTAAATATTTACTAATACTACTTATAAGGTAAAATATAATAAATATACTATAATAATACTACTAAGTAATACTATAAATCTAAAGACTTAAATTAATATTTTAAACTATCTTTACTTTATAGCTTAAAATATCCTAAAGGTAAGCTTTCTTAATATATATAGCTAATACTTAACTAACTTACTAGTAGTTTATACTAAATACTATTAATTTACTTAAATATATTAGTTTTATTAAGCTTCTTAGTATACTTTAGGTTTATATATATAGAGAGAGGGATTCTAATAATAAAGATACTCCTAAGGCCTCTTTCTCTATAGCTCCTATAGCTACTACTAATAATAAGGGATTAGTAGTCTTAGAGGCTAACTTTATTATAAAGGGATAGGTACTTAGTAACTATATAATAGATTATTTAAGTTATCTAAGTAAATTAACTTTATTTTCTAATATCTTTAGTATATTAAGTTATAAAATATAATTACCTTATATTAACTTTATTACTTAGCTATTACTTATAGCTATTAATAATTTCTCTAGTAATAAAATCCCTTTTTAATACCTAAGAATTCTCTAAAGTATTATAGCTTTTCTATTTAACTAGATATTTATAATACCTTTTATTATAGTAATATAAAATAATTCTCTTAACTTTAAACTCTTATTTATTATCTTTAATAGTATCTTATAATAAGGATATATCTTTTATATTTATTAAGTTCTCTTTAAAAGGTTTAAGACTAGTAATATTAAATATATTATATAATTAAGTCCTAGGTAGTAATTTTAATTAATATACTAATCTATAACTCCTAATTATCTTTTTAATCTTATAGGGGCTTAGATACTTTATAGCTAGCTTCTTACTAAGGTATCTTAGGTTAATGTTTTTTATTAATAATAAAATATAGTTACTAACTTTAAACCTTATTAGAGTTCTTTTCTAGTTATAATATTTCTTATACTAAGTCTATAAGTTACTTAAAAGCTACTTAATTATAGTATACTTCTCTTTTAGTGCTAAAATCCTACTTTTAGCTTAATTATTTACTAAAGGGATATTTACTACTACTTACTATAGACCTTTAGGATTATAACCTTATAATGCCTTTACTAGTATATAGCTATATGTTAAGTAATTACTTATATTATATATAAATTACGCTATTAATAGGTTATTTACCTAATTAGTCTATTTAGTATAAGTAAAAGCCCTTAAATAATATTCTAAGACTTAGTTTAAATATTTTATCTAACTATTTATCTAGGGGTAAAAAGTAGTACTAAGTAGCTACTTTATTATAAGAAAATAATAAAAAGTTATTTAGAAACCACTAGTAAATATAGAACCTTAGTTTATTATAATACCTTCTAGGGCTTTATAGTCTTTAAAAATATATTCTAAGAATATAGTTACTAGCCTATTACTAGTTAGTTATATTAAAATAAGGATATAAATACTATATTTTATAAAATAGTTAATAATAACTAAAATTATATTATAAGTCTAATTTAAATCTTTTACTAGTAGAAGTCTAGTAATAAAATCTATTAATAATTCTTAAAAAGGGTAATTAGGCACTAGTAATATAGCTAGCTTACTATATAGTTTATAATACCTTAGTTTTAAAGTCTAATAATTTATATAAGTACTAATATATACCTTTATATCTTTCTTTATTATTAGCTAATAATATTAGTTTATAATCTAATAAAGAGTTTTACTTACTCCTTAGTGCCTAGTAATAAGGTTATTATAAGTTAGTAATAAAATTTCTTTCCTTATACCTAGAGAAATAAAAATATAATTCTTAAATATTAATAGCTTAGAGAGTCTAATTAACTATATCTAGGATATAGCTATATTACTGCTTTTAAGTAACTTTAATTAAGCTATAGTAAAGTTATTACCTTACTATACTTTATATAATAAGACTTAAATTAAGGGTTTTAATTTTAAGCTCTTTTCTAGAAAGTTAGAGTTAAACTTAGAAGAGGTTCTTTAAATAAATTAAATCCTAGCTATAATATCTCTATAAGTAATTAGTTTAATAAATACTTCTAGTCTTATAAGAATATAGATAAGTAATGTTTTTAAGAGGCGCCCTTACTACTTACTAGTAATAACTTATACTAGTCTATCCCTATTAGAAATAGCTAGTCTAATAGGAAAATTAAAATAATTAAGTAATAAATAATATATACACTAGGTACTAATAGTATTACTATAGCTAGCTTATTACTTATTAATAGAAGTATAAAAAGTATTAAATAACCTTACTAATATAACTCTTCTAAGATTATCTAGATTATTAGGTTCTTTAGGAATATAGTTAAGTTATGATTTTTTAAAACCCTAGATATTAGTAGTATTATTATAGTGTTATTATAACTAACTATTAGTTATATTAAGTAATGTTTTTGTAAAGCCTATAGCACTAATAATATCACTATAGTGTTCCTATCTCTTAGTATCTATAAATTTAGATAAAAAGGTAAGAAGTTATATAGTTATTACTTTCTCTTTCCTTACCTTACTTATAAAATCTAGTTTTCTTAAAAGTAAGTTAGTAGGATTTAATTTCCTTATATAATATATAATCTTAAAATCAAAAGAATAAAGCTTATTAAGTATAGTTACTTACTTACTAGTAAGCTTAGGCTTTATAGTAAGGTACTTATAGTTTAAATAATCTATAATAACTTTAATTATATAAGCTAAATAAGCAAGATAGTATCTCTATATATAAAAAGCCTCTTAAATAGCTAATAATTTACTATTAGGTATTAAATATTATAATTTAGTATTAGTTATCTTCCTTAATATAAACATAACTAGGTGCTAGTAACCTAGCACTAATATTATAAGTATAGCCCTAATTATATATCTAGATATATCTATCTTCACTCTAAGATATATAAGTAAGTTAAAATACACTAAAATTAGCGCTTCCTAAAATCTTTATTAAAGCTCTCTAAACACTACTAGCTTATAGGGTTCTAGTTTAAATATTACTAGTTAATTCCCTTTAAGGTAATCTATTAATAAAATAATAACTTTACTATACTATTTAATAAAATAGTAGTAAAATCTAGTAAAACTAAGAAATAACTAAATATTAAAAATACTATATAGTATTAGCTAGGTTATAATTACTTTAACTCTTACTAAGTCTATTATAATACCTTTCTTTAATATCTTAAAGCCTAAAAATTTAACTTTCTTAACTAAAAATTAACACTTCTTAAGGTTAATAAAAAGACTTACCTATAAGGGCTTAGGCTTTGCCTAAGCATATTATAGATAGAAGGAAGGGTAGGGGCAAGTAGGAATAAGTAAGGAGGAGCTTATATAAGAAGCTAAGGGGGTATAAGGGGCGCTACTAGGGATAGCCTCTTCTCCTTTCCCTTTTCCTCCTTAAGTCTCTTAATACTATATTAACGCCCTATTATAGTTACCTAGGGGCTAGTCTATAATAATTAAGAGACTTCCTTTAGTCCTTTATAATAACTACTAAAAGATATAATAGAAATACTAATAGATATATTAATAGATATAGTAAATATGCTTTAACTATAAGACTAACCTAGCTAGGGAATAATAACCCCCTTATCTAACGCTATAGCACTACTAGTAGCTTAATAGGCCTAATTTAAGACACTTTAACTTATACTTAATAAGTAAATAGTAAAGCTTATATACCTCTAATAATAAGTAACTATAAATACTATAAAACCTTTAACCTAACTACCTATTATAGCCTAACCTAGTGCTCTAATAGTTAACCTTACTTTACCTCTTACCTTTAACTTAGTTTTAACTATACTTAAGGTAAAATAAAAACCTATCCTTATAGGTAACCTATATAATAGTAATAAGGCCTTATTTACTATATAAAGGTTCCTAATAGAATATAAGCTATAGGTAAATAAGGACTTTATTAGAACTAATAAAAATAGGTAAATATTTATTTACTAGAACTTATTCTCTAAAGTCTAGTTCTAGGTAGTTACTTTCTTTAAATAAGGTAGTACTTATAATTTTAACCTAGCTAAATTCCTAGAATACCTTAAGTCTATATTCTTTAATTTATATAAATAGGAGATAGCCCTTATAGAGCTTAACTAAATAAAATAAGGCCTAGGGAAGCTATTTTTTATATTCTTTATTTACTTTATAAAGAAGCTTTTATTAGTAAGAGAGAATTATTAGGGGGATAATATAAAGCTAGTAAAGCTTTAATAAGTGCTTAATAAGTATTTAAGAGAAATTAGTATAAGCTAGGGTATTAGCTAAAGTATATAGTATATAGCTATTATATAGTATTATAAGATTATAGTTAATATTAAGGCCTTTATTATAAAGAATAAGTACTAGTTCTAATATAAACTATAGCTAGCTAAACCTATACCTTAGATTAATTATAAGGGTAATATACTAATAACTAAGGTATATATAGTAAGGACTTAATTAGGAAAATAGAATAGGCTAGTTAAGAAGGAGAAGGGTCTAAAGCCTACTATAAATATATAATAAGCTAAATAGGTATTAGAAGTAAAGTTAGCTAAATACTATTAGAAAGGATACTACCTATAATATAAATCTAAGGATTACTATATTTAGGAGTGTATATTCCTCCTACCTTATTACCTATAGGTTAGTATTAACTTATATAAAGTAAATAAGGAAAGTGTAAATAAGGAGGTAAATATTCCCCTTATAGAAAATAAGTAACCCTTAAGTAAAGTCTTATATAAGGGTAAGTAAGCTAACTATATACTATAATATAGGATAACTATTTAAGCTATATAGAGTTAGAGTAGGATATAGTATAATATATAGACTAACTACTATTCTTAATTCTTATACTCTTTAATATATATTATTATATTAATATCTAGATTAATTATAGTTATAATTATTATAGTGCTATAAGTAAGTTAGTAGTAAAATAGTTTAGCCTAGAGCTTATATATTTACTAAAGAGAAGGTATATCTAGACTATAGTAAAAATAGAAAGAAAGGGAAAAAGGGTATAGGAGAATACCTCCTTAATTACCTATATAGTATGCAATAGAATAGATATTAATAGCTAGGAGTTATTAGTATATTTATATATTATCCTAGGCCTTATATAAGATATTATACTTAGGATACTATAGCTAGAATATTATAATATAGTTATTTACGTAGTAAAATAGTAATTAGTTATTAGAGTAATAAAGGGCTTATATATCTCTAAAGCCTTTATATATAGGGTAAAGACTCTAGTATAAGGGATTATTAAGTCCTTATATACTATAGAAGCGCGCTAGGTATACTATAGGAAGGACACTTTTATAATATTTATTACTATAAGCCTTAGGGAAATAATAATAGTATTATAGATTATAGTGCCTAGGATAAAGCCTAATAGCTTAGATATATTAATATTACCTAAGGAGTTAGCTAACTTTATAAACCTTTTTAATAAGGCTAAAGCTAATAGCTTACCCCCTTATTAGGGGTCCCTTAATTATCACATATACTTATATAAGAATTAGGATAGGTTTAAACTAATGCTCCCTTAGGGACTACTATATAATATACTAAGGGACTAGCTTCTAGAGGTTAGGCACTAGATTATAGACTTAATAAATAAGGGTTAAATCTATACTAGCTTATTATTAGCTATAGCTCTAGTTCTCCTTATTAAAAAGGCTAATAGGGGTTAGTGTTTTTATATAGATTACTATACTCTTAATAAGATAATAGCATAGAATTACTATTCTCTCCTATTAATTAAGAAAATACTCTATTCCTTATCCTAGGTACACTAGTTTATAAAGGTAAATATTTATATAGTATTTTATAAGCTATAGATTACTAAGGGCTAGGAGTACCTTATAGCATTCTAAACTAGGTTTAGGCTATTTAAGTAGCTAGTGTACCTCTTTAGCCTAGCTAGCATACTAGTAATATTCTAATATTATATTAATAAGTCCTTAGGGGATATATTAGGGGATTTTATTATAGTATACTTAGATAATATCTTAGTTTACTTAGGGGGATTAAGAAAAGACTATATAGCTAAGGTCTAGTTAATATTAGGCTACCTAAGGGCTATAGGTTTATACTTAGACCTTAATAAGTCTATATTTATAGTAAAGAAGGTTTAATACCTAGGATATATTATTATAGTAAGTTATTTTATTTATCTAGACCTAGTAAAGGTTATAGCTATTAGGGAGTAAGTAGCCCTAATAAAACTTTAGGGGATCTATAACTTCCTAGGGTTTACTAACTTTTACTATAACTTTATTAGTAACTTTTTAGAACTAGTAGCACTACTAATATAATTAACTAAGAGAAATATCCCTTTTTAATAGGGACCTAAAGAGAATAATGCTTTTAATAGGCTAAAAAACGCCTTTATTATATACCTAGTACTAGTATAATAGGACTTAGATCTCCCTATAGTAGTAAAAGCTAATTATTTAGGAATAACTATTAGAGAATACCTTTCTTAGTAAGGCTAGGATAGTGTTATATACCTAGTTACTTACTACTTTACTAGCTTTATAACCTTATAAAAGAACTATATAATTTATAATAAGGAATTATTAGCTATTATCTTATACCTTAAGGCATAGTTAGCTAAGCTATAGGGCGTTTCTAGTCTATTTATAATCTATATAGACTATAAGAACCTAGAGTACTTTATAACTCCCTAGTTAATATTAGAGTAATAGGCTTAATAGGTAAATATACTTATGCTATTTAATTTTTACCTCTAGTATAAACCTAGTATATAGGTATAGTAGCCTAATACTCTTTCTTAAAGGGAGTAAGACTAGGAAGGGGTAACCTCTAGAATAGGATATATTGTCACGGCTTGCACCGAAAGGTTAAGAACGAAGTGATGGCTAAGACTATTACAGTCGCTGCTAGATAGATGCTAGCTAGGGGCGGGTATGTGAAGGTTTTAATCTCTAACCTAGCACTAATAATATGCGTAGTCTTTAATAAATACCCCGCTCTATAAGCATATAGCTATCTTATAGCTAGCTATTCTCTTTATTATCTATATAGCTTAAAGGTTCTCTAAAGACTTACTTTAATAAATATCCTATCTTTAACCTCTATGCTCCTAATATAATACCTCCCCTATATATAATTAACCTTAATTATAAAATAAGCTACTTACTTAGGGTATAGTTACTATATTAGAGCTTTATAAGGAAAATAAGATAAGGTACCTTATATCTAGATATGTAGGTAAATAAAAAGAAATAATAATAATAATACTACTAATTAAAAATAACCCCTTATTATAGTTAGTAATGTTTAAATAGTAGCTTATATATAGCTTTACTATAGTAAAATAAATGTTATTACCTATTATATAGCTAGAAAAAAAACATAAATAACCTATATTAATTTTTGTAATTAGTTAAATAAATAAGGTACCTAATACTAGGGTTTTAAATAGTTTAACTAGAGGGCTTATATTATAGTTACTATAAGCTTGTAGCTATTAGGTATATGTGCGTTTAGTAGTGTTAATAGTTATTATTGTGATTTATGAATTACCTATATGTGGTGCGTTAGATTACTTAAGGGGTCTAGGGTTAATATAAAAGAGACTAATTTTCCCCCCTTTTATACTTTTCCTTTCTTTTATAATATCCCTTAACCTTATAAGTTACCCTTACTAGCTAAGTAATAGCTCTCTTATTACTATTACTTAGTAGTTACTAACCTTTTTTAGTCCCCTATTATTATTATTATTTATCCTTATTTATCTTAGTTTTTTGCCCTTATCTAGCTTATAAGTTTATACTCTTATTAGCATAACTTCCCTATTTAGTCTATTATAGCTAACTTATAGCTAGTTTACTATATCTAAGTCTTATACCTAAACTCTACCTTTATTAATACCTTAAGAAAATCTATTAACTAAAAAATCTCCTATAAAGTCTCCTATAAAGTCTTCTCTAAAGTAAACTTCTTTTAAAATCTTATTATAAGTTTATTATATCCTTATAGTGTCTTTATTACTAACTTACTACTAGTAAAATAACTTTAAAGAAGATTCTATATATACACTATTATTAGTAAGTAGTAATATAAAATATCCTCCTAAAAAATAGTACTTATAAGATTCTAGGATACCTTATTAATAAAAAAACCTTCCTAGCTAAATATAATAAATCTTTAAGTATAATTTCTTTACTTACTTACTACTTCTTTATAGCTAATATTTAATAGGCTATTTAATAAAATATACTTATTACTTCTAAAATAATAAAAACTATATTATAATATATCTCTCTTAACTAGAATTTACTTACTTATTACTAATATATTACTAGACTTTAGCTTAAATTATATAGCTTTATAATAGGCTATTTAAACTTATTAAAGCTACTCCTAAAGGTAGTTATTACTATTAAAATAAAGTAAGTATAATCCTATTACCTAGATACTAGATTACTACTAACT
Source organism: Epichloe festucae Fl1 (assembly GCA_003814445.1). Taxonomy (NCBI): domain Eukaryota; kingdom Fungi; phylum Ascomycota; class Sordariomycetes; order Hypocreales; family Clavicipitaceae; genus Epichloe; species Epichloe festucae. Next base: position 2,448,187 of record CP031390.1, read on the forward strand.
TACTACTAGCCTATTATAAAAGTAAAGAAAAAGCTATAGAATACTATCCTAGTTTATAAAAATTCTAATAAGTATAGTTATATTTACTATACTTAAATATTTACTAATACTACTTATAAGGCAAAATATAATAAATATACTATAATAGTATTACTAAGTAATACTATAAATCTAGAGACTTAGATTAATATTTTAAACTATCTTTACTTTATAGCCTAGAATATCCTAAAGGTAAGCTTTCTTAATATATATAGCTAATACTTAACTAACTTACTAGTAGTTTACACTAAATACTATTAATTTACCTAAATATATTAGTCTTATTAAGCTCCCTAGTGTACTTTAAGTCTATATATAAAGAGAGAGGGATTCTAATAATAAAGATACTCCTAAGGCCTCTTTCTCTATAGCTTCTATAGTTACTACTAATAATAAGGGACTAGTAGTCTTAGGGGCTAACTCTATTATAAAGGGATAGGTACTTAGTAATTATATAATAGATTATTTAAGTTATCTAAGTAAATTAACTTTATTTTCTAATATCTTTAGTATATTAAGTTATAAAATATAACTACCTTATATTAACTTTACTACTTAGCTATTACTTATAGTTATTAATAATTTCTCTAGTAATAAAATCCCTTTTTAATACCTAAGAATTCTCTAAAGTATTATAGCCCTTCTATTTAACTAGATATTTATAATACCTTTTATTATAGTAGTGTAAAATAATTCTCTTAACTTTAAACTCTTATTTATTATCTTTAATAGTATCTTATAATAAGGAGGTATTTTCTATATTTATTAAGTCCCCTTTAAAAGGTTTAAGACTAGTAATATTAAATATATTATATAATTAAGTCCTAGGTAGTAATTTTAATTAATATGCTAATCTATAACTCCTAATTGCCTTTTTAATCTTATAGGGGCCTAGATACTTTATAGCTAGCTTCTTACTAGGGTGTCTTAGGTTAATGTTTTTTATTAATAATAAAACATAGTTACTAACTTTAAACCTTATTAGAGTTCTTTTCTAGTTATAATATTTCTTATACTAAGTCTATAAGTTACTTAAAAGCTACTTAATTATAGTATGCTTCTCTTTTAGTGCTAAAATCCTACTTTTAGCTTAATTATTTACTAAAGGGATATTTACTACTACTTACTATAGACCTCTAGGATTATAACCTTATAACGCCTTTACTAGTGTGTAGCTATGCGTTAAGTAATTGCTTGTATTATATGTGAATTACGCTATTAATAGGTTATCTGCCTAATTAGTCTATTTAGTATAAGTAAAAGCCCTTAAATAATATTCTAAGACCTAGTTTAAACGTTCTATCTAACTATCTATTTAGGGATTAAAAGCGGTGCTAAGTAGCCGCTTTATTATAAGAAAATAACAAGAAGTTATCTAGAAACCACTAGTAAATATAGAACCTTAGTCTATTATAATACCTTCTAGGGCTTTATAGTCTCTAAAAACATATTCTAAGAACATAGTTACTAGCCTATTACTAGTTAGTTATGTTAAAATAGGGATATAAATACTGTATTTTGTAAAATAGTTAATAATAACTAAAATTATATTATAGGTTTAATTTAAATCTTTTACTAGTAAAAGTCTAGTAATAAAATCTATTAATAATTCTTAAAAAGGGTAATTAAGCACTAGTAATATAGCTAGCTTGCTATATAGTTTATAATGCCTTAGTTTTAAAGTCTAATAATTTATATAAGTACTAATATATACCTTTATATCTTTCTTTATTATTAGCTAATAATATTAGTTTATAATCTAATAAAGAGTTTTACTTACTCCTTAGTGCCTAGTAGTAAGGTTATTATAAGTTAGTAATAAAATTTCTTTCCTTATACCTAGAGAAATAAAAATATAATTCTTAAATATTAATAGCTTAAAGAGTCTAATTAACTATATCTAGGACATAGCTATATTACCGCTTTTAAGTAACTTTAATTAAGCTATAGTAAAGTTATTACCTTACTATACTTTATATAATAAAACTTAAATTAGGGGTTTTAATTTTAAGCTCTTTTCTAGAAAGTTAGAGTTAAACTTAGAAGAGGTTCTTTAAATAGATTAGATCCTAGCTATAATATCTCTATAAGTAATTAGTTTAATAGATACTTCTAGTCTTATAAGAATATAGATAAGTAATGTTTTTAAGGGGCGCCCTTACCGCTTACTAGTAATAACCTATACTAGTCTATCCCTATTAGAAATAGCTAGTCTAATAGGAAAATTAAAATAATTAAGTAATAAATAATGTATATACTAGGTACTAATAGTATTACTATAGCTAGCTTATTACTTATTAATAGAAGTATAAAAAGTATTAAATAACCTTACTAATATAACTCTTCTAAGATTATCTAGATTATTAGGTTCTTTAGGAATATAGTTAAGTTATAATTTTTTAAAACCCTAGATATTAGCAGTATTATCGTAGTGTTATTATAACTAACTATTAGTTACATTAAGTGATGTTTTTATAGAGCCTATAGCATTAATAATATCGCTATAGTGTTCCTATCTCTTAGTATCTATAAATTTAGATAAAAAGGTAAGAAGTTATATAGTTACTACTTTCTCTTTCCTTACCTTACTTATAAAATCTAGTTTTCTTAAAAGTAAGTTAGTAGGATTTAATTTCCCTATATAATATATAATCTTAAAATTAAAAGGATAAAGCTTATTAAGTGTAGTTACTTACCTACTAGTAAGCTTAGGCTTTATAGTAAGGTACTTATAGTTTAAATAATCTATAATAACTTTAATTATATAAGCTAAATAAGTAAGATAGTGTCTCTATATGCGAAAAGCCTCTTAGATAGCTAATAATTTGCTATTAGGTGTTAAATATTATAATTTAGTATTAGTTATTTTCCTTAATATAAACGTAACTAGGTACTAGTAACCTAGCACTAATATTATAAGTATAGCCCTAATTATATATCTAGATATATTTATCTTCACTCTAAGATACATAAGTAAGTTAAAATACACTAAAATTAGCGCTTCCTAAAATCTTTATTAAAGCTCTCTAAACGCTACTAGCTTATAGGGTTCTAGTTTAAATATTACTAGTTAATTCCCTCTAAGGTAATCTATTAATAAAATAATAACTTTACTATACTATTTAATAAAATAGTAGTAAAATCTAGTAAAACCAAGAAATAACTAAATATTAAAAATACTATATAGTATTAGCTAGGTTATAATTACTTTAACTCTTACTAGGTCTATTATAATACCTTTCTTTAATATCTTAAAGCCTAAAAATTTAACTTTCTTAACTAAAAATTAATACTTCTTAAGGTTAATAAAAAGACTTACCTTTTTAAACTTATATAAAACTTATTTAATGTGTTTTATATAATCTTTAACCTTATTACTATATATTAGCGTATTATCTAAATAGATAATGTAAGTCTTATTAATAAGTCCTTTAAGAGTATTATTAATATACTCCTAAAAAGTCACTAGTATGTTAACTAGTCTAAATAGCATTACTAGATATTTAAAGTGGCTATATTAATAATAGAATGCTATTTTTTACTTATTACCTAAGCAAATATATAGCTAGTGGTATATATCTTTTAAATCCAGGACTGTAAAAATAACTACGCTTACTAATTAATTAAGAATTTTAGTAATAAGGGGTAAAGGGGCCTTATTCTTAATTATAATCTTATTTAAGCCCTTATAATTTATATAAAGCCTTAATTTCCCTCCTTTCTTTAGAATAAATAAAATTAGGGCTTTAGCTAGGCTAACTAATCTTCTAATTTACCCTTTAAGCTACGCACTTATAAGGTACTCTCTAAGAACCTCTAGCTCTCTCTTAGCTAAATTATATATAGGCCCCTAAGGTAGTGTTTTCCCTTCTTCTAATTTAATTATATAAGTGTAACCTCCTAGTTTAGGAAGCTTACCTACTAACTCTTTAGAAAAAATATCTATAAACTCCCTATATTCTTCTAGAATTATTAGTATAGGGTACTTAGTGCTCTTATCCTAATTTAACATAGCTTCTTTGCTACTTATGTTTTCTAAAATTAGTATAACTATAATACCTTTACTTTTTTACTATAAATAAGCATACTCTAGGATTTATATAGTTACTTTACTATTTATTTATATATCTATTACTACTAGGTTCTTTAATTAGCCTTTTCCTTTTCCTTTTTAATTTTTATTTTCTAGAACACTTAGCCTAATCTTTATTACTCCTAATAATAAAGTAATTACTACTATTTTTTCTCTCTATATACTTACTACTTACTATAAGTAAAGGAGAGATATTCTATTATTACTAGATATCTCTAGTATTTATACTCCTAATATATAATTATAGGTAAATACTCTTTAATCTAGTCTATACCTAGAATTATCCCTTTACTTATATTAGTAATAAAGTAACTAACTTAGTAAACCTTTGTAAATCCTATACTATCTTTTATCTTAACTAATTTTTTTAAAATTCCTTAATATAAAATCACTTTTTTACTTACACTCTTTAATATCCTATCTAATTAGATTATATTCTTCTAATCCTTTTTTAATAATAATTTTAGATAAATTATTAAAGACTATATGCCTATATTAAATAGCGCTTATATAGCTAATTACTAGTTATCTTATTATAAAAATACCTATATTCTTATTTTATTATTTACTAGGTATTCTATAGTAAGATTACATTCCTAGGTCTATACTAATTAAACTAGTATTATATTAGAAGATATAGCTTTATTACTACTTTCCCTATGCTTCTTAGTTATATACTTAGTACTTTTATAGGTAAAATAATCTAGTGCCTAATAAACTAGTAAAGTATACCTAGGCTTTCTATATTTATAGTATACTAGGGATAATCTTTTCCCTTAGTCTTTACTCTATTACTATACCTTATTTATAGGTAATATAAAATAAGAGTATTACCTCTTTCTTTTAGAGTCCTAATCTTTTTTATTATTTTAGCCTAAACCTATTATAACCTTTGCTTTCTTACCCTAGCCTTATAGTTAGCTTTAGGTTATTAGGATCTCTTAACTAATTATTTACTTTCTTATAGCGTTATTTAAGCTATTTAAAAAGATTATAATTCTTAGATATATAGGGATTTCTTTAGGTAACTTAGCTTTTACCTTATCCTAGGCTTATATAAAGGATTAAAATAATTAGTTATTCTTTTACCTAAGATTTAGTAGTAACCTTATTACTTCTAAGTATCTTATACCTATATCTATTATTCTAGTTTTTAACTATTCTAGAAAATCTGCCTAGGTAATTAATAAATAATTTATATACTTATTTATAGCTATATAACGTATTTACTATTACTTTATATTACTAGCTAGGTAGCTACCTATATATACTACCTTAGTTATATTATCCTTAAAGGTATAGTAGTTTAATTTAAATAATATATCTAAGTTTACTAAGAAATTCTACAGGCTTTTATATATTTTCCCTTTATATATAAGCATTTTTATCTATATTTTAATAAGACTACCTTACTATATAATTACTACTAAGTTACTATAGACTATAGGTAAAATCATAGCTAATGTTTAAGGGGTAATTATAAGTCTAGATTAAGGGGTAATTATAGGTCTAGTTTAAGGTCTAGCTAATCCTAGATTTGCCTTAAACTCTTTAATTTATGCCTTTATTTATAAGACCTCTTATCTTCTCTAAAGGTAATGTAGCTTAAATTATATAACCTTATAGTATTACTATAATGCCCTTTTTTCTTTAGTTATATTATCTATATCTCCACTTAAATTAGGATTAAGTGGCGTTTATTACACCCTATTATTATCTATAGTTCTAGATTATAGGGGTTCTCTATTTTCCTAATTATCTATAGCTTTATTATTATAAGGTACTAGTATATTTCTTATAAATCTTTAGAGTATTAGCTATATAATAATCTAGCTAATAGTTTATATCCTTAAAAAGGTTAAGAGAGATTAATTTATTATAGCTTATACTAAAAGGTTAAGAATAAAGTAATAGCTAAGACTATTATAGTTATTACTAGATAGATACTAGCTAGGGGTAAGTGCGTGAAGGTTTTAATCTCTAACCTAGCACTAATAATATGCATAGTCTTTAATAAATACCTTACTTCATAAGCACGTGGCTATCTCGTAGCTAGCTATTCTCTTTGTTATCCGCACGGCCTGAAGGTTCTCCAAAGACCCGCTTCGATAAACATCCTATCTTTGACCTCTGCGCTCCTGACATATATTCTATAACCTATTACTATTATATAGCTCTTACTAATACTAGATAAATAGTAAAATAATAGTGATATAATGCTACTACTAGCTAGTAAGGTTCTTTTTACTACTAAATACCTTTAGACCTTATAGGACTAGGCTATTATCTCTAATCCTATATATAGTATTTAATTAAGGGCTATCTAGGAAGGGGCCTAGAGGTTTCCTATTAAGGCACTTATAAGAGAGTAAGTAGTAAATTATTCTATAAGTGCTTATAGGGCGCTCTAGTTTAGGGGCTATACCTAGGTCCTAGTATAGGAGCCTCTTATAATAACCCTAATATAGTAATACTATAATTTACTAGTAGTAAGGTACCTAGGCTATAATACTATATTTTAAATCTTATAATAGTAGTTTTACTAGGATAGGATATTATAAGATATTACTAGGTTTATTTATAACTATTATTACTATAGTAATTATAAGAGCTATTAATAATACTAAGGCTTACTAAAGCCTTTACCTATCCCTAACTAGTTTTAGTTATAAATCTCTATTAACTTTATAATAAACTTACTAGCACTATCCCTAGAAAAGCTATAATACCTAATGGTTATTATAGATTAACTCTTTAAATTTATTTAGCTTAAGGCTATAACTTCTATAAGAGCTAAGGAATATATAAAGAGGTTTAAAATAGTTTAGTAGTAATTTAAGGGGTTTCCCTAATTAATTATTATAGATTATAGTTTAGATTAATTAGGAAAGTTTTAGATAATATTATACTCCCTAGTTAGGATTAATTAGTTACTTTTTATATTATATTACCTATAAACTAATAGTAGTATAGAGTAAGTAAACTAAGAGGTATAGGTAATACTATATATTATAGTCTCTTTTTTATAGTTTAACTAGCTAGAATATCTAGCTACTTACTAGCTTATAATTAATAATAGGCTATCTTTTATAATAGGAGTTAGCTTAAATAAGCTACTATATAGCTATAACCTAAAGCTAGTCTAGTTACTACTAGATATATTTGCTTTTATAATAATACTAAAGGGGTAAGTAATATAGTTTCTTAAGTACCTCTAGAAAGGTACTTATCTAGTATAAGCTATAATAGCCTATATATAATAAAGGTAGTAAGACACTATATTTACTTTATATTAGCTAGTAAAATAGTTTTAGGTTAAAGATAAGGTATAGCTTTTACTTAAAAATATTAAAACTAACTACCCTTTATAGAAACTTAATTAGGTAGTAGTAAAGTATATAGTTATAAAAGTCCTAATATTACTTATAGTATAGCTTAATATCCTAAGAGGTATTTACCTAGTATTTTATATAAACCTTATTAAATATGCTATAAAGGACCCTCTCCTTAGTTAAAAGCTCTAGGACTTCTATCTAGGACTAGAATAAGTTCCTATAAAGGGTAATAATAAACTTATTAAGGAATATTAGGTTAAGTAAATCCTAGTAGCTTAGAATACCCTAGGCTAAGGTAAGAGATATAATATACTTATTAAGTAAGTAAGTTATATATAGCTTATATAGGAACTATTAGAGAATATAGTATAAATATAGGCCCTTAATAAGTTTAAGGTAAAATAAGGAGATATATAATATAATAATAAACTAAATTAATTTTAAAAGACTTATATACCTATAAAGACTTCTATAAGCACCTAAAGCACTAAACTACTATATTTTACTACTACTACTTAATAAGAATAATTATCTATTAAGTTATTACCTAAATTACTAGGAGAAAATAGGTAAGGGCATACTACCTCTATCTAGAGTTATATTACTATTACTATAGCTATAGTATTATTATTACTAGGTAATAGTTATAGTATAATAAGTTATTTACCTTATTTACCTTAGGTATAACCTAGGACCTAGATAGTATAAATAGGGTTAGTATAAGGAGTATATATAAGAGAGAGTATAATAGGAGACCTAATAAAAGAGTAGTAAGTAAGAGAAAAATAACTAAGAGAGGGAGGAGTATTATTTCTAGCTAGAGAATAGCTAGCTTCTAAGGCTCTAAGAATATAATTATAAGTTAGACTTATTATAGAGAGAAAGCGTAAAAGTTACTAGTAGTAATAAGAAGGAGATTTATTACTTAACCTAGTAATTTAAATATATTACTAGATTTTATCCTAGTAATAAGGTATTAAAGCTTAAAGAAGCGTAGTAAATTACTTATATATCTCTTTATATATTATAGTTAGTTTACTAATAACTTATTAGTTCTATTAGAATAGAATACTTATAGCTTACTATATAAAGTAAGCTATACTATAGCTAGCTAAAGGGCTAGTACTAATAAAAGAGATAACTTTAAGACTAGTTATATTTATTATAGTAGTATTAGTAATAAGAGATACTTTAAGGGCTAACTAAATAGGAGCTAGATTAAACTAAGCTTAAGTAAGGAGGGAGTTTTACTAACTAATAAGGTAATAATACCTTTAGGATAGTATAGGTATTTTCTTTTTTATTTCTAAAGTTTTAAGGACTCTAAGTTTAATAATATATATACCTAAGGTAATCTTTACCTTAATATCCTTTAGTATATAATAGAGATAAGGGTTAGTAAATAAAAGCCTAGTATACTATATATAAGTAAGGTATTACCTTTAATATAAAGGGTATAATTCTTTAGATTTAGGTAAATAATATTCTAGAATACTAGTAGTAAGGGCCTATTTTATATATAGCTTATAAGGGCGCTAGACTAATTAAGGAGTAGTATATTATTTATTATTTAAGTTACCTTCTATAAGGAACTTACTAATAAAATAGGCTAAGGGTATTATAGGAGTAGCTAGGGGTAGAGGAGAGTTAGTTAGATTATAAGGTATATTTTAATAAGAGAATAATTATCTAAGAAAAAGAGTTTAATAGGATAAAAAGAAAGGTATAATAGAATTATAATAGTAAAGGGATAGTATTATATAAGGGAAAGTAAGATATAGAAAGGAACTAAGTAAGATATTTATATATAGTTTTAAACCTATATTAGGTAATTAATAAACTAGTAAGGGCAGGGCTAGAGACTATAATAAATAATAGGTTAGTAAGGTAAATATATTATATATACTGTAAAACTAAGGCATAGAAGTAAGGTAGTTATTATTACTATGTAATAGCTAGTAAGGTAAATATATTATATACCTAATAATAATAAGTAAGGAATAGGATTAATTACCTATAGGATAATTTATAGGACTATTATAAAAAGAGGACTTATTAGACATACCTAAGTAAGGGTATATATAAGGGCTTAGGCTTTGCCTAAGTATATTATAAATAGAAGAAAGGGTAGGGGTAAGTAAAAATAGGTAAGGAGGAGCTTATATAAGAAGCTAAGGGGGTATAAGGGGTGCTACTAGGGATAGTCTCTTCTCCTTTCCCTTTTTCTCCTTAAGTCTCTTAATACTATATTAACGCCCTATTATAGTTACCTAAGGGCTAGTCTATAATATTACCTCTTTAAACTTATATAGAACTTATTTAATATACTTTATATAATCTTTAACCTTACTACTATATATTAGTATATTATCTAGATAGATAATATAAGTCTTATTAATAAGTCCTTTAAGAGTATTATTAATATACTCCTAAAAAGTCACTAGTATATTAACTAGTTTAAATAGTATTACTAGATATTTAAAGTAGCTATATTAATAATAGAACGCTATTTTTTACTTATTACCTAAGCAAATACGTAGCTAGTAGTATATATCTTTTAAATCTAGGACTATAAAAATAACTATACTTACTAATTAATTAAGAATTTTAGTAATAAGAGGTAAAGAGGCCTTATTCTTAATTATAATCTTATTTAGGCCCTTATAATCTATATAAAGCCTTAATTTCTCTCCTTTCTTTAGAATAAATAAAATTAGGGCTTTAGCTAGGCTAACTAATCTTCTAATCCACCCTTTAAGCTACATACTTATAAGGTACTCTTTAAGAACCTCTAGCTCCTTCTTAGCTAAATTATATATAGGCCCCTAAGGTAATATTTTCCTTTCTTCTAATTTAATTATATAAGTATAACCTCCTAGTTTAGGAAGCTTACTTACTAACTCTTTAGAAAAAATATCTATAAACTCCCTATATTTTTCTAGGATTATTAATATAGGATACTTAGTGCTCTTATCCTAATTTAATATAGCTTCTTCACTGCTTATATTTTCTAAAATTAGTATAACTATAATACCTTTACTTTTCTACTATAAATAAGCGTACTCTAAAATCTATATAGCTACTTTACTATTTATTTATATATCTATTACTACTAAGTCCTTTAATTAGCCTTCTCCTTTTCCCTTTTAATTTTTATTTTCTAGAATACTTAGCCTAATCTTTATTACTTCTAATAATAAAGTAACTACTACTATTTTTTTTTCTTTATATACTTACTACTTACTATAAGTAAAGAAGAGATATTCTATTATTACTAAATATCTCTAATATTTATACTCCTAATATATAATTATAGGTAAATACTCTTTAATCTAGTCTATACCTAGAATTATATTAGGAGTGTAAAGGTTAAAGATAGGATGTTTATTAAACCAGGTCTTTAGAGAACCTTTAGGCTATGTAAATAATAAAGAGGCTAGCTAGCTATAAGATAGCTATATGCTTATAAAGTAAGGTATTTATTAAAGACTATGTATATTATTAGTACTAGGTTAGAGATTAAAACCTTTATATACTTACCCCTAGGTAGTATCTATCTAGTAGTAACTATAATAGTCTTAGCTATTACTTTATTCTTAACCTTTTAGTATAAGCTATAATAAATTAATCTCTCTTAACCTTTTTAAGGATATAAACTATTAGCTAGATTATTATATAGCTAATACTCTAAAGATCTATAAGAAACACGCTAGTACCTTATAATAATAAAGCTATAGATAATTAGGAAAATAGAGAACCCCTATAATCTAGAACTATAGATAATAATAGGGTGTAATAAACGCCACTTAATCCTAATTTAGGTAAAGGTATAGATAATATAACTAAAGAAAAAAGGGTATTATAATAACGCTATAAGGTTATATAATCTAAGCTATATTGCCTTTAGAGAAGATAAGAGGTCTTATAAATAAAGGCAAAAATTAGAGAGCTTAAGGTAAATCTAGGATTAGCTAGACCTTAAACTAGACCTATAATTACCCCTTAAACATTAGCTATGATTTTACTTATAGTCTATAGTAACTTAGTAGTAATTATATAGTAAGGTAGTCTTATTAAAATATAGATAAAAATGCCTATATATAAAGGGGAAATATATAAAAGCCTATAGAATTTCTTAGTAAACTTAGATATATTATTTAAATTAGACTCCTATACCTTTAAGGATAATATAACTAAGGTAGCGTATATAAGTAACTACCTAGCTAGTAATATAAAGCAATAGTAAATACATTATATAGCTATAAATAGGTATGTAAATTATTTATTAATTACCTAGGTAAATTTTCTAAAATAGTTAAAAACTAGAATAATAAATATAGGTATAAGATACTTAGAAGTAATAAGGTTATTACTAAATCTTAGGTAAAAGAATAACTAATTATTTTAATCCTTTATATAAGCCTAGGATAAGGTAAAAGCTAAGTTACCTAAAGAAATCCCTATATATCTAAGAATTATAATCTTTCTAAATAGCTTAAATAATACTATAAGAAAGTAAATAATTAGTTAAGAGATCCTAATAACCTAAAGCTAACTATAAGGCTAGGGTAAGAAAGCAAAGGTTATAATAGGTTTAGGCTAAAATAATAAAAAAGGTTAGGACTTTAAAAAAAAGAGGTAATACTCTTATTTTATATTACCTATAGATAGGGTATAGTAATAAAGTAAAGATTAAGGGAAAAGATTATCCTTAGTATACTATAAATATAAAAAGCCTAGGTATACTTTACTAGCTTATTAAGCACTAGATTATTTTACTTATAAAAGTACTAAGTATATAACTAAGAAGTATAGAGAAAGTAATAATAAAGCTATATCTCCTAATATAATACTAGTTTAATTAGTATAGACCTAGGAATATAATCTTACTATAGAATACCCTATAGATAATAAAATAAGAATATAGGTATTTCTATAATAAGATAACTAGTAATTAGCTATATAAGCACTATTTAATATAAGTGTATAGTCTTTAATAATTTATCTAAAATTATTATTAAAAAAGGATTAGAAGAATATAATCTAATTAAATAGAATACTAGAGAGTGTAAGTAAAAAAGTGATTTTATATTAAGGAATTTTAAAAAAATTAGTTAAGATAAAAAATAGTATAGAATTTATAAAGGTTTACTAAGTTAGTTACTTTATTACTAATATAGGTAAAGGGATAATTCTAGGTATAGACTAAATTAAAGAGTATTTACCTATGATTATATATTAGGAGCATAAATATTAGAGATATCTAGTAATAATAGAATATCTCTCCTTTACTTATAGTAAGTAATAAGTATATAAAGAGAAAAAAATAGTAGTAGTTACTTTATTATTAGAAGTAATAAAGATTAGGCTAAGTGTTTTAGAAAATAAAAATTAAAAGGGAAAAGGAGAAAGCTAATTAGAGGACTTAGTAATAATAGATATATAAATAAATAGTAAAGTAGCTATATAAATCCTAGAGTATGCTTATTTATAGTAGAAAAGTAAAGGTATTATAGTTATACTAATTTTAGAAAATATAAGTAGTAAAGAAACTATATTAAATTAGGATAAGAGCACTAAGTATCTTATATTAATAATCCTAGAAGAATATAGGGAGTTTATAGATATTTTTTCTAAAGAGTTAGTAAGTAAGCTTCCTAAACTAGGAGATTATACTTATATAATTAAATTAGAAGAAAGGAAAATATTACCTTAGGGGCCTATATATAATTTAGCTAAGAGAGAGCTAGAGGTTTTTAGAGAGTACCTTATAAGTATATAGCTTAAAGGGTAGATTAGAAAATTAGTTAGCCTAGGTAAAGCCCTAATTTTATTTATTCTAAAGAAAAGAGGGAAATTAAGGCTTTATATAGATTATAGGGGCCTAAATAAGATTATAATTAAGAATAAGGCCCCTTTACCCCTTATTACTAAAATTCTTAATTAATTAGTAAGTATAGTTATTTTTATAGTCCTAGATTTAAAAGATATATACTACTAGCTATATATTTACTTAGGTAATAAGTGGAAAATAGCGTTTTATTATTAATATAGTTACTTTAAATATCTAGTAATACTATTTAGACTAGTTAATATACTAGTAACTTTTTAGGAGTATATTAATAATACTCTTAAAGGACTTATTAATAAGACTTATATTATCTATCTAGATAATATGCTAATATATAGTAGTAGGGTTAAAGATTATATAGAGTATATTAAATAAGTTTTATATAGGTTTAGAGAGATAAGTCTTTTTATTAACCTTAAGAAGTATTAATTTTTAGTTAAGAAAGTTAAATTTTTAGGCTTTAAGATATTAGAGAAAGGTATTATAATAAACCTAGTAAGAGTTAAAGTAATTATAACCTAGCTAATACTATATAGTGTTTTTAATATTTAGTTATTTCTTAGTTTTACTAGATTTTACTACTATTTTATTAAATAGTATAGTAAAGTTATTATTCTATTAATAAATTACCTTAAAGGGAATTAACTAGTAATATTTAAACTAAAACCCTATAAGCTAGTAGTGTTTAAAGAGCTTTAATAAAGATTTTAGGAAGCGCTAATTTTAGTATATTTTAACTTACTTATATATCTTAGAGTAAAGATAAATATATCTAGATATATAATTAAGGCTATACTTATAATATTAGTGCTAGGTTACTAGCACCTAGTTATATTTATATTAAGGAAAATAACTAATACTAAATTATAATATTTAATACCTAATAGCAAATTATTAGCTATCTAAGAGGCTTTTTGTATATAGAGACACTATCTTGCTTATTTAGCTTATATAATTAAAGTTATTATAGATTATTTAAACTATAAGTACCTTACTATAAAGCCTAAGCTTACTAGTAAGTAAGTAACTATACTTAATAAGCTTTATCCTTTTAATTTTAAGATTATATATTATATAAGGAAATTAAATCCTACTAACTTACTTTTAAGAAAACTAGATTTTATAAGTAAGGTAAGGAAAGAGAAAGTAATAACTATATAACTTCCTACCTTTTTATTTAAATTTATAAATACTAAGAGATAAGAACACTATAGTAATATTATTAGTGCTATAGGCTTTATAAAAACGTTACTTAATATAACTAATAGTTAGTTATAATAACACTATAATAATACTACTAATATCTAGGGTTTTAAAAAATTATAACTTAACTATATTCCTAAAAAACCTAATAATCTAGATAATCTTAGAAGAGTTATATTAGTAAGGTTATTTAATACTTTTTATACTTCTATTAATAAGTAATAAGCTAGCTATAGTAATACTATTAGTACTTAGTATATATATTATTTATTGCTTAATTATTTTAATTTTCCTATTAGACTAGCTATTTCTAATAGGGATAGACTAGTATAAGTTATTACTAGTAAGTAGTAAGGGCGCCCCTTAAAAATATTACTTATCTATATCCTTATAAGACTAGAAGTATCTATTAAACTAATTACTTATAGAGATATTATAGCTAGGATTTAATCTATTTAGAGAATCTCTTCTAAGTTTAACTCTAACTTTCTAGAAAAGAGCTTAGAATTAAAACCCCTAATTTAAGTCTTATTATATAAAGTATAGTAAGGTAATAACTTTACTATAGCTTAATTAAAGTTACTTAAAAGTAGTAATATAGCTATATCTTAGATATAGTTAATTAGACCCTTTAAGCTATTAATATTTAAGAATTATATTTTTATTTCTCTAGGTATAAGGAAAGAAATTTTATTACTAACTTATAATAACCTTACTACTAGGCACTAAGGAGTAAGTAAAACTCTTTATTAGATTATAAACTAATATTATTAGCTAATAATAAAGAAAGATATAAAGGTATATATTAGTACTTATATAAATTATTAGACTTTAAAACTAAGGCATTATAAACCATATAGTAAGCTAGTTATATTACTAATACCTAATTGCCCTTTTTAAGAATTATTAATAGATTTTATCACTAGAATTTTACTAGTAAAAGATTTAAATTAGACTTATAACGTAATTTTAGTTATTATTAACTATTTCATAAAATATAGTATTTATATCCCTATTTTAACGTAACTAACTAGCAATAGGCTAGTAACTATATTCTTAGAATATGTTTTTAAAGACTATAAAGCCCTAGAAGGTATTATAATAGACTAAGGTTCTATATTTACTAGCGGTTTCTAGATAACTTTTTGTTATTTTCTTATAATAAAGTAGCTACTTAGTATTACTTTTTACCCCTAGATAAATAGTTAAATAGAATATTTAAACTAGGTCTTAGAATATTATTTAAGGGCTTTTACTTATACTAAATAGACTAATTAGGTAAATAACCTATTAATAGCGTAATTTACGTATAATATAAGTAATTACTTAATATATAGCTACACACTAGTAAAGGCATTATAAGGTTATAATCCTAAAGATCTATAGTAAGTAATAGTAAATATCCCTTTAGTAAATAATTAAGCTAAAAGTAAGATTTTAGCACTAAGAGAGAAGTATACTATAATTAAGTAGCTTTTAAGTAACTTATAGACTTAGTATAAGAAATATTATAACTAAAAAAGAACTCTAATAAGGTTTAAAGTTAGTAACTATATTTTATTATTAATAAAAAACATTAACCTAAGATACCCTAGTAAGAAGCTAGCTATAAAGTATTTAGGCCTCTATAAGATTAAAAAGATAATTAGAAGTTATAGATTAGTATATTAATTAAAATTACTACCTAGGACTTAATTATATAATATATTTAATATTACTAGTCTTAAACCTTTTAAAGGGGACCTAATAAATATAGAAAATATATCCTTACTATAAGATACTATTAAAGATAATAAATAAGAGTTTAAAGTTAAGAGAATTATTTTATATTACTATAATAAAAGGTATTATAAATATCTAGTTAAATAGAAAAGCTATAATACTTTAAAGAATTCTTAGGTATTAAAAAGGGATTTTATTACTAGAGAAATTATTAATAGCTATAAGTAATAGCTAAGTAATAAAGTTAATATAAGGTAGTTATATTTTATAACTTAATATACTAAAGATATTAGAAAATAAAGTTAATTTACTTAGATAACTTAAATAATCTATTATATAGCTACTAAGTACTTATTCCTTTATAATAAAGTTAGCCCCTAAGACTACTAGTCCCTTATTATTAGTAGTAGTTATAAAAGCTATAAAGAAAAAGGCCTTAGAAGTATCTTTATTATTAGAATTCCTCTCTTTATATATATAAACCTAAAGTATACTAAGGAGCTTAATAAAACTAATATATTTAGGTAAATTAATAGTATTTAGTATAAACTACTAGTAAGTTAGTTAAGTATTAGCTATATATATTAAGAAAGCTTACCTTTAGAATATTTTAGGCTATAAAGTAAAGATAGTTTAAAATATTAATCTAAGTCTTTAGATTTATAGTATTACTTAGTAATATTATTATAGTATATTTATTATATTTTACCTTATAAGTAATATTAGTAAATATTTAAGTATAGTAAATATAACTATACTTATTAAAATTTTTATAAACTAGGATAGTATTCTATAGCTTTTTCTTTATTTTTATAATAAGCTAGTAGTAAGTTAGTAGTAATCTAGTGTCTAGGTAATAGGATTATACTTACTTTATTTTAATAGTAATAGCTACCTTTAGGAGTAGCTTTAATAAGTTTAAATAGCCTATTATAAAGCTATATAATTTAAGCTAAAGTCTAGTAATATATTAGTAATAAGTAAGTAAATTCTAGTTAAAAGAGATATACTATAATATAGTTTTTATTATTTTAGAAGTAATAAGTATATTTTATTAAATAGCCTATTAAATATTAGCTATAAAGAAGTAGTAAGTAAGTAAAGAAGTTATACTTAAAGATTTATTATATTTAGCTAAGAAGGTTTTTTTATTAATAAGGTATTCTAGAATCTTATAAGTACTATTTTTTAGGAGGATATTTTATATTATTACTTACTAATAATAGTATATATATAGAATCTTTTTTAAAGTTATTTTACTAATAGTAAGTTAGTAATAAAGATACTATAAGGATATAATAAACTTATAATAAGATTTTAAAAGAAGTTTACTTTAGAGAAAACTTTATAGAAGACTTTATAGGAGATTTTTTAGTTAATAAATCTTCTTAAGGTATTAATAAAGGTAAAGTTTAAGTATAAGACTTAGATATAGTAAACTAGCTATAAGTTAGCTATAATAAACTAGATAGGGAAGTTATTAAATTCAAAAGAGTGGACCGATCCAACTGCACCTAGGATTACAAAGCCTTATATATTTTAACACTCCCCCTGGAATTGTACATCTAGGTGCCCTATCGGAGGTTTTTTTTTCCTAGGCTTATACTAGCAATTGAATTTTTAGTTATTTCGGCAAGGTTCGAACTCGTAACCTTGCCTTGCAGAGCAGTGCTCCACTGTGGTGGGCGTAAGTTACGCTGCAGTGGGCCCGACCACTGCGCCACCGGGCTCATAACCTATTAAATTCAAAAGAGTGGACCGATCCAACTGCACCTAGGATTACAAAGCCTTATATATTTTAACAGAAGTTATACTAATAAGAGTATAAACTTATAAGCTAGATAAGGGTAAAAAACTAAGATAAATAAGGATAGATAATAATAATAATTAGGGACTAAAAGAGGTTAATAATTACTAAGTAATAGTAATAAAAGAGTTATTACTTAGCTAGTAAGGGTAACTTATAAGGTTAAGGGATATTATAAAAAAAAGGAAGAGTGTAAAAGAGAGGGAAAATTAGTCTTTTTTATATTAACCCTAGACCCCTTAAGTAATCTAATACACTATATATAAGTAATTTATAAATTATAATAATAACTATTAGTATTACTAAATATATATATGCCTAATAGCTATAAGCTTATAGTAACTATAATATAAGCCCTTTAGTTAGACTATTTAAAACCCTAGTATTAGGTACCTTATTTATTTAACTAATTATAAAAATTAATATAGGTTATTTATTTTTATTTTCTAGCTATATAATAGGTAGTAATATTTATTTTACTATAGTAAAGCTATATATAAGCTACTATTTAAACATTACTAACTATAATAAGGGGTTATTTTTAATTAGTAATATTATTATTATTATTTCTTTTTATTTACTTATATATCTAGATATAAGGTACCTTATCTTATTTTCCTTATAAAGCTCTAATATAGTAACTATACCCTAAGTAAGTAGCTTATTTTATAATTAAGGTTAATTATATATAGGGGAGGTATTATATTAGGAGCGTAGAGGTTAAAGATAGGATATTTATTAAAGTAAGTCTTTAGAGAACCTTTAGGCTATATAAATAATAAAGAGGCTAGCTAGCTATAAGATAGCTATGTGCTTATAGAGTAAGGTATTTATTAAAGACTATGTATATTATTAGTGCTAGGTTAGAGATTAAAACCTTCACGCACCTGCCCTTAGCTAGCATTTATCTAGCAGTGACTGCGATAGTCTTAGCTATCACTTCGTTCTTAACCTTTCAGTGCAAGCCGTGACAAATTATCCCTTTACCTATATTAGCAATAAAGCAGCTAACTTAGCAGACCTTTGCAAATCCTATACTGTCTTTTATCTTAACTAATTTTTTAAAATTCCTTAATATAAAATCACTTTTTTACTTACACTCTCTAGTATTCTATTTAATTAGATTATATTCTCCTAATCCTTTTTTAATAATAATTTTAGATAAATTATTAAAGACTATATGCCTATATTAAATAGTGCTTATGTAGCTAATTACTAGTTATCTTATTATAGAAATGCCTATATTCTTATTCTATTATCTATAGGGTATTCTATAGTAAGATTATATTCCTAGGTTTATACTAATTAAACTAGTATTATATTAGAAAATATAGCTTTATTACTACTTTCTTTATGCTTCTTAGTTATATACTTAGTACTTTTATAAGTAAAATAATCTAGTGCTTAATAAGCTAGTAAAGCATACCTAGGCTTTCTATATTTATAGTATACTAAGGATAATCTTTTCCCTTAATCTTTACTTTATTACTATGCCTTATTTATAAGTAATATAAAATAAGAGCATTATCTCTTTCTTTTAAAGTCCTAACCTTTTTTATTATTTTAGCCTAAACCTATTATAACCTTTGCTTTCTTACCCTAGCCTTATAGTTAGCTCTAGGTTATTAGGATCTCTTAACTAATTATTTACTTCCTGTCATGGTCTAGCCCTAGGGGCTAATCGCGGGTGCCTGCGCGACCATGTGGGTTTAACCCCAATTCCATTGCGCCATAGCCAGAGTATTGTTTGTAGTGTAGTTATGTCACGGCTTGCACCGAAAGGTTGAGAACGAAGTGATGGCTGAGACTATCGTAGTCGCTGCTAGATAGATGCTAGCTAGGGGCGGGTGCGTGACCAACAATGTGCGCCGTCTTCGATAAATACCCCGCTCCACGAGCACGTGGCTATCTCGTAGCTAGCTAGCCTCTTCGTCATCCGCACGGCCCGAAGGTTCTCCGAAGACCCGCTTCGATGAACATCCTATCTTTGACCTCTGCGCTCCTGACAAGTTAGTGTAGTTTTTAGGAAAATTTTGTATTTGTAGTGTAGTTTTTTTTTTCTTATAGTTAATATATTGTAGTTTTTTTTTTTTTATAGTTAGTGTAGTGTAGTTTTTTTTTTTTTATAGTGTAGTGTATTATAGTTTTTTTTTGCTTATAGTGTAGTGTAGTTAGTGTAGTTACTAACTACACTAACTACAAAAACTACAAATATAGTGTTAGTAAAAAAAAAAGTAGGCCTTTTTATTATATAATCTTATTATAAGGATTAAAAGAAAGCTAGTTATATAGAAGCTTTTATTATTACCTATTTTACTTAATTAGTTATAGAATTTATAATATTTACCTTTTTTTAAGGATTTTACTATAACTAGGGTTATTTATAATATTATACCTTTTTAATAATACTATTATACTTATTACTTTATTTTACTAATATAACTTTAAGAAAAACCTTCTAATTATTTTATTTACTATTATTATTAATTATTTTATATTTTTAT
Organism: Epichloe festucae Fl1; assembly: GCA_003814445.1. Classification (NCBI taxonomy): domain Eukaryota; kingdom Fungi; phylum Ascomycota; class Sordariomycetes; order Hypocreales; family Clavicipitaceae; genus Epichloe; species Epichloe festucae. The sequence goes on from CP031390.1 coordinate 2,468,741, forward strand.
TATTAATTTAATTAAAAAATACCCTAAACTAATATAATTAAATTAAATTAGAAATCTAGATAAATATATAAAAGTTAATAGAATATATACTTAGTACTTTAATATTATTATTAATATAATAAGAACTTAAAAAAAGCTTAAACTATTTATTTACTATTTAAACTAATTAAATATTACTTTAAGCTTTATAATTCTAAAGCTTTAAGAAGTTATATATAGTAACTTTATATATATTATTACTATAATATATAAAGAAAGAATATAATAAACTAATATTTATAGTATATTAATAAATAACTAATAGTATTGTTTTAATTACCTTATATAGCTTAATTAAGCTATAAAAAATAATTTTAACTTATTTTTAAAAATAATACTAGGACTTAGTTTTATATAATATACTATACTTATTATAAAAGGTAGTTAAAGTACTAGGACTAGCTATATAATTAGCTATTTAGTAAAAAGAATATATATATACTTATTATAAAAGCTTTAATAACCTTAATTACTATTATTTTACTTTTATTATTATTTTAAAAAAATATAAAAAAGAAAACATTTTTATAATATTAATATTTTTAAAAACCTTAAAATACTAAGTTATTAAAAACAATAGCTTTTACTATAGTAATTTACTTATAATTACTAGTATTTATATTTAAGTTATTTATTAGTTATTTATTAGTTATTTATTTTTTATTAAACTTTAACACTAATAATATTATAAGTAATCTTAGTAATATAAGTAATATTAGTAATCTTAGTAATACTAGTAATATTAGTAATATTAGTATTATAAGCTATTATAAGCTATTATAAGCTATCTTTAGCTATCTTAAGCTATCTTAAGCTATTATAAGCTATCTTAAGCTAGTATAAGCTAGTATAAGCTATCTTAAGCTATCTTAAGCTATTATATACTATTATAAGCTAGTATAAGCTATTATAAGCTATTATAAGCTATTATAAGCTATCTTAAGCTAGTATAAGCTAGTATAAGCTATCTTAAGCTATCTTAAGTTATTATATACTATTATAAGCTAGTATAAGCTATTATAAGCTATTATAAGCTATTATAAGCTATCTTAAGCTATCTTAAGCTAGTATAAGCTAGTATAAGCTATCTTAAGCTATCTTAAGCTATCTTAAGCTATCTTAAGCTATCTTAAGCTATTATATACTATTATAAGCTAGTATAAGCTATTATAAGCTATCTTAAGCTATCTTAAGCTATTATAAGCTATCTTAAGCTAGTATAAGCTATTATAAGCTATTATAAGCTATAATAAGATATAATAAGCTACTTATATTAAGTTTACTAGTAGTTCTTTTTATAGTTTTTTTAAAATAAGTAATAATAATAATTTATAGAAATAGTAAATAATATAATAAGAAGGTTTTTCTTTAAGTTATATTAGGGAAATAAAGTATTAAGTTAAATAGTATTATTAAAAAAGTATAATATTATATATAACCTTACTTAGTTATAATAAAATTATAAAAATAATATAATATTATAAATTCTATAACTAATTTAATAAAATAGGTAATAATAAAAGCTTTTATATAACTAGCTTTCTTTTAACCTTATAAATACTAATAACTAATAAAAAGTCTAATACTACATTTGTAGTATTTGTAGTTAGTGTAGTTTAGGAAAAAAAATTTGTAGTGTAATGTATTATAGTTTTTTTTTTTTGTAGTTAGTGTAGTGTAGTTTTTTTTTCCTTGTAGTTAGTGTAGTTTGTAGTGTAGTGTAGTTTATAGTGTAGTTACTACACTACACTACAAATACTACACTACACTACACGTTTTAGTGCAATACTCTGGCCATAGCTAAAAGAATACGCATTGTACAAGTCCCTGTAACTTGTACAATTGACACCTATATTGCTAGGTCTAGGCAAAGCCTAGATCATCACATAGGCCCTTTCCCTAGGTGACCTTTCCATTAACCCCTTTTGACCCCTTATAAGCTAGCAATACTGCGCATCCCCTAGGGACCCTCTCTTCTATTATCCCTGTAAGCCTAGGAAAAACCCCGTTGTGGCTGCCCTATAGTGCTTGCGCACGCAGCCGGTTCGAACCTATGACCTTAGGTGACTTGTACAAATGTCATGGTCTAGCCCTAGGGGCTAATCGCGGGTGCCTGCGCGACCATGTGAGTTTGACCCTAATTCCATTGCGCCATAGCTAAAAGAATACGCATTGTACAAGTCCCTGTAACTTGTACAATTGACACCTATATTGCTAGGTCTAGGCAAAGCCTAGATCATCACACTTCCTTATAGTATTATTTAAGCTATTTAGAAAGATTATAATTCTTAGATATATAGGGATTTCTTTAGGTAACTTAGCTTTTACCTTATCCTAGGCTTATATAAAGGATTAAAATAATTAGTTATTCTTTTACCTAAGATTTAGTAATAACCTTATTACTTCTAAGTGTCTTATACCTATATTTATTATTTTAGTTTTTAACTATTCTAGAAAATTTACCTAGGTAATTAATAAATAATTTATATGCTTATTTATAGTTATATAATGCATTTACTATTACTTTATATTACTAGCTAGGTAGCTACCTATATACACTACCTTAGTTATATTATTCTTAAAGGTATAGTAATTTAATTTAAATAATATATCTAAGTTTACTAAGAAATTCTATAGGCTTTTATATATTTCCCCTTTATATATAGGTATTTTTATCTATATTTTAATAAGACTACCTTACTATATAATTACTACTAAGTTACTATAGACTATAGGTAAAATTATAGCTAATATTTAAGGGGTAATTATAAGTCTAGATTAAGGGGTAATTATAGGTTTAGTTTAAGGTCTAGCTAATCCTAGATTTGCCTTAAGCTCTCTAATTTATACCTCTATTTATAAGACCTCTTATCTCCTCTAAAGGTAATATAGCTTAGATTATATAACCTTATAGTGTTATTATAATGCCCTTTTTTCTTTAGTTATATTATCTATACCTTTACCTAAATTAGGATTAAGTGGCGTTTATTACACCCTATTATTATCTATAGTTCTAGATTATAAGGGTTCTTTATCTTCCTAATTATCTATAGCTTTATTATTATAAGGTACTAGTATGTTTCTTATAGATCTTTAGAGTATTAGCTATATAATAATCTAGCTAATAGTTTATATCCTTAAAAAGGTTAAGAGAGATTAATTTATTATAGCTTATACTAAAAGGTGAAGAATAAAGTAATAGCTAAGACTATTATAGTTACTACTAGATAGATACTAGCTAGGGGCAAGTATATAAAGGTTTTAATCTTTAACCTAGCACTAATAATATACGTAGTCTTTAATAAATACCTTGCTTTATAAGCACATAGCTATCTTATAGCTAGCTAGCCTCTTTGTTATCTGCATAGCTTAAAGGTTCTCCGAAGACTTGCTTTAATAAACATCCTATCTTTAACCTCTGCGCTCCTGACATTATCTTTTATATTCTATAACCTTCTTTTACTAATAAAATAATACTAGTTTTACTAGAGATAACAGGTCTAATAATAATACTTTTATGTCTTCTTATATTAATAAGAACTATAAAAGTACTATTATAGAAGAACCTTATAATATCCGATGTGTAGCATATGTTTTAAACATTATTACAAAGGATATTATAACGAATTTTATTAAATTAACGTCTTCTAAAGAGGATTTAGAAGCTTTTAAGAATAGTGAATTTTTACATTATTCTACGGAAGATATCTCTTCTATTAAAGAGAGACAAGATTATAAGGAATTCAAATCCTTAGCAAATGGTAAGTAATTTATTATAGTTATTATTAGTATTATTACTAATATTTTCATAGGAATCCTTAGTAAAGTTAAAAGGGTTGCTATTATTATCAAGAATAACTAAGGATTATATAAGACTTGGTTAAAATCTTTACGTAAGGCAAAAAATAAAGGCTATATTGCTAAAAATTGCAATATTATAAGAATTCCTTTAGGTAAGTTATCTTTATTATATATATCTTATTTATAATACTAATTATATCTTTAGCTAATGAAACTAGGTGGAATTTAACCTATAAGATAATTAATACTTCTTTAGAGCTTAAAGAAGCTATTATTCTTCTTAATAGGGAGTCTAATATTATAGCTCTTAAGGATGCTATACTAACTACTTAAGAATGGGCAGATTTAGCTACCCTAAGCAGCATATTAGAGGTTTTTTATAAACTTACTATTATACTTTAAAGCTAGAAGTATAATACTTTAGGTTTAGTCCTACTTTTCATTATTAGGATATATAAATATCTTAATAATATAAAAGAGGACTAAAAGGCTTATCTTCGCTAGGTATGTATATTACTTTCTTATATTATATCCTTTATATATTAACTTATAATAGGAAACTTATAGCCCTTAAGGCAAGGCCTTTATAGCATCTATAGATATTAGCTTAAATAAGCTAGCTAATTATTTTCCTAAAGATATAGGAAATAATTACTTCTTATATTAGCCTTATCTATATGCTATGTTATTAGACTCTTAGCTTAACCTTCTTACTATAAAGGAGAAGCTAAAGCTAGGAGATTAAACCTTAGAAAGGTTAATAAAAAACCTTAAAAAGGATTATAATTCGTAAGTATTATATAATAATCCTTTCTTAATTATAGTTTTAATATACTAATATATAATATTATTAGGATTTTACCTCTTTATAAAGAGAACCAAGCTAATATTAATATTAGCAAGCAAGATTAACACGCAAATACCTAATTTATAGTTAATCTTACAGGGCCTAGTTAACCTAGGACTTTTAAAAATCCTAGGCCTAAGCCTAAAACTAACCTTTATAAAGGTTTATTTCCTAATAAGAGGGAAAAGTCTATTTAAAAGAATAGAAAAAATGAGATTTCTACTTATACTAAGCTAGATATTTAAGAAGATAAGGTAAGTAAATCCCTTTCTTATATTAATAATCTTATTAATATATTAATATTATTATAGGAGGATATCTTTAAATAGTGGGAAGATAATACTAAATCTTTCCCTATTTTAAGTATTATTACTAGGAAATACCTAGCTATTCCTACTACCTCTAGTGCTATAGAAAGCACTTTTAATACTAGAGGTAATATTCTTATAAAGAGACAAACTTCTTGAAAGAATTCTACTTTAAAGGAATTAATCTTATTAAAGAATTAGGAAAAGAAGGGAAATATTATTACTAAGCAATACTCAGAGCTTTATGATTATTATAGCTCTAATTCTAAAGAGTCTATATCTTCTTTAAAGGAAGATTCTAACTTAGGTAAATCTAATAATTTATCTAATATTAAATCTTCCTCTGAAGATGATATTTATTCTAATTCAGACCTTTAAGTAGGTTATTATAAGGGTTTTTTCCTAGTTTAGTCTAGTTTTCCCTTAATAAATTTTTTTATATTTATAAATGTTTTCCTATATTTTATAGTATTTTTACTATTATTTTTACTATTATTTTTACTATTATTATTACTATTATTTTTACTATTATTACTACTATTATTTTTACTATTATTACTACTATTATTATTACTATTATTATTACTATTATTATTACTATTATTATTACTATTATTATTACTATTATTATTACTATTATTATTATTTTAAAAAAACATAAAAAAGAAAAGTATTTTATTTTATTAATATTTTTAAAAACCTTAAAATACTAAGTAATTAAAAAGTATAGCTTTTCTTATAGTAATTCCCTTATACTTACTTATATTTATATATAAGTTATTTATTTACTATTTAATTTTAATTAAACTTTAACACTAATAATATTCTAAGTTATATAAGCAATATAAGTAATATATATATAAGCTATTAGAACCTATTATAAGCTATTATAAGCTATTATAGGGTATTATAAGCTATTATAGAGTATTATAAGCTATTAAAAGGTATTATATAAACTATATATACCTTATAATAAAGGAATTTAACTTAAAACTAAAAAAAAGAAAAAAAAATACAAAACAATACAAATAATACATGTATTGTATTGTATTGTAAAATTTTAGATGTATTGTATTGTATTGTATTGCAATGCTCTGACTATATTATAGCGCTTATTTTGCTAAGTATGTAAATATTATTTCCTAGGGTTAGATTCCTAGGCTTAAATAGAGTTTATAGTATTCCTTAATTTCCTAAGTTTAAATACCCTATTTACTAGTGTCTAGCCTATATTTAATCCACTAGTTTATAACCCCCTAAATTAACTAAGGTTATAATTATTTACTATCTAGGCTACTAGTATTATACTATACTAGTGCTATAGTGTTTTAGTAATTATTCTTTATACTTATTCTCTAGTAGTTATTTCTTATTTAAGTATCTAGCCTATTTATTTCCTATAATAAGACTTTCCTATTCTTTATTATAATATTACTTCTTAAAATAATTAGTCCTTATTATCTATCCTATCCTAAGCTACTATTAGCTATCTTATTATAGGTATTCTAAGAACTCTTTCCTATAATTATTTATAAGTTTTATATAGCCCTATAGTTCTATACCTATTTTATTAAGTCTTATAGTCCTTAATATTCTTATATTATCTAATAGTAGTGTTTTCTAACTATAGCTAGATAATCTCCTTAAGTATAGTAATAACTATAGCTATATTTTATTATTTTTCTATATTATTTCTAGCTATAGTTATACTCTAATAAAGTTTATAACTCCTTTTACCTTTAGTCTAGTTTATAGTTCTTTAATTATTTAACTTAATAATCTCTTAGAAGTTATTTATTAGGTATTCTTAGGTATTAGATATTTAAGTCTAGTAATAATTTAACCTAACTAAAGGGTATTATAAGGTCCTAGTCTTATTACTATAAAACTTTACTAAAAATAATAGGGATAATAATAGTTATATTCTTTTAGTCTATACTCTAGCTACGCCCTATATAATTAGGGTTAACCATTACCTAAGCCGTTCTCCACCTCAACAAGTCCTAGCTCAAGAAAATCTGTGTTGTCTTGTCGCGATGCTCCCTTAATCGCCAAATGTATGCTGACCTTGTTCTTGGCCTCACTTCTACCAATAGAGTATATATAGTATGCACGCAAACCTTTCAATTGTCCTACAAACATATGAATGGCCATTCTGAGAAATTGCCCTACAGGCCACATGAGTTAACCAGAACAACCAACTATAAAATCAAAGCATCCATCAGTGTAGATATTCCTCCCCCGATGTGTTGCCTTGCAGACAGCTGCCTGCTTGGAACTGCACCTGTCGTCCAAGTCATCGCCAGTTTCGACACAGAGACAATCGCTACTTGCTTTTCCTTAGAGTCGTACGAATCGCATCTTATTTCTGATCTTGTTCGTCCATCTTGTCCAAAGACTTCCCCTCGGCACGCCTGCGCCAAGCGCAGCAACACTTTGGTGTCGATGAGTAGGCGAATCACCACCCCATGGGAAATTGGGATTATTTGGTAGCTTTGGTGGTGTCTGGGGCCTCTCCGTAGGAGTAGGTGCGGGATCATTGGAAGCTTGTGGCTCCGAGGTGCCAGTTTCAGTAGAGATCAAGGTCTTCAATGTGGTAAATACAGTGTGCGAATCTGCAAAGGTCAGTTAGGTTCTTTCCCATGATGCGAGGCTCTAGAATTGCGCAACCTACTCGTTGTTGTGCCCGGTTGTGTTTTCAATCCTGATGAGCGCTTGATCGTTTTATATGCACACCTTGTTGAATGCGTCGACGTGGTCAGTGGTGCACTACTTGCAGTCGTAGTAGACGTCATAGAATCCGAGTGATCTGTTCTCGTGACTTCTGAACGAGTGTGCGTGCTCACAGGCTGCGACGACCAAGTTTGATCGGGATCGTGCGTCTTATTGGTTGATGTTATCGTAGTTGGCCATAAAGTTGTCTCGCTAGTCGTGTCTGCTGCAGAACTTGTTGCTGTTGTCCTTCCGGAGGTAGTGCTCAAATTTGTCGTAACACTAGACACGACATCACTGGTTGGCCGTGTGGTGACGGGTGTTTGGGTCACCGTAGATTCATTAAAGGTCCTAGTTGTCGCTGGAATCGGTGAGTATGGATCCCCACTCATGGTAGAATTGACCCATCTCGAAGTGATCAGGCTGGTGGTTTGCTGCGCGCTGGTCTCGCTCCATAAGGTCGACGTAGATGGCACGTAAGAGGTATTAGTCCCGATTCTCGAGCTGGGTGAATTAGAGGACGTATCAGCGCTCGGTGCGGAGGAAATACTTGAGAACCGACTTGGTTGCAAGGAAAACGTCGAGTTTGGCCATTGTCGCATAGTAGATGTCAACGTCCTGACCGACGTCTGGACAGTTGATGAATTAAGCATCGTTGTAATGCCGGGGTCTAAGGTCTTTGACGACAGGGAATGGCCTGATGATATGCTAGGATGTACGGAAGAGAGAATCGACTTGGATGTCGTTGGCCAATGGTAAGTAGAATTAGGTGCAGCTGATGTCGTTAGGACCCCTGACGTGAAACCTGTCGATGGTAGAACTGAACTGGATTGGTAAGTGAACCGGGTTCTCTGAGTCGAGGTCGACTTGTGAGAAAGATCAGTGCTCCAAACACTACTGTTTGATGAATTCTGTTGGGTGGATTGCGGTCGACTCGAGCTCCGGATATTACTGGTGATGGTTGTCAATGGAGTCGTAGAGGGAGTCCACGGAGTATGGTAGGTCGTGTTTCCTGCTAGAGATTTGGAGGAGGAACCTGTTCCGGGGAGGATCACTGTGGTCGTTGAGTTCTGGAATGGAGGAAACGAAGGACTCACACCGGCCCTGCTGGTCCATCTTGAGCTTTGAGTCGGTGCGCTCACAGTTGGTCTCGAATTGGTCAAGGAGATATCGGTGCCCAAAATTGACGATCTTATCCATGTGGATCCAGAGGAAGGGGTTGGGAGTGGCGGACTGAGAGAGCTTTGTGAAGCGGTACTCCGATTGATGCCAGAAGAAAGAGAGATTGTTTGGGTTTTTTTAGTTGCGGTTACCGACGTCGATTCATTTGAAGCAGGATACCGGGTCGTCAATGGAATCGAAGTCGGGAAGGAAAACGTCGAGGTGTAGCTTGTCAAGATCTGTGTGGGGCCGGGAAACGAACCATCCTGAGTACTGACTGATGTATCATTGGTCCATTGAGAAGAAAAATACGTTCTCGTCCTCGGCTTGCCATCGGTAACTGTTTGAGATTGAACAGATGATGTTGCAGAGCTCATAGTTTGTGAACTGTTACCCCACGAATTTGTCTGACTGTACCTTGTGGGCCCTCCAGTAGTTCCTGTGTCAGAACTCGTAGTTGTTCGGATTCCAGAGGATAAATGAACTGTGCTTGCAATCGGCGAGGTCGGGGCCGAGGACGTTGTATGGGACACCGGATGCCACGTCACCGTGGATTGACTCGGTAATGGCTTCGAACTGAACGTTGAAACTTTTCTGGTGACCGTCATGGTCCGTGCCAGCGTGTTGTTAACATGGGATGTCGAGGAGGCAATGACGCTGCTATTTGTTGACGTATATCCTGTGGGAATTAGGAGACTTGATGAGACCCCGATACTGCTTGCAGACTTTGAGATCGCCGATGTGTTGGCAGTTGAGTAGGTCGTGCCCACAGAGGTCGTCCGAGATGATGTTCCTGTGATACCCAAAACCGAGCTATCAACCCAGCTTTTGGATGATGACGATGTTGAATCGTCTCTACTCTGAGATGTGTGTGAGGAAGTCATAGTGTGGCTGTCGGTGGTTGAAATGATTGTGTTGGAAGAATACGGAAATTGATCAATCGTCGTCACAATGGCTGTATTGGTGACTGTGCTTGGAAGAGACTCATACGCTGAGAAAGTGTCAGTAGCAAAAGGGGAGGCATCTCCTGTTGGCTCACTTACAACTTGCAATAACTGAAAGACTGGCAGAAGTTGAGGTCCCGTACTGATAAGGTGGCGGATAATCGTAACCATAGGTAGGTGCCTCATAATCTGGAGGCAGTTCACGAGGAACAACATGGGAAAGCTGCCGAACTGGGCCAAAATCGACATCATCGTTCCAAGCGTCGTGAGATGCCTTGATACAGGATAACAAACACCCCAAGATAATTGTTGGTATAAAACCAACTAACAGGCTGCGCAGCATCATTGTGCAGATATCTGAAGAAACGAATGCGGGTTTGGGTATGATTAAGTTTGCCTATATCGGCAAAGTGCTAGGTATCTCAAGGCCGAGAGACTGTCCGAGGATATACCCAAGAACTATTTCAAAATAGGGGAGAGGTAACGAGAGTGTAGCGGTCTGAGAAGCTTTGAGACACTAACGGTCTAGGAAAGGGATAATCTCAGGACAGAAAAGAATGAAAGGCAACGAGGTAATGTCCCAAACGTCGCGACACACGACTACCAAAAAAAAAAAGTTATAGGGGCGCCAACGACGATGGCGGATGAAAGAGAAAAGAGACAGGGAGAGGAGGGAGGAGGGAGGAGGGAGGAGGGAGGGACGGATATACACGAGTTTGATAGCAGAAAATAAAAGCCGACAATTTGAGACGGAAAAATGATTCCGACATTCAAGTAAGAACGCCAAGAAGCGCGCAGTCCGTATCAGCTGCCAGCGGGACGCGAATATCGTCTACAGTCGTCTACAGCCGTTTACGGCAGGCACGAGCCACCAGGATTGACCAAACCGGTCATGGCATATACACGGGGGGGAGCACAGCGGCTTTCGACAGGCATGGTTGGTATCCAGATTGTTGCCTTGTCGACCGAGTCTTGCCTCCTCCGAAGTCACTTTAGAGCATGACACCGTCTGACGGTCCTTGCACAAGGCTCTTTTGCACCTCAACGAGTTTCAACCATCTACACGACCCGATCACGGTAACACGAGGCAAAATGCGGCGAGTTGGAATGATTTGCGAATGAGGCAAACTGCCTAGTTACTCGGCTTATCGGCATTACGCATTCTCCAAGCCGACTGCAGATTCCCCATCAGGATAAAGACACTTACTTGGAAAGAACGAAGCCATAAGCCAGGGTTTCCCTCCGCTGGCTGTTTGTATCGGAAGGCATACCTAATGGCTCATGACGTTGGCTGCGAAACTTTGAACTGAATGAATGCCTGCAACACAATCGATCGGGACCATGTCCACCACCCCCTGCTGCATTGCAGAATCTCACGACCTTGGCGTACCCTTGCAGTTCGCGGTGTAACGATCTACAACGGCGAGTATCACAATGCGCAAACAGTCATGAAGAGCGATGGACGGGTACACAAGGCGATGGAGTACCTGCATATGGCTGATAGTCGCGGCGCACTACCGTGAATTCGCCTCTCGTTGTTTCACAGCGGGAGCTCTCCTCAGCGCCACGACGGACGCCGAAGGTTCCATCATTCATTCATTCGTTGTACATGCGAGACGAGCCGGTTGGAGTTCTAGAAATGACACAGGTTGTGCAAGCCCAACAACGGGTTGCGGTCTGAATCGTGCATACACGGCCATGAACAGATGTCTATGACTTCCTTATTTTAGGCCAACGATTGAACAGACGGTAATTAATTGAGATCACGGACGACGGGATGTATTGCAACAGGCTAAGACAAACTGCAACGATGTTCCTCTTTCAATACGATACAAGTCAAATTAAGTCGGTCTATACTCTCACCAACACTGTATCACAGCACAAATGGAATAGGAATCCTCAGCCTCGCTTAATTGGACAAACTCGTTCGACATGGCAGCGTGGTTTGAGCAACATGACTAGACAACAGAGAGGTCAAGGCGGCTGACAGATGCTGCGCTTTGGCTTCGTGGTTCAAGAATTCTCGCCTACTGAACCTTCTTGGCAGCTTCCCTCAGTGTAGGTGCCGTTTCATCCGTCATGGTTGAATTGATCTCTTCAATATCCGCAGCCCACAGCGCAGCCCCAACTGTGAAGGTCAGACTGGAGAAATCAAGACATTGAAGGAACCAGCGTATCTCACTCACCTGTATTTGTGTATGTGAAGAAGATATTGGCTACAGGGATCATTTCCAATAGCGTTGCGACCATGCCGAACCTGTAGACAATGGGTTAATGGAGTGGACCACAAAAGTGCCACCCATCGTCGCAACTGACGAAAGACGACTTACGCTGTGTAAGCCCCGGTGTGCTTTTCCAGCCATTCTTGTTTCTGAGAGGCGGACAACTTCTTGAGTTGGAAGTACTAGAGTGATGTCATTAATACGCGGATTACCTTTTTTTTTTTTCCACCAAAATTGACACATCACAAAAGGCCAACTTACTCGACCGTGCACCATCTGCCCTCTGCTTCGAGCTGTCGAAGCCATTAGTAACCAGTGGAGAATCTCGACACAGGAAGTAGAAAAAGCCTGAACATACCCTGGAGAAACAAAAACGCAGCCGTGCCAAAAACAGGAATAAAGTTGAGGGGCAAATACATGACGTATCTGACGAGAGCCGTAGGGCTGAACTTTGAGAAAGGGTTCTTCAGCGTCTTGCCGAGTCTCGAAATAGGATCGCTCCCAGAGCTGACCTCACGGCCCTCGCGAACCATGGTTGTCGCGTTTCTAGAGATAAGAGTGCCGTCAAAGGTGTCCAGAATAGCCTGCTGCAGAATCCAGTTTCTCGAAATGATGTTGACAATGGTCGAGCTTTCGTTGAGGACAAGTAAAGCCGTCGTAACAGGGGCAAGAGGACCGCTCGTGAAGACAAGGACAGCCAATTGTGGGAGATATGCGAGGGCGAACATGCCGCCCACGACGGCGGCAGACACTGCAAGGTATGGGCCGATCTTGGATGTGAACGGTTTCCATAATGACGTGTGTGATAGGAAGTAGAAGATGCCCTGTCATGTTGCACTGACTGTTAGGAAGACAACATAGGGAATGACGGTCCATTACGAGGTTATGTAAGTACATGTAAGCTTACCTTGAGTGGATAAAGGTACGCCTTGCTCTTGAGTGCGTCGTACGCAACGACTTTGGCCTTGCCCAGGTCTTGCTTGCTACATGAAGCTCAGTATGAAGCGCGTAGATTGCACAGCTCTCGTTGCAAGACTTACAGAATTCCTTGCGCCTTCTCATTGATCGACTGAGCAGCTCGATTTGCTGCGGATTTCGTGTCCTGTGATGATTCGGCCATGGTGTTTGTTGTGTGTCGAAACTGGAATTGTGGCAAAATGTGCGAAATTGTATGTGCGAAAAGTGTATGGCAAGATGGTGAAGACCTGGAGGATACGGGAGAAAGCTCGCAACGGAATCAAGGAACTGATTTTGAGTAATAAGAGACAATGCACAAAGCTGAGCTTAGGTTGAGCTCATGGGCTCTAAACGTAATCCGTAGTCCATGTCGTCATATGCGCGTTGTGGGCGGTTATTACGGGCGCGGAGACTAGCCGCTTATGGTGGGTGACCCAGTCAGGACTCAGTACCCAGGTTCTTCAGGCCGGGTTAACTTAACCTGCAGGGTAGTCTTCAACGCCTTCAACGCCTTCAACGCCTTCAGCGTCAAGTTCGTCATTTTCAAGGCCTCCTGCATCGAAATCATCAATTTAAAGAGAGACCTTCAGCATTCATGTCAGAAGACAAGTCGTATACGGTCGGCGGTCAGTTTCGTCGGAAATTCAACGGCCGTCACACATTATACTACGTAGACATTATCTATCAATATCACATCGTCAGATTCGTCAGATTCTTCGATTCCGTAAGCTTCAATGAAGCCACAAGACCTTCAAATCATCGAATTCAACGGATTCAGCGAGAGCCTCGGGCTCCACTCCCCGGAAGGTCACACAACGGCCCCATAGCTCGATTACGATTGTGCATTCCTCCCCCCTCCTGACGAGATCTGTGGATTCGGGTCCAAACCATCCCCTACAGACCTGTACGCAAATAAAACCTGTTGTTGACCAGACCGGCCTGCAAGTTCAGATGAGTTGTTGATGGAGGCTGACGGGGCAATGTGGTGGCACTGACACGACACCAATCTGAAGATGAGCTGTGTGGCGTCAACCGCAACTGCAGGCCAAGATTGCTTCTTCTTCACGAAATTGCCTGCTCCCATCATTCTCATCGACATGGCTCCCGAACCTTCATATTCCGCCTTGCGTCTTGCACGCCCGCTCACTCTTCCCATCCACCGCCACTAGAGCAAACAGCCTCTGCGGATTCAGATCGGAGGCCCGCTGACTTTGATCAAAAAGCTTCCTTCCGGCGTTGCCGCGATACCGTGGCACATCAACACGTTTTCCCCGATAATCCCGCAGCCAGCGGGCCCAGAGCCTGCGAGATTGGCATACCCCAGGCCATATAGGGACAGCAAATGCACCCAGAGTACTCCGTAGTCCCGGAGATTTATTATCAGTGGTGCGAGATGAGTACTTGTGGGCTGAGTGAGGGAAAAGTACGACCACTACGGTATTACGCAACGGCAAATTCTACATTGAAGAAAAGCACTGGATGTTTCCCCGCCTGCGAACTCGGCAGCTAACATCTGCTGCCTGCGTCGAGCCAGGGTAATTGACTACTATGGCGATACATTCGATCATCTCGTTTAAGCTGATGACGTGGATCCAGACGTTCTTGCAAATCAAAACGGACACTTGACGTGGGCTGAGGATCAGGCTGTCATGAATGCACATCAGCACGAGCATCATTGACGTCAATGGTTGGGGGGAGGGGGGGGGGGGGTCCTGGGGACGTCTTGGACGTCAACGGTGGAACAGCGAAATTCGGCTCGTGTAGTTGATGATATCTGGACCCAAGGGATAGCTATAATAATCGCCAGGAAAGTGGAGATAATGGTGGGCGAAAAAGTCCATGGAAATTGGCGGCCAAGAGGGCTGAATGGATTCGAGTTTCGATATCAGGTCGACAGACAAATCCATCAAGCGAATTCCTTGGTGGTCTGTCTCTGTGTGTTTCCGAACTTCCGAGGCTCTCGATAAGCAATGCATTCATGCAAAATCATCCACGTCCTTGGATGAAGCCGTCATTGCTGTCTCGGCAAGTGACGCCGGACCAACAGTTTTACACCGGCTTAGAACGAGGCATGTCAATCTCTTTGGGCCGAAGTGCGAGAAAAGCCCGCCGGGGCCCGAAGTCTCGTCTCGCGGAAGACAGCTCATCCGCAGCCAGTACCTCCAGAGGCGCGCGCAAGCAGAGGAACACATCCGGACTTCCTTCAATCCGTTCGGGACATGTTTCTGACACGACGGTTTCGCGTCCCGGTGCCGAGACTGGGTTCCGGCAGAGCACAGCACGTTGGCTTCAGTAATTGCCTCACCTGGGGGAACCCTGACTGATCGTCGGTGCCATCCTCATCCTGCTCTGCGCGGACATGCGCGGACATGCGCGGACATGCGCGGTGATGCGCCGTCCGTTGCACCATGGTTCGTGCGGAGGGTTGTTCAGACGATCTCCTCGGATCCCGTAAGGCTACACCTGCGTACCAAGGATCCCCCAGTGCTCTTGTTAGCAGTGAGGACCTGTGAGAGATTACAGGGATATATTTATAGAACCAGCACCTCTGCTACGTAGGATGCATCACATATAATCCGTAGTAGCATGCAAGATTAAGAAAGCGGGACTTTTTTTTTTTTATAAAAAAAAAACGGACTGATCGAGCTCCGGGATTGTAGTTTTCCTAGCGAGATAACATGGAAAAAAAAGACTTCTTCATAAAATTTGACAGGAGCGTGGATTGAGACAGGTTTGGGCTCTGCTGCAGTTCTTTCTGGGGCTAGTGCCTTGGCGTCAAAGGAGGAAGGAAGGCGAGGCGAGCCAACGAATGATATGGACTCTTAGGCGAGCTCAAGGACGATTAGGCGAGCTCAAGGACTAAAATGTATTAGGCTACATAGCTCAAGTCTTGATCCCGTCGTTTATACATGACAAGTTACAGACACGAACCCCAGCCGCGCCTTGCGAATGCAACTGCGCTCCACCACATGCATCACGCTGGAGCTGGGCTGCGTTAATGTACGGAGGATCGACTATTATTATTACGGAGGGCGTGGGCTTGCCAATCTCCCAGTCTCGCTCGCATACCCAGGGTGGGTGGCCTTGCAAGGTCGACGGGGTGATGATGCGATGCCCAGCCTTTTGACATGAACAGCACTACATTGCAGATCGCTTGGCATGCATTGACGCTTCATCTTGCAGGGTCTGGTCAGTTGGTGAGAGAGGGAGAGAGAGAGAGAGACGGCATATGGCCCACATCATTTCCCAGGTTTGGCTCAATCCCAAGGCTGTGCTGGCTAAAAAGACTTGTTCGTCACCTGCTGAGTAGTCCGTTGATGATTTACAAGACGAGAGAATCGAAATCTTACATGAAACCCGTGGACAAACGGTGTACGGTAATAGGTAACACGGATTGGACCGTCCGGATTGCAGATTACATGGGTCGCTTCCTCCGCCACAAACTTACAAGTCGGGTACGGTTGTTGCCGAAGGCCTTTGAGCCTGAATAGGACGAGCCGACGAGCCGAGATAAAAAAAAAAAACGAAAACTCGTCTTTCTCTGACCCGAACCGAAAGCGCGTCCACAGTCCTCGCTTGGATTGGATGAGACGGTTCGTGTCCTTGCTTCAATCGTTATTAGACGCGGCTGCAGATGATCAGCCAGCAACCAGCCATCAACCAGCCAGCATACATATTTCCCAGCGCAGCTGTATTATCCCTTTGACAAGGACAAGGGAAGACCCCGTTCTTTTTTTTAATGTTGGGGGTAATATTCCGTATGTCCGCACTCCGTACATATGTACAGGCAAGGCACCTACCTAAATTTAGCAGAGAAGCCGGGCTTGGCGAGATACTCCTACATGGCCTTTTCTTTGCAAAAAGATGTCCTATTTACCGTGCGATTCACACACCACTCAGAAGTACCCCTTTTCTATCTTTTGTTCTGATTGGCCCACATCCAGTGGTGCCCCCGAGACATCAACTGCCGGATTGAGGCTATGTACTCCGTGTTTGGTTGTAGTCGGTACATGGGCAGCCGGGACTCGGGAGACAATATTGGCTTATTACTCCTATTCCACATACAATAATATGGGGAGAGGAACTTTTCGCCCCCCCCTATTCAACGTCCGCGGACATTGTCAATCGGAGTCGGCTTGTTAGAAATCTCCGGGCAGCCCCCACCGCCATCTCACAGCGATCTGTGGTAACAGATGGTAACAGACCACATCGACATGCACCGCGGGAAACAAGATCCCAGAGAACTGAGAGCGGTTGCTGGAATCGCCGTAACTGTGTCGTTGTATGTGCTTGTCATGACAGTGAGATATCGAGAGAATGTCACGGCCACCCGAGAAGCACGCGGAGAAGCAGTTGAAATAAGCCGTGTGAGACACGACCTGCGTCTGTCTGTTGAATGTAGCTTTACCAATGGCTATTAGCTGTTGTCTCACAAACTGGTCGGTCTGTCTCACTGGGCTGAGAAACCCCGGCGAAAGTGGCGCCATAGGGTCGCAAAACGCTTTCACATCGCAAAATCAAGGAAACCCCGCATGAGTCAACATGTATCAATCGACACGTTGATGATTATATCAGTAGCATATGTATGTATTAAGCAGTATGCCAAGTGGCCTACCTAGTGCTGTATATGTATGTATTAAGCATTATGCTAATTGACTTCCTAGGAGCTGACTAACTGGTTGACTTGGCTTGCTTATTACCGGCCTACCTAGTGCTGTATAGCTAATTGAGCAGCTGCTCGGTAAGCAAGCCAAGTCAACAATCAGTTGGTCAGCTCCTATGCAGGAAGTCAATTAGGGATGTAGTCATGTCCATATCATAATTTACTCTCTCCTACTTTCCATGTAAAATTCGTGATGTGGGTTTTTCAATGTGACAGCGGTTTTGCTTTTTGCCAAGCCTCTCTGCTGTGCCATGTGCTAACTGGCTTCGTTGGAGATGACAACGTGCGGACGTACATATGTACACTCTAATAATAATAATCCCTGTTTGATTTTACACGAGTACATACATGACTAGGGGCAGCAGGCCAATGATAGATGTTTCCTAGCGGCCTAACCCTTTGTAGCCACTAAGAGCTATTAGTGGCTAACCCCACGTGGCGCTTGTACATTGTACATAGTCGTGTAGAAATTCAGGGGGGTTTACTCCGTACACGGTGTACTGTACGGACTAGGCGTTAAACCGTACATGTGTACTGTCTGCCAAGAAGACGAACACATGTCATGTCGGGAACCCGTTTTCGAGTCGTCAACGGGTAAAGTCCAAAGGGCCCCCGCCACGAAGCGAGACTATAAATTACATACGGAGTAAAAAGTCCCATTGTATTTGTGGGGCTCATCTTGGGGAGGGGGTTGCCGACTTCACGCAAAAACTCATCAAGGGGTTTGAAACCTCAAGGCAGCAATAGACTTATCCTAGCAAGAGAAGTGAGAACAAGGTGGAATGCAAGTAGCGTCTAATAAGAGAGGCAGTCGTGAACCTCTAGAATAGCGATTCCATTCATTGATCGCGCCAGGCTACCAAGAACGGACCAAGACGAAAGCAGGTTGCATTGGTGGATCGATCTCTGGCCAACGGAAATACGATGCGATGCGAATAATGGTGTGGCATCATGTGAATAGACACGACGTACGGATCCGTATATTGTCACGATTTTACTTGTGTCGTAATAGGCAGCAGGAGGCCAAAGCCGAGAACGGTTGCAAATAAGATGAAGACACCCAGGAAAAACACAAGAAAAACATCATTGGCTCAACAGCAGAGGCATGAATAATCTGGTGGCGTTGGGCGGTGGTCGGTTGACGGGCCGCTGTATAACAAGCGAGTTTGCCGTGATCCGACAATGGACAATGGACTTTCTCGGCATTGGCATTAGCTATCGTCGATCGAGGGAGGCTTGCGAGAGGTCGGGGCCCTGAGATCGGCGGACTCCTGCTCCGTGTTCGGTAGGTAATATCAATCGCATGTCCGGGACTGGCAGTAGTAGTCCCTGAATTGCAGCTGACCGAGTCCGGATGAACGCTCGGAGCCCAGGAATGCCGTGATAATGACGAGGCAGGTGTAGGGGGGACTCACTAGTAATACATAGTAACTGCTGTTCAATCTTCGTGTCGAGACTCGGTGTCGAGACTCGGTGTCGGGAGTCGGTGTACGGTCACGAGTGACAGCCACAAAAAATGGTGCTTGTTTGGCCTGGCCGCTATTATCATGACGACCAAGAGCAAAGGGCAAAGGGCAAAGGGCAAAGGGCACTACTTACTATTTCGCCTCGAGAATGATCCATGCATGGGCGGGTCGGCCACCAATCATCGATGGATCGACACGGATGTCGGCATTGGGCGCTGGCGGGAGTTTGGGGTTGACATCATATCATGTTCAGGGAGGTTTTATTTTTATTTTTCCTATCGGGAAACACGCACCAAGGACACGAGATTGTGCGAAGCGATGAAAGCATCATCTGCCAATGTTGAGACGAATGCCGCAGTTGCCTTCCGTCCCCCCCCTTTTTCCCTTCTTGTCGACGAGCCATTCCCGGGAACCGAGCCGACGTGAAGTTCGCTCATGCGTCGGGCGGCGCGGACTTGTTTGGGGGGGGGAGGGGGCGCCCCCAGCATGCTCTGAGTGGCCTAGGGCTAATCGTGCCGCGCCCCAGCACGTGAAGCTGCACCTCGCTCGCACCATGCAGATGCCATGCTCCATGCTCCATGCTCCATGCTCCATGAACTGAGCCCTGCTCGCCTCCTCGCCTCCTCGCCTTTGTTGCTCTCCGCGCCTCGCCATCTCGGACATGCACCGCGCCGACGGCGACGAAATGGCTTCCCAAACACACCCCCTTCAACTTCGGTTCTCGTTCCGGGGAAAGGAAATCAGCCAGAAGCTTGGTTCATAGGGCAAGCCATCCCAGCCTTACATACAATCGCCAGGGATCACGTACCTACCGGGCAGTCTGGTTAATACTTTGCTCCTTTCATTCATCAACCCCCGTCACTTCGAGTCATCCTGACCGTTGCCCACACAGACCAGACAGAGAAAGACACACCCCTTCCCCATTATATGTTCGCATTGCCTCTGTATATATTCCACCTCGTGGCACCTTCATCTCCCTCTTGCAAATCCCATCGCCGTCTCATCACAAAAAACTACTCGAACCAGTTCCTTCTCACTCATCCAAGGGCTGCTGGACATGATCTAAATTGATTGTCAAGGGACCTTCAAACCACCAAGCGAGTAGCAGCCCCACCATTACCATTACCATCACCATCACCATCACCATCACCACAACCACAACCGCCTCTGTCCGTCATGGGTTCCCACAGCTTGCCCTCATCTCCTGCGGAAACGAGCAAGTCGGGTGCTCCAAGGAAATCATCTGCTTCCAAGTCCGCAAAGACAATGAGCCGAGTTGCCAAGAGAGCCAGTGCGAGTGCTGCACACCATCATGACCATGTTCCCCACGTCGCTGGCATGGATGGCCGACACAAACGAGTGTGGAAGGCTTGTGAAAGATGTAGAATGAAGAAGACAAAGGTACATTGAACTCTAGTCTGGTGTTGTATGCTGTACGGGGGACACATATATCCCCATATATCCCCCCCCCCAAAAAAAAAAATAGGCACTAGTTCTCGATTTGCTGACTTTTACCCCCCCCCCCGCGTTGATAGTGTGACGGCGAATTCCCCTGCAAAAGATGCAAGGACGATGGCCTTGTCTGCACAGCTGGTGTGCGCAAGAAGGTTGAGTATAAGCAGCTGCCTCGAGGGTATGTTCCAGTGTCCCCAGATGAACTCGGCCTGTCAACGCACGGAATCGTGGCATTCGCTGACAGCAAACGTGACTAGATACGCAGAAGTCCTCGAAAACACCCAATTCGCCCTCATTGCCACGGTTCACAAATTGTACAAAATGGTGCGCAACTCACAATCCTGGGAGCTCGGCGAGCCCGACCTCAACGACCGGGGTTTGCCCGTTATCCACGACATTGCCCAGAAGCTCGGCTGCATCCGACCCAACAGCGACATCGACCTTCCCGTTCATTCCGTCTTCCCCGAGGACGAAGCTGGTATGATGGCGCTCGCCCGCCGGCTCGAAGAGCAGCAGAGCAGAGACGGCTCGGATAGCCACAAAGACAGCAGGGATGAGATTCCACGCAACGACCGCGCTTCCTCGTCTGAGCTCGACCACTCCGATTTCGAGGATTACAGGAGAGCGGCCTTCGGCGGCGGCGGCGGCGGCAGCCGCAGCCGCAGTAATTGTGTTACACTGTCGCCCCAAAGCTTCGCTGGCAGCAACGACTTCGACTTCGACTTCAGCCCCCCGGTCCCCGACATTGATCCTAGTGTCGTGTATGCCTCGCAAGCGCAGTCGATGCCCGACTACGCCGCTTGGCCTATGCCCAAGACGCAAGCGATGGCCATGTCGATGCAGTACTTGCAACATACTGATGCCTTGCAAAACATGGACTTGATGAGTCACGGCATGATTGGCAACCAATTCGGCAACATCAAGCCTGACATCCTGTCTTGTCCCAACACAGATGTCATGATGGGCATAGCCGATCCCATGATCTACTCCGGTTATGACGGCGAGACAATGAGGCTGTAGAAGATTTCCGGACGAACTGGTTCGCGAAATGAACCCCAATGCGGTTTTAAATTTCTTAGCTGGGACTAGTCCCCCCAAGGATGGATGTACATGACTCGGGCTACGCCAGTACAAATGGTTTACGGATACGGGGTCTCCCCCCCCCCCGGATGGCGTTTTAATAGGGACAGGATTTAGGGTTTCTTTCTTTCTCTTTTTCCTCACGAGCATTTGGCTGGGCGTTTTTTGTGAGCAAATTCTGAGTTAGGTGTTCATAGAAGACGGGCAGTAGCAGTATCAGCTCAACGATGATTCCCCCGCGAAGACGGGGCGACTTGCAATAGACGAGCGCGCAAATGACGATGTGCCACTTCATGTCTATCTATAAAATTACAGGGGTGCAGGGTACTTGGCCGGCACATGAAATGCATGGGGTGCCGAACAAGCCCAAATGCCAAATCTCAAATAGGGGGCGGGCATGGTCCTGTAGATGCTGCAAAGATACAGGGCCAGACCACCAGACCAAATTGCATTGGCATCGCCCCCTTGCCAAGGACGGAGCATCTTCCAAGCACCGGCAAAGGGGATGATGATTTTTACCAGGTTGCCAGGGCCCATGGGGCTCGCACCGCCACAAGAATACATGCAAAAACGTGGGCGACGGAGCCTAACTTGTGTTGGCCGCGAGAACTATACAATGGTATCATCATTACCTGGGCCGCGCCAGCCTGCTCTGTGTCTGTCAAATCGGAGGCTTTGTTGATTTCTGGGTGTTGCGCGTCCATCGGCAAGGCTTGTAGGGCAAGTGCTTGATGATTGCGTCTACACGTATATCCATGCCGCCACCGCACTTTGATTGAGTTATCTGTGATGGGAGTATCCATCCCATCCTGTTGGACACAAAGGCGGGGGGGACCAAGCGGACTTTTGCCTTGCCGAGACGGACGGGCGGACTGGCAGGGCAGGGCAGGGCAGGGCAGGGCAGGCCCCCCCCCTTCTTCAAACCGATTCTTGATTCATGCCCATGGTCGATGGAGGGAGTTGGGTATCTCTCTACTCCGTACATGTACATAGATTAATCTGGTGGACCAGGACCAGATCATGCGTATGTAGACTCTGGCGAAGCTCTCCCGCCTTTCCTTACACATGTCATTAATTACTGCGGAGTCCAGAAACTTATTACACTGATAGACTCACTCACCACCGCCGTGGGAACTGCTTCCCATCGCCCCCGGGTTTCGGGCTCCTGCGAAGCTCCGCGCGGAGGTTGTTTCTGCTTGATTCTTGCTCTGGGGGGGGTGCGGGAGAGGGTGGGGGTGCGCTTAGCAAATCCAACCCTAGACGGCCCATTGCCAAATTGGGTAATTGGCGGTGTTTCCCACTCCGCGGACTATTAATACCAAGAAACCCAACTTTTTCAATGGGATCCAAGAAAGACATTTCGCCTACGTCAACAGGCCATTCGCCCCCAAGCAAAAACCCATGGTCGCGTTTGGCTGAATGCAAAATCATGATTGGCCGGCGCACCAAGACCAAGTCCACATGGTGCGACAAATCCCCAGCAGGGCAAGCAAGAAAATCTCGAAGTCGGTCGGTCGGTCGGTGCCACGATGAAGAAGTTTTTCTCGTAGGGCTGTTAGTTCGTCCACGGCAAAAGCCACAACAACAACAAAGCCACCTTGCGTAGGAAATCTCCAAGGGGGGGGCCCCTCAACTTCCCCCCCGCATGTACTGTAACTTGTTTATTGTACTCCGTACGGGAACTACATACATGACAAGTCTCGCGAACACCCCCCCCCACCACCACCACCCCCACCCGACGGGTTAACGGCAAAGTCCACGACGAACGTAACCGGGACGCCTCATTCGGGGTTGCATTCAATGCAGCCTGATAAACTCTGCCGTTTCTGGGGAGAAAGGGGGGGGGAAGCCACGAGATTTGACAACTTTTTCATCACGAGGCACGAGGCACGAGGCTGTGCGATCCGATCACGACCCGTCCTCCCGCAACGTGGCGTAAGCCATCCCAGAATATCCACGGCTTCTTCCTCATCAATTCGCGTCACTCCGTGTGTATGTATGTACATTGTATGCATTACTCCAGCGGCAGTTCAGGCCCGGTCGGTGGCTACGTTGATATTGCCTGGCATCTCAAAAAGGCGTGTGCACGTTCTCTCGACTTTTCCTTGTTTTTTTTTTTTTTTTTTGGCGTGCACGGGAAAAGCAGCACGTGCCGACGTGGGATCGGCAGCGAATGTGCGCGGGTTTTGCCGTCTGGAAAAGTTACCAGAAACCCCGTTTTGAACTTTTGACTTTTGGAAAGAAACAAGACGCAGAAGATGCCGTAAGTAATAATGCAGTTTTTTTTTTAAAAAAAAAAAAAAAATAGGGGGGGGGGGGAAAGGGGCAGTTGCACTTTATTCTCGCCGGATGCCCCAAGTAGAACTCTTGCGTTGGCGCGCGAAAAGTCGTTAATGGCCACAAATGCTCAAGCAATGTCACACTCGTCGAGGGTACCGGTTATCAAGAAGTAGCGTCGCCCATTCTCCATCTCCCGACAACGTGGGCATGTTCACAATCTCCCCCCCCCCCTTTTTTGCCATGTGCGAGGAGGCTTTGGCCCCCAAGGTCCGCCGGGGGTGTGAGTTAGTGTGTGCAGAGGGACAAGGACTAGGGTGCTATTATGACGATCATTACGGATTATGTATTGGGAAGCTCATTGCCCTCATGATACAACAGCACATACAGCCTGGGATTGCTATATGAGGCTGTGTACCCCGTATGGTATGTACGGTGTGTTTGTCGTTGAATGTTGGAAAAGACGAGGCGAAGCGAGAGACCCCATGCCAAGCAGGCTGTGACGCGGGAAGGATAAACATGTTGGGATTAAACGACACGCACAGAAATGACATCGTTGCGCTGGCAAATCCCATCTGTCTGCTTTCGTCGTGGCATCGTGTATGTACTTAATTTAGAAAGAGGATCAGACGGGCTCGACAACCCCCCCTGTAGGTGGGTGCTTTTTGCATAAGGTGGGAAGAAGGCCTGGTAATTGTACGGAGCACCGAGCACCTATCATTCTCTATCATTCATTTGAATCATGATTACAACGGATTATTACCATGCCCTCTTGCCTCGCCATAACCTGGGCCGAGGTGTCATGCACCCCATCTGCATCGGCTCTCGGGGGCGGCTTCATTCCGCCGTATCATTCTGTCTGCTCTGCTCTGCTCTGCTCGGGGGTCAACGCCCCTGCAAGCAAAGCAACATGTCTCAGACGTCTCGTCTGTCCCCTTCCAAAATGGGCATCGAGACCCGACGGGTGAAACCTGTTGTCTCTCTCCGGCCGTGTGTGGAAACGAATTCGGTGCTGTGAAGAGGCAGGGTAGCCTTCAACTCATCCAATGGGGGGGTTTTTTTTTTTGGCTTGTTTTGTTTCTACTCCGTATGTATGTGTATATATGAGAATTCACTCTTGATGCACGGAAATTACCCAGGTACCCATCCCAATCGAATTGGCCTTCCCTTGCTCAGCAGCGTTGGAAGGGCATTCGTGTGCTACCACCACCACCACCAAGATGACACCATCCATGTCCATTGCTCCAATATGCAAGCATGAGTGAATAAAAAACAATTGTCCAGAGTTATATAGCACAAGAACTTATGACTGCGGCAAGAGACAGCTCAAGTCTTCAGAGACAAAACTTGTTTGAGCACCTCCTCGCTTGCTTTCCACCATCGCGCTCGCTGTTCCAAGTCGTCTGCCACGCCGCCAAGAGCAGCAGCCTCTTTTCTCCGCTGGGCCTCACGCGCAGCCGCCGAACTTGTGTGAAGCTTGGCCTCCAACGACCCCAGTTCCGCTTGCAAGCGTTCTGCCTCTTTGCGTTTCCTCGGCACCTTGGCTTGGAGGGCTTCGAGTTCTCGAGCCAGTTCTTGATGCTCCGCTTTGCGTCGTGCTACTAGGCCAAGAGTCTTGGCTAGTGGTAAATTGAGGTTGGGGTTGGCGTCGGATTTCTCCTGGAGAGACCGCAGCTTCTCGATGCGTGCTCTTAATTCTTGTGTTTTTTCTGGGAGCTCCTGCAGCTTGACAGTGTCAAGCTGTATGGATTCGTAGCGCCGGCAGAGTTCACGCCCTCTCCGCTCGAGCTCCGTCACCATCAAGGCCACCTCTTGCTTGAGGGACTTGAGCTCTGCCTTGGCTTCTGCGTTGTCCCTTTCCAATTCCGAGTTTTCCTGCATGGTGACGATCAGAGGTGGATCGCCAACGATGGCGCGTATGAATTTCTCCTTGGTGACCTGTTCGACGTAGGAGAATCTGAGCTTGGCGAAGAGCTCCGTGTAATGCGCCAGGTCGGCTTCGAGGCTGACCGGCGTAGGTCCATCGAGAAGAGAGTTGGAGGCATCTGATGCGCGCTGTCGTGCGCCTTGTTCTTCTGGATCGGTAATAGTTTCACTGAGTTTGATGATCGATAGTTCTTGTTTTGATTGCAAGCGCCGGAGCGTCTCTAGTGCTTGTGTCGCGTCGGTAGTTGGCATATCCGCGGCCCGTCCGTCGCGTAAGTCTGATACCGGTCGATTGTATTATATCTTGGAGGAGGAAAAGTACAGGTACCTTATCGACTGTTTGCCTCTAAATTTGCATAGGAAGGAATTTGATAATGGTTCAACGTTTGCGGATGTGAGGATGCAATGAAATGCAGGCGACATGATGTTGTTTACTTTGGACCCAAACGGGCTAGCACGACGTTATCGCTTATCGGACCCGGACCATCAGGTCCATCAATCACATCACCGGCCAGCCAGCTTCCCTAGCAGTAAGTTGTAACTAACCTACAGTACGGAGTAGTCCGTACGGATTACATACGCCGTGTCACTGGCAACCACCTGGTCTTTTTCTCCTTCTCTCCACTTTGCACAGTAATAACCTTCAACGACACAACTTTTGGGCGCCGGGCGTGATCGGGCCTGGGCTCGGTCAAAGCTGTTCGCTGCTGGCTACTTTAGAGGATCGTATTGCTACTAATATCGACATGTCCAACGATGAGCTTCTCACGGACGATTATGTCGCTGGATTACTGGCGCAAGATGCCAAAGACTGTTCGCTGAAGTACTCAGCCATGGGCATGGAAGCCTTCCGCGACAACAAAAAGTATGTCGGCAACTAAACTGGCTAGCTCATGTTTGTGCCGTCTCGGGCTGCTGCTAATATGATCCAAAGATCATCCTCTATGCTAAAACCAAACACTCGGTTCCTCCGCCACATTATAAAGGACACGGATACCCACAACAAAGCGCTTCTTGCCAAAGAAGCCGCCGAGTCAAAAGCGCGGTTAAAGGATCTCGAATATGCTGAGGGCCTAAAGAGGAGGAAGTCGAACCCCAATTCGCGCGACATAAGAACAAGGCAACTGGGTGCTATCCAGGCAATCTTAGGTGGCAAGAAGCGACCGAGAGGAGATGACGAGGACCGCGACACTCCACGGCCAAGGACTGCAGACGATGGCAAAGACGGACACGGGAGCCGAGGTTCCAGAAGAGGGAGCGATTTGTTCAAACGTGGTGGCGACAAAAGGCATCACGGCCGTCTTTCGGAGCGCGACTATGACCAAAAAGACACAGCATCCGACCAAGACAAGCAGAAGAAATCGAGGAGACGTAGATATGCCGCATCTGATGATGATGATGATGATGATGATGATGATGATGGTGACAAGGATAGGCGCCGAAGGTCGAGGAGAGACAGGTCCAGATCACCTCGGTGGTATAGGTCATCACGCTCCCCCGATGAGCGCAGACGAAAGCACAGGCATCGCTCTCGTGGCCAGTTCCGGACCCGCCGTGCCTCACCCGATCGCGAACCGAAGCCTACATCATCTCGAGAGAAGGAGGACTCAGACCCCCTGGAAGATTTCATAGGACCACCGCCGCCGCCGAATTATCGTGGTCGAGGAATGATTGGCGGTGCCGCTGCGCTCGACCGACGATTCTCAGAGTCATATGATCCCAAGCTAGACGTGCGAATGGAAGACGAAGGTGATCCCTGGGACGATGCAGTGGAATCATTCAGAGATCGGCAAAAAATGCTGCTGAACCAGGATCAGCGGATGAAAGACGCAGGTTTTACCGTTGAACAAATACAACGAGCCAAAGGGTCAGATGAAAAGAAGGAGCTAGACGTTGTATGGTCAAAAGCCGGTGAAAAACGGGAATGGGATGAGGGCAAGGGTATCGCGGGTGAGAGTGATGATGATGACGATGGCGATGGCGAAATTTCCTTGGCAAAGCAACCAACGTTATTCCCAGCGGAACTCTAAGATGTTTGTTCTGGCAATCTCTCCACCCCCTTTCTTTTTTTTTGATACGACTTGGATAGTATTGCGAGTTGACTGTTTTGTACAGCAAGTTTCTCGCGAAATCCATTCGTCGATTGCGAACATACTCGGGGCATTTGGCTGATTGCAGTAGCTTATAGAGGTTTTGTCTTCGCTAAATGCAAGCCAGACGGGGGCGGCGGCGGCGGCGGCTGCCACTTGTTGCTCTTACCCTTCAAGGGAACAAACATTTCATCGATGCATGTTGCAACTTCCCCGAAACATGCCTTTCTTCCACCTAGATATTCGATGATGCACTCCTCGTCGTCTGTCCATGCACTGTGCCACAGTTAGATGTGGTGCTCAAATATTGACGGGCTTGAATAACTTGCTTCGGGCATAGACTTTCAACATCCCTTATCGCAATTCGTCCAGGATCTCTACCGATACATTCGCGTCCGAACAATATCCACAATCAGTTCCGCCTCTCGTCAACTGTGTCACAGTCCGAAAGAATGAAATCCTGGTCTCAACTGCCGCTGGCCGTGCGGAGAAGAATTGTCCAAGGTGTTCCAAACGACAACCATGTGCTCCCTGAACTGGCTACCGTATGCCGAGAATGGTCGCGATTCATCGAAAAAATAACCTTCAAACACCTGCTAGTAAAGTCTGACCAACTTGATGTTTTCCTGAATGTGGTCCATAGCCGCCCCCACCGACACCTCTGTTTACGATATCTGAAGTTCGTCATCAGAGTCCCTTTCTGGGCGGATGGACTGAAGTTTTCCCGGGAGGAGGACGCACAGGATGAGAGCACGAATGACATAACTATACGTATCATTATGCACAGCATTTGGAAACTCTTGAACTACTTGAGCTGCTGGAACCTCGGCCTGATCAAGATGCTTCAACCAGAATTTCAAGGAGTGACGTTGGAGCTTGCCGTGCAACGTTTTGAAGTCAAGAATCCACCCATTTATGACAAGCTGGCACGACCAGCATCGAGACCGGACTGGCACCGAACATATGGCCAACTTCGAACAGAGGGCCGCTTGAGGGATAATTGGCACGTCTGTCTCATCACTAAACTCTATCTTCTTCAACAAAGCGACTTGGAGATCCCCCCGCCCGCAGTTTTTGAGATCTGTGACAGACTGCCTTGGTTATCAGACATCCGCTACGAACCAAGTCGGCTACGCGGAATGTTAGGGGATGTAGAGACTATGCGTGCGTGATTTCCATCTTGTGCACCTTGGCTCGCATAACAAAGCTGATGTGATACTAGGATGTGGTCTCGCCGCGCTCACAGCATCTCGGAGATCGAATCTTGTCCGGAAAATGCACATTCTACAACTAGAGAAGCATCCTCCGACGGCCACTCGTAAGCGACAACAACTTACATGCTGGGGGACGAACCCGAACATTGTTTTCGCTCCTGGACTCAGCCTGGAACTAGAGTACCGTTCACTGGCTGCGATGTTTGCTCGTGCAAGTTTAACACTGGAAGAACTATTCATTTGCAATATGATCGAGGCCCAGACATTTCTGGAACACATGTTATTTCTGCGGGTACCGTTGGCCTAGGAGCCTTGGGAATTACTGAGACACGTTACGCTGACGACGAAATGGTTCAACCCCGTCAGCGGGCATCGTGCAGATGTGATGATGCATCAGGCAGCCCGTGTGGCAAGACGATTGCCAGCACTGAAAGCCATGGAGCTCTTTCGAGTTGATAAAAGTTCTGGGGGTTTGTTACAGTATACGACGCGAGATGCAGAAACACAGACGCGTCCACGCGTTTACTGGCTAGGCACTTGGCGGCTGCGGATGACACGGAGCGTTTTCAATGAATGGTGCAAAACAGCAGTTGTACACAATGATGTTGCGCCCGAGTTCCTGGGTGTGGTTATGCAGAGTGGAACGGATCACGTAGCGGCCATTTACGCCGCGATGAAGACATTGCCGCTGTTCGAGACGGGAGCTATTCCGCAGAATCACCTGATGAACCCCCCGTGGTAGGAATAGAGTTGGACTTGTTTGCTTTATCTTAGCGCTTGAGTGTGACGGTGAAAGGGCAAGCGAGTTGTTAGCGAGCGTATGTAGAACTAGCCAGGTATTTTCATGGTCTGATGGAAAATAAAGCATTTCCAGCTCTGCCTGCTTTCGAACGACTGTAAGGATGGCTTGTCGTACAAGATGGACAGGTAGTCACCAAGCCTATCAATGCAAAATTTGGAAGTGTCGAGGCATGTGTGAGACGGTGTGGAAAGTGATGATGATGAATTAAGCCATCTAAGCTATTCACACGTGGCATAACAAGGCTATATACAAGGGCAAAAGAGAGTCTCTGCCCTAAGAACCAAGGTCTTATGATTAGCTATAAAGAGGGAAGAAGGTATTATGAGGAAAGTAATCCCTAATATATAAGGGATACTATATCTAACACTACGCCTAGTAAAATATCTAGCCTGAAATAAGGCTATGTCGTCCCTGCGACATTTCGCAAGAGTTTTCGTGGATCACTCCCTGAGTATGCATCTATGCCGTGATGAACTGTTTTGATTTTCAGCAATCATGCTCTTGTGGGCCGTTTCGTCAGTTTCGTCATGCTGTGTTTCAACGTTGTCCATCCGAGGCATGGTTTACTTTTTGTAGGGAGCAGGACCGATCATGAGCTCAGGCTTGACAAGAGTATCAAATTCATCAGACGTGAGGGCCTGGAGCTCCATGGCGCTGTCCTTGAGAGTGAGGCCCTTCTTGTGTGCGTTCTTGGCAACCTTGGAGGCCATGTCGTAGCCGATTTTGGGGTTGAGGCAGGTGACAAGCATGAGACTATGTAGGGACAGAGCATGATGAGTATTCTGCTCGTGGATTCACCGAATAGAGCGGTGGTCGTTGAATATGGGAGAGGGGAGATGTATATAGCACTTACGACTCCTTCATGATTTGGGCGATCCTCTCCTCGTTGGCCTGCAGACCGGCGACGAGGTTCTTTTCAAAGGAGCACATGCCGTCGGCGAGAATGCGCGAGCTGTGCAGGAGGTTGCGAATGATGAGGGGCTTGTAGACGTTGAGCTCAAACTGGCCGTTCATGCCGCCAATGGTGGTGGCGACGTTGTTGCCCATGACTTGGGCGCAAACCATGGTGAGGGCCTCACACTGCGTGGGGTTGACCTTGCCGGGCATGATGCTGCTGCCGGGCTCGTTCTCGGGCAGAGCGAGCTCGCCGAGACCGCAACGAGGACCGCTGCCGAGGTAGCGAATGTCCTGGGCGATCTTGGTGAGAGAAGTGGCGAGGGTGTTGAGGCTGCCGTGAGCCTGGACGATGGCGTCGTGGGCAGCGAGGGCCTCGAATTTGTTGGGGGCCGTCTTGAACTCGGTACCTGTCATCTTTGAGACCTCTTCGGCAATGGCCTCGGCGAAGCCCTCAAAGGTGTTGATGCCGGTGCCGACGGCGGTGCCACCCTGCGCGAGAAGTCGCAGATCGGGCAGAGAGCTCTCCACACGCTTGATGCTAAAGTCGAGCTGGGCGACGTAGCCAGAGAATTCCTGGGCAAGAGTCAGAGGCGTGGCATCCTGCAGGTGAGTTCGTCCAATCTTGATGATCTTCTTGGCCTCAAAGTCGTTCACCCTGGCCTGGAGAGCGGCGCGGAGGCTGCGCAAGGAGGGGAGCAGCTCGTTCTCCAGGTCAAGGACAGCAGCAATGTGCATGACGGTGGGGAAGGTGTCGTTGGAGGAGGCGCTGCGGTTGACGTGGTCGTTGGGGTGGACGGGCTTCTTGCTTCCCATCTGTCCGCCGAGGATCTCAATGGCTCGGTTGGAGATGACCTCGTTGGCGTTCATGTTGGACTGCGTGCCGGAGCCGGTCTGCCAAACAACGAGAGGGAAGTGGTCCATGAGCTTGCCATCGGCCACCTCTTTAGCAGCTTGCTGGATGGCCTCACCAATCTTGGCGTCTGTGATTGGGAAACAATGAGACGATTGTTAATGAGACAAGATTCGCTTATGCTCACAGCGAGTACGCCGCCAGCCTTGGCCGCGATTCGCGATTCGCGATTTGCGATTTGCGGTTTGCGGTTTGCGGAGGGCCACGGCACTTGATCTCGACAGCGGGCGGTGGGTGAAGGTGAACTGGAAACTCACCAAGACCAAATCGCATGTTGACCGTGGCAGCAGCTCCCTTCAAGATGCCAAAGGCCTGGATAATGGGAGGAGGCATGCGATCTTGGGGCTGGTTGATGCGGAAGTTCTCGAGGGATCGCTCCGTCTGGGCGCCCCAGTACTTGTCACCAGGGACCTGGATCTCGCCAAAGGCGTCGCTCTCGGTTCGTGTAGTTTGTGCCATGTTTCGTGTGGTGCTGTGAATGCTTCTGCAGGACAAGACTCGACCAAGACGGAGAGGAAGACGAGCTTGCTGTAGTTGAAGTCGGTACATAGTCAAAGAAGAATTTTGGATGGCGATAGGGTAGCGCGGGTTGTGTCTTGGTGAGTGGAGGTGATTAGGGATGTGATCCACGAAGCCGTGCAAACTTATTATCAATCAATGTCATTTCTAGGCACAAACTACATGTATGCATTTTGCGTAGTCCACACGCAAAGTTTGCGCGGGCACTCGTTTTTTAATTTCTACGAAGGTCGAAGTCGAAAGTCGTGTCCCCCTGCACGCTGCTGCCTAGAGTGGCCTGAGGCATTATTGTAGTAGCCTAAGGCACACAAATAGCCTAGAATAACACAACTATACGAACTACATACAAAAATAATAATAGTTAATTCCTATCTAAGCTAGCTACCAAGGTTCTATAAATATTACCACTCCGATTACCAAAGACATTTCTCCACCTCTAACAGCACTAAGCACCAAAGCATCCAGCCGTTTACTCTTTTATAGTCCGTAATGTTAATTGTGTTGTGGCTACAAGCGTTAGCCACAACCACGCCACTAGTACTTAGGTAAGCTATTAACCACCACCTCCACCACGGCCGCCATTCCCTGAGGCCTACGACAAAGATGGTGACCCTCTTTCTCGTTTCTCATCATCCCCCTCCCCTCTGCGCTTGTTTGCCCTTCTAGTAGTTTGTTTCCCGTTTGCATTTTCCGCGCTCGACCCCCCCCTTCCCACCCTGCGTGCAAGCTCATTTGCTTTGCTTCCCATCTCTTTCGGAACTCAACCTGGCCTCTCTCTTCTGTTGTCCCGTACACCGCGGGCTCGCAGATGACTGGCTGACCGGATCGTCGTCGACTGGACGGCGGACGGCGGACGGCGGACGGCGGAGACGACGACGACGACGACGACGACTGAGACTTCTGCGTTCTGCGAACAAATTACGATTGCTTTTCCCTGCTACGAGTACTTGACGACGACCCTGGCTTCTCTCCTCAAAATATCTCCTTCATCTTCGCCCTTCAACGATATAGTATAGACACAGACTTTTTCCCCCAGTGTATAAACGATATCGGATCATAATGCGGCCGCCCCGGATCGCGATACTTGTCTTCTCTATCTCTGCATCCCTCTTCATCTTATACCGCGGCTTAACGACCACTCGTACGAATGCTGTCGCTTCTTATCCATCTACCGCCCGAGCGTCCACGTCGGTCTTTGGCTTCATGTACTACAACACGCCGTTCTCTCTATTCCCACCAAATGCTGCCATCAGCTTGACCGATGATAATAGTACATCGTTCGCTGCCCGTCCCGCCGCTTTTGGCCCCAAACTGGCCCCTAGGGGCTTGAGTGCGCAGCTCTGGGTGGGCAGCGGCTTTGGAGAAGACGGATTGGATACAGATGGGGAACTTGGGTGCAGCGACTTGCCCGGCTGGGGTAGTTCGAACACGCGGGCATCGCTCAGGAACTCGTTCAAGGCTGGATCAACGAGGATTACTTCGGTGAAATCAAAGGTGCCGAAGAACGGTGGTGGCCTCCTCGGCCCGGATGACCGCCGTGACTCCATCGCCAAGGCTAAAGCGCGGCCGAAAAATGACAAGCATGATAACACAGATGACTATTTAACTGAAGAGGTTTCGGGCGCACTCTCCCGGCTAGATGCTTCAAGCGGTTCCTCCGCCCATGCCGATATCCAGTCCATTCAGGAAGCTGCGGAAATCGAGGGCAAGGTTGTCCTGCTGAAGCGTGGGGGGTGTGGTTTTCTCGAAAAAGTCATGTGGGCGCAGCGCAGGGGAGCCATTGCTGTCATCGTAGGCGATAACCAGAAGGGTGGCCCGTTGATTCAAATGTTTGCGCACGGTGATGAGGTCGACAACGTCACTGTACCCTCGGTCTTTACAGCCCGCACAACCGCACAGCTTCTGTCGTCGTTGACGCAGCCGGGGAGTTTCATCGAGGACACGATTGATGACAATGGAAATCCGGTGCTGAAAGTGCAACAATCTGCGCCGGCGAAACATCAGAAGAGATCGTCTGCTGATTCCAATGCTGCTGCTGTTCCTAAAAATGCTGGAGATTCGAAAGCCAAACCAAGTACCGACGAAAAGAAAAAGCAACCGTTGAGGCCGTCGTTTGCGAAATCAAAATTTGGACAAGGCCGCGGAATTCTTCAAGGCGTTTACAAGAGTGACTCAGCTCACCATGTCAGTTCGGAGAGCCGGCCTCCAAGCAGTGGACGTCTGGATTGGGTGCTGGTTGAGGATTGGAATGACGAAAAGGACAAGATGATCAGCGAGACCATGGGAAAAATAAGGACACCCAAGAATAAGTCTAATGGTGATGAGTTTGTCATTGGCGTGCATGACTGGCGAGACCCTGATCTGGTTGGCAGCACAGGCAAACATGAGTATGAGGAGAAGGCGACGTCCAAACAGACCGAGGCGAACAAAGGCGGCAGCACAGGTTCAAATTCCGACCGTGCTAGTAGCATGGGGTCTGAGGGTATTTCCAAGAACCATGGCCTCATGTCGAAATTGTTCGGCATTGGTGACTCCAATGCCGCACCAGACCCCAAAACCCCGCCGCCAGATCCTCAACGGCCACCACAGTCTGGCAAGCGACCAACTCATGAGGGCCTCTGGGTGACTATCACACCAACTAGCAGCGCAAGCCCCTTCTTCGACACTCTGCTTGTGCTGGTCATCAGTCCATTAGTTACACTAACTATTGTGTATGCGCTTCTCATCCTGCGAGCTAGGATCCGCAGAAGACGCTGGAGAGCACCAAAATCGGTTGTAGATCAGCTGCCGGTGCGAACATATCACACCGTTTCGTCAACCACGTCCAACCTGTCGCCCAGACTACCTTCCCCTACAATCGCAACACCCATGACGCCCCTGCTGCAGCATGGCCCATCGCGATCTCGCCCCCGCTCAAGGACTACCACTGGTGTCATGGAGAGTCCCAACTTCCTGGCGCCGAGCACAGCAATAATACCTGCGCCGCAGGAGCCGTCTGGGACGAATCGTCGGTCTGGGTTTGAGAAGGGAGCCGGAGGGTTTTCAGCCGAGTGGAGGAAGTATATGGGTCGGCAAGTCGAGTGCGTTGTGTGCCTGGAGGAATACGTCGACGGTGTGAGCAGGGTTATGAGTTTACCGTGCGGCCACGAGTTCCATGCTGATTGCATGTAAGTTTTGCTTCTTTTTCCTGCCTGTTGCTGGCACAACAACTGACTTGGCTCCCAGTACACCCTGGCTTACCACGCGCCGACGAACATGTCCCATTTGCAAAGGCGATGTGGTTCGGTCGCTGCAACGCGGAAGAGGAAACGGTCCTCGATACGAGCCATACCGAGAGGATAGTGACGAGGATGAGGAGGACGAGGAGGACGAGGCCGAAGCTTCCGGATCCGGCTCCGCCGAGAGAGAGAGAAATGTCGACCTCGAGCAAGGCATAGCAAACGCAGAAGCAAGAACAAGTCCACGGGCCACGCGGCGAGAAGGCGGCTGGCTGGGCATTTTCTCGAGCAACTTCAATGGGCGAAGCACATCAGAACACCGCTCTCCCTCTCCTGGGCATCGAAGCCGATGAATTAACGTACAAAGCATCTCAAATTTACCTCTTAACGTTTTTTTTTTCTTTCCCGTTTTTCCTTTCTTCTTCTTTCCCCTCTCTTCAAATCTCCTCTGGCGTTTACGGCTCTGGGAACCGGACAGGATATTCCAGGCGGTCTCTTGTCAACCTCTGCACTGGCGAGGACTTGTTTCGGGACGAACAGGCTGGAGGATGGACGTCCCCAACAACCAGACGACTTTTTATATCTTCTGTTGTTGTGTTCGAGTCTATCACTAGTCGTGTGACGATATGTGGAATCGAATGGTTCGAGGAGGGTCTTGTTTTTGTTGTTGGACAGAAGGACAGATGGACAGATGGCATCATATATACCCTCGGGAGTCTCCTTGCCTAGCTTGGCCATGAATAGAACTCTACGATCATCATGCGCGTCCATTATCATTTTGTGGTTCGCGTGAGGATAATGATGACGAATGCGGGTATGTCTCCGAGGTTCTGTCACTCAACGTGGATATTACGTTGGCTTGCGCACATGATATCTCTTTGTAGGTAATTCATCACGACACTGTGATCAATGTCATTAGACTTGGAATCGTTTCACAGATCATAGTGCGCATATCATTTCATTCTATTCAAACTTTCTTGTGTATACACCGTTTAATTCAAATGTAGCCTTTGAGGACCGCGGCCTCGGCATTCAATATCGATGAGCCGGCGGCTCCGATGACGGCTATGACGGCATTAATTAGTACTGGGGTCTCCTTTTTTTTTTCTATCTTTCCCCGCAAACTTGATGGAAATGTAATGTGGTGGTGATGATAAAATTGGGACTTGGAGTTGAAAAAACAAAAACCAGGGAAAGTAACGTACTGTTGTGGCTGAGAGCCGTGAACTTGATATCGAAAACACCACTCTCGTCCTCTCTCAAACGACCCACGCTGACAGTGTACCCGTTGCCCAGGTCCCTATCGAGCCTCGGCTGAGGACGATCGTCCTCGTCAAACACCCGGATGGCAGGGTCCGGGGCCGAGGGACATCCCAGCGCCTGCGCCTCAGCCACGTACGCCCTCATGGCGGCCTTGCACTCCTCCGCCGAGGGAGCAGGCCGTCGCTCGAAGCTGAGGCTCACGCAGGCGGTGTGGCCGTCCAGCACGGGAACGCGATTGCACGTCGCCGAGACGCGCAGGCCGTGCTGCTCGACGAAGGCCGACTTGGCGTCGTCGAGCCGGCCGAGAATCTTGCGGGCCTCCGTCTCGAGCTTGTCTTCCTCGCCCTGGATAAAGGGGACCACGTTGTCAATCATGTCCATGGACGACACGCCGGGGTATCCCGCGCCCGAGACGGCCTGCATGGTGACGATGCTGACGGTTGTGATGGGGCCAAACGCCGCCTGGAGGGCGGCGAAGGGGCCGACAAGCCCGATGACGGCGCAGTTGGAGTTGCACACCAGGAAGCCCCTTTGGAGCTTGTTTACGCGTCGTTGGTGGGGGATGAGATCCAGGTGCGAGAGGTTGACGGTCGGCACGACGAGCGGCACGAGAGGATCGCGCCGGTGGTTCTTGGCATTCGAGAAGACGGGGATTTCGGCCTTGAGAAACTCCTGCTCTGTTTTTTTTTTTTTTTCATTCGATTTCCATCAACAAACGTGCAATTTGGCAGTTGAAACAATCTTTTTTTTTTTTTTTAAAAATAAAGAAAAAAGAAAAAGAAAAAGGCGGGAAGAGGATTGAAAATTGGTTGGTTGGTTTTTTTTTACCTATCTCTCCTGCCACGTCGGAATCCAGCCCGGAAAATACAACGTCGCAGTCGCTGAACTCGCTGGCTTTGCATTCCCGCACAACGAGGTCCGCGAGGGACGGGCTCATCGGCAACGCTTGCTTCCATCGGACGGCGTCTCTGTACTTTTTTCCGGCGGATCGGGACGACGCTCCCAGGGCGTGGAGCTTGAGCGACGGGTGTTGGGCGAGGAGGAGGATAAAGCGCTGGCCGACGGAGCCTGTGGCTCCGAGGACGCCTGGGGAGTATTGTTAGGTATGAGTGATGAGGTTGAGGTTTTGGTGTGGAAAGGGTTGGTCAATGGGGAAAGGTGACGACGTATCATTGCGATTGAGGAGGTGGCCGAGCGAGGACGAACCGCATTTCTTGGGGGGGAACTGAGTGGCCATTCCGAGTGCTCCGTGAATCGTTGACAGAGGTAGAGAAAGACTCAAAGTGAAGAACAAGTTGATCGCGTTGTTGAAGAGGACACAATTACAAATCCCAGGATCAAGATGGCTGAGTCAATTGGTTCCATGTTTGGGGCGAGTGCCCCGCCATCGGAGAGAGCTGGATGGATACTTCTTAGTACCAGGTTGCCAGGCAATGCTAACATGAATGCACATTTTGCGCGACGAGTTTTTGGTCCACTTTCGTGTCTATTCGGATACTGAAGGGACGAACGGTAAATAAAGGATGAAAGTTATCAATGAGGGACGTATCCCATGCAGCGACACTATGCAATGACTACATAATGAGGCCCAATGCTCCCGAGAGCCCGATAATGGAAACGAAAAATAAATACACACCCTCCCAGGCCCAATCTGGACTCATGCGTCCGAATGGCCTAAACGCCCTATTAAATGCGAAATTGCGATTCATAACACGTCTCGATGAGAGAAAACCCAAGAAAACGATGAAAGACAGACATGACATCCTGAGCAGCTCGTCAGACGTGGCGATGCGAGCAGGGCCATCTACTGGTCAACAGAAGACCGACGCGTACTGTCGCCGTAGATGCGAAACTGCACAAATATAGTCGAGTCTTCCACCATGGTGCCGAGAGAGCCCAGGAGCCAAGGCAGCGTGGTGAGCAGGTATTCCTTGTTTTGGGAGTACGCGATCAGACTGAGTCCGTATGTCATGTTCCCAGTGAGCGAGAGCATGAAGAAGAAGAGGGAGAGGCCTG
This sequence comes from Epichloe festucae Fl1, assembly GCA_003814445.1. Lineage (NCBI taxonomy): Eukaryota > Fungi > Ascomycota > Sordariomycetes > Hypocreales > Clavicipitaceae > Epichloe > Epichloe festucae. The sequence continues at coordinate 2,507,528 of CP031390.1, forward strand.
GTCGGATCTTGTGTCAGCTGAACTCGACATGTATCGAATCGAGCATACATACCTTCACATGACTTTTCTCTGTAGTTCTTGAATATTTGGGGCACTCTCGCGCTGAGGATTCAGTTAGCCACCTCCAGTACCTACTACAGGGCAGGATGTCCCGCATGTTTTCGGCAGTGTACACTCACCAGAGGTAAAACAAAGCACTCGTGTAACCAAGGGCTAGCCCGAACTTGGCTTTCAACTCGTCTGCTTCAGAAGGATCGGGCACGCTCGGTCCATTGTCGGGGATGCCATCATCACTGTTCCACGCGCCAGCCTTGTATGAAATGAACCAGCCCGTGAAGCCGACGATATATACAGCCGTTAAACCAAGTAGGTTGTTAAGCCAGGGTCGACGTTCATGCGCATCATCCTGGCGAGTGACTTCCTTTCGAATGGGCTCGAGAGCCGACTCCCGGTGGGTATCGTGGCGGATGAGGGACCCAGGAAGATCAGTTGAGCTTCGTCGTCGTCCGAGAAGGGGGGACTCTTCGCAGGCACTGCGGGCGCCGAGAAGTGCTTCGTGATGGGCAGTAGCACGTCGACTGGCAGCTTTCGATTTGTAGTAGCCGGTCTGGGAAATGAGGATTACGTCGAGAAAGCAGAAGTATGTGGCCAACGCGATGGCACTGGGGGCCAACTTGGTGAAGAGCGCTCCTGTTCCACACGTATCAGTCATTAGTGAGAGACATGACGAAAAAGAAGAAGAACGGAGTAATGACTTGCCTATGAAATTACAGATATCGCCTAGGAGCCATACAATGAGAAAGGCCATGCTAAGGCCATCGGCGCTTTTCGTCTTGTAGTTGACGATCAATTGAGGTAACTGCAAATCAACCCAGTCAGCCAGGCTTGTTCGTCTGTGAAGGCCGAGGCCAGCGAGGGCATTCACTTTTATCATTTCAGATGCAGCGACACATCAAACTCACCAAAAGACACATCCAAGCTGTCAAGCTAACGCTGCCAAAAATACCAGAAAGAGCCTGTCCCAAGTACATGAATTGGCTCACGCCAGCAAACGCTGCCGGCACAGAGGAAGCCATATCAAGTCGTCTCCGTCCTTTCCAGTCCAACAGTATTTGCCTCGTTCGTAACTAGGGGGGAAAAATGGCGGATAACAAGGCAATTGAGCCAGGTTCAGATGAGGTAGACTTGATGTTGAAGATTAGATGATGCAAGTTTGATGAATGGCATGCGAGAAGGGCGATGTGTTTGAATCATCTGGGTGCGAGGACTTGATGCCAAGCTGAGCAAGGGATTGGGGTCTTGTATGAGCAACAGCTCACGAGATCAACTTGACAGAGCTGAAGCTGAGAGGAGGGTCAGGTCGATGATGAGCGTGAGCGTGGTTTGGCGTCAGTCGGGTTGATTTTCTTATCAAAGGAATTACTATCTAGGTTTGACGCATGCATGAAGTTATGATTGGCTGTCTGCGTGTCGGTCTCGTGCGGCTCCGGGCGTGTGACGCACGAAGTGGGCCCCTCCTGCAGCCAAGGTTCCAATGAGCAACGGGGGCAAGGGAGGCTATCAGCGCGGGTAATTTATTAGTAAGCAAGCGCACAACAAACCATCAATCAGGAAAGTGCTCGTTATCGCCAGCCCTGCGCGCAGTCAACCCAGCCCACCACCAGTTGACCAGGCCGCACAGCACTTGGAGATGAATAGTGTGGGGGAGGGGCCTGGCAAGCGGCCTGGCAAGCGGCGCGCATCTGGTGTTCGGCGTCTTCAATCCAATGTCTCAAGCCTCGTCTTGCCATCGAACTTGTGGAAACCGCCTCCCTTAGCCTCAGCCTCAGCCTCAGCGCTGCTTCCCAATTCGCAGCCATTGACGCCGAGCCTACATAATCATGCTCTTGTGATGTTGATAAATGCGGGGCGCGTTGATATTTTCCGTTTCACGCGGCAGGGCGCCATCGACTTGATTCGTCGTGGAGCTTTCGACAGCGCCGTCATCCCTCGGCCAACTCGCCCATCGTCCAGCGGCGACTGGTCATCATTCTTGGGTGCTTCAATAGTCAAAACCAACCAAATGTTGTACATATAGCCAGTTCAGCCAGCTTTTGCATCTTTCCTGCGATTCTCGATCCTCTCCTAACGGCAAAGGGGTTTTTTATCCTCTCCTCGCCCGTGCGCCTTGTCTCATACAAGCTCTCACTAACATGAAGTCTTCATTCGCCGCTCTGGCTGTAGGCCTTGCCTCGGCACCTGTTGCCACCGCCTGGGGATGTACGTTGAGACGAGACCTGCTTGCCCACAGAGTTGACGTTCCATGACCCCGTCGTGCGCAAATGAATGAATGCTAATCATCACCCTAATCATCACCCCCCATCATGCAGCACTGGGACACGTCACCACAGCCTATCTAGCCAGCCATTTCGTCACCAACTCAACAGAGGTCTTCTTCAAGGAGCTGCTGCGCAGAGACGACGACGATTACCTGGCCTCGGTGGCCTCGTGGGCAGATTCCATACGCTATACGAAATGGGGCAAATTCACCAAGAATTTCCACTTCATCGATGCGCACGACAGCCCTCCTCACTCATGTAACGTCGATTTCCAGCGTGATTGCAAGGAGGACGGGTGCGTCATCAGCGCCTTGGCCAACTACACCCAGCAGTCTCTTGACTCATCTCTGCCCGCATGGCGTCGCGCCCAAGCGGCCAAGTTTGTCGTCCACTTCGTCGGCGACCTGCATCAGCCCTTGCACAATGAAGATGTCGCCCTGGGGGGGAATCGTATCCACGTCTTGTGGGATGGCAAGGAGTTCAATCTGCACCATGTCTGGGATAGTTCTATTGCAGAGAAATGGCTGGGGGGGCTGCGCGGGAAGCCGTACGCCCTGGCGCAGAAGTGGGCAAAACACCTGGCTGGAGAAGTTGAGCATGGCAAGTTTGCCGCTCAGAGAGAGGCATGGTTGAAGGATCTGAACTTCGGGGATGCCACAGAGACGGCTATGGCTTGGTCGAGGGAAGCGAATGCCTTTGTGTGCACTCACGGTAAGTTGAATCAGGACGCGATCGAACTGCTCTGTTCCCCCCGACTCATACGGCTCCGCGTCATTACTCACATTGGAAATTAGTGCTTCCCGAAGGACCAAAGGCTATCGAGAACCAAGAACTTGGCGGTGACTACTTCAAGAAGGCTGGTCCGGTCATCGAAGTCCAGGTTGCTCGTGCTGGATTCCGCATGGCGGCTTGGTTGGATAAGATCGCCGAGGGATCCAAGACGGACAAGACGGAAGAACGGGTGTCGCTTGAGTTGTAGAGAGCAGGCATAATTAAACAATGAGAGCTTTTTTTTTTGCTCTGGATTCTCTTCCGCTGCTTCCAAATTTTCCAAGTGGCGGACAAATAATCTTGTTGCTCGGGATCGGCGGATTGATGTTCACCAAGGCGATACACGAAGCGCGGGCAGGACAGAATCTTATAGTGTGAGATCCGCACTTGTCACGTATAACCAGTCACCGTGATTTGTTGTCTGTTGTCCGTTGTCCGGCTGTCAATGACTTCATGACCTTGATATTGCAGCTCTGTACGAACGAAGTACATAGAACTAACTGGCTTGCAATAGTGCCATGGCCCATTAGCCGCAGTGGAACTCCCGCTGCTCAATTCAAGAATGCAGCTATAAAGTTAGTCAACGTCCACCTGGCTAGGTATAGCCAGCACCTACTGTGCAGAAACATTGCTCCCCAAAAAGAAATCGAAAATGGCTAGTCACGGCGAGCAGACTAAGTAAACGTTTCAACCAAAACTCTAACATGGTGGAGCAGGGACGAAAAGTATCCGACGCGCATCGCCAAATCTGTCCTGCCTGTAACTCCCAGGACAGGCGATCGAGCTCGGCACGAGTAATGGGAACGGGCTCCGTTGGAGCCAGAGGATATGTCGCCTGTCCAAGACGCTAGACTTTTCGACTCGTTGGTGAGCAGTTCGATGCCGAGACGGACTTCATTGAAATAACGTTCAGAATCCATGAAACAGTTGCTGCTCGCATTCAAAGATGACCTTGGAAGCGCGCAAGGAGCCTTCTATGAGGTTCAATTTGTCCTTGTGCCGAACCGTAAACTGAATTCTCCGAGTAACAAAATCTCAAGCGAGTTGGAGGGGTGTGAAAAAGATACGATTACCCACAATACGATTTGCTTTTCAACAAACTGGTTATTTGAGATAACACAGTCCGTGTAGCCATAAAAGACGACTTGACTTATTGCTAGCCGCCAGTTATCAGCCTGTAAGTGAAAGCAGACGTCTACGTGAGGTATGTGAGGCGTGGCTGGTCTTCACCTTGCGCGGCGTGGCGTTGGCGCGAACCTGGTGATACTGTTGGAAGTGATGCGACAGCACATCAGGGCCGGCGAGTATTGCCAGTCATAAACAATCTCAGGCACCGGTATGTCAAATCGTTTCTGCACATATTTCAACGTCCCTGCCTCCGTTTCCATTCCTTCCATCCAAGCCTTGGCTTTACAGAACGCACCACCAATAGCCCAGACAGCACCAGAGGTCCCAGAGTTGTAGATTAAATTTGGTGCAGCATGCATGGTGTGGCTGCACAGTATTTCTTCGCTTGGAAGAAGGCAGAAGGTCTGATTCTCTGCATCTTGTCAGCTCGCCAAGGCATCACTTGGTAAGTCGGTTAGTTTTTCACAGACAATCGAAGAGCCAATCATTCGGTCGTACTTGACAAATGGATACCGTAATGAGGGGATTCATCTCGCTAGAAAGAAAATTTAGCTTGGGCTCTTTTTGTTTGGGGTTATGGTTCATACCAGAACATGGCGGCAGTCGTCAAGAGTTATTGAGAAAAGGGTACGGCTGGGAGGAGATGTTGTCCTTGGCGATGACCCGTTCCTTTAGATGGTGTTGGCTATGCGGAGCAACGTCGGTCCGTCTTATGACAACAAAGTATCAAATAGTGAACCATGAAAGAGACAACCTCAGGCTTATTAGTTATGTAACTCACACACAATGGTTTCTTCTATTTAGAATACCCTCTCTTTTATAACCTTTTCCCCCTCCTTTCTTCTATAGCTTAGAATAGATAATAATAATAATACTTTTCTTTGAGCTCACAACTATCGAAGCCTGATATCAGGTATCCCGTCATACCAACAGATACTTTTTTTTTTGGTATTACACACATGTTTGTGAGATGTCTCCGTTCAGGCCACAGGGTTCGCTATACAAATGATTGTGGCCAACGCATTCGATATCTAGGACTTTTCCATATCTTATCATTGCCGGCAGTACCCAGCCAAGGGAAAATTACGAAGCGCAGTAATAGACTCCCGGCGTGACGTGACGGCGGGATGTGACTCACCGGGAATAAGCTTTCGCAAATTTGAGTGATCATAATCATAATCATAATCATAGTCGGGTTTGAAGGAGGGGTTGAGGGTGAGGCGCGAATCCGGTCAGCAGGATAAGTACGCGATGGATAGCTGACCACAGGAAAAGAAGAAAAAACCTGCATCATGGTAGCAACACATAATTTCTAGACATCGGCGTCACGGAGTTGCATGAGAGTTCCTCGCCGAAATGTTGTCGCTCAGACACTGGTGCACTTCTTTCTTTCGTCTTGGGGTGATTCAAGGAGAAAGAAAGGGGAGGCGAAACGTCGATTGCCTGGGGCGATAGCTCCGGCGGTCTGTCATTGGTGGGACTCGGGATGTTGAATCAGGAAGGAGCCGCCGTCAACAGGGATTTGCCATTTGCCCGACAAGCGTGAGACGCCCTGACTCCTCCAACATCAACTCTACTCAATGTGCACTCTGGAGACTTCTGCGTCTGCATGCCCGAGCCCAAAGAAAAAAAAGCCGAAGAAGGAAGGGAAAACAAACCAAATTGCTTCTGCGGAATATGATTTCCGTCAACAGCTTGGGGAATTGCACCGAGTCTCTTCAACGTGACTACTGTCATTCCTGGCTGGCCTGGACGGAGCAACGTGTCAATCGTCGGCTAAAGAAGCATCAGCCCGCCCAGGTATCGTGAAAGATCTATCGGCCGTGTCACATGCTGGATAGCTTACCGAGCCCTGCTTTCGTCGGCTCTTCTAGGTCTGAATCGTCTCATCTATCCTCCGACTCGGAGTTTCAAAGGCGGAGACTCATCACCAGGACCTGACCAGGCATGGATGGCATCAGACACCCCCTCTTCCTTGTGGTGGCAGTTTGATCCGCGCCGCCACACTAGTTTCGCGAATTCAGATTTTGGTCATGCCGGTTTCCGTCTTATCCCCTGGTTCCTGTTCTTCTTGATATCTTGCCGAGTACTTTGCTCCGCTATCTCCTCGCTTCGCTTGTGTCTGGTCCTTTCCATTCTTTTCTTCTTCCATTTTTGTCCAGACCCCCATCATTCTTTAGTGACTCGCCGGCCGTGTTCCTCTACTTGCGGGTTTGGCAGTGTGCAGTCTTCATTTGTTCTTTGCCTTTTTTTTTTTCCAATTACTCTCCTTACCTTTATTCTCTCTTTAACCTTGTTGGTCTGGAACCATTTGGTCTTCTTCTCTTTCTACTCGCTTGTTCTGAACATATCACACAACCGGACAAGGCTTTCTCGCACTACGTTCGTATAACAATAATCTGACATGCATGTCAAGACTCTACTCGTAGCCCTCGTGGGGCTATCCACCGCAGTTGAGGCTGCCGAGGCTTCCTACAGATCACCCATTGCGCTAGCTTTAGAGCGTCGCCAACAGCGAGGGGGTCAGGGCGGTGGTAATAGGGGAGGAAACCGAGGTGGCAACCGAGGTGGCAACCAAGGAGGCAACCAAGGAGGCAACCAAGGAGGCAACCGAGGCGGCAACCGAGGCGGCAACCGAGGCGGCAACCGAGGCGGCGGCGGCGGTGGCCGAACTCTCTCCGCCGATCTCATTCAGACTGGCTCTCAAGACGATGGTAACAATCCTGGAAAAGATGGTCAAGCCGCATCTGCTACGTGAGTAACGTCGAAGCAAATCTGGGTCTGTAGACAATTGGAGGAGAGACTAACCAACGTAGGTCTGACAACAACTTCATCGACTTCTGCCAAGGTAGAACTTTGACCAATGGCCAGCAGATCAAGCAAGGCTCTTGCAATGGAATCCGTAAGTTGACATCGAGGCAGTCTTCAGATTCAATTCCAGACTAATAAATTGCAGCCATGGGAAGAATCCCTGCGACCAACAGAATGGTTTCAACCGTCTTCGTTAACCCCCAGAACGGCGCCAATCTTCCCGCCAATCAAGACTTTACCATTCAGGTACAGACGATGAACATCAACCCTGGCACTTTCACCAACGCTACATCGACTTACTACACTGCGCCGCAGGACCTTGATGCGCAGGGCAACATCATCGGTCACACGCATGTCACTGTTCAAAACACCGGCAGAGGCCTAAACCCGAAACGTCCTCTTGACCCCACCCAGTTTGCTTTCTTCAAGGGGATCAATGATGCTGGAAATGGTCAAGGACTTCTCTCTGCCGCTGTTGATGGCGGTCTTCCGGCCGGCAACTACCGTGCCTGTAGCATGTCTTCAGCCGCCAACCACCAACCTGTTCTGATGCCAGTTGCTCAGCGAGGTGCCCAAGATGACTGCGTTCGATTCACAGTCGGCGGTCGTGGTGGCAATGGTGGCAACGGCGGTAACAACGGCGGAGGCCAGCGCGGTCAGGGTGGCGGTCAGGGTGGAGGCCAACGAGGAGGCCAACGAGGAGGCCAACGAGGAGGCCAACGAGGAGGTCAACGAGGAGGCCAGGTCGGCGGCCAACGCGGTGGTCAACAGGGAGGCCAGGTCGGCGGAGGTGTTGGACAAGTCGGCGGAGGTGTTGGTCAGGTCGGCGGCCAACGCGGAGGTCAACAGGGAGGCCAGGTTGGCGGAGGTGTTGGACGGGTCGGCGGCCAACGAGGGGGTCAACAGGGAGGCCAGGTCGGTGGAGGTGTTGGCCAGGTCGGCGGTCAACGCGGAGGTCAACAGGGAGGCCAGGTCGGCGGCCAACGCGGAGGTCAACAGGGAGGCCAAGTCGGCGGAGGTGTTGGCCAGGTCGGCGCTCAACGCGGAGGTCAACAGGGAGGCCAAGTCGGAGGTCGACAGGGAGGCCAAGTCGGCGGAGGTGTTGGCCAGGTCGGCGCTCAACGCGGAGGTCAACAGCGAGGTCAGCAAGGCGGCCAGAAGGTTGCTGGCAGTCGCAACGGCGGAACTAACAATGCTCAACTTCCCGGTGCCCAAGGCGGTAACCGTGGCGGCGCTCAAAACGGCAACCAAGGTCTTGGACAGGTCGGCGGCCAACAAGGTGGTCAGCAAGGAGGCAGACAAGGCGTTCAACAGGGAGGACGTACCGGCGCTGGTATTTTCAACAGTGCTGCAGTCGGAACCAGTACGTCTACCATTCGGAACAATTCGAAGAATGGCACAAATGCCGAATAGCGATCGAAAAGGCAAAGGCAAGGTCCAAGAGTCTAAAGAATCAATACTCAATACTGCAATGACACAGGCTGAGGCCGTCCAGCAAGCCTACGACCTCCAGCGTAATGTCCGTGCGAACAATGGAGCCATGCAAATCGATATTGCCAACTGCGACGCTCAATTCAGGACCTGTACAGCGAAAATGTTGTGCAAAGCAGAACGCCGTGCTTTCAACCTTGCAATCGCTTAAGCTGACCTCGTTAGTTTTCTTTCTTGCCTTGTTTTACTCCCTATGCTTTGCACTGCGATGCCGACTAATAATACATTGGATTATTACGTATCCGGCGTGCTTATGACATCTGTGCCTACTAGTTCTACCTGCTATGTCTCAAAAGTTTTCCAGCCTCCGTAACACAGCTGGTTCTCCCAAAGATGACACGGAGAAGAAAGACTTTGCTTATTGAGAGGGCAATGTGCTTTTGGGTGTTTTTTTCAATAATTAGCACAGTAAACACACGTTGATCGATGTGTATTTAGAGCTGTGTCAATTTGAAGCATTTCCTGGACAGGCGATTTACCACTTCGCAACTTGGAATTGGCAAGGAGAGCTTGACTAGTTTTTGTTGGTAGCGCGAGGCACAGTGTTTGTCTGATTATTCATATTGGTTTTTTTTTCTTTTTCTTCTCTTTTTTGGCCTTGGATGATGTGCTCGGGCGTGTTGGGGTTCTGGTCAACTGGTGGCATTTCCGATGAGTACTTTTGATGAACTTCTCCGTCTATTGAGAAGCAATTCCAGCTCTGAGCTGGCTGGCTATTTCTCTGCTTCTCGGCTCATTTTGAATACCCAACAAGACTGAAAAAATTAATATGGAATTTCCTTGACTTGTGATGAAACTGTAGACTATCTCCGCGTGGCTGCAGCCCGTCTGTCACCTGGATTGACAGACTGGCAGTCTAGCACGACTCATCAAACGTCTCATCGAACGTCTGATCAAACGTCTCATGCAGCGAGTATGAAACCCGAACATTGGTTCAGAAAACCCACCTCGACTTTGTTTCACTACTTTCCGTTGATTTGCTCGCCTAGAAACTAGTTGAGCGGATTGTCGGCAGCATTTTCAGGGAGAGAATTCCCCATTTTGCATTGCATCGCAACGGACGAGAACTTGGTTCCCATTTTGGGTACGTTTTCTCCCTTCTCGAATTAGGGCCTTGAACGCCATCACATGCTGCCCGGCACAGACAGAACAAGTCAGTCATCAATTCACCGCTCGAGTCATGTTCCATCTACGGATCAGTGGCTTCCAAATGGGAGCTACATGGTACACATAACACCCCGGCATGGAGCGGTGTTTACTTCACGTACAGCCTCATATTCCCGCCGTTGCCCAGAACGAGATGGGGAACTTGTCCCAGTTCGTGACACTCATGCTTTTTATCGAAAGAGCTCAACGCTAGTTATGCATGCAGTCTGATTTAAAAAAAAAAAAAATCCGCCCTCATTCGACCCCGTCTCCCATTACGACCCCGTCTCCCATTACGACCTGCCCCATCGGTCCTCGTCGAGTTGAATTCCACGACTTATCCCTCCCCCGTCTTGTCTTGTCTGGCCAACCCGTTGGCTTCATCAACCACGTCTGGGCCTAACGGAACAACGTCAGCGCGCCCGGTCCCAACCATGACTTTCTTTTTTTAACGTATTCGTGGGAAGGGAAGGGGAAGACTCACCCGCACCCCTGCGGAGTGACCACGCCGAAGAAGCAATCCCCCGAGGTCTTTCCCACGATCTGATCGTCCTTGATCGGTGTGATGACAATTCCGGCGTTTACGATATACGCAGCTGCGCAGAGAAGCACAGCGAGTGAGGTCCTCATTTTTTTTGTTTGTTCTTGCTTTTTCTTCTCCAAGATATGTAGTGGATTGTGCGCGTTCAACAGGGAGGGACTTTGGGACTTCGAATTACAATGGCGCAGCCAGAAGAATTGAGGATTTTAGAAAAAAATCTGAGAATGAAGAAGAAAAGATGCAACCGACGTCGACGTCGTGCGAACAACAGCGCGTCGACTTGGTTTTTCTGCGACAGGAACTTCGTCGCCGGAGGGGGGGGGGGGGGAGTTTCCGGTCAAGTTTCAGGACTGAAGCGCTTTGATCGCGCGCGGTGGGACTCGGCGGGCGCCGTCAAGCCTGTGCAAAAAGTGCAACCACAAGTCTTTGAACATCGTCTGTGTTGTTCTGTCTGTTCTGATTCAGATACGTAATACACAAGGGGCTGCCGAACTTATCGATTCCATCATGCTCCTTTTGGTTTTCGCTTCCCCCATAAGCAAGTCATTCCCCCCCCCCCCCTCCCCCCTCCCCCTCCCCCTTCACCCAACAGCCACCTTTTTCCATCTTTGAAGATTTTTTTTTTTTAAAAAAAGAACTCCCTTCCTAAATCGTCATTTTGTACTAAGAGGGAGCCACCGGAGCGGGAGCCTCGGTGCCTGAACCCCCCGAACCGCCCTTGTTGGCAGAGGGAAGAAAAATAGGCATATAGGTAACACCAAGAGCCATCGCTGATTTTCAACCACATCTTCGTTAGCGCATTCTGTTCTTCCCCTTCACATGTAGCATCGCTTTTTTTTTTTTTATCTTTTTCAGATCGAGTCTCTCGTACCAGACATGAGAACCGAAAGGATACCAGGAGTGGACGACTTCTTCTTCGCATCTTCACTCTCGCCCAGCCAGTTTTGGACGGTGAAGACGACGGCGGCCCTGCATCGCAGCCAAATCAGCATACCTCCCGTTTCCTTCATATATCTTCTCCGACTTTCCAGCGCACCACGTACCATCCGATATATCTGTTTCGAGTGAACATGGCTGCCATTGGAAGCGTGGACGAAATCGTAGACGAGAACTCTGTCTTGTCGCTCGAGGCGGCGGGTTCCTGATAGGGGACGACTGATTGCGCAAAACGCCACGTTAGCGTTGCCTCTGGCGAGCGCATCGTGGAGCCCCGATTGAGAAATGGTGAATAGTGTCACCCAGCTGTCCTGGCTTGATACGTACTCAAGTCCGCCCGTCGCATGTCCTTGTTTGGCGCCATGATTGCTCGCTGGACCATGTGATGCTGATGTGAAGAGGGATGGATGACGAGGTTGTTGTTGACCTTTTGGATTCGAGGGGGGTAGTTCGCGGCTCACCGAGGTGTGTCAAATAAAGCGGGTCCGCCGTGGACATTGGTGAGAGACTTCGCCGAGTGAGTAAGCAACCAGACATGCTTGCGACAATGGACAATCATCATGTCATATGAAGAGTTGAATTGTCACAGATGTTCATAGATACTACCTGCTACAGTTACAGCGGCCATCCAGCTGTTTTCGATGCCTCTTGACTTCGTCAAACCCATGCTCATCAACCAACTACTCCGTACACATGAAAGCCAATGCGCCTATACACCAAATGATACTAATACTGCTCCGTCTCTGCCCTTTTTTACGATATTGACCAACCTTGTCGTCCTACTTGCGTTTATGGCACACGAATAATAACCTTCCAAGCTAATGCGCCGGCTTCCCGGATCGCACACGCGAGGCAACTTCTCTTCCTCCTGCTTATGATAGCATTCCATCCCCTCTGTGCACAGATGGCTCTTACCATGATTTCCATGTCAGAGCCAAATTGCATTTTCTGGGACTCTAGATGCATGCGAGCTGCTGCAGAGAAGCTTCCCTTCCTGTCCAATATTGGCGATGAGGATGGTGTCATGATCCTTTCGAATGCGGATGACTGTGGCTGCTCCGCGAAACCAGTGATGCAGTCGATGACAAGGACCCTGTTCGATCCCGACTTTCCGCAGGAAGGGTCGATGAGTAACTCAGACAGTGTCGTGCGTGGTTTCTGTACTAGCTCTGATATATGGATCACGGTGAACTCGTAGGAGCTGTGAAGAGGGTGGCCTGATCGTGTCAACTATGAGCGGCCAGGAGGCACCTGTGGGCGGGCCCAAAATCATCAAGCGTGGAGTAGCTTACCGGTCCTGAAGCGAGGCCTCGCGCCGTTGCCCGTGACATCTCCAAAGCTATCCGGTCTCTGAACGGTGGGACTTGCCGGGGACTTGACGACCCTCACTCTTTGTGAAGGGGCGCAAGGATGTGCCGTAACAAAGTTGACATCATACGTGAGCGGGTATTCGTGCTCTTCTTCCTTGCCTCCATCGACGGACACGAAGAATTTGAGACGTGCCGGGTATGATGTCAACTCTGGACATTTGGTGCAATGCTCAACTGTTGGTGTCGGTACCATTTCCGACAGTGGCGTGGCAGTAACAGGCTCCGGGGTGGAATTGAGATCAAGGGACAGCAGTTCGGTGTAAACACTTGGCGGAGGAGTGGCGTATTTGTTCTCGTGTGGAATGATGAAGTCTCCCGCTTGAACCAAGTTGTCCTTGCCATTGCCATTGCCTAGAATGCTAGACTCGCGTTCCACCTTCTTCTTGCCCCATAGTCTGGCCTTTTTACCGAGTTGGGCCATGTCTTCTACAATCATGTGAGTCTCTTCTTGAGCTTCAAGTGTCGTGATACGTACTTGTTCCCACTTACCCGCGACATCTTCCACCTCTATCGTCAGCCACCCGTCCTCTATACCTTCCGGCAAGACGTCTGTAGATATCCATCCCATGCAATCAGCCGCCCCTTTGCCTGCCGCAAGAACACGACCAACGATGCAGCTGGTGCTCCAAAAGCTCTTACCCGAATACATGAAGCCTCCAGAAAGATTAGCAAAGGGACCAAGCTTCGCCATTGCCTCCGTATCATTTTCCAGAAGCGTCGCCATGAGATAATGATATAACGAATCGCCGGGAAGAACCAGTCCGAAGACGTAAGATTTTGTTAGCCAACCGGACTCGTGCAACGCTGCAGCCAGTCTTCTGCGTTGAGCCTGCGCGCGACCCTTGTGTTTCCCATGGTTACATGTAATGTCCCAAGCTCCGTAGTAGGATGACTGCAAAGATCGAATAGACAGAGAGCTTGTTCTTCGACCAGAAGCCTCTTCAACCGCCAACTGTGCATTCTCGGAAATCTTGGTCTCGTATCTGTCTATTCCTGGCCACATCAATCTCTTGGCAAAATGAGTTAACCCATCGACTTGCCGTTGACCATGACGCCCCTTGATGGTGAAATTGTAGGGTGGTACTCGACTTTTTCTATGATATCTGTTCGTTACCTTGCTCGCCAGAGTCGCGAGCCAACTGCTACCACGTCGTGGCGGAGGCGGGCGTTGGGGTGTTGGATCTTCCTCCTTGACAATCTCAATATTGTCCAGCCAGCTTCGAGCCAACAGCAAGGACCATTTGACCATCTGAGAGGCTGCGCGCTCAAAGTGCACAACATCAATGGGACGAATGCCGGTGACGCCATACTCTATACCTTCGGTAACAGCATCTAATCTGATGAGTAGCTCGGTGGCGAGCAAAATTTGCAGTAGTAGCCAGTACTTTTCTTCTGCACGCTCCCTCGCGTCATCCGTGTCGTGAATGGCTGTGTCGTCATCAAGCTCGTCGCCGTCGTTGTCTCCCCACAGGACTTGGCCCAGACGAATCCTCCACTCAACGCGCGAGAAATCGATCCAGACGTTGGCGACACCAAGGCATTTCAAAAGAGCGCGGATTTGGTTGTGAAGCCCATGATGATCGGTCTGATTGGTGACAGTACTGGTAGGGCGCATGAAGTTGTGAAAAAGATCCCTGTACGTCTCTGCAGAGGTCCTTGTCTTTATGTCGTTGTTTCGGTAGATATCGCTGTTTCGCCGAAGTCTATCCAAAAGTTCTGGCTCGGAGATCCGGCGTAGCATTCCGCTGTGCGACATCATGTGAGTCCTAGCATCCACGATCACCTTGGCCTTTGTTCCCAGGCTCTCAAACCCGAATTGCTCCTCTTCGAGCGAGTCTCCAGTGGGTAGCTCCAGAGCGGCTTGGTAACCCATTGTGCCCTTTTCCAGGCCTGACATGCTCATCATGTTTGGCCGTTCCCGGCATTTGACATGGAAATGAGCCTTGTGTTGATCATGCTCCTGTCTCCTGGCCGCAGCGTCATGCTCCACGTCCCTGGTAAGATGTGGCCACGTGGTGATGGCTCCCCAGGCTTTGTCTTGGATTTGAACATGGTCGGTCAAGTCTCTGATCTCAAGTTCCTCGTCAAACAGAAAGGCTATGCTGGGGTGTGGTGCGCCATAGAAATGGCTCTCTTTTCGGGCGAAGAATTGCGGCGCGCCAGAGAAGAGCTTCTCGATGTCATCCTCGCTCAAGGTGGGAGACATGATTGTTGGTCAATGATCACCGATGACTCTCACCCGGATCCATCAACGGGCTTTGCAAAGGAGATGGGCAATCGTCGTCGCTGATGAGATCCGACAGAGACTTCAACGAAGAAGTCCACCGCGGGACAAGGTGAGTGGAGTGAGTGGAGTGAGTGACTGCCTCCGGAGCGCCGGTCGTAGACTCGTAGGTACGAGATGGCGTGGCAATTGCACCGACCAACTATGGTCAGCGCCAGCAATCGTTTCGCGATGATGATTGCTCCGAGCAGGACAGAAGTCCGAGGTCAGAGAGCAATGATGCCTCTGTCTCGCAGGCTTGCATGGGCAGACAGGGAGGGGGAAAGCGGGAATCCACGGTCCGCGGGCGCAAACGCAGGCGCAGGCACAAGAAACAGAGACCTGTGTACAGAGTCTCGGGGTGGTCGGTCCTGACTCCTGAGTCCTGACTCCGCCATGGGAGCCCCAGTGGCGTGACTTTATCGACCGACTGAAGACTGAAGACTGATGATGGGCCGATGTGCGAACTGTGATGCAGGATGCAAAAGTGCGGGATGGCGGGATGGCGGGATGGCGGGATGGCGGGATTGCAGGATGCGGGCTTGTTGGATTCCCTGGGAATCAGATGAAATTATCTCATCTTCACTTGTGGTCCAGGCCCCGGTCCCCTAATTGTTGCTTTTCCCTTCCCCGCAATGTGGCACCGGTTTGGGAAACTTGTTGGTTGCAAGCCCGTCGATGTACTCCGCAAGAGTGCGTCGGTCAAAGGACGAAGGAGCTCGATGGGCAGCGACAACGGCAAAGCGACATATTACCTGCCTCACACAGGTGAGTCAACCCGAATCCCTCCCTCGATTTTTCTATCGATCGATGCACAATGTAGCGTCCCAGTCCGTCAAGATGGATACCTGAATAGGTATATATATAGTTTGGGCCCCAGTAGCCTTGGCCACCAAATGCATGCATGCTGTACCATTCCAGTCCTCACGCACGCACTCGGCAGTCATTATCATCATGTATGTATAGTTTGCTTCGGACTAAATACACGACCTCTATAGGGGTATCATTCATCCTGTACGCCGTCATCCTGTACGCCGTACTGCACAACCTAAAGCTCCCCGGCAAAAATTGTGTGCTCATTGTTTCAATATGTAACCCTTTTTGCCGTCGGTTTCCCGATTAACCTCCCTATAAAGCCCAACTGCAACCTTTCCAGCTTCCTGTGTTCCTTTTCATCATGCTGATGGTGTGTCGTGAATCACAGTGAGGACGTACTTGGCATCAGGCACAATCACGATCTCCTGTTTTTTCGTGCGTAATCGGAGGAGGCGTAACTCGTCCTTCAGCAATCATTAGCTTAACACAGATCACAATGTGGATATTTTTCAGTACCTCTTTATCCACCTCATGTACCAGCTGACCCGAAGCGTTGACGTAGTTCCAGATCATGGCCGCGAAATCTTCCACCCCTTGCGACTCGCTTGCTTCGGCCGCCGGTGCTTCGTTGGAGAATGAAGCCGCCGTTGCGGCATCACGGGACTTGGCTGTCCTCAAGGCAGATAGTTCACCGCTGGTTTTGAGGATGGCACCACTCGCTCTATCAAGTATAATACTGGCTCGAACTCCCGGTTTCTTTGACAAGCGCCCCAGCTTCTCCTCGAGGGCATCATGACCATTTTTCTGCACGAATGTCAGTGCTCTTGTCAGTGCTCTTGTCAGCGCATATAGTTCTCGGGGTCAATTACCATCGGGTAGTCTGGCATAGTGCGTCTGAGTACTCTTTGTGAGATAATTGGTGTTGTAACCGTCGGTCAATAGCGCGTTGTCGCGGTCGGCAGCATCTCAAGTCGCCGTCCACGGAGCTTGGTCTTTGTGGGGAACTCCCGGACATGTGACGCACCAACCCGCGATAAATTCTGCCTCCATATACCGCCAAAATTACATGTCCCACCACTGAGCGGGTTTGCCTCGATTGAACATGGCAAACATATCGACATTTCCAATCCATAAACCAGGACGGTAACAGTATCGTTGCCAAAGGCAATCGAGATCTTCGGGGAAAAAAAAAGTTTGGAGGCAGAGGTGCTGAACCTCCAGGACTATTCAAGATGGGCTCAAGCACGAAGAAGAAGAAGGAGAAGCAAAAAGACTTCCAGGTAATGCGATTCCCCAATTTTTCGTCGAAACCCAGTCGAACTAAGAGATGGTCAAGAAACCCAAGTACAAGGTCGGTAAAACACAGGCCAAAGCTTCAAATTTTACAGACACAAGCTTCAAGTCCAAGGGTATGTACAAGGTCTTGTAATAGTGCCAAAATCAGCCACACGTTACTCACCTACATTAGCAATTGTCATGGGACATCAGTCCTTATCAACAGATGCGCCCGATTTTGTCCAACAGTTCAAACACAATCTCTCTCTGGCGTCCTCGTCAAAGTCTGATAAGCAGCGCCGAGACGCTTTGGCATATTTGACAAGTCAGCTGTCGACCACCCCCCCGGCCAATCCCGTAGGCACCGATGCTCTCCTCAATAAACTTCTTCCCTTAATACCCGACAGTTCAACGCCAGTTCGAACTCAACTGATCAAACTACTGCGAGCACTTCCTGAGGATGATGTCAAGCACAGTACAGAGCATGCCTCGATGTACATTAGGGCAGGGATGACGCACTTGTCGGCTGACATCAGTAATGACTCTCTTGGAGTTATGGAGTGGCTTCTCGACGTCGCGGGAACCGAGCTAGTCAACTGCCCAGGTGGCTGGGTCAAAACTTTGAACACCTTTTGTGCAATGATGGGATGGGCCGTCACTTCTCCTAATGGCGGCTGGACGTCAGCTGCCCGGACATCAATGAAACCCAAGGATGCGCAAACGCTTGCCAGGCAGATCAATGCTTTGTCAAAATTTCTTCAGGCTGGGATAACAGACGAGTCGTCAGAGGTGGAGATTCCTCCACAGTATTGGGATACTCTGTACAAGATATCACGGGCACCAAATGCCTATGATTATCTTAATCTGTCAGGCGCTCGGCGTGATGAAGAGGGAGAGATGTACTCCAATTCAGAAGCCCGTCGGCATATTTTCCACAAAAGATTCCTTGACGCTGTGAAAAAGGGGTTAGACCAAGCCAAGAAGGAGGGTGGTGCCACGGGACGTGCAGCCTCGTCCATGGAGCAAGTGTTAAAAGATGCTATGCCTGGTGTCGAGCCGTCTACTGCATTGGATACACAAGATCTTCTCGACTTGTGGTGAATGTCCAAAACACGCACGCGATGCAGTCTTTGCTAATGCGAAGACCTTGCATATGCGGTTCGTTATCACAGCTGTAATTGCAGGCCGAAGTGAGCGCCAGATGCGGAAACGGTGCGACGAAAACCTCTCTGGTCAGCTGTAGCGCGTCTAACCTGTCACTTTCTCGTCAAGCAACGCCCGGCATACCGAGAAAGCATGTGCCCGCAATCTACTCACCCATTTCCATCTTCGATCATTCAGAGATGACATGCAACCATCATCGCCAATCCGCTCCCCAGATCTCAAAAAGCCGCGAATGGTTTGTGAAGGTTTACGGAGTGCCTACAGCCTGGGTACTTACTGAATACCTTGGGTAGGCCTAGGCAGTTGCTTCGGGGATATTGCGAAGTTTGGCAGTGTCACCAGCCTGTGACAGACTATCTAAATCTAAGTAGCTAGGTACCTGAGAAAACGTTGATAGAGCTTACTCAGAGAGGCGGCTGGACTCTGGCTTCTCCAGCTTGAAGAGAAACGTCTCTTAGAGAAGAGACGTTACTCTATTTCTTGCGAAACAATACCTTGCCAAGGCTTTTCGCACTTTGATAAAAACGCTTGCGGCCTTGCTATTGGAAGTGAAGTCTGGTAATGCCAAACCGGCATCGGACAACTGCCACTCGAGTGCCAGCGCTCCGCATATCTGGCCGCTGGCAGCTGGCAACCAGCTGTCAGTGTTTGCATATCGCGTCTTCGCGCGTCACACTTTTCCTAGCTTGGTTTTCCACCTCTTTCTTCGACTCCACGACTCCTTCTGTCTTTGCTTAACCACTTACAACCTAGAAATTTCGGGCACAAAGGCCGTGCGTGAACAACCCTCATTGCCACCCGAGGTCTTCCTTGCAGCTACAGAGAATTTACTCTGGCAGACTGATAGATCTTCCTTCGTCTCTTGGACGTTTTTTTTCTTTCTCTTTCTTCCAGATAAGAAAACTTGGGTTGCCAGCGCCTACCCCTTCGCACAATCGAGAACTGCAAGCCGTCACTATGGAAGGAGCCAGTGGAAATCAAGGTGATTTGGCTGCGTGGGTCGCACGTCAGAAAGTCGACTATACAGCCCTTTCTGGAGGCGAGAATCCGCAGAAGTATGACGGAGAGGCCAAGATCTACCAATGGGATGAAGATTTTGGAGATGTTGGTCCAAAATTTGCGGAGCTTGAGCTCGAACTCTTTGGCGATCCTAGTACTCGCCATGAACGAGCAGGGCTGGACTTTTCCAAGTATGGCCCTTCATTCATCGTCTCACTTTAATTCTGAGGGGAGACTGACACCAACAACAGGATCGACCAAATCGAGGTCCAACAGGAAGGACCAACAAGAATCCAGCCCATCCGTCATTTTCGAGATGCTGGCCTTCATCCTATCATGCTCGAAAACGTACAGCTGATGGGTTACGATTTTCCAACCCCTATCCAGAAATACACTATTCCATCCATGCTCCAGGGTCATGATGTTATTAGTATCGCACAGACCGGTACGTAAAAGTTCCCGCCCTTTCATTGGACTGTATTTGAAGCTCATATCGGGGGCACCCAAGGTTCGGGCAAAACTGCCGCCTACTTGATTCCCATTCTCAGCAAGCTCATGGGGAAAGCCAAAAAGCTGGCGGCGCCTCGTCCCAACCCGGCCACTTTCCGTGAAGGTGTCGATCAGGTGACGGCCCAGCCCTTGGTTCTGGTGGTTGCGCCCACCCGTGAATTGGCTGTCCAAATTTTCAATGAAGCCCGCAAGTTTTGTTATCGAACCATGCTTCGCCCGTGCGTTGTATACGGGGGATTGCCAGTGAAGGAGCAAATTAGTCTCCTCAACAGGGGTTGCGACATTCTCGTCGGTACTCCTGGACGCTTGGTCGACTTCATTTCTCGCCCCAATGTCTTGACTCTTCGACGTCTCAAGTACATTGTGATTGACGAAGCTGACGAGATGCTTGAGGCTGACTGGGAGGATGAACTTCGACAGATTCTGACTGGTGGAGGTAAGTCATTTTGTTTTCGTACTACCGAAAAAAAATGAAACTGACCGAAAATTTGCAGAGCAGGATGAAGGCAACATCAAGTATGGCCTGTTTTCTGCAACCTTTCCCAAGGCTGCCCGCGAACTTGCCAAGGAAAACCTGTCCGCAGCTCACGTTCGATTCCGAGTGGGTAGAGCTGGGAGCACTACAGTGAACATCAGGCAAACTATCATCCAGGCCGAGCGCGAAGAGAAGCGCGACATTCTGCTCAGTCTGCTGAATCAAATGACTGGAGTCAGGACAATCATTTTTGCCAATAGTCGCCGCGAGGTTGACAACCTTGATGATTTTCTATACAACATCGGTCTTCCGGTCACATCTATTCACGCAGATCGGACTCAAAAAGAACGCGAAGCTGCGCTGCGCTCTTTCCGATCTGGCAATGCTCCTATCCTCATAGCCACGGGAGTGACTGCTCGAGGCATTGATGTTCGAAATGTCAAGCATGTCATCAACTACGACCTGCCATCTATTGAGCACGGGGGCATTGAGGAATACACCCACCGCATTGGTACGCAAGATTAACACAAATTGATGAGACGATTCTAATGAGAAACTGTAGGTCGAACCGGGCGAATTGGACATCGCGGCGTCGCCACGTCACTCTTTAGTCCCACTCACGATGATGCCATGGCCAGCGTTCTCACCAGGACCCTCTTGGAGACGGACCAGGAGATTCCCGAGTTTCTGCAAATGTACATCCCAGAGGGTGATGCCGCCAAGAAGCCAAAGTTTGAGACGGAATCGGACTTTGACCCTGACGAAGCCCAGGGAGTGCAGACGTCTACCTTTGGTAACGAAGGTTGTGAGAACAGCAACGGCTGGGGCGGTGCTGGTCCGGAAGAGGAAGCTACTGCTCCTTCTGGCTGGGGTCAGCCTGATGCTAATCCTCCCGCGACCAGCAACGGCTGGGGCCAGCCTGCTGAAGCCCCTGCTACCAATGGATGGGGAACCTTGGCTCCCGCTGCTGTTGAAGCTGGCTGGTAAAAGCAGACATGCGCCGAACAATGTTAATTTGTGGTTTTGCAAGGATTCGATAGAGGCGAGTGCAAGCTTACAGTCAAGGGACTGCTGGCCTTTGAGACATAATAAGCGAAAGAAGATTTCACGACCTACTGAAGATAGCTAAACACAGACAAGAACAGGTAGAAATGATTGGTAGTTTCTGATTTCCATGCCCAATGTCTGGACAAATCGTGACATGTTCACGCGAACAACGTGAGTTGGAGCGACGAAGCCGAGGTTCCGTGTGATTGATTGGCTTGGCTGCTTTCGAAGCTCTAAACAGTGCGGCTAAGGGGAGAAGAATGGATTTGATCGAATTCTGCCCCCTGCCCTGCCCTGCCCTGCCCTGCCCTGGCTCTTTTTCTTTTCTTTTCTTTTCTTTTTTTTTTTTTTCCCCCAACAATTCACTCGATTTGGTCCGCGTCAACAACAAAGTGGTGATTTTCCCATTACATATTCCGCACTATTTCCCTCAGCCCCTTGGCTTTTCTCGGCACGTCACCGTAGCCAAGCTCGACGACGCCTTGGGTGAACCTCCAGCCCTTGTCCTGGCTAGCAACGGGATATTGCACGGGCGGCGGGATGCCAGTCCTGATGCCCAACCATGCGAACCGATCTTCGCAGACGCTCTTGATATTGCAAAGACCCCTCAAGCCTTCCTCGCCGGCAAAGCGGCCGTAGCCCGAGCCAGCGACGCCGCCAAAGGGCAGTTGAACGGCGTAGTAGGCTGCAAAGTCGTTGACGGCCACCATGCCGGCCTTGAGGCCGCGAATGATGGGCCCCATGGCGGGATCGCCCTCTTGGCCATGGACAGAAGCGCCCAGGCCGAAGTTGGGTGCGTTGGCAACGGCCAGAACATGCTCTGCTGAAGAGGACCTGGCACGCATCAGAGTCAGCACCGGGGCGAAGCACTCCTGCTGAGCAATCTTCATGCCGGGGGAGACGTCGATGAGCAGAGTGGGCTGGAAGTAATGGCCCTTGGGGTAGCGGGGGTGCACGAATCTCTTGCCGCCTGCCAGGAGACGGGCGCCTTGCGAGACGGCATCCGCAACGAGGGCTTCCAGCCGATCAAACGAGGCGTCCGACACCATGGCGCCGACGTCGGCGTCGGGACCCAGGCGGAGGGCTCGCACGCGGGGGGTCAGCATCTCTATGAGTCTGTCGTAGGCGCCGGCGGCAATGACGCGCTCGATGCCGACGCAGTTCTGGCCGGCGGCCTGGAAGGTGCCCCGGAGGATGACCTCGGCTATGCGGGGCAGGTCCTTGATGGCCGAGTCGAGCACGATGAAGGGATCCTTGCCGCCGAGTTCCGCCACAACGGGCGTCAGGCTCTTGGCCGCGCTGGCAGCGACGTGGTGCGCAACCGACCGCGACCCGACAAACGTGATGTGGCTGATGGCCGGGTGGGAGGTGAGATGGCCTGCCGTCTGGGGCCAGCACACGACGGTCTGGATCAGCTGGGGATCGTGGCCGTGCGCGACCAGCGCCCCGCGAGCAATGCCGGCAAACCACGCGCTCGACCAGGCCGTCTGCTCCGAGACCTTGACGACAATGGCGTTGCCCGTGAACAGGGCGCTGATGATGGGGCCCATCATGTTGTGGAAAGGGTAGTTCCAGCTGACGAGCGCGGCAACCACCCCCAGGGGCTCGTAGTGCACCGTGTTGCGCTTGTGCGCCATGAGGAGGCTTGTCGGGCGAGGCGACGGCCTCAGAGCCTTCTCGCCGTGCGACAGCGTCCACTGCATCTTTTCCACGGTGACGAGGATCTCGCCAAGCTGCGCGTCGACCAGCGTCTTTCCGCTGTCGAGCCCCGCAATCCTGCATATCTCGTCGGCGTTGTCCATGACATGCTGCATCAGGGAGCGCAGCACGGCCTTTCTCTCACGCAGGGTCGTCTCGGCCCATGACTTCTGCGCCGCTGCCGCAGCGGCGATGCTGCGGTCGATGCCGTCCTGCGTGGAGGGGTTGACGAGGCCGAGGAACCGGCCCGTGGCAGGGGCGTAGCATTGGATGGCGGAACTGCCGGGGATTCTGACGCTGGTCTCGTCGACGGTGGACTCGGTATCGGGGAACTTTGGCGGAGGAACGGCGTATCTTCGTGGGCGGGGGACAGAGTTCCCGTGGGCGGACAGGCAGATGCGGCCGAGCAAGGTGGTGGTGACGAGGACGGCGGTGATGGCGCAGGCGACTTGCAAGGTGGGTGTTCTGCATGACTCACTCGGGTAGGTCAGGTCAGACACGGAAGCAAGTGAGATGGATGGATGTGCTCTGTTGCTCTGTTGCTCTGTGACGGGGGCCTGGTTGGATGTGTACTCACGCTAATATGTTCCACTGGCGGGCTGCATAGTCGTCCAAGTCGAGCCAGGCTGCGCGCAGCTGCTCGACGGGTAAATACTCCATCGTGAGGCAGCTGGGGACATTTCATGAACTTGTGAAGCTCATCAATCAAAATCTGACTGGCAAGAAGAAGCTTGTGTGGGGCGGCAGACATGCAGGCCCACAAATCCAGGCACTCCCTCCAGAGTCCAGACTTCTCTCGACTGGACAGACTTGAAGAGATGATTTACCGAGACACCGCCAAGTTATTATTTGATCATGTTTTTTGCATTTATTATGCTTCTTTTCCATCTCCAAAATGAAAGACAAGAAAAGAAAAAAATCGGGGGATATTCCCATGTAAAACACTACACTCCGATATCCAGGGCTTCCTCAATCCATGCATCAATCAATGCGTCCGCCCGTACGCCCGCGTGAACACCAGACATATTCTCAACATGGCCCTGCACTGCTTTGGCCATGGCAAAAGCAACGCCCAGTCCGAGTGGCAAAGAAAAGCGAGCAGACTACCAGCACGAGGGTGGGATCGAAAAGTGTCTTGTCTGCGTCGCCTGCAGTAGATTGCCAATCTCCCTCCTCTAGTTCCATCTCTTCCCCCAAGAAATTCCAAGCGCGCAGACGAAGTCATCCGGCGGCGCGAAGCGAGCAAAATGAACAGACTCCCGACGAAGAGAATACAAATAAGTGAACGTATCATGCTCCATTCCGACAAACGCCATGCAAAGACAAGATTTTCCTTCCACACAATGGGCGGAAGACTTTTTAAAGGAAACATCTCTTGGTGTGCCGCCAGTGGTTGATTTGTTGGTCGGATGTGGGCGTACAAGTAGTAATGTGTGCGCGTAGGCTTGAATAGACAGTGAAATGAACAGAGTGTAGGCAGGTATTAGGTGTGCGTGGGCCAATGCGAGGGTATTGCGACAAACTCAAAGATCCTTCATGCAGATCATGAAAAACCAACCCAGGGGGGGTGGTTGACATGGGGCCAGTGAGATGTTGGTCCATCAAGGGGACAACCGCAGCTGCGGATGTAGGCTCTAATCTAATATACAAGGGAAGGTTCACTGCCTGGGATGGCGCAGGCCGAGTCCACCTCGTCTCTCTCCCTCTACGTGTTGGCACTCTTGGTTAGAGACAGTCCTCGAAGCCTTGCTCTAATCCGACCACCAGGCTGGGCGAGCGAATGGCTCGACTCAATCCGAGACAGTCGCGCTGCCGAGGTGAAGTCGTTGATGGCCTCAAAGCTTGGTCGGACGCGGTCCATTGATGCACGCATTCGATCGTACGACGGTCTGGCTCGGTCTATTGAGGGGCGGGCATGTGCAGGGACGTCCAATGACATGCGGTTAGCCGTGAAGTTGGTTGAGTCGCTGCCATTCTGTGTCCGATTGTGTGCCGTGTTGCGAGTAGCTGTTGATGGAGGGTAGATTGGGCGAAGGTCCTCGTCGACGCTGCCATAAGCAACGTGCTTCGGTCGCTTCGGACTCTCCGTTCCTGGTTTTTTGCTAGATGCTTTTTCGCTGGCAACATCGGGGGCAGGCTTGTCTTCGAAATGTGCAAACTTGCCCATGAGTTCCTGCTCTCGGATGATGTCGACGTCGTAAGGCAAGTACACCTTCTGGAGAGCCTTGATGGCGAATCGAGGAAACAGGCAAATGACTGGGACAATGAAGAACACGGCCCAAAATGCTGCTTCCCCGTACACCTGGGCGGCAGTGTGGTAGAAGTAGCCCGACGAGGTGAAAGACGTGTAGACTCCGGTCCAGAAGAAGATGAAAACATCACTGATCACCACGATGAGAAGCATAAGCCAGTCCCATCGATATGTATTCATCAGGATGTACCCGTTGATGGCCAGGATGGCAGGATGAGCAATATAGGCGCCGAATCGCAGTCTGTCCTCAAGGCCGAGTCCATTGAAGGTGACGGATTTGCCAGGGATGAATAACAAGTACGGAACGAAGAAGACAATGACAGATTGGTAAACGCCGTCAATCATGTAGAGCCTATGGATGTACACGCATGGTTAGCTGGGGTAAGGACTGTTCGCTGCCTTCCTTCAGGGATCTGAAAGTTGCTCGTGATTCGAACTTACCAAAACTTTCTCTGTGTCCATTCCAGTCGTTCGATGCCTCGTCGGTACAATTCAGGCACAGCCAGAGAGACCGTGTCCGAAACATCCTGGTCGAGGACACCCATGATGGCCACCGGCACTGAAGTGAAGAATAGATTGAACATGAGGATGTAGGTGTAGTCGAAGAGATACGTCATGTCAAAGTCGCAAAAGATTTCGTACCAAAAGATTGCAAAGGTCCAGACCATGTTCTTGTAAAAGAAGTTGCTGATGCTTTCCGCCAGTCTTCGGTAGGACCATCGGCCGTGCACGAGCAGCAACCTCTGAAGATACCTGAACTGTGCGACAGCGTAGTCAGACGACATGGCGGCTTGTCGACCTTCCAAGCCTGCGATGCCAACGCCAACATCAGCTTCTTGAATCATAGCAACATCATTGGCACCATCACCAATGGAGAGCGTCATGACATCCAATCCATTCTTCACCATGGCGACGACAGCAGCTTTTTGTGCGGGACTGACCCGGCAGCACAAGACCGACCGGCACTGTTTGCAAAGCAACAAGAACTTCTGCTTCAACGAGTCGTTGAGGGCCCAGCGGAGAGTGAAGCCATCAATGATGATGCCATGAGTTGGACCGGGAGGCTCATGGCTCTTCTTGGCCACTGCGAGGTCTTCGTCACTGCCAGTCAATCCAAAGAATTGAAGGTGCTGGTCCAGCTGCTTCTTAACATCCTCAAGGAAGGCTTCGTCCTGAGCCTCTCCACTCTCATCCTCGTCGACCCGTAGATGGATCAACTCCATATCGTTGTTGAGCAAGTTGCACGAGAAGCCGATGTTGATGGCAGTCTCGACTTTGTCACCGGTCAAAACCCAGAGCTTGATGCCAGCCTTGGCGAGCAGGGCGATCGTATCGGGCACACCATCTTGCAGACGATCCTCAATGGCCGTGCCGCCAAGGAGGTAAAGATCTTGTTCGATTAGTTCCGCGACGTTCTCGAGCTTCTCATCGCGGTTTTCAAGAGCGGATGCTGCCACATCGTGCTCCTTCTTCCATTCGCGGTATTGTTGCTCGGTGAGTTCCTTCTGGGCAATGCAAAGAGTACGCAGACCCTCGCGGGCAAACATCTCCAAATGCTCCGCCGTCTCGCGTCTGAGTTGCTGCTGCTCACCCCTCTTCAGGCGAGCATAGATAACGGAATCAGCACCTTTACAGAACATGACGATACGGCCATCTGGCATGCGAACAATGGAGCTCATTCGCTTCCGAGTGGAATTGAACTCAATTGTGTTGAGAATGGGGTAGTGGCGCTCCTCGCCCATGACGTTCAAATTGATGCCGTCACCAGAATGGCCCAACACCGTGAAACCCATGTCGCGGGCAGTAGCAACGAGAGCCTCCTCATCAGGGGACTGCGCTTTGAACGTCATCTTGGGAGGGTCGCCAGGGGTCTTTTCAGCAATGACAGTGTGGCAAAGGGCAAGAGCCAACATGAATCCCTCAATGGCGGACTGCTGTTCTTGACCGTGTTCTCCAGCCAGATCTGACACGAAGTCCGGCGCGACAAAAGTTAGGGCATCATCGTGAAGGTATGGATTATCGTGGATTTTACGCAAGCCCTCAAGAGATTGTACTTTCGCTGCGGCGATTTCAGCGCGGATACGAGCGGCTTCCTTCTCCACATCGACGCCCATCCGCTTCTGCATGCCGGCCTGAGCCTCCGTGTACGCCTCACCGTAAGGCTGTCCGTTGATTGTGGCTTTCTTGAATTCCATAACATTTTGGGTCAGAGTACCCGTCTTGTCAGAGAAGATGTATTCAATTTGCCCAACGTCATCAGAGATGTTCCAGGACTTGGGAATACAGGGCTGGTCGATTGGCTCGTAGTACATTTTGACGTCGCTGAAGATGAAAACAGCCTGCAGTGTTCGCACGATTTCCAAGGTAATGTAGAGAGAAATGGGAACCAAGTTCTGGAACAGGATAATCGCGGCCCAAAAGGTAATAAAACCACTCATAGGGGCGCTGCCACCAATTGACTCATATTCAAAGAAATGAAGCGAGGCATCCGTTTTTGCCCAGGCAACGCCGTTAACGATGGCGGCAAGCAGACACATGATGATGAGAATGCCAAAATTGCACACAACGTTAAAGTTCATTTCTCTCGCGATCCTGGCACGTTTGCTGGGTGTTATGCCCGCATTCATCATGATTCGCGTGTCATGACCGGTAAAAACAACGACGCCGAGGATCCATTCCGTGTTTCGCAAGTGACAACCACGAAGCAAGAGATTATCGATGGTGATCGGCTCGGTCATTTTTTCAGGCTCATCGTCGGGCAGGCCAGGAACAGGCTGTTGCCAATGAATGGCACCGTTGTATTTGTAAAGGTTAGGGTGAGGCCCCTCGCTCTCAATTCGAAATTCGGCGCGCTCGCAATCGCGGGCATGTTTCATAGGACGACCACAACGAAGAGCCTGACGAACTTTGAGGTTAGTCTCGCCATCCAAATTCTTGGTTTCCACGTAGCAGGCGCCATCGGGATCAGATGTGGAAAGAATGATAATGTCAGCGGGCAATTCGTCATCATTGTAGATTCGCACGAAATCTCCCACTTGAAGACCCTTCCAGGTATCCCTTTTGAAGCGAGCGCCTTGGGTACGTCTCGCGCGGTTGATCAAGTCAGGCTTCATGTCCCGAATGGCTGCTGCTCGCTGCGCATCTGCCTCGTTCGGCATTTCCTCGTCAGGAAACCGGATATGCGGAACGCCGTTCGCAGGGGTTGGTGATGGCACTGGCGTCATCTGGATATCCTCGCGTGCGTCGACAAAAGTCTCTCGGTTCCCAAAGGACGAGGCCAGTGAGTCGCGGATTGATCGTCGAGTTCGAACCGTTTCAACTGAGGGCCGGCCCTCTTGTTCCTGTTCGGGATTCAATTTGAGCTTTTCGCGCTCGGCTCGAAGCCTCCTTGCCTTCTTGGACCACAAGCTCTCAATGGCATGCCAAATGCCACCAAAAAGTCGAGTGTTTGCCTTTTTAAACCTTCTCCAAGTGGAAACATTGTCCTCCTGAACGTTGACATTGTTCCAGTTCTGCAGCTTATGAACAGGGGCGTTGTTCAGTTCTATGTCGAGGATTGTCCTTCTATAATCTTCGACGGCATCCTTTGCAGCTGTGATGATGATAATCACGATCAATGGAACGGCGTTTAGGCCGGGATTGACTCCTCCAAAGATGGGGAAAATCTGCACGACGAGTAATTAGACATCTGCAGCCTATTGCAAACGAAAATTCATAATTTGAAAAAGGCAAGGCAAGTAAAAGAAAGAAGGGGGAAAAAAAAAAAGGGGGGGGGTAGACATACAACTAGAATAACCAAGAACAAGAAGAAGATGTTGGCCACGTTGTGAAATTGAAACCACAAATTTTTAGGGATAAAAGACAGTGGCGTGTATTTTGCCGTTCGAATCTTGTTACGAGGAAATGTGTGTATGGGATCCCCATCCTCGAGAAGTTCCTCAGGTAGGGGTAGATTGAAGTACAGCATTCGGATCGAGTCCTCTTCGTCATCAGACTCGTCCTCGTCTTGACCTTGATTTGCACTTGGATTATTGTCACCGTCATGGTCAGGATCATGGTCCTCAAAGGGTGCACCATTTCCATCGGTTCCGGTGGCGCCCTTTTCGGATTGTGTTCGTTTATGCTGCATACGGTTGAGGAGAGACAGCCGCTTGTTGTTGCTGCTCTTGACCGTCATCTTGCGAGTCGCCCATCTCGCCCGTTGAGTAGGAGCCTTTAACAATTTGGGATCCGGACCAGGCTCCGGACTGGTAGAGGGGCTCATGATGAGTGTGTATTTGCGGGCGAATGCCCGTTCAACCCGAGTACACCAGCCAGGATGCGGATGGCGGGGGGTGAGA
The DNA here is from genome assembly GCA_003814445.1 of Epichloe festucae Fl1. Lineage (NCBI taxonomy): Eukaryota > Fungi > Ascomycota > Sordariomycetes > Hypocreales > Clavicipitaceae > Epichloe > Epichloe festucae. The sequence continues at coordinate 2,536,878 of CP031390.1, forward strand.
AAAAGGAGGCGTCGTGTCAGATAGGAGACCTCTGGCGCGGTCGACGCGAATCAAGGTAGCCGCTGGAGCAAGCGAAAATAAGAGAAACGGCAGCAGCAAACCGGCAACGAGTTGAGTATTCGGGTCGAAGCAAGATTCGTCGTGGTGGTTGGTCGTGGCAGGTCGTGGTGGTCCTGGTGGTCGTGGTAGGTCGAGTGAGGAGTGAGGAGCAAAAGAAGGTTCGTTGCGGGTTGACGATGCTACGATTCTGCCAGCGGAAGGAGGAAAAAACAGCTGGCAGTTTAGAGGCTCTGCAATCCCCTCGGAACTTGGCTGGGGCTGGGCGGCTGGCACTTGTTGTTGGCACTCCGGACTTTGCGGCCAGTCAAAGGGGGCGCCGGCTGACTGGGATGGAAGGGGGGGGGGTGGCACGAGGTACACAGTCATACAGATGCGCCGGCCAGATACCTCGCCGCGCATCATGAACACATCATTGGCAGCTACAGTGGGGTGTGGCAAGTAGTCATGGCGGATGGAAGCCCACAAGGCCTCGCTCGCTGGACTCTACTGAGATGAGACTCGAGGGGGCTGGCGGGCAGCTGGCGGGCAGCTGGCGGGCAGCGATTATTAACAATAATACTCCGTACAACAATCCGGCGTACAACAATACCTAACACAATAAATACCCAATATTGCCGGAAATACCAGACGGCAACCCGTAATACTCGGATATCCCATTCCACCTTCCAGCCGAGCCGGATACTCGCTCCCGGGCCATCCGACCTCAAGCGGCTTAATTGCTGACAATTCAAAAATGAGGAGCCTCCCACCCTCGGATCGCGATGCACATTGGCTCTCAAACTCGCCCACGGAGCAATTGCGCGTCCACTGGCATTCAAGAGACCATAATCCGTAGGGCCCCTTTTATTGCCAGCCCACACGAGGCGGTTCACACCAACAAACGCGTGCTAGGCCGGGAGTACATGTAACATAATGCCTTTCTTTCTTCCTGCCTAGGAATTGGCCAGCCGCATTGCCCAATGCCCAGCAGGGGCTTTTTACAAAGTACAGATACTCCAATTACCCCTACAGGACTGTAAAATAAAATCTGGGCTGGGCTCAACTGGTCAGTCAGTTGGCCAAGCCCCTGGTTTGCCCATATTTATTACCGAGTTTGAACCCTGGTCTTGTTTTGCTTATTGCGACAGAACAGGACAGAGTCAGCCGCCTGGCATGCAAAAGACAAAAATCATTGAAGAAAGCGAAAAGGCCGCGGTTCGGAGTCCGTTACACTGCCGCTGCTCCGTCATGCATAAAAATGCACCTGGGCTACACCTGGGCTACACCTGGGCTACACCTGTCACTGTAATCCGTCTTTCCTGTTTCACCAATCGCCATTGGCTCGCGCCATCGAGAGAGGTCGAGTGCACGTCCGTAATATGACGGACATTTCGGGACCGGCGAAATCTGCACTTGTTCTCGTCATCGACAAACAAAGGCTCCTCCCATCGGTGGCCATGTCTACACCGATGCCGAATTCTGCGAGTAGGAATGACGGAAGGACTTCTTCAACCACTGTCTCAGCTGCATGCGAGACATATCTTGTGCATCACTGCTCCTCGTTTTGTCCTCATTCCTGGGCTGGGCTGGGCAAACAATCAGCAAGATGGCACTCCTTCCCTGACATGTTGCTCAGAACAAGTATGGATTGAACAATCTATGCGCAGATTCTCGCAATGATGCGTTGTTTGGATTCAATCGAGATGCAGCCATGCATGGCACGAGTATTCAAAGCAATAAATTGTAAAAATGGTGTCTGGCAGACGATTAATAATAAATTGGTAGTCGAGATGGTTGACCCCGCCCCTCTGAATCCTGATTGGCTCGAACGCGCCTGCGACCGCCGAGACGCGCCGAGAGTCCGAGACCCAACAACGTCAAGAATGACACAAACTTCACGAAACTGGAAACAAAGCTCGCCAGAGGCCCCAACTTGGCTGATATCAGCCACAGCCAGCTTCGCACGCCGCTTTGCCTACCCAGATTATCATGTCAACATCAAGTGGCAGGAACACCACAGGAAAAAGCAGAAATGAACCTAGATCTGGATCTGGACCTCGCGGGGCAGACATCCTGAGCTTCTTCAAACCGGTTGCACGTTTGCCTCCACAATCATCGACACCAATTCCAAGTGCCTCCCAACAGCCAGTCAAGAAGTCTCCGTCTCCATCTCTCCCGTCTCCGCCTCCGCCTCCGCCTCCGCCTCCGCCTCCTCCCTCTTCGCCGCCAAGCTTAACCAGCACGCCCCCCGAAACAATCAGAACGGAAATCTGTGCGTCTGATGATGATAGCAGTGATGGAGACTACTCCGATGACTCGCTCAAAGACCTCTCAGGTCTTCTCGGCCACACTAAAAATGCTGCTCCTGCGCCTCAGAAGCCCCCTCATAATCCGTATGCTACGCCAAGGGCGAAGAGGACTGCAATCGCGTTCCATTCGTCACCACTGGCGCCTATCCCCAGGCATAAATTTGACTTGAAGGCTTTGGCAAAGGATGCAAAATGTGACGATGCCACCACGGCGAGCTCTCTGAGAGTGAAGCAGACGGTCATTGCGGCCAGGGAAAGGAAGGAAATCCCTTCCAACAGCTCGGCTACAGGGGATACCATCGCTGGAATCGTTAGAGAAAAGGGCGGCCAGGACCAGGATGCCCAAAAAGTGCTTCGGGCTGTCCAGAGGTCTGAACAGTCTCAGTGCCAGAACCGGTACATGTTTTTCGACGAGACGTACAAACCATCTTCGTTGCCAAGAGCACCCACACTGCCCAGAAACTCGCCCTGGAACCTTTTGACCCAAGGTAGTGCCAAGACTAGAGAGCAGCACCTCACATCAGGTGTACCGCAGACTATCCTCCGCAAGAACGGCGGCTTACCAGATTCGCTGTTCGAATGGATGCTGGATTCTTTGTGTCTTCAGCCCTCCATTATTGCGAGGCAGGAGTACTGTAACATGATTGCTAGTTGTCCGGAACAGATCGGCCGTCTCCTGACGGCCGAGCGCGTTAGACAGCTGTTCATTCTCCTTGGAGCGAGAAACTTGGACCGTTCAACTTCGGACCAAAGCGTCTCCAACATAGAGCATGGACCATACGAGGATCGAGATTGGTCCTGTTTACAGTCTTTCATATTCCTGCTCGGATTTACAGCCGGCCATTTATCTATCCATGCTGCAATGTATGCCACGCAGACACTCATTCAGATGGCGCTAGATAAATTCCTAATTTGCAATGCCGAGGTACTATCAGTCTTTGAATACGCAATCCTAGAGTTGACGGCTGCCATCCCAACTCTATCTTGGGACACCTTTGTAAGTCTTCCCAAATCTCCTCCCGCATGATCCTTAGAATTTCTAACAAGAACAAAGTGCTTCGAAACCAGTGCTTTCCTCGGGGGAATCAAGACCCGCGACATAAAAACCACGGCTCTGCTATGCATCCCCGTCGGTTCAAAACGCACACACGATCTCCGAAGACGCATAGCCGTTTCAACGCTGCTCCAAGACGATGCCCTCTCTCGCCACAACTCAGAAGACGTAGTTAATCTCCGCACCATTATCGAGTGTCTTCACGGTGAAAGCTTTGCCATCAGACCGACCACTGACTTTGCCGAACTACGCGCCAGTATCATCCTGCTCGATATCGCCGTCGACGACGGGACCATTATTCATTTCGATGATCATGACGATGAGAAGAAGTTCAACGAGGAAATAGACGAGCTAGCGGGCAAGCTTCGCGAAATATGGCGCAAGACAAACGATGCAGGGATGAGACTGGCGCGCACTGAGGCGAAGAGTGTGGTGGAATGGGTCCAGCAACGCTTGTTGCACAGCGTACGGACGAGGAAGGAGGCGAAGAAGAGCGTTTTTGATCTTCCTGGTCAGCGGGAGGATCCTTTCTTGCCTCGTCAGAGGGACTATATGCACAAGTTTCTGCAGAGAAAACCCAAGTCGCCAGCGGCTCCGGCTCCGGCTGCGGCTGCGGCTGCGGCTGCGGAACAGTGTGCGGATGAGGTGGACGTGGCGGACGAGGCAGAAGAGGGGGGTGAGGAGGACGAGTGGCCGTATACCTTTGAAATTGATGATGATACAATCGTCGTGGCCGGGGGATGAGATCTACCCGTGCAGAGAGACTGGGTGCTATCACATTTTGGAGAAAGTAATGAGACGTGATATGACAGTGTCTATAAATACTCAACTATGATGAGCCTCAAGAAGACGGGTTTTACGGACAGTGCATCCATATTTTGATCAAGTTTATAATACAGTCTCTGAACTACGATTGCGTGGACTGAGGTACAGCTTCCAAAAAAGAAACCATAGCATGGAAATCCCATGCAAAGTCTTGATGCCGAACCCCGTAAAGCACAAGCGCTTGTTTCTGTGCCTCACAGCTCCCTTGCCATCGCCAATCGCTCAGCATTAACTCCAATGAGTGGCCTGTCAGCGAGCGGACTACACTCCGTCGAAGCCATGCACGCTCTTCTCCATTCCACCAGGACGAGGGTTGTAACACGGTTAGTCGAAGAATTTTCGGTTAGGGTTCTTTCCGAACAAGGCTTCTCGGACAGCAGGGGCAGAAGAGTCTTTGAGAAGCTCCAGGCGAGTCTCGAAGGTGTTGTTGATGTCAATCTTGCCGTTGCCGCTAGCAATCACGACGCCTCCAGCTCTGCAACATTTTAGTGTTTGCTCGAAGACTTGGGAAGGGGGGCAGGCGTGAGCCGGTTTTCAGTGGGTAAAAGTGAAGGGCAAAATAACTCACGATCCCTCAGGCAATGGGTGGGCCTCGTCAATCTTTGCCTCAACATCCTTGCCCACTTCCTTCTTGTACTCCTTGACGGCATCCTCAATCGCCTTTTTGACCACGTCGTTGTCCTTCTTCCTAGCCTGGACCAGCAGCTTGGGCTCGTTGAGAGCATAGAAGCCCTCGAGGAGGAGACCCTTCAAGATCTTCTGGTATTGGCCCTTGTCCTGGGCACCGCCCGTCAGCTTCTTCTGGGCATCCTCGAATATGTCATCGAGAAGCTCCTGGCGAGCGCTCAGGACCTTCAGCCTTGTCTTGTTGGCGACGGTGGAGCGAGTGATTTGCTGAGACATGGTGGCCTGCTTGAACTTCTTCTCGTACTGGCTGTCAATGGAGTCGGTCTCCTGGCGGACGAGCTTGGACTTTTCGATTTCGAATTCTTCGTTGGCTTTTATTTCAATCTCGCGAGCTTTTTCCATGGCTTCTTGCTTGATGAAGGCTGTCATCTTGCGGAGCTCATTGTCGACCTAATCGCACGAGACGAAGTAGCATGTTAGTCGGGGTTTTCTCTTCTAATGACGGTTTGCATGATGCCGCATGTCAAAGCGCAAGTGCACATGTGGAAGAGATGTATGTATCGATGCTGGATGCCAACATGCGAATCATGATGACGGTAACAAGCCTGGCGTACCTGCTGGTCGGACAAGGCGCGTTGCGACATGCTGGGCGACTGTCTGGGCGACTGTCTGGGCAACGGTGCCGCCTATGTAGAGAGGAGGTTGGAGAGACGGAGAAGAGTCTTCTGGAATTCGAGGTGTTGTAACAATCAGGCCGGACTGGGACACCGTGCAGCCTGGCGATGAGAGGTTGATGATATGTCGTCTGGGCGGGAGTGGAGGTACGTCGAGGTCGGAGGGAGCTGTGGCGGTTTGGGTTCTAGGGAAGCCACACAAGCACATCAGCCACAACGTCCACATACACATACACATACACAGAACCCCCCGCTAAATGACGTGCACCACCTGACTGGCCGGTGGCAGCGCAGACGAAACCGGCAGTTGGTTGTTGTTGCCGGAACAATTTTGGCGCATGCCGACCTGCTAGCAGACTGCAACAGGCGAAGGTGCTTTGCTGGTTTGTTTCTTTTGTTTCTTTCTACGGATTACATTCTGCATCCTGCACCCTGCGTCCTGCGTCCTGCGTCCTGCATTTTGCGCCGTACATGCCGCGAAGCGTACTGACATGTCCCTGCGACAGCGCTCTCATCTTCAACTAATCTTTATTACTGTCCTTGTTGTTGCCTCGACAAGTTGTGGTCCCTCGTTCGTCCTCCACCTCCACGGCACTCGCAACGCCACCCTCGCACACTCGCACACCGCAACGCCACGACAGACACGTTGGAGCACGAGCCTCGACTCGCATGGTTTCCCTTTCTCGCTCGCTCGGCATAGGCTTATAGAGGCAAACGCTGAGCATTCCCCATGCCATCGTCAATGTTATCTGGTCCCACGTACATCTGCCAGATGACGGTGCATTTGGGTGCTGCGCGATGAAATATATGGGGGGCATCTCCCCTGGCGGGAGTATTGCTGTATGCAGAATCCCTTTGACGATTGTGTCTCAATGCTGACCTCATGATGCCGCAGCTTGGAATTCTCGTCGGCCTGATCTCGACAGGCGTGCAAAGCCTGGGTCTAACCTTGCAACGAAAGTCGCATATTCTCGAGGACGAAAAGGGCCCTCACGATGTCCGGCGGCCGCCCTATCGGCGGCGCAGATGGCAGCTTGGAATGGGCATGTTCATCATAGCGAATCTGCTCGGCAGTACGATTCAGATTTCCACCCTGCCGTTGCCGGTCCTCTCGACGCTGCAAGCCGCGGGGCTCGTCTTCAACTCAATATGCGCGACGCTGATACTCAGTGAACCTTTTACGCGATGGTCACTCTGCGGCACATTGCTTGTCACGACGGGGGCTGTTTTGATTGCCATATTCGGGGCCATCCCATCGCCTGCGCATGATCTGGATGAGCTCCTCGTCTTGTTGAGCAGGAAGCCGTTCATCGTATGGATGATACTCCAGGCGCTTTTCGTCGTGGGACTCGGCACCGCCACGGACTTGGTGAACAACATGTCGAGCATGTCACACAACTCTCGCTTCAGGCTTGCTCGCGGAATCATATATGGCGTCATAAGCGGCGATATTTCAGCCCACGCGCTGCTGTTTGCCAAGTCGGCCGTCGAGCTGTGCATCAAGACAATCGGTGGCAGCAATCAGTTTTCGCATTGGGAGGCGTGGGCAATCGTCCTCGGCCTAGTCTCACTGGCTCTTTGCCAACTCTACTACCTACATCGAGGTCTGAAGCTAGTCTCTACCTCGGTTCTCTATCCTCTGGTATTCTGCGTATACAACATTGTTGCCATTTTAGATGGTCTGATATACTTCAACCAAGTCAGCTTGATTCCGCCCCCACGTGCCGGACTCATTGCGGTTGGAACCGTCATTTTACTTTCTGGCGTTCTCGCTCTGTCTTGGCGGCTCAGCGATGAGCAACATGCGCCTGGCGTCGGGCAGTCAACGCTAGCGCCAGGGCTCGGACTCGTTGATGACACGGAAGGAGAGGAGGAATCTCTGCTCAGTTCCGAGGCTGCTGCGGATGAGCAATCGGATGGCGCCACTGGTTATCTCACGTTCTCGACTGCCAATGGTGACACGACGCCGTTGACGCCAACGCAGAAGAAGAAGTTCCGGTGGGCGGAGCGAGCCGAAATCTGGGGCGAGCTGGAGGATCAGGAGGAGCCTACGACGCCAACCGGGCGGCTGCGGTCAACAACGCTGCCGGGGCGATCAGAATCAGAATCAGAATCAGCTCTGCTTCTCGGCGCCGGGAGAAGACCAATCAGTGGCTCGGCGACGACGCCCGAAGGAGCCGGCCCAAGCAGTGAATCCGGCCCTCACAGATTCGGTCGTCGGCGAAGAAAGAGCACAGGGTTCCCTGGCATCGTAGCCCGAAGAAATCTCCGACAGCGACAGTCGTCCATCTCAGGATTGTTGGGTGGGCTGCTCCAGTCGATCCCCTGGTTGCGTGGTCGACAACAGCGCTCCTCAACAATCAGTCGCTTCGTCACGGAAGACGATCCAGCACGATGGTCCCGTCCCAATAGCGCAGGCGGGCCGTCGAGTCCCATGAGAAGCGCCGGCAACGACTCGGCTGTATGAGTGGTGTGGTGGTGAAGACCTCTTCGCCCGTCCCTCCCCGTTCCGCTCGTATGCGATGCGGTGCGGCGCGGCGCGGAGCATGTTGCAAACAAATCTCGTCACAATTGGGTAGTCTCTGTTCCTTTCTTTTTTTTTTTTTTTTTCTTCAAGTTCCCTGAAGATGACGGCGGATGAAGAAAGGGCATTTGCGAATTGGCGTTGGACCACGGCATCAACCTGTAACGCGTAATATTATCCCATTCGACCATCATTTCAAACAAGCATTTTCATACACGCATTCCCATACACGCATTGATGAAGGAATGAGAAACGCACCAGTCATGTCGTGAGTACTGCACGCCGTCTGGTACATTACATTGTTTGTCCACTGAGTTTTCACAGGTTCAAGTGAAGTATGTGCACCAAATGATTTCGAAATGCGAGTCCATGGGTAATGGCCGTCGCTTGCTTGGAAACCCAAGCTATGCACAGAATCCATGAGTTAATTTTAAGATACAAAGGGAAAAAAATAAGTAATAAATGTCATCAATATCATTGTCCTGCACAGCAGAACCAATCTCTGTTCTCAACCCGTCTATCCTCCCCATCTCATCAATATCGCGCGGCCATGCGAACCACCTGCAAGCATGGACTCTTCGTCATTTAAATGGTGCGGTACCCGCTCTTCTCATCGATATTGCGATATCGCTCTCGCTCCTTGCGGTCCTTGAGGAGGCACGCGATGGAGAGGATGAGAATGGCATCGACGCCTGCGCTTGTTAGTACTTTGGAGACTAGACAGATTTGTGGAAGGAGTAGGAGTAGGTGAGTCATAGGAGATCGCTGGAATACAACGTACCGACCATGCCGAAGAGAGTTGTGAAGACGTTGTCTATGGACAAGTTGGAGAAGCTTGATATGGCTGATCCGCAGCCGCGGACGAGGGCGGCTGCTGCAGGACTGGGACACGCTGGGTCGGTGATGAAGGCGGGTGTTGTGGCGTTGTAGTAGCCGCAGCATTGAAACTGTTCGAATTAGCTTTTTTTTTTCCAACCCCGTTCCGTGATTCCAGCTTTTTTCAATTTGTATTTTGTGGGGGGGGGGGGGATACATACAGATTGCTGAATCAAAGACTGCACATCAGGCTTCAACACCAAGTATGTTGCGAAAAATCCATCCTTGATGCGCAGCGTCATGACCCAGAGATAAACGCCCAGACAGAGGGTGAACAATCCGCAGATGACGATCATGTATCCTCCTGCTTTGAGCCACGCCCTCATGGGGGACATGAGCCCCAGCAGGGTAAAGGCGAAGGTTGCGAGGATGAAGGCGCCGTTGACGATGCCCGCCGTGAGGGGGAACATGCCGAATAGCAGAGTAAGGATGGCTTCATGTCCACCCTTGGGCTGGTTCCCGATTTGCGATTTCGCGATGAGTGAGAAGCCGAGTTGCAGGGCGCCGGTGGCAAGAAAGAGAATGTTGATGCCGAGAGTGGTGATGAAGACATTGTTGGCCATTTTCTGGTTTTTTTTTTTTTTTACTGATACAATTTCTTTGGGTGTCTTGAAGATAATTTGGTGGTTGTTGTCAAAGTCCTGCTTGCTCAGGGTACACGCGGTGCTGATATGTTCTCGTACTTTGTTGTTTATTCACACAAACTGAGCCGGTAATTGGAGAGTGTGAAAGACCAGAGTTCGAAGTGAAGCGCCCCCATGAATCGATAATCAATCGAGCGATCGGCGGCGGCGGCGGCGGCGATTAGGAATTAGATGGCAGCGATGAGCGCGAGGATGCAATACGAAGCTCGAAGTTCGAAAGTCGAAAGTCGAAAGATACGGGGCGACAAAGGAGATGGTGAGGGTATCCAGGTACCTCGCCTGCGTGTGTCATCGTAATGCCAAAGGCGAAGGGAAGAAGAAGGAGAGGGAGAATACCGTGTCAAGAGCGGTATCCAGCGCCGAATGCACCTCCTAGTCAAAACACCGACTTGTCCTGCCGCGCGTGGCCATGATGGATGACAGCGACAAGAAGCTTCGGACGTTGGTCCGTGTGTGGGAGTGGGCGGGAGTGGGCGGGAATGGGCGCGGTCAGACAAGAACCGTTTCAGGCCCGTGTCAGGAGTCAGAGCCCAGTTGGCACAGGTCCGCTCCGGGCTGGCGGCCAATCAGCACCCTGCATCTCCTCCCAAGTCGCCTGATTAGGAGGCCTGGTGCTCCAGTTAGTGAGTATTATAGTGTTGCTACTTCTTTCCCCGCCCAAAGAGCATCACCACTTGTCGCCCTTGCCTTGGAATCTCGACATGCATCCATCGTGAATACGATAACATGTGCAGGCACTCGATATCAAGTGCACATCATGCCCCTCCTGATAACGCACCGCGTTAATTCATGTCACATTTACTCCGTACTGACTGGCTTGCATGATGCAGACGAGCCAGAGCTAGGAAGCAAATGACCAAACAGACAGCTGGTCGAGACGTCTCCGAGAATTAGACGTGATTCGCAATTGCTAGTAGAGGCTTTTGGCTTCTGTGCAAGGCTGCTGCCGTGTGCAAGGTGCAATCAATCTGTCGACATGTGCAAATCCAGTGCTGCCGCTTCATGTACATCACGACACGTGTGGTTGTCCTACAGCCCACGGTACCAATCCGTATGTACATAATACTGTAAAAATCAATACTGATACTATAATGATATTAACACACTCCTTCTTCGTGCGGAGGGCTGTCACTGGTCAGTGTGGAACACAACGTATAGAAATAATACCAACACGGTCAGAAAAGGCTCTGCATGCGCTCTGCCATTCGTGGGCTGTTTTGTTCGTCGTCATCGACCAGCAAAACTCGACGAGGGACAAACCCCGCTGCGGATGCAAAAAAAAAACAAGTCGGTGGCTCCGAATATTAATGACTCTTGCGTTGCGTTGCATCCGGCCTGCGGCGAGGTAGACTTCTATGGTGCTACTTCACCTCCCCACATGGAAACTGTATCAGGGTATCGTCTTGTTGGATCACGATAATGAAACGTTTCTCTTTGTCTGGAAAAGAAGGCTACCACTCTCAAGTCAGTTGAATAGGCAGGCGCGTTGTTATTGTTGCATGCAATCATTTTGAATGTGCGGGCTGTTTCACCAGGTTGCCCCATATCCGCGCATTCTGCAACCACAAGGCCGGCTGCAATCCTAGCTGGCTATAAATTCCAAAGTGTTTGCGACAAATATTGAGGCGCTAAATCATCCTAGAGATGAAGACTTGTTCGTTCCATCAGCTGGTAGAAAGGTCTTGTCATCATGGCTGTACTTTGATCATAAGGTTTCTGTTTCCTTGGCCAGCCAAGATGGCATGGCATGGATGAGCTGGGGTGCTGTACGAAGCAATATTATGACGGCCTGATTTGTCAGCCACCATCGACGGATAGGCAATAATGCGGTGCCGGGTACCGAGTAGTTACAACTTATTGTTCAGAGTTGACTCACAACTTGTTGATCAATACATGTTCCACACGAAACAACGGAGTAGAACCATCGATGTAATCCGTATATGTAGTCCGTAAGCACACGTAATTCCACGCACATGCGGGTGAGAGACTGAGCCGAATCCCTCCACTTTTATTATCAACAATGTGTGTCTTGAACGGGCCAAGATAAAAACCTCCTTATTACCCGTGGCAAAGTGATTGGCAATGTGACCCTGCCTGCCAGCCTGTCTGTCTGGCATGGAAAAGATTTCTGGAGCAAGGAAATGAATGGTGCGAGTGGGCCTTCTGGGGAATTTGGCGGGTGGGCCAGATGTGGAGTCGACTTGGGCTGCTGGATTTCTGTGTCCATTACGGACATGCTTGTATCCTTGTTGGTGAGCAATTGTGATGATGCCTCTGTTTCTCCTTGGCGAGAATCGACTATCAGAGAACGCGATGCGAGTCGTCGATACGTTGGTCATGTCGCACTGCCAGTATTCCAGAGTGCTTGATGTTGATGAGGACTGGCTTCCTTGCCATTGTCAGTTGACGCTCCTTGTGGTGCTATGTAATAGCGCAGACTCAGAGCCGATATCTGACAAGACGATACGGATCCGTAGATAAGTCACTACTTGACGGATGAGCTTGCAGCCTGAGGCATTTATCAGTCGCTCTGATCGTCTCTCTACGGAGTAATCCGTATGTTCTGGTCTTTTTTTTCCGATACGGTTTTGAAAGAGTGAAAGAGACTGTCTATTCTCATGCTGCCTGATGCGATTCCCTATGTACATACTACTGCGCGAAGCGTTCGTACTTGGCAGGTGGACGGATACGCAAGTTGTCTCTTTTCTCTCTATTCGGGTTGTCCGTGTGTCCGCGATGGGGACATGGTATTCAGGCTAGGCAGGATGGGGGGTGGTTGGCGGCTGATGAGTGATGACCCCGGGTGTCTTGCCTCCATGCTGCGCCCGGGCAAGCTGGGGTGGTCTGCCTGCCTGTCTGCCTGTCTGCCTGCCTGCCTTGCCTGCCTGTCTGCCTGCCTGCCTGCCTGCCTGCCTGCCTGCCAATCTGCCTGTCTGTCTGGAACTTCGGAAGGAATTTCACGGCTGGAGTGGGCGAGTGGGCGAGTGGGCGAGTGGGCGAGGACTGGCGACTGGGCGAGGACTGGCGACTGGGATCAGGAACAATGAACGAGACTTTGTGAACAGTTCGGACTCGACTCCTCGGCAGAGCCAGTAGAACCAAGTATCACCAGAGACGCTGCAGAATCCAGCGCAATACATACAATCCGTAGTAGATAAGGGCAACCCGCCCGGAGAGATTTTGAACGGAGACTGGCGCTGGTGGCACAATCGACGACACACAGCAATTGTTGTGCTTCCCGCTCGTACAGGCAGCAAGCAGTCGGCAAGCAGTCGGCGGACATGGACATGGCAACGGCAATGGCACGTACGGTGCTAGCGCTGTATCGGCACTGTCAAAATGCGGCTCACATGCGGCCCTCGATGCTTGTTTCCGGCCCACTTGGGATCCACCTTGTCGCCGAGTCTTCATTCCAACACGATCTCCAATGCTGTTCTAATATGTAAGGCTGCTCGGGTGATTACCTTTTGGCTCTCTCTCCTCCAAAACAACAGCGGTCCGTCCTTGCAGAAAGACGAGGCGGCACTGGGATCCGAATTCCCCAGCGACAACCCCGTCGAAGTAGGCCCCGGCCGGTTCTTTTCCCTGTCTTGCGCCCCCTCCACTGTCCAGTTCTGCCTTTTTTTTCCTCCAGTCCTGTCGTGCTTGTCGTCCTGCTCCACAACCAAGAGGATTCGCGCAGGGCGTGGTGGCAGGTTTTAGGTCCCGATCCTGAACATGTTGCTCATCGCTCGTTGAGTTGGAACCCGGGTGGTCGTCTAGAACGTACAATGTTCTATGATTTCATTTGCAATGCCGTACATGGGCTCGTTGGGATAAGTAGCGTTTGATAAGTAGCGTTGGGGGGGCGCCGGGGGTGGGGGGGCACCTCAAAAGCTACATATCATGACTCCATAAACGCAAAGGCCGTTCCATCCTTCCCTCTTGGGTTCCATTTCGTGTGCGTGCCTTCCTCGCATCGAGGTACATATGTAGTTCCCCCCCTCCCCCTATGATGTCCGCGTCGTGCTAATGTGCGTGCTAATGTGCTAATAAAAATAGTCGTCTGGGCCAGCCCCTCCGTACTCCGTAGTACCTTTAGTCTTGTCATCAGTCAAGCAACCAGTCAGTCTCGCTCCTACCCGTCATCGGATGTTTCGCTTAAGTAAAAGCGCCCCGTCATATTCATAGAGGATGCGTCAAGGCCGTTGAGGAGTGCCGCCGAATAAAGCAATAAGAACTCAAGATAGAGCGATCCTAAAATTGCCTGGTTCGCTTCCTTCCGCGCCCACATCTGGACCACTCCCACGACACAGACCAGACCAGACTCAATCAAGAAGAGCGCGCCCCCCCAACCAGGCCTGCCCTGAACCAGGTTCCTTCTGTGACACAAGCACCCAAGGCCCAAGGGCACTACAAGGCACCTCCCTCCCTCCCTCGCACCTCCAGATCCAGTATAGATCCATCGGCACCACGCTCAAAACAGCATCTCCACCACTTTGTTCCCTTTTCAGTCGACTTTCAAGACGTCGACGTGCTCGAGAGCTTCTTGTCACTTTGGGATAGCTTGACATTGCTGCAAAGCTCTTTGGGCCTCTGCGTTGCACTTCGTCTCTGTATCCCTTAGCTCGACCTCGTCGCGCGACCGCGATTGATTGACTTTTGACGTGTCTTCTTCCCGCCACTCGATTTCTCTCTACTCATCTTATCCCTCCCAAAAAAAAAAAAAATAAGCAACAACGAAAAAGTAACGACCGCGTCGTGAACAGCGACTCGAGCTACTGTCGTTGGTCCCTTGAATTCAAACCGAAGCAGGAAGGACCGAAAAAAGAAAATCGGCAACAATGGCCGACATCACTGACCAACACGACCAAACCTCGCCAACCGAGCTCGACGAGTCGCAGTCTGTTGCCAATGGCGGCGGCGTTGCCGATAACCGCGGGATCAAACGCCAGCGCGCCTCAGCTGGCGACGACGACGACGATGACGACGAAAAGGGTGGCCGTGAGCGCCGCAAGATTGAGATCAAGTTTATCAGCGATAAGTCTCGTCGCCACATTACGTTTTCCAAGCGCAAGGCTGGTATTATGAAGAAGGTCTGGCTAGCCCGCCTCTTTACGAACGCCGTTTCATTCATTGCCTTTGTCAGAGAGAGACGCACAACCAAGGCATCGGCGCAATTCAAACTGGCCATGACCATGGGAGCAGTCTCTCGACGTTGCCATTCTTCTTCCTTTCCTTTCCCGACACATGTCCATTGCAGTCTCGTCTTGCTGACCCTTTGTGCACACAGGCCTACGAGCTGTCGGTCCTGACTGGCACCCAAGTCCTGCTTCTCGTTGTATCCGAAACCGGTCTTGTATACACCTTTACCACGCCAAAACTACAACCGCTCGTCACTAAGGCTGAGGGCAAGAATCTGATTCAGGTAGGTTCCTGTCCTCTGATATTGCACGTAATGGCGTCACAACTTGGTCTGTCGCAATGCCCTTCAATTGGGTGCTGCGGCACATTATAATCACTGCCGCTTCTTTAAGAACCGAGCTCTCGGTTTTTCCTACCCAACTCTCTCCTGGAGAAAGAAGCGTTGTCCTGCATAACTATTCTTCTTCCTCTCGCTCTCTTGACATGTTACTTCCTGATCCTTTCGATGCTCGAATTTGCACTAACTTGTGATACAACTCATAGGCGTGCCTGAACGCGCCGGAGCCAACTCCGGGCAACGAAAATGGGGTTGACGGCGGCGACCAGGGCGACTCTCCGGAAGAATCCGCCGCTCAGCATCTTCCTCCTCAAGGTGGTAGATCAGGCATGCCACAAAACCCGCATGGCATGCCGCCGGGTGGCTACATGCCCAACATGCCCATGGAAGCTCAGCAGGCTCTTGCCTACCAGAATTATGTTCAACAACGCAACCAGGGCTACGGCTCGGGGATGCCACCCCAAGGTGGCATGCCTCCTAGTCACCACCATCAATCATGATTGAGACGATATGAAGGGGTGGGAATTTTGCGAGCGTGTGGTAAATGGAGTCACTGGGAGGTGCGAGACGATGCACGATTTGACAAATCATTGCGTAACCCAAGATATATCCCCTGAACGTTGCAATGGTATTTGCGGCATCTGATGGATTCGGCGTTGATGATGTGTTATGCGGGTTTGAAACATTATATTTCGGTTTTATATTTGTCACACTTTTCTTCTTTCCGGTCGTCAAGGGAGACAAGAAGAATTTCTTTTTTTTTTTCTCGTCATGACGTTGGTTCGTTTTACATTGTGCCCTTCCGCCAGATGCACTTTTTGTGACTTGGCTGACTGTCGGACTGGGTTCGATGCGGACTTTCCATGGTGCGATGATGGGGTTACTTTTATATTTACGTGAATAATGCGCGGGGGATGCCCCGGGATGGTCGGAAGAAAAAGAAGGGTGGTGAGGCCAAGAACCAGCGAGCGCATTGACTCATTGTGAGCATCTGCCGCCTCTCCTGGGCTCTGTTTATCTCCGTCATTATCTCTTCTTGCCAACCATGTTCCACTCTTGTTCCGAGTGAAAGGGAAAGATGGAAGACGGAGGGAGGGGGCATTCGAGCATCAAATGAATCAAAATGTGAGATGTTTGAAAGAAAAAGAAGTTACCAGTCGGCCTGTTTGGCTCGAAATTTGCGCGATAAAGAGACATGGTTCACGGCGCCAAGCATCCAGATGAGACACACATGTAGGACCAAAGGACAAGAGATGCATCGCGCCAGTTTCCCGTTCTAACCTGACGGGCAGGCAGGCTGGGGCCCATAGAAGTCTGGCGGCATTCGAGAGAGAGAGGGAGGAAAAATAAAGAGGCATGCATCAACCTGTGAATAAGGAGTTTACGAGCACGCAACACTGACTTTGTATCTCCTCGAGCAACGAGCATCCGAGGGTCGATTCCGGATTAGGAAGAATTGCCTTTTCGGGAGACGCGCGGATGCGTGATTGGATTTGAGATGGAGTGTGGAACTGGAACTTGAGGGCTTGCTGGACGGGCGAGAAGTGGGATTGACGATGGATGGTGGTTTGGACTTGAGGACTTTTTGAGGACAAATGCTGAATTTGGGTGGCTATCAAGCGGAGTTGCGGAGTAGAGCTAGGTATTGTGTACAGGCGACTTGCTAAGGACATGGTGAGGAATACGTTATAGAAGCAAAGTTATATTGCATGTGGCTGTGGGCAATATTGAAGATTTGCTGAGAACGGCCTAGTTATACGGACTATGTACTGCATGTACGGATATGTACATACGCACTTCTCCAAGTGGCTCCTTCCCTCCCCGCATGAGGCCTGACGCGCCCTGTACCCTGAGCAGATTTGAGAAGGTTTCTGCTGCACTTGGACAACCCGTACCCCGTACCAGAAAAAACGGGGCCATCCATGTTTTACAAAGAGAGAGAGAGAGACAAGTGATGGAAAGAAAAGATGGCCTGCTCCGGCAAAGGAACGAAGCCAGCCATGAACAATTCCAGAACCGCCATCTTGTTTAAAAGCGATCTGCCTTGTAATCGATTGTAACACCCGTCCTGCTTATTAGAGGAAAATAATAACAATAATCTCCCCTGAACGCCAACATCTCTTGTAATTGCAGCCCGCATGTAACCCGTTGTTAGTCATGGTCAAAAAGCAATATATTTCACATCCCCCCCCAAGTTTCCAATGTCAATATCAATGTTCGCCCACGCTGCTGTAGCGACCGACGGCAAGACTTCCCACAAAGACACCGGCGAGGACGGACAGAAAGTAACCGACGTTCATGGTCATGACTGCCAACATGCTGCGGCAGGACAAGTTTAGCATAAACGACAAAATACTGCTGCTGCAGAGAGAGAGGAAGGGAGGGAGAGCGTAGCGTACAGCAGATATCCGACTCCAACAATGACGGTGTCCATGACGGCTCGCAGTGGATCGACGCTGAATCTCCAGGGCCGGACCTCGCAGCCCTTGCGGGCGACGACGAAGACGGTCTCCTCGACGCCGTTGGCGGAGAGGGTCGTCATCTGCTTGGCGCGGGGGTCGTTGGAGATGTCCTCGGACAGCGGGATCTTGCCGTGGGCGGCGACGTAGCGACGCTGCAGGTCCTTGTCGAGCCATCGGGCTTCCTGGATGCTCCGCGCCGCCAGCAGCAGACGAGCGGCGACGGCGAGGACCACGAGGAAGATGCATGTCCCCGCGTAGGCGCCGGCGCTTCGGGGGGTCCACGAGTTGGCGTACAGAGGAGTGGCATTGTTTGTTTGGAAGACCATGGCCATCATCATCGAGGTTGAGGACATGGCCTCGTGGCCGTCGTTGCTGTTGCCGCCGGGGCTGCCGTCCATGCCGTCCATGTGGCCTGCGTGACGGGGGTAGGCGGACATGATGTTGCTTTTTTTTGTTGGGTTGTTTGTTAATAAGTTAATAAAGAGGGTTGAACTTTTTGTCGTGTACGGACTAGGGTAGGTGACGAGCTGGCGGGGCCGGGGGGGGGGGGAAGGCGAAGGCGAAGGCGAGGAGGCGAGGAGGCGAGGAGGCGAGACGGGATTTTTTTTTATTATTATTCTTGTTCTGGCAAGTCGCACAAGTCGTCAGTCAGTCCAAGTCAGTCATGACAAGATTTTTTTTTTTGCGGCGCAGGAACGCAACGCTGATGAACCACGGTCAAATATAAATATGTATGTGAATACGCCTTCTCCCGATCCGTAACTGTCCATTTTCCCGGCGGCAGCTGGGCAGCCCCCCCCCCCCCCCTGGCCTCCTTGGACCGAATTGAGTCGAGTCGAGCCCGATTGAGCAGGTTTCTTCGACACCGGTTCTGAGTTGAGCATGTTTCGAAGTCGAGAAAAAAAAAAAAAGTTACTTTAAAAATCTGGCTGTATATCCCTAAGTAAGAGCCTCTTCTTGCTGATGAAACATGGCCAGCCCTGTCGGCTGACTCGCGAGTGCAGGGAGACGACAGTGAAACCAGCGCGCGTCTTTCCTTTTACCGCCCTTGTAACCCATAGGCGGAGACGCCCTCCATACATAGACCTCATTTGCTTCGTCTCACAAGATGCCATACCCTTTTGTTCTCCCCACGACATCCTCCTTCTCCTTCTCGTCCTGTTTCAGCTGTGACTCGCACCCGTCCCTCCCACTCACTGCCAGTGGTCAACGTGGGGTCGTCCGAGATGCCCTCAAGAAGCATAAGCGATTGCCGCCAGCCTCACGCATCGGAAGTCTGGCCACCGTCGTTGCCAGCATACATGGTTATCTGCCGTACCTGCTGGCCGTGGACGCCGGAGTCGGCTCGCAGAGCCTGGGAGCTGAGGAGTTTATCAATGTTGTCTTGAAGACAGCTCCGTCCATCAGCTGGAGACCAACCCTATCGTCGGACATTGTTCCCGGGAGAGGGCAACCTCGTGTTGAGATGACCTCCTTGGAATATGAGATTTTCTTTGTGCTATCCTCGTTGGCCTATGCGTATACTTTGATGGCAAGATCGACGTTGCAACCCTTGTATGCGACCACGACCAACTTCTTGGGCGACAAGGAGAGGACCACGGCTATCACGGCGGCAACAAAACAGTTACTTGATGCAGCATCAATCTATGATTATTTGTCTCGCCGCAGTGAACAAATCTCGAGTGCGGCACCTTGTACAGATGTGGCACCCACAACAGTCAGAGCTCTGTCTTCGTTAGCCTTGGCCGAGGCCACTCTGCTAGCCGTCCTGAAGGATGACCCGTACCCAACAGCCGTCGCACAAGGCAGGAACAAGACAGACAAGGAGTGGATGTTCAAATCTCCAGATATCCCCAAAGTCCGTGCTCATCTTTTTGCGAGACTGTGCCTCGCTGCCGCCGAACATGCCTCCAAGGCAGCGTCATTACTACAATCTTCGGGCTCCCTTGGCGCGAGCAAAGTCAATCCGGCCTTGCTGAAATATCTGGAGGACCTTCGACGTACGAGCCGTGCCAAAGCCTGCAGGTTCTTTGGCATCGATGCCGAGCTCGGGGGTCAGACTGCTGAGGGTATTGGATGGCTACGAGTCGGGCTCCACGAACTTGGGGTTGAGGTGAAGGATTCAAAGAAAAGCTTCAGTCTCAGCCGCTTGAGAAAAGACATGAACGAAAAACGTGAAGACCGGCGGGTAGAGAAGGACGCAGATTGGGGTTATGACGCGGGTCGGCAGGAGGAGACAAGGATCATCGAATTGCTCGATGCGAAATGGAACAAGATCAATGACACTGTAAGTGGCCACTCTTTCTTCCTATCAGCTTAACACAATGGCCAATTAACAATCCGTCAAGATGAACACGCAAGCTATACCGCCAGTAAACTCTCTTCTGCCAAGAATGCCGTCGGGTCGAGAGGTTCATTCCGTCAAGCCATACCAGCCTCCAACCCTGGACAGAGACATTCTCGAAGCAATGCGATCCCCGCCTGACGGGGAGGACGAAGTTGGCGGCGACGACGCAAGTTCGGATGATGAGAAGGGAGTGACAAACGCACCGGGAGCTTTCCCCGGCATATACATGGATTACGGGACTCGAAGCAACAGTGGAAATACATATTATTAGATGGTCGCAGCGCATCTCAGAAATTTCTTCCTCCCTTGATACATGCTTGTTCTGCAGTCTCCTACCACATATTACATCGTGCTCGTTAACAAACCGGAGGTTTGGTCTCGTCCTGCCATCCTTGCACATTCCTTGCACATGACCCTAAATAATCCTAAATCATTCCCTTCACGACGGAGTCTGGTAAGCCACTGCTCTGGGGACCCGTGATTCCCTAAAAGCAGTGCCGCCGTTCGAGGTCGCCGTTGGACAAGGCGGCTTCGAAAGTTTCCACGGCCTGCAATCCGGAATGCATCTAGTCGTCGTCATCGTAAGCCAACGCCCATCAGAACAGGGCAAGGAACAGAGGTTCCACTCACCCTCCATACCGAATCCCACACTCATTCACAGCATCAACGCAAACCGTTCTCGTTCTGCAATCATCGAGCATTGCATTCATGGGTTGTTTGCCCTGCGTAGGCAGACCCGCGATTATGACGCCATCACACGGCGGCGGCACGGGCGCTGCCTCTGTGCAAGGATTGAAACATCTACCCAGCTAGTCAGTCAGTCTTTCGAGTTTCGGAATCCAAAAATAAAACCATGTGTAAAGTGTAAACAGTGGGTTTTTTTTTTTTTTTGGTTTTTTTTTTTGCGAGGGCCGGGGACGTTCGTACCCTCCGTAGGGAACACCACATGGGCTAATGGCATTAATGCACCTCATTTCGCACTTTGCGATGACGAGAGGAGGGAGGAAGGCGACGGCCGTGCTGGCGAGGAAAGCGAGAAGCTTCATGTTTATTTGTGAATCGAGAATAAAAGATGATGTGAAACGGGTGTAGGCTCCTTTGAAGTATATTTGAAATTTACAACATGTATATCCCGACATGGTGTCGGGTTCTCCATTAGCAAGCAGAACAATCTTTTTATAAGAACATTGACGAAATTTTCTCGCAGCCTTGAATCTAGCAAACTTCTGCATGCTCCCCCCCCTCTTGAGTACCTTGCGACAATGACAGCTGAATCATACGCGCCACGAGCATTCTCGGCGCACAGCAAACACGCTATTGAGCGAGACAACGCTGCGCCTCCTTGGTCGGGGTACGTACCATAGAGGCGCGAGGTTGTGTGCCAAAAGAGTTGAAAAAGAGTCCGAAGGGGAATATAAATCGGAAATTCCTCTTAGATTTTTGTATTTATGTTTTGATATGGCTAGGGGGTTTTTTTTTTTTTTTTTTTTCGGTCAACTTTGTTGGCACACGCACAACGGTATGGCAGTCGGGCAGCAGAGGCGACATGCTTTCCTTCAAGAGCAAGAACATTTTGTCGCGGAGAACAATGGCCGCAAAAGAGGAGGAAAACAGACTTGGGCTCGCGTGCGAGATCCATTTCGCACACATGACTTGTGACATGATCGGTCATGCATGTCATACTCGGCAACGTCTAAATGCGGGAACGTGGATCGAGCGGGATGAAGAATGCCTTGCGCGGGATCGTTGACGAGACACGGCGTGATATTGATGCAATTTTGGTGTCTGTCATTACTGAGCATTTGATTTGTCCATTTTTGCACCTGCATTGGCACGACAATATAACGTGCTGTTCTTGTACGTGAACAAAGTGAAAGAGTTCTTCATAAATTTGCTATTCTGCCTATCCTATCATAGACGTAGAGTACATCTCATCCATGCCTTGTACACAGGGGACCAAGTTGCTCAACCCCCTTGCTCCTGCTTCCCATCCACTCCACAGCTCGGTTTGATACGGCCCAAAAGGTTCCTTGACACCAAAACTTGGGAATATAAGTAACTAGATGAATTTGTCGACAAAATCACTTTGACCCACCGCCTTACTGCCGCCCACATCGTATGTCTATGACAGCGACATCTGCTTCTTGATCTCGGCAATAGCCTTGCCTGGATTCAGACCCTTGGGGCAGGCACGGGTGCAGTTGAGAATGGTGTGGCAACGGTACAGACTCATGCTATTCTCCAGGTTGGCACGGCGTTCGCCCTTGCGCTCGTCTCGTGAGTCAGCGAGCCATCGGTACGACTGGAGCAGGATGGCAGGTCCGAGGTACTCCTCAGAGTTCCACCAGTATGAGGGGCACGAAGTTGAGCAACAGGCGCAAAGAATGCACTCGTATAGACCGTCCAGCTTCTTGCGGTCCTCTTTACTTTGGCGGTACTCCTTGCCCTGTAAGAAAGAAAGGAAAAAAAAAAAAAAAAAGTCAGTCCATGGGCTTCGCTCCATTCCAAGAGGAGAGAGAACATACATCAGGAGCGGGAGTGTCACGCTGAAGGTAAGGCTTGATAGACTTGTATTGCTTGTAGAAATGGGTCAAGTCCGGGACGAGATCCTTGACAACGTAGGTGTGAGGCAGGGGATAGAGCTTGACATCGCTGGAGCTCTCGGCAGGGATACGGCCTGTTCAAATTGTCAATAAGCTTTTGTTCCATTGCCTGCATTGACTGATTTATAGGGCGAGGCCTTTTCATATATGCCCACGTGGCAACGTACACAGACAAGCCAAGGTGTTTTGGCCGTTGATGTTCATGGCACAGCTACCGCAGATGCCCTCGCGGCAACTTCGTCGGAAAGTCAGGGTAGGGTCAAGCTCATTCTTGATTCTAACGAGAGCATCCAAGACCATGGGTCCGGTCTTGTTCAAGTCGATGGTGTAGGACTGCATTCTGGGCTTCTCGGCAGGGGTGTCGGGATTCCATCGGTAGACCTGGAAAGTCTTCATATTGGAAGCCTTTTCCTGGGGAACCTCGGCGACAGAGGCCATTGAGCGGGTGAAGACAGCGCCGGGGCGCATGGCGGCCCTCAAGGACGAGCCGAGAGTTCGGGAGGAAGAGCGGAGAGCGGCCATTGTCGCGACGCGAGGAATCAATCGGCGATCGAGGACGGCGGGAGTCGACAGCAAGACAGACAGCAAGACAGACAGCAAGAGGTGGTTTTTGTTGTTCAAATTGGCCAAGGAAACAATGAACCCAATTTGCCGCCCGTGGAAGAATGGCGCGTTGTTGTAGGATGTTGCAGAGGCGTAGTATATTGGTGTGTGTTTGCCGTTGGATTTGGGAGTAATCCGTAGTAGCCATCCTCGGTTATTTATCCGGCAACCATTGGAGTATCCGGGAACCAATCAGAGGCGCGACATTGTTAATTCGGCTAAGAAGGAGAAAGCCGGACGACGCTTGTGACCTTGTGACCTTGTGACTGTCGGGCGCACTGCGGGTAAACAATTTGGGTTTGCCACCGAGAAGGTTGTGGACCTTGTGGTTCAGAAGGTGACGCACTGGATTTTGGATTTTGGATTTTCATCTCCTTGTACAGGCGCCCGCTGGCCGGCCCCTAATAAGATATCTGGCACCAACCACCCTGACTATAGCGGTAATAGCGTGAGAAATACCATCTAAATCGGAGATGACGAGATCTGCAATCCCCAGAATCCACAGATCTTTGCCTGTCTGCCCCTTTGTCTTGCGCAGGCTCGTCTTGCGCAACGTGGGACAAGTCGATGGTCCAAAAAAAGTCTTATCTTGCTGGACCCCATAATAAATATCCATCTTAATAATCGTGAGGATTTGTGCATTTATGCGTAATTCCGCCATCCATTTAATTTTAATTATTAGACCAGCTGGTCTTTCCGCGCGCGACGCTCTAGTAATATTAGGGTGACCATACGGATTCTTGTCACGCAAAAAAAAACCCAGATCAACCTAGATGGCTACATCGAGCGCCAGGGTTGCTTCGGCCGCAACACCATGGCGGATGTCAGTTAATAGAGGCATGCATCTTTCCTCAGTCTTCGATGGACTTGACCACGACTAACTCTTGCATCGAATTAGTCCCTCCCCTGAACTACAAACACACCCGTACTCCAGCCGTCCAACAACACCATAAAGCCGACCCGTCGCGATCAAAATCAGAAGCGTACTTCTCATCCTCGTCCTCGTCGTC
Source organism: Epichloe festucae Fl1 (assembly GCA_003814445.1). NCBI lineage: Eukaryota > Fungi > Ascomycota > Sordariomycetes > Hypocreales > Clavicipitaceae > Epichloe > Epichloe festucae. The sequence goes on from CP031390.1 coordinate 2,560,936, forward strand.
ACCCTCACAGTCCTCACAGGCGTCGACTTCATCTCCTGCATCCCCCAGATTCAGCTACCACATCGCCGCGTCCTTCATCGGCAAAGATCGTCCCTACGATCCAGCCTCGCACATATTCCACTTCAGTCCGTACAACCGCATCCAGCCTCCTCGCACCCGCCGGCGGTCCTCTCGCCCCGACTCCGGTCACGATGCCTTCTTCGTCAGTCGCGTCAACGACTCCGGCTCCGTCGCATTCGGTCTGGCAGACGGCGTGGGCGGCTGGGTCGATTCAGGTGTTGATCCAGCTGACTTCTCCCACGGATTCTGCGAGTACATGGCTGCTTCGGCGTACGAGCACGATTCCGCCAGCAGCCCGCCTCTCACCGCGCGGCGACTCATGCAAAAGGGCTACGATGCCATTTGTAAAGACGGGTCATTACAAGCCGGCGGAAGCACGGCATGCGTGGGCATCGCCGCGCCAGACGGGACTTTTGACGTGGCCAACCTGGGGGACTCCGGATTCCTGCAACTCCGTCTGAACGCCATAAATGCGTACTCTGAACCGCAGACTCATGCCTTCAACACCCCCTTTCAGCTGTCGCTCGTGCCGCCGAGCATCGCCGCGCGCATGACCGCTTTTGGAGGCGCCCAACTCTGCGACTTGCCACGCGACGCAGACGTGTCGCAACACTGCGTGCGACACGGCGACATCCTCATGTTCGCTACAGACGGCGTGCTAGACAACCTCTTCCACCACGACATTCTCAAAACCGCAAGCCGAGTCATGGCATCCAGCGGCGCATGGCAAATGACCCCCGCTGGCGGCGTCCGCGTCGCCGACTCCATCGACTCGTTGACCAAGTCTCCCAGCTTCGCAGGTGAATCCTCGGCGGCCCACGGCAAGATGGCCAAGCCCATCACACTGCAAAGTCTCCTGGCCACAGAGATTGTCGGCGCCGCGAAAGCCGCGAGTGTCAATACCAAAGTCGACGGGCCGTTTGCCAAGGAAGTGCAGAGATACTACCCTCACGAGCAGTGGCGCGGCGGGAAAGTCGATGACATCTGCGTCGTAGTAGCAGTTGTTTCGGAAGATGTGGGCGGTTTGCGAAGCAAGTTGTAATTGATTATTCTTCTTCAGAGAAGCGGACTTGTTCTAAAAGGAATGGCTCACTTGCATATATGAGTTTCCAATCATCATCGTTTCAGGCATTACTGGCATAGACTTCACTAGAAAGGATGCGGGCGCAACGCTTTTTTTTATAACTTTTTTTTTGGAATAACTTGGAGCCTGGCTGTTCATGAAGTACTCGTTTACGGGGGTTCGAGGGCCAGCGAAAACATGCGCATTCAGCAAGTCGCAAGCACATACGCTGACTTGATGGAATGGGCCATCTACATAGCTTTGCATTTGCAGTTTTCTCTCACCATTTGCACGATTTACTTTTTCTCTATCGAAACTAGCAAACACGTCAGGGTCATTGTGTGGAAGAGCACACGGGTCGTGATTCCGTCCGCGCCAACATCCGTACAACATCATGATGTCATCCAGCGAAGACTGTGGGCCAAGTAACCACCAACGAGTTCCCGCGGCAATTATCATCATCTCTACTATGCATCATGTTTTCGAGTTGATCCCCCCCCCCCCCAAATGGACGTGTATGTAGTGAGTCGACCAGAAACCATTTTACCTGAAAACAAGCACATGGCTAAACAAATCGGCATTGTAGGCCGGCGCCGTAGCCGCCTTCACTGTCGACGTACTCGTCTACCCGCTCGACACCATCAAGACGAGATATCAAAGCCAGGATTATCTCTCCACGTACGCATCGTCGAAACAGAATGCATTCGCCCTGAGGGGACTGTACCAGGGTATAGGGAGCGTTGTGCTGGCCACCCTCCCGGCTGGTATGTTTATCCCTCCCCCTTCTTTTCCAAGTTATCGTTTTCCTGAATAGCGGCGACTCGGAATACCACGTACTTTTTTTTTGGTGAAATTGAGAAATCTGACAGACAAGTAGCTGGGCTATTCTTCTCAACCTATGAGCAATCCAAGGCCATCATTGGAAAATCCCTCCCGATCCATGAATCGCTCGCGCATTCATCCGCGTCGGCAATCGCCGAACTGGCTTCGTGTCTAGTCCTGGCTCCCGCCGAGGTGATCAAGCAAAACGCCCAGATGCTCCACGAGGACAGCGGCTCGTCAAAGGGAAAGACGACGACTCGTGGTGGCTCAACATCTCTACAAGCCTTCCGCCACCTCGCCGGCAAGGATACATCACGACGACTATTCACGGGGTACACGGCGCTGGTGGCGCGCAACCTTCCCTTCACGGCACTTCAGTTCCCCATCTTCGAGCAGCTGCGCTCGTGGGCGTGGAAGAAGAAGCTCGGCGGGCGACAGGACCAGACGAGGGGCATCGTCGAGACTGGTTTGATTGCGGGGGGGAGCGCGGGTAGCGCCGGCGCGGTCGCGGCATTCATCACGACGCCTAGTGATGTTGTGAAGACGAGGATGATGGTCATGGCCGGAAGCACGCCGCACAGGCACAGCGGGCGTGAGACGGGGACGACGCACAACAAGACGAACCTTGGCTCGTGGTCCGTAGCCAGGACGGTGTATCGGGAACGAGGGCCCGGGGGCTTCTTCCGAGGCGGGCTCTTCCGATCAGGGTGGACGGCCATAGGCAGCTCGTTGTACCTGGGGACGTATGATGCTGCAAAGGTGTGGTTGAAACGGCGGAAGAAAGCGCCGGCGGAGGACGCCGGGATTCTGTGATCTCGCCATGATTGTGTATCTCATCTTGCAGTTGGAGATTTCCCCCCCAAATACACTGACTCTTCATATAATCCAGATCTTTGTTGCGCATGAATAGCCCTTCAACGATGATCCATCACCAGCAGTCGGGCGATTTCATTTTAGGACGTGAGTTGTCCATTTCGAGAGACTCGTTTGTAGTTCGAACGAGACAATGAAGCGACAACGGGAGCGGATGCGTAAGAAGATGCGGCATGTTCTCATTGGTCTTTGAACCATGCACAACCAGACAACCAAACATTGTGTTGATCGGGGGTCCAATTAAAAAAAGCCACAGGGCTCATTGCCCAACAAGGGATGAACGTGTGGAAGTGGGGTTCGCCGGCCAATCAAGGGGCCCCGTTTCGTCATCGTGCATGAACGCCCCCAGAGTAATATCCCGATCGCCTTGCATGAGGGTGTCAGTTAGTCTGTCTGCCCTTCGTCCCTTCCTTCTGCGGCTGCGGCTGCGGCTGAAAACGATTCCGCTTCTTGTATCATGACTTGTGAATTTCTCGCGTTCAGGGAGTGAGCCAGTCATGAGAATCCGGCTATTCCTCCAGACGTTGGCATTGCATGTCAGCCTCTGGAGTCAATCACTTTCTACATCTTCCACGACAAAATGGCGAATTTGCCTTTCTTCGAGGGAAACTCACGACACAGGGCGTGCAGGGGGCCGGAGGGCGACGGCCCCTCCGCAACTAAGACAGATCGTGGAGGGCTGTCATCATGTCCAGAATAACCGCCACGAAATCTCCCGTGCAACAACGCACACAAGGATGATTGGGATCGACCCAAAAGCAAAAAGCACACGAGCAACCCCACGACTCAAAGGTTCAACAACCCCCCCACCCCCCCCCCCCCTCCTTCCCCCGGTTGAAGTTCTCTGTCTTTGCTGTCGCCCAGGCGTCCGCCCTTCTGAAATCTCGCGTGGAGAGTCTTGGCCATGCCGCTCCCTTTCCATAATGTGTGAGCCTTCAACTGCCACTTGTTTGTGTTCAATTAAAAAATTTAAAAAAATTTGACCCAACGCACCCTGCCCTCACTTGTCTTGACTTGGAATCCCCACGTCCTGGTATCCTCCTTTGGCAGTGCATGGCTCGATACAAACGCTGCAAACTAGCCCGGACGCGTAATGACGAGGGCGGATTATTCTTTGAGGCCATGATCCCCAGTCATCCCCTAGACACGGAAGCTAGATCAATACACGATATAAGTGGCTCACAGCCTGTAGTGAAAGACACCTGAGGGCAATCAAGAGAAGTAGTTTAAGACACACCCAAAGATTGTCCATCGATGCTTGCTCTAAAGCACCTGAGATCCCATGCAGCTCATTTATATATCGTCCGACCAGCTCCATTTTCAATGGCATCAGTTGTTCACCACCCGTCCTGATTAGGAGCTCGCTCTTTTTTTCTTTTCTCCGCCCTTCCTTGCTGTTACTTGTTCTCGCAATCACATTCGTTCGTGATAACAAGCATAAACGGCGGCCCTTAAGATGTTGTCAAAGAGGCCTCTCTCTGCTGTGGCCTCGTGCCTTGCCCTCACGGCTTCATTGTATGCTGAGGGCGCTTACACTGCATCCAAACAAGAGTACGTTCAGCAGGCCTCCACCGGGATCAGAGCCCTCAACGACAACTGGTACGACCAAGGGTCGGGACTGTGGGATGGCGCCTGGTGGCAGAGCGGCAATGCTTTGACAACTATGGCCGATTTTGCTCTTCTTCAGCCTGGGGCAGCCAACTCACTTGGCATCCCTCAGAGAATACAAAACACCTTCCGGAACGCCCCGAAGAAGTTCCCAGGCTACAGAAACGAGTTTTACGACGATGAAGGATGGTGGGCTCTAGGCCTTATTCACTCTTATGACGCCATGGGCGACGGAGCTCATCTCGAAACGGCTGTTGATATCTTCAATGATATGCAGACCGGCCGCGGAGGGCCTTGCAAGGGCGGCATCTATTGGAAAAAAGATCGCAAATATGTCAATGCAATCTCCAACGAGTTGTACCTCGCTGTTGCTGCTTCATTGGCCAATCGCATTCCGTCCAACAGAACTTATGCTCAGATTGCGAAAGACGAGTGGAGATGGTTCCGAGAGAGCGGAATCATCAACGGCCAGAATCTCATCAACGATGGTCTCAATGATCAGTGCAAGAACAACGGCCTGCAGACTTGGTCTTATATCCAGGGTGTAATTCTGGGCGCTCTGGTAGAACTGTCCAAGCCCTCCCTGCTCGGTGGTGGCGCTCTCGACCAAGCCAGAACACTGGCCAAGGCGGCCATCGGCGCTCTTTCCAACGAGAACGGCATTCTCGTCGAGACCGACAAGTGTGAAACGCGGGAAGGCAACTGCGGGTTCGATGCCAAGCAATTCAAAGGAGTCTTCATTCGGAATTTGGGTTACCTCAACCAGGCAATCGGCGATGGTGACATTCGCTCCTTTATCCTGAGAAATGCGGACTCTGTCTGGAGTAAGAACCGCGACAAGGACAACAAAATGGGTGTCGCATGGGCCGGTCCTGTGGTTGGTGTCAATGGCGCATCACACGGGAGTGCTGTGGATGCTCTCGTGGCAGCAGTTCGAGTCTCTTGAGCGAATCCGGGATGAATCGGCAAGAATATCGTACTTTCAAAGTTAAGTTTCGCCAAAGGAAGGTACCGGCTATGACAGTCATTCATATGATACCCTGGCATTTGAATATCGTCGGTGACCTGTAGGATGTGATTGATGATGAATTCAGAGGATAAGGGAAAGAGGAGAGAGGGCGAAGAGCCAAGAGAAGAGACTTGCTCTTCAATTCACTGTAATTACTTACTTTTAATTCCGTATGTAAACACTATAATGCATATAAAACGCTTCTTCTTCTTCTCTCTGTAAGCCCCCCCCCTCTCTCACTCGCATAGCACGGCTTTGCTTGCGTAAGAATGCACTGACCAGTGAGTGTGATGGTGTCATTCAGGGTCAACGTGTCGTGCCGTCGATTTGACCCACACATGTCAGAGATCTGACATTTTGTGGGGCGACGGCGGAGGAACGGAGTCAGAGAGTTTTGAGTCTCTTTTCCACTCGATTTCGCAGCGTAGGCCACATTCCTGATACGCGCCATGAAATAAAGCCAGGTCATTCGACAATTCCAAACTGTGGCGAAATGAGGGAGGATTTAAACAACTTGTAAACTTCCCAGTGGTAGGGTTCCGCCAGTCGGCTGCATGGACCGACAGCCACAAGCAAAATATGTACTCCGTACAATAAGCCAGCGTGCGCGAGAAGATCCGCTAAGCCACCCAGCACGGATCATCTTTTGATTTTGCTAATTCATGAATTGCGAAATAATTCCTCCGACTGCCTCATCGGTACTGAGAGACTTTTTGCCATCCTGACTGGTCAGTAGGCGCAGATTTGATCCTTTGTTGGACCCATAACAGGTTTGCTGGAGCTTGGCTCCCATCTCCATGTGTCGTGATTTCTGAATCGTATTTCCCATTCCAAAGCGGTGTGGCAAGTCGAATAGCTCCCACCAAATGGCGTCATGTCGATATTTTTAAATTGCTTGAACTCTCTCCCTTCATCAATCAATGATGTACCCATATAGCTCGTTCTCTGCTCGTAATCAACTTGTCCGGGGTCGATCTTCCACCACTTCTGTTGTCCATCGTGTCTCACGTCTTAAATTCGCCGGTCCTTCCGCGAGGTCACTCCTTCTAGAAAAGTGAGATACTGCTGAGCGCCTACCACTGTCGACATGGCTGCCCGAGGGGTTCACCCAGTCGAGATTCCCAGTTTTGTGCGAGAGAAGGAGGCCATCTCTGTCATTCAGAACGATGCCTTGAATGGTGAACGCTTCATCGTCCAATCGCCATACGTCGACACAGATCACCTGCTGGACCTGCAAACATTAGACAACGAAAACGCTCTTCTGGCCAGGGCGTTGTCAAGGCTGCGGGCGGTTCGAGAGGAGTACGCCACCGCCTCATATACGGAATCCTTCAACTGGCCAGAGGTTATCCATGAGTTGAGGCAGCTCGTAGCAAAGTCGGGTAAAGACTTCAAGGAAACTTCATTCTATATCGTCGCATTCAGATCCCAGATCAAACCTAGCACTGATTACAGCCACCTCGGTGAGCTGGACAAGGCCGCGCACGCCGAAGCGATTGCTAGTGGAGGTTTCCTCAAGTAAGATTTTGGTTCCTTGATGTGCGGTGTCCTTTCCTGCGACTCAGTACTGACCAATTCAAGATACTGGTTTGGATCACCTGACGATGAGCTGCGAAACCTCGCCACTTGCGTTTGGAGATCCCGCCAGGACGCCTTAGAGGGGGGAAGGGGTCCATCTCATCGCAAGGCTGCCGGCGCCACTCGGTCACTGTACGCTTACTGGAAAATTGACCAGCATCGATTGGCTGTCCGTGACAATGTTAATAGCTGGGAAATTACTGAATGGGACAAGATGTGAAATCCTGAGGCTAAGAGAATAATGCTCGATGAAGCAAACACTCGGTGGAGTCTCCTATAGTCAGCCTGTCAAAGTCGCGAGGGAAGAAAATGATTCATGGGCACGTAAGAGGCGTTCTGCGATGAACTTTCAACCGTCTCGAAGACCATTGGAGGAGTAACGGTTCTGGGCGATGTTATCAGTGTCATTGTTGGGATAAAATTCTGGCGCTTGGACAAATGTGATATATTTGTAAGCAAGCGAGATCATATGCTTCTATAGTTACTGTCATTTGCTGACAGGGCCCGAGAAATGACCTTTCCTGATGGTTATGGTGATGGTCTTTGAAGTCGAGTATTTGTGCCCGTCTCTGAAACGTCAAAGCTGGGCTTTAGCTAGGGAGCTGGGTAGACATTTTCTTCACCCCACTAAATTGTGCCACGTTTGACCGCTTTCAACCCACAACGCCCACAAATCGGACACGCGAAAAGCTTGATATTTCATCCACGAAGAGAGTGTGTAGATATAATCCACCATATTCTCGCGTAAGCCCCTGCCTGTGCACCTGGCTCCGAAAAGCGTTTCCAGACGAACCGACAAGATGAGCGACGCTTTGAAAGATGCGCCTTTCCAGGCTGTTCAGGTCGAGGCTCTGGTATGTTTGCAAAATCGCCAGCGCGCCCCACCTTTCAACCCCCCTTGAGCAGTATGGCTTCCTGGAGAATGAGTTACTCACACCGCAGGTTTATAGGTCATTATGAAGATTGCCAAGCACTGCTCCTCGACTTTCCCTACTATTGCCACCGGATCTGTTGTCGGCCTGGACAAGAATAACGTCCTCGAGGTCACCAACACCTTCCACTTCCCCACCATCGACAGTGCCGCTACCGAGGGTCATCAAAACAACGATACTTCGTTGATCGCTGCTGCTGCTCCACGACAAAAAGCCAACATCACCTACCAGAACGAAATGGTCAGATACTTGAAGGAGGTCAATGTTGATGCAAACACTGCCGGATGGTACACCAGTGCTACCATGGGCAACTTTGTCAACATGGGATTTATTGAGAACCAATATCACTACCAAAAGGACAATGACAGAGCCATTGCTCTCGTTTATGATACCAGTAAGAGCTCACAGGGCAACCTGGCTCTGCGAGCATTCCGCTTGACCAATGCCTTCATGGCTATCTATAAAGAGGGAAAATTCACTACGGATATGTAAGACCTATCCCTCGTCACACCGCGGGGCTTCCATACAGCCACACATAAATACTGACCATTTTCATAGTCTGCAAAAGTCAAAGCTCACATTTCGTGATATTCTGGCCGAGTTACCTATCAGCGTGCACAACTCGCACCTCCTCACAACATTCCTTCACCAAATGCCCGCCCCGCCCCCGACGGATGAAATCGAGCCCCCCAACTCTATATATGATATCAAGCGAGACGCCTTCAAGGCTCCTCTGTATCCTTCCATCGATAATCTGGATCTCGCCATTGATCCGTTCCTGGAGAAAACGTGCGACTTGCTTCTTGAGAGCATCGAGTCTCACTACACCGATCTCAACAACTTCCAATTCTATCAGCGCCAAGTGGCCCGTGAACAGGTCAAGATCTCCCAGTGGCAGGCGAAGCGAAAGGCCGAAAACGCCCAGCGCGCTGCGTCTAAGCAGGCCCCTCTACCGGAGGATGAGTGGCAAAGACTGTTCAAGATGCCTCAGGAGCCAAGCCGTCTTGAGGGTATGTTGAACGCTAAGCAAGTGGAGAATTACAGCAAGCAGGTTGATGGTTTCACCTCAAATGTAAGTATCAAAATGTTTGCCGTTCGGGAGAACTTGTTGCCTCAGTAAATGGTCCTGGGGACGCAGGCGAATCAAAGTTCGACCATGTGGACAAGATTAGAGGATTTTGGGAAGCAAATGGCACCAGTTGGCAGGTAGCATTAGCGGCGTTCCGGATATAGTGGGAATGCATGAAAGTTTTCTTTGTCTAGATTTAGCGACAAGAGAACCATTTATTTGGTGCAATGACACTATTGGAGATTATGTTTGGAGTACTCCTTAGGTAGGCACGGTCTACGTGTCCAATTGTCTGCCGAGTCCGCTCGGTTCCCTTTCATGATATGGGCAAGCATCCAAAGAAACTACGTACCAACTGCGAGTAGCCCATCAACTATGTTCATTCCTTGTTCAAAGAAATCATTAGGTCAATTCGAGATGGATTGAACGAGTACGAGCCAGGCCAGGAACACTGTTTAGAATCGGTCGAAACATGATAATTGAAGGTGTTATTTCACACCTGATGATCCGGACAGGACCAACGCGCTTAGCAGGTGAAGATGTGGGCTCATCATTTCCAAGTTTTATTTATGAAGGAATATTCAACATCAAAGGCTAACTACCGCATCTATATCATCTAATGGATGTAGGGTGTTCTATCTCATGTGGCTGAGACACCCGTGAGACTCGGTCGACTTGAAACCGAGGCCGCGAAAGTCCGAGTTGTGCTGTTATGTTATGTGAGGTAAACACATCGAAGCCAGCCCAGGCCAATCGTCAGTCAGATACCCTAGGGCCGGTTCGGGACGTTTGACCGCTGCCAAAAGAGTCATTCAGTACTCAGGGATCGAGACCGAAGACTGGGTCTTTGGTGAAGGAGGTTATTGGTTAATGCGTACATGTTTTACATCAGATGACATTTTCACCACTAAATTCACCCTCCTCGATTCATTTTGTGTTTACGGTGCACAACAGTGGCAGATACCTACTTAACGTTAGCACATGAACAAACTTGGATTGTAGCCACAGAATCTTATCTAATGGTTGTGGTAGACGAGAGTATCGGCAATGACGACGTTCTCACGACTAGTGGCAGTGAAGACGAAGACTTCGGCAATGTCCTCGGGCGTGAGAGGCTCAACACCACACGTGGAATCAATTTGCATGTAAGAGCCTACACCGGCATTCTATGCTCTCCCATGGCTAAGACAAATCCGCTGCCGTTGCTTCTTCTTCTCGTTGCTGTTCCTTCTCGGCCTTGATTCTCATTGTATTCTTATAATTTTGATACCAATCGGGCCCCTTAAAATGATGTCTCGTTGTCTTCTCCTTCCGAATCTTCACCCTCGCCTTCCTTGCGTCCATATATCCACCATCCTGTCAGAGGTTGTATTCTCGTCAACTTATGGCTGTTTGCACCGCCATCTCCGTCTTAATGAGCAATTATTCCCACCGATCCCGAGATAAGCTCGCAATCGTACTTTTTGCCGTTGTCGTTAACGCGGACAGGTACCGTGAAATATCCCACGGGAATACTGTCCATGTCTATCTTCGGATAGGAAACATCCCCCATGTCTAACACTTGATTTCCACAATGTTTTGCCACGCACTCCTTGTCCCAATAGCGAAATGCAGTGATCAAGCCCAGTAGAGAGTCTGCCCCGCTGCCCCTTGGCTTGATGGTTGCGATGGTGTCCCAAAATTCCTTGACCGCTATGCTTTGCGGCTGCTCAAACGAAAGAATGAAGTTTTCCAGGATGGAAACGAGCATCAACCGAAATTTATGCAGTTCCTCACTAAGCGTAAAAGTTGATTATCCAGGTGATTTCGTACATCTTTCCAGTCGGACAGCTCGCCAAGCCGTGGGACTGTAGGAATACCGCATGTCAAGATAAGATTATAAGAGAGATAGCTCTGCATGGCCCCCATGAACAGCACAGCTCCAATCACCGAGTCCGAGTCAGTAGTAGCAGAGAAGGACGGCAGGATCCACGAAGGCAGCTCGGGATCAACGACATTGTCTGATATTCTTGCCGCCAGTTTCTCAGCGAACGCTCCAAAGTTGACGGTGCCAATGCTGCCGACCCCGTCAACTTCGAGGTGTTTCTTCCCCCCATGAGCGAAAAAGTACGAGCGTAGTTCTTCGGCATGGGTGTTTATGTAGCAGCTCAGCTGAACCAAGATGGCGAACCAGACGTCTTCAGGACGAATGGTGAGGTGGTGGTGATCGCGCTGTTTGCGTGAATTGCGGCGCGGACGAAGCCTTTGTCAGAGGAGCTGTAGTGGTTTTCAGCGAAATCTTGCTTGGCACAAGACCCTTGGATGATAAGCCATTTCACGTTTTCGCTTTGTACAAGACCCTTATGGCTGCCCGAATTTATCGGCATCATAGGCGCAGGGAAAGCGTCGGTATCCGCCCGGGCTAACTATTATCCGCTTCTGTTTTTCTTTTACTACCTAACAATATAACTAATTCAATAATTTAGACGATTTGACTGACTGACTGACGATTTAACTAATATCTTCAGATATTCAAGCTTTTCTATCCCCTCCGGGGGCCCTGCCGGGGGCCGCCTGCGGCCAGCTGTCGCCTGCGGCGGACCTCCCTGCGGGCACATAGTAAATCTCGGCTCTAACAAAGTTAATCTCGTATCTAGGGTAAAGCCTTATAACCTATATTAGGCAGGCGGTGAAAAATAATCGCATATATAACGCATATATGTAGTATATACTAAGCCTTATAGTGTATTAGTATAAGAATATACCTATAAAGTAGTATATACCTTATATATACTAGTCCTTATAATATATTAGTATAAATATACTTATAATATAATATATATAATATATATATAATAAGGAAGTAAGAGAACTATTATAATTATACTAACTTAAAAGAGTAGTTTATAATAAAGATAATATAATTAGTATAAATATAAAGCATATATATTTTATATATAACTATACTTTTAGTAATTTATTATAGGTATTTAGCTTAGTAAAAGGAGTAAACTATAAATTAAGTAAAAAAATAATATATTATATATACCTAATATATACTTAGTATATAGCTAGTATTAGCCTAGTATATACTAACTATATATAAAATTTTCTTAAAGATCTTAAATATATATAAAGAAATCCCTTTACTAAGTCTTATAATACTTTTAATATACTATAATTTAATAATTACTATATTATTTATATCTTAAATTATTATACTAACTTAAATATAATTATAGGCTACCTTAACTATACCTAATATTATTTAGTGCTAAGGAAGTAATACTAATAAGGTCTATACTCTATTTATATATACTATATATATTAAGTATTTACTAAATACTTTATAAAATACTCCTAAAGAATTTATATTAATTTACTATATTTTTAATATACCTTAGGTAAGTATATTCTATAAATATAATATAATATATACTTATTTTATATAGTTTATAATTAATACTACTAGTATTATAGTTATAAAGAGTAGTAAAAGTATAATTAATATATAGTATATTATTAATTACCTTACCTTACCTAGCTATTCTAAGGCTTATATAAATAGTATTCTTTATATAATCCTTATACTTAATTATAATATTAATATTATAGGTAAGAATAATATAAAGGAAATTATTTAAAAGTAAGTAAGTATTATAAGTATATAGATTTATAATTTATTTCTAACTTAAGCTAAGTATATACTAAATTTAATTCTCTTTTATTTACTTTAGGAAAATAAATAAAACTACCCTTATATTACTATTTATATATAATATATATTTTATACCTATATATTAGTTTACTAATTTACCTAGGAGCTATTTCCTAATAATATAATAAGTAAGCTAATTTTAGTGTATAAGTTATATATATATAAGGCTTAAGGTTTACCCTTATATTAAACTAATACTTATTAAGTATAATAAGTAGTAAAATAAAGAATTTAATATAAAGCTTATTAGTAATATAAGAACTAAATATACTAGCTATTTAAAAACCATAAATATTAATAAAATACTAAAGAGAAAGATAAAGTAATAAGTTATATAGTATCCCTATATATATTATTTACTAATATCCTTATAATAAGGCTTATATTACTTATCTCTTAATTTAAAAGAAAGAGAACTATTTACTATATTAGCTAGTTATAAATAGTAATAAGAATTAGGGGCTAATTTATTATTAAGACTAGTAAATAGCTTAGATTAGTTACTAAGATATAAGTAATAGGCTTTATATATAAGGCTCCTATACTAATTTTATATAGGAGTTTTTTATTAGGTATCCCTAAGGCCTTAATACTAGATTATATATAAAATATTAAGTTAATAGGTATTCTTTAGATATTATATATCTTAAATATATAGTAACTTATAGTACTAATCCTAAGGAGACTAATAGTAAAGAGTGCTACTCTTTTTAGGATATTTCCTAGTTAAAGTAAAAGTAATATAGTCTATATATATACTATATATATAGTGAGAATATATTAATAAAATATAGTCTTTTATTATATAAAGTAAGTAAACCTTAAGACCTAAAAATATAAGGTTAAATATAACTTTTTTATTCCTTTTAATATAAAAAGGTTCCCTTTTCTTATACTTACTATATATAAAATATATACTTATATACCCTTATCTCTAAAAAGCATTCTATAGGATATTAAAGAGGTATTATCTTTAGCTATTAAATAATATTATAATCTATTATTATTAATAACTTATATATATATAACTACTATATAATATCTAGCTTATAGTCTTAACTAATTATTATATAGGGAGGCTATATTTAAGTTCTATGCTTTTCTTATTCCTAGAATATTATAAGATAAATTCCCTAAGGTAAATTTATCTAGCCCTTAATTATAAGGATAAGGTATAAGGCTTAATCCTTTAAGCCTAGCTTTTATAATACCTAGTAAGGTTATAGCTTATAGGTAAGTTTATACTAGGAGTATAGTTATAATATACTAACTAGATATAGGCGCTATATATAAATAGCACTTTAATTAACTTTAGAACCTAGATAAATAGTAAATTTACTATATTTATATATAGGGACTAAATAATTACTTTATTATTTTATACTTATAGGAATAAGTAAAAGCTTTTATAAGAGTATAATACCTTTAAATTAACCTCTTTTTCTAATAGATTAAGGGAATAGTAAATATTCTTATATATTCCTTATATAATAAAGAGAAGTTAAGTATATATATACTATTTCTTTTAATATATAAAGCTAATAATATGCCTTAGTATAAGAAATATATATATATATTATTATAACTTAGTTAATAGCTTAAAGCTATAAAGAGGTATATATAAATAATAGACTTTATATATATATATATTATAATTAATCTATAATAAATATTTTTTACTTTATTTAAGTAGCTTAGTATAATTAGTAAAAGTATTATAAGATAGTATTATATTAAACATATATATACTAATATAATAGGTATAATCTAGGCTATTACTTATAATATAAATACTAAGTAAGTAAGAGGTATATATAAGTATCCCTAAGGTTATATATATACTAATAATAAATAAGTCTTAGAGACTACTTATATAAGTAGTATTTAAGTTTTATATAATAGGAATATTTAGAGTATTTATTAATCTTTTACTATATTTATATTAAGTGTAATTAGTAAAAGTCTAGCTAAGATATACCTAATAAGAAATTTATTATACCTTTTCTAAATATATTATCTTAAGAGAAATATAAAGAGTATATTAGATACTTATATAAAGTATATTTAAATTATAAGAAGTGGTTTAATACTAAGCTTACCCCTTAGATAATAGCTAGACTAGTGCTAGCTATATCTAAAGTAAAACCTAAATAAAGGATATATATAGTAAAGAATACTAATATAAAGGAAAGTAGTTATTAGGAAGATTATATCTTTACTAAAATATAAGTATCTCTTTTAGTAGTAATTCTTAAGTATAACTCTAATATTCCTTTTACTATATATATACTAATTATATCTTAGTCTTAAGAGAGTAATAGTTAAGAAATACCTTAAGGTATAAATTAGTAGTAATAAGGGTATTTAATACACTTAAAGAGATATTTCTTATAAGAGTTATATAAGTAATATACTTATTAGGAAAGATAAAATAAACTAAAGATAAGCTCTTAGAAAGGAATAAGATATTAGTCTTCCTTAGAACCCTTAGAACCCCTATAATTTACCTATACCTAGTAAAAATAAATTTACTATATATTCCCTAAGTACCTTACCTAATATATAGTATATATAATAAAGCTTAAGCCCTTTTCTAATACTAATTTTAATTTAACTTATACCTTTATAATAAGAATAAGAGTAACTCTAATAATATAAACCTTATATAAAAGATAATAAGGGAATAAATAATTAGAGTAATAGTAATATTATTTTTATTAGCTCTTACCTATATACACTAATAGTCTTTTACTTATATATACTAATAGTTAAGAAGGAGATTATAGTAAGTTTATATTAGTCTTATATTAATATTATATACTAACTCTTCTAGGATAACTTTAACTTTAACTTTAACTTTAATATAGGTAATAATAATAATTAAAGCTATATAGGTAATAATAATACTTAATCCTATAAGTAATAATAATTAGCTATATATAGTAGTAATATAAGTAACTTAGCTAATATAAATATATAATATCTAAGAAAATAGAAAAAGTAGCTTAAAAAGTAAATTAAAATATATTAAGCTAAACTAGAGATTAAGGCTTTAAAGGAGGAAAGTAAGAAGTTAGAGATAGTATATATATAATTATAATAGCTATAATAGTATACTAATAATATAAAGGAAATTTAATAAAAGAGAGATAAGGCATAGAAACGCATAAAAGCTAATTTTAAATAGGTCTTAGATTAGGGTAAGACTAGTATAATATATAGTATACTATATATCTTTCTTTACCTTTTATAATCTAGTACTCTTTTATACCTTTTATAAAGTTAGCTCTTATAATATAAAAGCTTTCTTTTATAATATAGAAAATAAAGTATTCTATACA
This sequence comes from Epichloe festucae Fl1, assembly GCA_003814445.1. Taxonomy (NCBI): domain Eukaryota; kingdom Fungi; phylum Ascomycota; class Sordariomycetes; order Hypocreales; family Clavicipitaceae; genus Epichloe; species Epichloe festucae. The sequence continues at coordinate 2,576,988 of CP031390.1, forward strand.
TATCCTTAGTATATATATTAGATATATATTCCCTATATATTATACCTCTTAGTTATTAGTAAGCTAAGAGCTATTCTCTATAAAACTCTTACTTTAACTATATATACTTAGATAATTATTACCCTTATATAATAATTATAGATTTTATCTCCTAGTAATACCACTAGCCTAGTAAAATAAAGAGCTATATTTAAGCTTAAATATACTATCTTATTCCCTATTAAATATTACTTATTAGTTATAGCTTATATATAATACACTTATAACTTATATAAGAAGCTTAAGTTTATTTATAAACTTCTATAGTAAGGATATCTTAGAGCTAGATTTATAAACTAATTAATAAGTATATATATATAGTATATAATAGACTAATATACCTAGGCTTATAAAGATATTATATATTACACTAGCTATTAGATAATACCTAGTAGTAAATTACACTATTAGTAATATAAGTATATACTATATATATTATATATATATAGTCTATACTTTTTACCTATAACCTTCTCTTTAAGCTTAATATTTACTTTACTAGGTAACTATACTCTCCCCTTATAATACTAATAAATATAGTAATAAATCTAGTTTTATATACTTATTAATAGCTATATATATTACCTATATAGGAATACTTATACTAGTATTATCTAAAAAGCTCTTACTATATATTTTCCTACTATTATTAATTATAATATTATACCTAAGAGTAGGTTAGTATTTATATATACTATATATATATAGTAAATATACCCTATATATAAGTATTAATTTATAAAAGGGTAAGTAGCTTTAAAGATATTAGAATTAGCCTATAATAATAGCTTAATTTAAAGGGGTTTATTACTTTAAGCATAGAGTTATTAATAAAATCAGTTACTTAGACTACTATCTTTATATATATATTATAAATAAAGAGAATAAAAGGGTAAAGTTTAGTATATATTATATATATATTAATTTAATTTTTTAGTGCCTTATAACTAAATAAAATACACTAAACTTAAGTTTATTTCTATTAAAAACTAACTAATATAGCCTTTCTTAAGTATAGGAATATATACTATATATATATCTTTTCTCTTTAAAAATATATAATATAAAACTAATAAGAGTAATTCCTTATATACTAGGTATATATAGATATATATAGGGTATATGCTTTCTTTAAAACTATACTATATAGAAATAAAAAGAATAAAATCTTATATATAAAGTATATATAAAGTAAGAGGTATTTAATTATTAGGGTTAGTAGTAATAAGAGTAGTAATAGTAGTAGTAGCTTTTTAGGCCTTAGTAGTCTCCTATATAGCCTTTCTTTTCTTAGTATTCTTTTACTTAGTAAGGGTAGCTTTCTTTTAGTAAGAAACTACACTATTATTAGCCTTATATATATTAAGTATATTAATATTACTTATACTTAGGACTTATATCTATTTATATTAGATTAGGTCCTTAGAATTATATTAGTAATATATATTAGCTATAGGCCTAATATATAAACTTACTAAGGACTTTCTTTATAATATTAAGGCTTAGAGTGTGCTAAAAGATATAAGCATATAGTTAGTATATATATAGTATTAGTAGGATATACCTTATGCTTATTACTACTAGGTAGTTTAATGCCTATCTCCTTATCTCTAATATTAAAGTATTTTACCTATATAAAGTTAATACTTCTAAAATATATAGAAAAGATTATAATATATATAGAGTAATAAAACTATTACCCCTAGTATATAGTAAAATTCTTATTCTTTATACTATAATATAAGTTAGTATATATACTAGATATATCTTATAAATAGTATATAATATATACCTTTTAGTTAAAGAATTCTATAAAAATATACATAAGGTTATAAGAACCTAATATACTAAATCTTAGTTTAGTATATATACTATATATAGACTTAATATATACTTATAATATATAATATACTTAACTAGAACTACCCTTAGGGATAGTATAACTATATAAGTAACTATTTATTTTCTTAATACTATACTTATATATTATTAATATAATATATATATATATAATAAAAGGGAATATATATAGTAACACTAAATTTTAAAAGGTTAAAGCTAGCTATTAATAAAATATTAGTATTACTATATATATAGCTAAAATATTTTACTTATAACTAGTAAGTATATACTTTACTATAAGAACTATACTATATTAGTAAATATATTATATATATCCTATATATAATAACTTACCTTTTAAGAGATTTTTAATATAATTTACCTATTTACTTACTCTTTATTAGTTATTATATTTATATAATATATATAAAGTATATACTATAGATATAACCTATAACCTTATTCTAATATATATCTTAACTATTAGTTTTAGTATTTCTAAGTTTAATAGTTAATAAGAGCCTTATATATAATTAGTATAGGATAATTAAATATAATATATATATCTATTACCTTTTCCTTTAGGTACTCTAGAGTTATAAGGTATTATAGTTTTCTATAATATAATTAGTATATACTATATATTATAAAAGAGCTAGATATTACTTTATACTAAAATTAGAGGATTTTTTCTTTATTAAAGCTATAAAAAGTAGTTAGTAAATTAAGATATTAAATAGATATAATAACTATATATAAACTAAGAGAATTATAGGGTTAAATACTAAGGTAAAAGTAATAATAATAAATAAGGAAGAAAAAAAGGAAAGAGCTTATAATAGTAAGTATATTATATATATAAGGTAAGAGCACGTAATTTAACTTACTTAAAAAGAATTAATTAGCTAATAATTATACTTTATAATAGTATATATATAGTATATATAAAAAAAAAATTACTTAACTATTAATTACACTTTATAATAGTAATAGTATATGCTATGTATATATATAAAAAAAATTACTTAGCTAATAATTACACTTTATAATAGTATATACATTATATATATAGAAAAAAAAAATCACTTAGATAAGGACTAATAATTTACACTTTATAATAGTATATATAAAATAGAAATCACTTAGTAATTAAATCACACTTAATAATTATATATATAATATATATGCTAAATAAAAATCACTTAGTAAAGAATTTATACTTTATAATAGCATATACTAGGCATATGCCTAGTATATGCCATTCTGCCAGTCACAAGGCTCCACCCTGGATACGAGATCAACTTTGTTAGAGCCGAGATTTGCTGTAACCCCCCTCCCTGCTCCCCTTCTTAAAAAGCATTTAATAATTTGACCGATTCAACTGATTGACTGACTGACGATTTGACTGACGATTTGACTGACTGACCCCCCCCCCCTAAAGACCGGGCGGTTAAGAGAGGCAGAAAAAAATTTCTTAACCAGTCACCGAAGAGTATTTCGCGTCTAACCAATTAGAAGAGATGTCTCTATAGGATAGCCTTATTTTAATAAAGGGAAAGCGGGAAGCTTCGCTCTGCCCTCTTGCCTTCGCTTTGCACGCAAAACGCAGGCAAAGCTCCGCTTTCCCTGATTAGACCTGAACTAGAAGTCGCTGGCTGGCTGTACCATGTGTTGGCTGGGTGGTCCTTGATGCGTACAGTGACAGGCATTTCCAAGGTAATTTATCAATGGTATGGAATTGGATTTAGAAAGACGAGCGAAGCTACAGATACGCATCATATTTCGCACGACGTGGCTGTGATGACTTAAGTTGAGGTGGTTACCTAGCGAAGACCGCCCACATTGTATGGGAGAGGTCAGAGTTCGAAGAAACCTTCACGCACCCGTCCCTAGGTAGCTTCATTCTAGCAGCGACCGAATCTCAGCCTTCACTCTGTTCATCTTCACACCCGACCTTAGTCGTGACAGTGGGGTCGCGTTTCACTATCATCCTAACATCTGCACCCCCACCGTAGTTTTTACAGGAGATGGCGTTCTAGCTAAATAGTCCTGGACTCCTGGCGAAATCGAAACATTACGACATCATAAAATACTGGCGCGAGCATAGCCTTTCAGACACGATTGCAAGGGCTACATCATACTGTGGCTGAGCGAACGAAGATGGAAGAACTTGAAAGGCGTTTACGAGAGGCTGAGCAGCGCGCCGAGACGGCGGAAGCAGCGCTCCTAGAGGAAAGGCAGCGAGCTGAAGCGTCGGAGGAGCAGACTCGTGCTACAACTTTGGAAGAGTACATCGCGGCTTGTCACCATCTGGTATTTTCGAAATTCGGGGTTGAAAGTGACAAGTCGCTCACATCAAGAGGCTCCATCACCAATCCGAGGAACAAACTATGTCCAACAAACCTTGAGCCATGGCCAGACTTCATAGAGCAACAGAGGCTCGCTTCTGGCCTACTCTTCAGTGTGCTTCCTGCCGAGTTGCGACTTTTTGAGTCCCGAAACTTCTTGTCTGGCCTGGGGGACAGAATTTCTCGAAGACCAATCGCAAACGAGAAGGACCTGGAGTACTTCCTTCATAATAGCGTGGAGGATCCCATTAGGGCTATTTTCCATCAACTCAAGGAGATTGGGGACGTTCGAGGTGTTTATGAGATTGGAGGTGGTATCATATTCGAGAATCACCCCAACGCCATCAGCGACGTGACCGAAGAAGTCGTCGACCACGAAATTTCTTCGCCGCCGAGAACGCCGGATCAAAGACGACGTTCTGACCAGCTCCGCCCCGACCAAATATGCGTTTACCGATCGGATGATGGCCAGTCAGAAATACGCATCATGATCTACGTTTGCGAATACAAGGCGCCCCACAAGCTGAGCCCGACGCATCTTCGTGTTGGCCTGCGGCCGATGAATGTCTACGAGGAAGTTGTCAATCGCAAGACGATTCCTACTTCGGCAGATCCGGAAGGTCGTTTCCAATATCATGCTGAGAGACTAACAGCTGCTGTTATCTCGCAAACGTACCACTACATGATCGAGGGTGGACTCGATTACGGGCTTTTGACAACGGGTGAGACGATTGTGTTCCTTAAAATTGATTGGAGGCACCCGGAGACACTATACTATCATCTAGCCGAGCCCGGGCCTGAGGTTTCCGCGCATGCGAATCATTTCCACTCTTGTACTGCTATCGGCCAGTATCTAGCTTTCACCCTGGTCTCTATGGGACGACTGGGCCAAAGGCGGCAACATAGCCAGGAGGAGCGTCGGCTCGTAATCCCGAGACTGAAGACATGGGCAGAAGATTTTGAGAGCACATTGCGCTCCATTCCAGCCAACGAACGGTCCGCACCCAGTGGCTCTTCCAGTCACTATGAACCTACAACGTACGAGGACTTCGATCGATCACCATATCTACTTCGTTTTGACCGACGGGTTGCCAATGAAGAAGACCTTCCCAGGCAGCAACCGAGCTAATAAAAACATTGCTTTTTACAGTACTTTCTAGCCTATACTAATTTATATTAGAATATAAGTACTAATGAACATCCAAGTTATAAAGAGTAATATCGCATATCTCATAACCCTACCGCGTGCGTTAGCTACTTCACTAATAAAGGTGTCACCCCCTTTTGCCAACTAGGAAAAGTGGGTCAGTACGCAAGTGTAGCCTTATGGACATCAAAGAGATAGTAAGGTGTCTGGTCCGTTACTTTGTCCAGCACCATCTAGTAAAAGGTGGGGCGGGGCACGAGTAGGAGCCCCTCCACGGAAGCCTGCCCCTCCTCGTCTCAGGCTGGTCGTTTTCCCCCCCCCCGTCTGGTACCTTGAGGATTTGTTTCTGCCACCGTGGTGCCGCTCTTGTTGTGCACCCTAAAACCTCGTGTACTCTCCTCATCTCGGTCTCCAATCCCTTCTCCTCTTCCCCCCTCTCTTGTTTCTCATCCAATTCATCCCCTCTCTCACTCATAACAACAATTCACCATCACCATGGCTGCCCCCGCTCAGAAGTTCAAGGTCGCTGACCTGTCTCTCGCTGCCTTCGGTCGCAAGGAGATCGAGCTCGCCGAGAACGAGATGCCTGGTCTCATGGCTACCCGCGAGAAGTATGCCGCTGACCAGCCGCTCAAGGGTGCCCGAATTGCTGGCTGCCTGCACATGACCATCCAGACCGCTGTCCTCATCGAGACCTTGACTGCTCTGGGTGCCGAAGTCACCTGGACCAGCTGCAACATCTTCAGCACCCAGGACCACGCCGCCGCCGCCATTGCTGCCGCCGGTGTTCCTGTCTTTGCCTGGAAGGGTGAGACCGAAGAGGAATACAACTGGTGCCTCGAGCAGCAGCTCCTTGCCTTCAAGGACGGTGCCAAGCTCAACCTGATTCTTGACGACGGTGGTGACTTGACCAGCCTCGTCCACACCAAGTACCCTGAGATGCTCAAGGGCTGCTATGGTGTCTCCGAGGAGACCACCACTGGTGTCCACCACCTGTACCGTATGCTCAAGGATAACAAGCTCCTCGTTCCTTCCATCAATGTCAACGACAGTGTCACCAAGTCCAAGTTCGACAACTTGTACGGTTGCCGCGAGTCCCTCATTGACGGTATCAAGCGGGCTACCGATGTCATGATTGCTGGCAAGGTCGCCGTTGTTGCTGGTTTCGGTGATGTAGGCAAGGGCTGCGCTCAGGCCCTCGGTGGAATGGGTGCCCGTGTCTTGGTCACCGAGATTGATCCCATCAATGCTCTCCAGGCAGCCATGGCTGGCTACCAAGTCACAACCATGGAGAAGGCTGCCAAGATTGGTCAGATCTTCGTCACCACCACTGGTTGCCGTGATATCTTGACTGGCGTTCACTTCGAGGCTATGCCCAACGACGCCATTGTCTGCAGTAAGTATCTCTCCGCTGATGTTCAGACAATTACATCTTGACAGCGATGCTAACGAGTCCTTGCAGATATTGGTCACTTCGACATCGAGATCGACGTTGCCTGGCTCAAGGCCAACGCTCAGTCCGTCCAGAACATCAAGCCCCAGGTCGACCGCTTCTTGATGAAGAACGGCCGTCACATCATTCTGCTTGCTGAGGGTCGTCTTGTCAACCTTGGCTGTGCCACTGGCCACTCTTCCTTCGTCATGTCCTGCTCCTTCACCAATCAGGTTTTGGCCCAGATCATGTTGTACAAAGCCCGTGACGAGGCTTTCGGCAAGAAGTACGTTGAGTTCTCCAGAACCAGCAAGCTCGACGTTGGTGTCTACGTCTTGCCCAAGATCCTCGATGAGGAGGTTGCCCGTCTTCACCTTAGCCATGTCCAGGCTGAGCTCAGTTCCCTGACAAAGGTTCAGGCTGAATACCTCAGCCTACCTTCTGAGGGCCCTTTCAAGAGCGACATCTACCGCTACTAATTTAATGTATTCGTACTCAAGAGTCCTTCAACTGGATTCCTACGTGTAACGACTTGTGCCGTTGTTCTCTTCACGGCAATGGGGCAAAATTGTGGATTCAACAGCATAAACTTGCATGGCATATGGGTCGGGGAAGTTTTGGTTTGCTGATTTTTGTTTGTGATGTTTTATGAAAAATGAAGGGTTTCTTGCCTATCTGGTAGTCTTGCTTGTGCCTCAAGAAGAAAGGATGTGGATTTTCATCTCGCTGGGCGGACAGGAGGAGGCAAAAAAGGTCTGCTTTTTCAACAAAATGGCGTTGGCTCTTTTTGCTAGACATGATATTCCCCCATGGCGAGATTCAAAAAGGAAAAGGCTTATGATGAAAATATGGTCTTGGGCGAGAAGATTCTCAGATCCGAGGCGCGTAGGCGGAAAGAGGCTCGTCAACCGCGGCCAATAGACAGTGTAGTTGGTCTCTTGCATAATACAACAACGGGTTCTGATCGAGAACCCACATGCTAAAACTCATATACCTGCTTGTCGGTGTTGATTCATCATTTTCATGTCGTTCCAAGCTATGATTTCGAGCCAACGTACGGAGTAGATATCTATAGAGTCAGGGCTGCCATACGCTTCGCACATTTGAGTCCAAGTGGAACGAACCCATCCATTTTTAAGCCAAGTCTTTTTGCTCTGGCACGATACTTTTCAGCTTGCCACTCTCCACTGCCATCTTGACGTTACTGATCGCCCACTCCTCCATCTTGGTCTGCGTCTCAACCGTCCACGTTCCCATGTGCGGCAACAAAAGAACATTGGGGTTGGACAAGAGACCTGGATGAATCTTGGGCTCCTCCTCAAACACGTCAAGACCGACACTAGCGACTCTGCCAGAGTCAAGTGCGTCCACGAGGGCAGCTTCATCCATGACAGCCCCTCGGGCAGTATTGACAATCACGATGCCAGGCTTCATAACATCAAACTGTGCCGTAGAAATGACATGCCGAGTTTGAGGCTGATTTCACAACCGAATAAAGTAAGTCATCGACTTGGGCACGGGGCAAGACGAATTGCAAAGGGGTGATGGAGGAAAGGAAAAAAAAACAAAAAAAAAGAGCTAAACTTACATTCAATGGTAGATTCAAGCTCAAGACATCACTCTCTCTTAGTAATGTCTCGAAACTCACGTATTCCGCCCCGTCTTCCAGCTCCTCGCTTAACTTTTTCCTATTATGATATCGAATCTTCATGCCAAACGCCGTCGCCTTGGCAGCCACGTTCCTCCCGATGCCGCCCATGCCCAAGATGCCGAGGACTTTGCCCTGTGGGTCATGTCCCAGCCTGGGCAGTATCTTGCCACGCCAGTCGCCGGCGCGCAGGGCGGACATGCCGATGGGGAAGTTGCGCAGGGCTCCGATGAGAAGCCATATGGTTACGTCGGCGGTAGCATCGTCCACGGCGGTAGGGGTGTTGGAGACGCAGACGGAGTGGGATGTGCAGGATGGGATGTCGATTTGGTCGTACCCGGCGCCTGGTGAAGTGAGGATAGATTAGGAAAATCTTTTTTTGATCCTTGCAGGAAATATATGAAAGGAGAATGGTGGGAAGGGGGGGGGGGCAGATCAGCGAACCATTGTGACATAGGAATTGCAAGCTCGATGGTAGAGCGTCCAGTAGCTCATTGTCAAATTTCCCCGTCACGGAAAAGGAGTCGAATGTGCGGTATGCGACTGTTGTGCCGTCGAAAGCACCGGATTGGCATTCTGATATGAATTCCTGGCGGTTGGTCGACTTGGGTTGGAGGACGTCGGCGATCTGGGCGATGGTGGACCACGCATCGTGGGCGCTTTTTTTTTTTTTCATACGGTGTTACATTGGGTGATGAAGGGTACCAGAAGGATTCGGAGGAGCAGATTGATTGTCTTGGGTACGGAAGTTGATTTGTTTCGAGGTGGACTTACTGCTCGATTTCGCCTAGGAGGAGGACCTTGGGTCTGCTGGCCATTGTGAAGATGCAAGTTGAGTGATGACGTCGGAATCCGGTGGGTTGCGAGTTTCGCTCTCGATAGGGGGCACAAATTTTCAATCGGGTCAGGACAAGTTCCAGATTATTCCAATTTCTTTAAAGAGAGAGTGAGATGAGCGGCTATCGTCTGCTGGATCAGCAGCATAAAGTTCTCAACAAGTGTTCCTGTCTTCGGCGGGGTTGGTGGGGGGTTCGCCGATGAACGGCCGCAAACCACGAGCAACTTTAGAACAGAGTGCCGTGTTTGCTCATCATGGATTACGAATCAAGGGCAAAGAATGGGAATTGAATCAGAGTATAGTCTTTTTAAATATTAAATACAACTACTATACAGTAGTTGACTATACTAAAGTATTATGAACTTGATGCTAGTTTTCTCCGCGGATAATTAACTTGAAAAGCAACTACTGCTCCGTACTACCGCCCCGCTTGAACCTTGAACAAAAAGGTTTCCCCCAACATGCATTTCTCCTCCACGTCTGAGGATTGAAGGCATCGCCGCCAGCATCTGATTCGTACCTCTTCAGACTTCGCGATCCAGGTGCATCTCTACATCAAGCAGACGTTTCCGCAGCCAGCTATGAACCGGCCGAGAAACCGTCAGCCAAGGCCACCGAGGCATGGCCCGAAGAGCAACGGTCCTTCTGGAAACCCGCCTCGGGGCTCGCCCGCCGCCACGCCCCAACAAGCTACAGGCACAGTCCCGACAAGTCTCCAAGTAGTCGCAGGAGCATCTGTCTTCATCGTTTTGAAAGAGGACCAGCCCACTGGAAAAGAGACTGCCGGTGTAGTCGCCGAGCTCTTGACCCAAGGCAATCACCCTCGTGGCATCAAGGTCCGATTGCAGTCGGGGCAAGCAGGCAGAGTGCAACGCATGGGCAACGACTCTGCTGCTCGAATGACGGGCACGGAAGCCCCCAACAAGTCAAGTCGTTCTTCGAGGTTTAGTCACAGATATACCGACGTGCGGAGCGACTTGGATCACCCGTCTGAACCACCAGCAAGGAGTTTGGCCGACTTTCTCCCACCTTCTCACGACGAAGGCACCATTCTCGGCATTGGGGCTGGAGTTTCTGCCGCGGTTGCTTATGTTGCGGTTCCTTGCCCATTCTGCGATTTCTTTGAAGGTGACGAAGCAGCAGTCACTTATCATATCGAACGGGAGCACCTGACGTGAAGCTTGCATGCCTCAATTCCATAGCATGTGGCTTTTTTTCGCCCTGGTATCCTATTTTACAAAGCCGCTTCACAAAAAAATCAGTACCCCCATGGCCCGAATATATCGGATATCCACGTCAAGTCCGTCAGGTCCAACCCGGCCACCGGGCCGTTCGTCACAGCATCTCCGACTACCAATCCCGCCGTCGCATCTAAAGCCTGTGGCCCAGCCTGCATCACATGCCCTTGGCTATTCGGTGCAGGCAACGCCGTATCCCGGAGGTACGGTGCGAGAACAGGCTCCCACGGGTTCCGGAGATTCCTCAGGATCTTGGCCCCCTTGGTGAACAGAGTGCCATCTTGACCATCAGCTCGGACGGGGGACACCTCATCCGCTCTGTAGAATAATTCGATGGTCTTGTCCAGCAAGTACAGCAAGTCCGCCGTGCTCCTCATGATGTGTCTTTGTCCCAAGCAGGATCCTCAACGACCGTCAATATATACACGACTGCCTACATGTGGGACATACTCACGTATGCAGCAAATGGCAATCCCACAACCTGGATGGGTAGGAGTGCAAAGAACGCATCATAGAACAATTTGGCTGATCTGGCGTACGAGTACAAGCTGTTTATGCGCAGCGGCTCGGGCATGCCTTGATCGGTAAATGTGCCGATGGAGTGGACGAGGCCCTCCGTGCTATGAAGCAGCATGAGGATGTGTACTGTTGGGACAGGGGGATGGTTAGCCAAGTTGGGATTCTTTGGTTTCCCTCTCTGTTTTCACTTGCCTCTTCGCAGTGCATGATACATCAGGCGAGCGAGGCTTTGTTGCCGCGTGTGAGATGTTGTTGTCTGCGGTCCGGGTCACATACTGTTTTTGGCCAGGCGGTCTGGTAGCTTGCTCCGGATGTCATGGAGTCGTGAGACTAAACCCGGGTTTAAGATGTAGGCCGGATTATCACCAGAAATCATCGGTTTTTCTCTTGTGAGCCTCTGCACTTCCTCGCCTACAAGCTGAATCTTGACCATGGTGACAAGAACAGCATCTGATGCCACCTCATTTTCTCGTTGTAAAACATCAAGACACTCCTCCATATGTGGTGTCCAACTTAAAGTTTCCATCTTCCCGATGAATCCCGTCGATCTGATGAACAATCAGTCTAGCTGCACCTACAAAGTGAAGCTGCCTTCATTCTTTCCCAGTCAACGAATCTGACGGTCAGACCGAAGGTCAACAGATCTAACGGTCGGATTGAAAATCAACAAATCTAACAGTCAGAGCGAAGATTAATAGATCTGACGGTCGGATTAAAGGTTAACGAATCGAAGGTCAACGAATCTGACAATAGGCGTGATGCCTAGAGACTATTAGGCCTAGTAAAAGGGATAGCTTTAACGGGCTTGGTGTATTGGTTAACTTTATCAGTTTAGTGGCTTTTATTAAGCAGTAAAAGTGCTAGAGGTGCGCAATGATTAGAGAGTAATTGCTACCACTTGTTATGATACGAAATGTAAGATTAGGGAGTGTGTAAAGGTCATAGTTGATTCAACTAGCTAGAGATCAGAGCTATCGTCTGATATAGGGGTTCTAGGTCACGTGCAGCCACATCCGAGGTCTTGTGGCACTAACCTAGGCCACATCCTAGGTGACAGGCCAATTGTCAATTCTAGCACGTAACACTAATCAGTGTGCGCTCACTCAAGCATATTTCTTGACCATGCGAAGCAACGCCTCATCTACCTCCTTGGGACTCGTAGCATTGAGATAGTGGCCACCGCCCTCAACAAACGTCAGTGTTGCCTCTGGCGCCGCCGTGAAGAGTTTGATATGTTCCTTGGGCAGCACACTACCAAACACTGGGTCCTCGGAGCCCTGTTGACGATGGTTAGTCATGAAGCAGGCTTTCAGAGAGGAATGAAGATTGAGAATGGCACAAACCTGTAGCCAGTACACGGGACACTTGACGTCCCGCAGTCGAAGCAAGAGACCGTCTCTCTCCAGCAGACACGCCAAAGCCATGCGGAGCTTTCGACGGCCTTGATCGCCAGCATAGACGGCCTTCAGCGTTGCATCCCAAAACGACAGTGTCTCGGGCGGGACGGTTCCTGAAAAGCCCAGCTGGGCGACCATTCCGCGCCATACGTCGTCGACTACAAAGTCGGGGGTCGGGGTGGAACTGCACCAACGGTCGTAGAAGGGAGCCAGTTGAGTTTGAGGGTCCCAGCAGCCTTTTTCACGGGACGCAGCTGATTCGGAGTCCATGGAAGTGCCGAGAGGAAGGAGACCCAGGATCTGGACATGGCATGTCAGTATCGACGGCGTCCTACATAACGCATGTGTACGGACTAGTACGGAGTATATACGGAATACTCCGTGAGGAACCCTGACATTGCTTCTCCAGCGGAGACGACGAGGTGAATCAACATACCCTGTCTGGGGCCAGGAGGGCCATGCGAACCACTATCCAACCACCTTGGCTGGTTCCAACAGCAAACGCCTTTTCAACGTGAAGCGCGTCCATTACCTGGAGTGCCATGATGGCTGTGTCCCAGTATGTGAATTGCTCAGAGGCCGAGCTGGTTGCGCCATGACCTAGCGGCTCAACGGCCAGAAGATTGACTGCATCGGTCAAGGCTTGATTTTCAAATTGCACATTATACAGTGACGAGGTTGTGCACATGGAGTTGATGAGCACGATAGTGGGCTTTGAGGAATCCACGGAGCCGCCCGAAAGTCTATACCCAGCACTGATGCCTCCTAGGTGGAGGACCTTGACCGTCGTCGTCGCTGCCATTGTGAGAAGGGTATGTAATCCGTGCGAAGTACTCTCCGTAATATGTCCTGCAATGATTTGATTACTCTCTTGTTTTATATGCAAGGGGCCATCAGCCAGGAAGTGATGCTCACGTCACGTCGGACAAGTCAGCCCTCGGGCATCAATTACCCCGCGTGAAACCGAAAGGCCAGGGGGCATGTTGCCTCAATTCAGCAGCATGATTGGTGTCTGATGTGCGATTGGATTTTAGTTTTTTGTTCAGCCGCCTGGCAACAGCTGATGGCGCTTTGATCAGCGATGCCATCATGACTAGCGTACGGACCGTAAATGTCCTTGAGCGTGCTAAAGCTTGTGGAGTCTCGCTAACTAGGGTCTGTATGTATCTCTAGTTTACTTTTATCTAATTGGATACATACAGACCCCTGGTTAACATGACTCCACAAGCTTTAGCACGCTCAAGGAGATAAGAAGGACAAAAGCCCAGCCATTTTCCCCCACCAAGCGGTCCATTTCTTCACCAGGGGAGACGGGAACCAGATTCCAACCCTGAGACTAATGTCCGGTGGAGTCAAGGGTCAAGGGTAGGTCAAGGGTGTCAAGGGTCAGTCAAGAGTTTGGCCCAGAAACCATGGGGCAGGCAGGGGTTGGCGAGACAGAGTTTCCGCACTACGGACGTATCAACGCTGTTAACGCTGAGGATTACTCCGTAGTGTCGGAACAGACTCCGGAAGTGGCAAAGCGAGTTCAGTTTGTGCTTTTTTTTTCCGTAGCGCGGGAGGGAGCATGGGAGGGAGGGCCGAGATGATGAAAAGAAAAAGAAACGAGAACAGGGGCCGTCCCGGGGATGTTTCTCCAATATCTTGTCTCGATATTAACGGTTCTGCATCTTGGATGTACATATGTATTATATCGCCACGCCCAACCCAGTTGTAACAAAGTTGTAACAAACCTACGTGCCTCTTTTTGCGCATCCGTCGCTTCACCATTCTTTAATGTCATTCCATGTCATCAGACGGCAAGTCCGTGTTACCCGGTCTTCCGGGCTATGACCCGGACAGCCTTCAACCGTGGACCGTCGCCGTCGTCGTGTCCGTGACGGTTCTGGCGCTGCTCACCGTTGGCCTTCGTCTTCTCAGTCGCCGACTCAATCGCCAGCCACTATGGTGGGATGACAAGATGATTGTCTTTTCCATGGTGGGTTTATTTTTCTTTATTTTTTTTCTGCGCTCGCCATGTTCACCCATTGACTGACCGACTTGCGTTTCTCTTCCCTTTTTTTTTTTTTTTTTTGGCAGGGCTGGAACCTTGTTGTTATGGGCTTCATATTTGCCATGTATTCATCCGGGATGGGCATCCACGCAGACAAGGTTGATCCCGCGCGAATCGTCATGATGGCCAAGTGGCTGGTCGTGGCCGAGGTCCTGTACGCTTGGAACCTGGGGTGGACCAAGCTCAGCCTCCTGCTCATGTACTACCGCATCTTCCGCCACGAGTACTTCAAGAAGATGGCGTGGGGAGTCGGTGCCTTTGTCTGGGCCTGGGTCGTCTGCATCACCTTCATCTTCATCTTCATCTGCGTGCCGGTGCGCAAGCTGTGGTACCCGCAGGTCCCTGGTCGGTGCATAAACCAGGTTGGCACGTGGATCTCCAACGCCGCCTCGACCATCCTCACCGACCTCGTCATTCTGATCATGCCCATACCGCAAATATGGAAGCTGCAGTTAAGAAGGCCTGAAAAAGTTGGCCTGACGCTCGCATTCAGCCTCGGATTCTTGTAAGTTCCGGAGCGAGCACCTTTGCCCCCAACTTTCTCAGGCTTCTCTCAATCGACGACACATGTTGAGAAGGGGGTGCTTGATTCTAATCATAAACATCCATGATGCCAGTGTTGTTTTCGCATCCGCATACCGCACCAGCGTCCTCTTCACTTACACCACCTCCGACCCGACGTATTCGTTGGCCCCGACCGTGGGATGGACGGCCATTGAAATGGCAGCGGGCATCATCTCCGCCTGCCTGCCCACCTTGCTTCCAATCGTGTTGTTCTGCGCGCGAGCATTCGGATACACGCGATCGACAGTCGTCCCCAGCCGAGAGACCGATGCACCACCGACCTTTGGCGGCTCTGGACAAAGCAAATTGAAGTGCAAAAGCGCTACGACGACTTTGAGTACTTTCGGTACTGGTACTCGAGTGGACGACGACGACGACGACGATTCCGACAAAGCTGCTGATAAGCCCTTCTACGGCGCCGAGTCGGGCAGCGTGGCTTCGCAGCCCGTCGATTCCCAAAGCATCGCGCCAGAAGAACCGTCGGAGCCAACCCTTCGAACAGACACCCTCGGCTATGGGCATTCGGTGAAAAGTTATACCATCAAGGGAGCGAGCAATAACGACGACGATATACCGTTGCAGGGCATCAGGGTTCAAACAGACTTCAAGACGTCGACCTCTAGGAAATGTTGAAGTCAATTTCGATGGGGGATGGAGACGGGGGGGCTGGCAAAAAGGCATCATTTTCTGAGCGAACAAAAAACTGATTGAGCGTGTGAATCGTTTCTTTGGCAATTTTTTTTCCCCTTCTCTATATCCGTGTCTTGTTTGTCATGTATCACGATTCAAGGACAAAGAACAAGATTTAAACCAGAGTGTGGTACTCATTAACACTACACCTGACCACCGCGCAGCGATGTGACGTGATTGTTGTAGACTTGATGCTGATTTCCCCTGCAGCCTGACATGTAACTCTTCTATTGCCTTCTTATCTACCTTATTTTAATTTATTATTCTCTTCCGCACACAACATCGGCCCGTGTGCAGCAACTGAACGATTTCGCCTCGATGTGCTTCAACACGGGTGATTCTGATCACCGACGATGTCGTCAGAATCAGTCGATCCAAACACGTCGCAACAGCGCCCGTCTCTTCACAACCGCTGCTGCGTCATTCTTCACCCATCGCAGAGCATCCCTCACATGAGCAATCTCCAAGCACCCAACATCAACGCCGCGAAACCAGTGCACACACCCATCAGCCACTGCAATGTCTGGAACTTGACCTGCTCCAGTTTCTCCCGTAACGCCGCCACCTCCTGCTCAATCTTGGTCTCCGTCTCTTTGATCTTGAGCTCCTGCCCAACAGCCTCCTCGCGAATGCGTCCCTTTTCCAAATTCAGGTCAAGCCGCACGCTGGCCTGTGTCCGTGAGATTTCATCCCGAAGACGACTGCTAAGCTTGGCGATGTCGTTGTTCAGACGCTCGTGAGAGCTCCGCGTTGTATTGGACTCGGTGCTGTCTGCCGACAGAAGCTCTGAGCGCAGCTTTGCAAAGTCGACCTTTTGAGTGTACGTTGCTTTGGCCGAGTCTTCCCGAAGAACCATTGTGCGAGTCAAATTTTGAATGCTAATGGGAGAGAGACACTGTGAGAAAACTTCACTGATTCGGCTTTGTTTTTGGCGGCGTCTGGGAAGGGGGGGGGGGCGAACGGCGCCTACCTTTCCTCAATCACGTCGTTGAGCACCTTCATCATGGCCACGGACTGCTCTTCCGTGAACCCTTCTCCTTGTAGACGCTTGACGAACTTGAGCGTGTCAAAGTGATGGTCTCGCTGCCGCTGCGCCGTCGTGTGAAAGGCCCGAGACAAAACTGGGCTTCTTTGCGATGCGGATCGCCGCCGGGGGTTTGCCTCTTCATGGAATCTCGCAGTCGTCAGAGAGTGATGCCATCGTGAAGCGGTATTGCCTCCTCCTGACAGGACGGTGGACGGCCTCGCAGCACGAGAAGCAGAGAGCGAAGCGCTCCAGCTTAGCCGGGGCAGAAGAAATCGAGGTAATATCTCGGCAGCCATAGGTGCTGGGTCGGTTTTCTTTATATCCTGGGCACACAACGAGGTAGGTGAAGTCTTTGGTGCGCGATGTCTGGGGAATCCGGCAAATTATCGGCCTGATCAGGGGGGTGGGGGTGGGGGTGGTGGTGAGGCAGAACGGTGGGTGATTGGCTGCGTGACAGGGTCCAGTGCACAGCTATGGAGGGAAGCTCTTACATACACTGTGGCATTGGCCCACGCAAGACGGGTCTGCAACAGGTCTGCAAGACGAAATACCTTGCTGTTGCGCCGTTGAGGTTCCGGGCTGGACATCGCTGGGCGGCAGACCAGATATTCCATGCTCACGAAGAAGTCTGGTTTTTATAGACGACCAGTATTACCAAGTATTCTGCGCTCCCTTTCGAATTATCTGTCATTCATTCACCCGCCCTTGGGGTGCACGTGCCAGCCATCTGGGCCATGAGCTTCAAGCTCACTGCTTGGTCTTTTGGTCGGACTTTCTTTAATCCCTCACTGCTCCATTGGCCAACTTCCACAAATTCAGCCCCACGCACCTTCCTTGCCGGCCTGCCAGGCCAGCCAGGTCGCGAAGGAACAGATAGCCTAACCGGGATCAACACACTCATCACTCTCTGCTCCTAACTAAATTCCCCAAACAACACAATCATCCTCCAAATCTCCCGCGAACAACCCGTCTGCTTGTCCTCAGCAGGTTACGGACGCCATCTCATCACCCTCTTTTGTCACTTTCTCTCTCGATAACTTGCTGTTCAGTGCTTTTCCCTCTTTTGTCAGTTGAGCAAGTGCTTTCCTGCGCGTACCGCTCGGCGCATGGAAGCTTCCGCCAAGTTCTCCTTACGTCGTCACTAGACACCCACTTTGAACTGCCATCGACTGATCAGCCACGAACGAAGTGTGATTCCTTGAAAGCATCGATTGCATCAAGACGAACGGCGCCGATACACATCCTCACTGCTCGGCTTCTCACTTGACATAGCAAGTCGAGTCAGGCGCAATGGCGCCTTTGCCCATCAAGTTTCAGGAGCTGGTCCAGCTCGCTAACGTTGGAGTGGACACGCAATCAATCAGCTTCAACTCCTGCGTAAGTGCACATCCCCACCACCACCAGCTTCACCTTATTTGTGCTGGCAAGCCGAGGAAAGAAAAAAAAGCGTGATTCTTTTCAGGCGCTAATCAAACACGATGTAGACACTCGAATCCGATTCATATGTGTGTATCCGCGAGAAAAAGAGCGAGGCTGCGCAGCCCGAGGTCGTGATCGTTGAGCTGAAGAATGGCAACAATGTCACGCGGCGGCCCATCAAGGCCGACAGTGCCATCATGCACTGGAATAAGCAGATCATCGCCTTGAAGGCTCAGTCAAGGACGCTGCAAATCTTTGATCTGGAGCAGAAGAAGAAGCTCAAGTCTTGCACAATGAACGAAGATGTCCAGTTCTGGAAGTGGATCAGCGAATCCACTCTCGGTCTTGTCACAACCAGCAGCGTCTATCACTGGGATGTTCACGATGCTGCGCAAGACGCTCCCACCAAGGTGTTTGAGCGAAATGCCAACCTGAATGTTCGTTTTCCCCCTCTCCGCGCTACTACTTCCTATCTCGCGGCACATGGACTAACTTGTACATTCCTCATTAGGGCTGCCAAATCATCAATTACCGTGCCAACGGGGATGGCAAGTGGATGGTTGTAGTCGGCATCTCCTCTCAACAAGGACGTGTGGTCGGTGCCATGCAACTGTACTCAAAGGACCGCGGCATCAGCCAAGCCATCGAGGGCCATGCTGCTGCGTTTGGGTCCTTGCGGCTGGAAGGGGCTCCCCAAGACACGAAATTGTTCAGTTTTGCGGTTAGAACAGCTACCGGCGCCAAGTTGCATGTCGTAGAAGTCGATCACGCCGAATCCAACCCGGTCTTCCAGAAGAAGGCGGTCGAGATCTTTTTCCCTGCCGAGGCTACAAACGACTTCCCCGTTGCACTGCAAATCTCACAAAAATACGGTGTCATCTTCATGGTCACAAAGTACGGCTTCATTCATTTGTACGACCTAGAGACTGGCATTATGATATTTATGAATCGAATCTCGAGCGAGACAATCTTCACCAGCTGTTCCGACGACGACTCCGCCGGTCTTGTGAGTATCAATCGCAAGGGTCAAGTTCTGTTTGTCACCGTCGATGAGACAACTATCATTCCCTATCTTCTCGAAAACCCGGCAAACACCGAGATCGCCATCAAGCTGGCTTCCCGAGCTGGACTGCCTGGTGCGGACAACCTTTATGCGAAGCAGTTCGACCAGCTCTTCAACTCTGGGAACTACCAGGAGGCAGTCAAAATCGCGGCTAACTCCCCGCGAGGGTTCCTCCGTACTGCCGAAACTATTGAGAAGTTCAAGCGTTTGCCAGCTCAACCTGGCCAAATGACATTCACTCTCCAATACTTTGGATTGCTCCTCGACAAGGGTGGCCTGAACCGACACGAGACTCTTGAGCTAGCCGCACCTGTTCTTCAGCAAAACCGAAAGCACCTCCTCGAGAAGTGGTTCAAAGATGGGAAGCTGGATTGCTCTGAGCAACTAGGCGACATGGTCCGACCTTATGATGTCGACATGGCTTTGAGCATCTACCTCAAGGCCAACGTTCCCCAGAAGGTTGTCGCTGGTCTTGCCGAGACTGGTCAATTCGACAAGATCTTGCCGTATACCGCACAGACAGGATACCAGCCCGATTACATTCAGCTTTTGCAGCACATTATCCGCATCAACCCTGAGAAAGGTGGCGATTTCGCTACCGCGCTGGCCAATAGCGATCAAGGCCCGTTGGTCGATCTGGAGCGAGTCTGCGACATCTTCCAATCTCAGGGTATGGTTCAGCAAGCAACAGCTTTCTTATTGGACGCCTTGAAAGACAACAAGCCTGAGCATGCCCGCCTGCAGACTAGACTCTTGGAGATGAACTTGATGCACGCCCCTCAGGTCGCTGAAGCCATCTTGGGCAATGACATGTTCACTCACTTTGACAAGGCTCGTGTTGCTCAGCTCTGCGAGCAAGCTGGCCTGCCTCAAAAGGCCCTCGAGCTCTACGAGGACCCCGAAGCCATCAAACGTGTCATTGTCAACATCCCAGGTACCCCAAACTTCAATCCTGAGTGGTTCAGCAACTACTTTGGCAAGCTTTCTGTGGAGCAGTCCCTCGATTGCCTTGACGCCATGATGAAGCACAACATTCGCCAGAACCTGCAGTCTGTTGTGAACATTGCCACCAAGTACTCCGAGCTTCTCGGACCTGTCCGCCTGATTGATCTTTTCGAGAAATACAAGACTTCAGAGGGTCTTTTTTACTACCTCGGCAGCATTGTGAATCTCTCGGAGGATCCCGATGTTCATTTCAAGTACATCGAAGCCGCCACCAAGTCAAACCAGCTGAACGAAGTTGAGCGTATCTGCCGAGACAGCAACCACTACAACCCTGAGAAGGTCAAAAACTTTTTGAAGGAGGCCAAGTTGCCCGAGCAGCTGCCTTTGATTATTGTCTGTGATCGATTCAACTTCGTCCACGACCTGATTCTGTACCTGTACCAGAGCCAGCAGTTCCAGGCCATCGAGGCCTACGTGCAGCGTGTAAATCCCGGCAGGACTCCTGCTGTCGTTGGTGGGTTGCTCGACGTCGATTGCGAAGAGAACATCATCAAGCAGCTTCTCAGCACTGTGAATGCCCAGCAAATCAACATTGATGAGCTTGTATCCGAGGTAGAATCACGCAATCGCCTGAAACTTCTTCTACCTTTCTTGGAGGCTACTTTGCAGGCAGGCAATCAGCAGCAGGCCGTTTACAACGCCCTTGCCAAGATTTACATTGACTCCAACAACAACCCGGAGAAGTTCCTGAAAGAAAATGATCAGTATGACACTCTGACCGTGGGTAAATACTGTGAGAAGCGTGACCCCAACCTGGCCTATATTGCCTACTCCAAGGGCCAGAACGACCTCGAGCTGGTCAACATCACCAACGAGAACTCCATGTATCGCGCGCAGGCCCGTCACCTCTTGGAGAGATCAGACAGCGAGCTTTGGAACTTTGTTCTCAGCGAAAACAACATCCACCGTCGCTCTGTAGTCGACCAGGTCGTCTCTACTGCCATTCCGGAGTCAACTGACCCAGCCAAGGTTTCTATCGCCGTGGCCTCATTCTTGGAAAATGACCTCCCTCTCGAGCTCATCGAGCTTCTGGAGAAGATCGTCCTAGAACCTTCTCCTTTCAGTGACAACCAGAATCTGCAGAATCTCCTCATGTTCACCGCTGCCAAGGCCGATAAGGGCCGTGTCATGGACTACATTCACAAACTCGACGGCTACAATGCACAAGAGATTGCCACGTCATGCATTGACGTTGGTCTGTTCGAAGAAGCTTTTGAAATCTACAAGAAGGCTGATAACAAGAGTGCTGCTGTTGATGTTCTCGTGGAGCATGTCGTCAGTATCGACAGATCCCAGGCCTATGCCGAGGAGGTTGATCTCCCTGAAGTTTGGAGCAAGGTTGCCAAGGCTCAGCTTGACGGTCTCCGTGTCTCTGATGCCATTGAATCTTACATCAAGGCTGAAGATCCCAAGAACCACGCCGAGGTGATTGAGATTGCCACTCATGCCGGCAAAAACGAAGAGCTGGTCAAGTACCTGCGCATGGCCCGCAAGACTCTCCGAGAGCCCGCCATCGACACTGCCCTCGCGTTCTGCTACGCTCGTCTGGATCAACTTCACGAGCTCGAGGACTTCCTGCGCGCCACCAACGTTGCCAACATTGAGGAGTCTGGTGACAAGGCTTACGAGGAGGGCTTGTTCGAGGCCTCCAAGATCTTCTACACCAGCATTTCCAACTGGGCCAAGCTTGCCACTACCCTCGTCCATTTGGCTGACTACCAGGCTGCTGTCGACTGCGCTCGCAAAGCGAACAACATCAAGGTCTGGAAGCAGGTTCACGAGGCGTGCGTTCAGAAGAAGGAGTTCCGTCTTGCTCAGATCTGCGGTCTCAATTTGATTGTTGATGCCGAGCAGTTGCAGACTCTGGTCAAGGATTACGAGCGAAATGGTTATTTTGATGAACTGATCAGCCTTCTCGAGCAAGGTCTTGGTCTTGAGCGTGCGCACATGGGAATGTTCACCGAGTTAGGCATTGCGCTCTCCAAGTACCACCCTGAACGCTTGATGGAGCATATCAAGATCTTCTGGTCGAGAATGAACATGCCCAAGATGATCCGCGCCTGCGAGGAGGCCAATTTGTGGCCCGAGCTCGTTTTCTGCTACTATCACTATGATGAATTTGACAATGCGGCCCTGGCCGTCATTGAGCGCCCCGAGAACTCTTGGGACCACCAGCAGTTTAAGGAAATCGTTGTCAAGGTTGCCAACCTAGAAATCTATTACCGTGCTATCAAGTTCTACGTTGAGCAGCATCCATCATTGCTTACCGACTTGTTGGCTTCTTTGACGCCTCGAATTGATGTTAACCGCGTTGTCAAGATGTTCCAGAAGAACGACAGCTTGCCGCTCATCAAGCCATTCTTGCTCAACGTTCAGTCGCAAAACAAGCGCACTGTCAACGAGGCCGTCAACGATTTGCTCATAGAAGAGGAAGACTACAAGACATTGCGAGATTCGGTCCAGAACTACGACAACTATGACGCCAATGAGCTTGCTAGCCGTCTCGAGAAACACGACCTGATTTTCTTCCGCCAGATTGCCGCCAACATTTATCGCAAGAACAAGCGCTGGGAGAAGTCGATTGTTTTGTCCAAGCAGGACAAGCTCTTCAAGGATGCCATTGAGACCTCTGCCATTTCTGGCAAGAGCGACATTGTCAATGACTTACTTCGTTACGTAAGTTCAAGCTATCTATGTTCCACAGTACCAAGCTTGTCTCATGGAGAGGAATACCCCTTGCTAACATTACCTCTACTTTAGTTTGTCGACATTGGCCATCGTGAGTGCTACACTGGCATGTTATATGCATGCAACGACCTCATTCGCCCTGACCTTGTACTGGAGCTCTCATGGCGCCATGGTCTCAATGACTTTACAATGCCATACATGATCAACATGCTGTCGCAGCAGACAAAGGAAATTGCTCTGCTGAAGTCTGACAACGAAGCTCGCAAGGCCAAAGAGCAAGAGCAGGAGAAGACGGAGGACAACACCCCCATCTTGGGCGCTGGTCGCCTCATGATTACCGCTGGACCGGGCGGTAACATGGGCAACACCTCGCCGGCGCCATACCAGCAATCGAATGGCTTCGCACCGCAGCCCACCGGCTACGGATACTAGATGCAAGTGCCGGTCTGGGCTTGGTTTCCCGCCCACATTATCGGGCACCACTTGGAGACGACTCGGGGATATCATTGAGCTCATGATACTGTAATTATTACGTAATGAAGAGGAATCTACCGTATGTTGTATGATAATAATCAAAATTCTGCATTTGCGTTGTTTCTATAAATATGATGGGTCCCGGTGCGCCTTTCGATTCATAATGATGTATATGCTGTACAAGACTGCCAAAATGCCGTCCTCGAGTTGAATATATGAGAAATAGATTGACCTCCTTGGTCAAACCCGGGCTAGCCTGCCCGCGATGCGTCCTACATGAGTCCAACAGCATTATGCAGCGCTTCGCTATCGACCCTGTTTCCCTGGGAGAGCATTCGTGACTCTCGTCAATATATTTTCCCTCTTTTAATCCATGGGTTTCGGGTCCGTAATCTTCAACCACTCCCCGTTGAAAGCATTGATGAGCCAATGATTTAATTCTACAAGCAGGAAAAAGTCAGCAATGTCTCATATACATTCATGTGCACGTGTGCGTGTCTGAGTCTGCTCCCTCATGAGAAAGAAACGGGGAAAAAAAGAAAAAAAAAAAGAGGCCTTCCGATCGTCGTGGGAGGTCGTCCGCTCGGGTGGAGGGGACAACTCACTATCGTACACTACATGGTTCGCGCCATGAAAGGAAATGCCATGATCGCTGTCGGGAAAGACGTGGACATCGTAGTTCTCGATGCGTTTGAGATTCAACTTGTCGAGGAGTTTGAGAGAGTTTTGGAAGTGGACATTGTCGTCCGCGGAGCCATGCATGATGAGGAAGCGCTTGTTCATGCCCAGAGCTGTGGCGTTCTGGATAGCCGAGGCGTCGTAGCCGGAGGGGTTGTCCTGCGGGAGACGCATGTAGCGCTCCGTGTAGATGCTGTCGTAGAAGCGCCAGTCTGTGACGGGGGCGACGGCCATGCCGTACGAGTAGGTGCGTCCGGCGTCCTGCTCGAGCGTCTTGAGGGTCTGGAAGCCGCCGTAGGACCAGCCCCAGAGGGCGAGGCGCGAAGGGTCGACGTAGGGCAGGGAGGCGTAGTGTCGCGCGGCGGCGATGTGGTCTTGCGCCTCGAGGAGGCCGAGCTGGGAGCGGACGGGGACGCGGTGGTGGCGGCCGAGAAAGCCTGTGCCGCGGGGGTCGACGGTGACGACGAGGTAGCCCAGCGCGGAGGCGACGTATGATTGGAAGTCGACGGAGAATGTCTTGGTGACGGTTTGGGACTTGGGGCCAGAGTACTGCTGGAAGAGGACGGGGTACTTCTTCTTGGGGCTGAAGTGGCGCGGGCGGCGCTCAAGGTAGTTGACGGAGACGTTGTTGTCGAGCTGGAGGGTGCCGTATTCAAGGGTGGGCAGCTCATGCTTCTTCGCCTTGTCGGCGAGTGCAGCGTTGTCTTCAATGGTGCGGTCATAGGAGGCGGGCGTGGAAGGGGTGGAAATGACCTTCTGGTAGGGCGTTTTCGGGCCCATGTAGGAGAGCAGGGCGAAGCCGGCGTTGGAAGAGAAGGATACCTTGTAGTAGCCTTCGGAGGATGTGTCTGTCAGAGCGGTGAGGTTGGAGCCGTCGAGTTTGACCGAGTAGACGTGGCGTTGGATGGAGGATTCCTTGGTGCCGACGAAGTAGACAAGGTTGTTGGTGAGATCGACAGCCGAGGGGGCGTCTTCGACTTCCCAGTTTCCAGAGGTGAGCATGACGGGTTTCGGATTGTCCATGGGGGTAAAGTAGCCAATGTGTTCGTGGCCTTCGTGAATGACTGTGTCAATGTACCCGTCTTGCTGGCGGCCGTTGCTCGGGTCCGCGGGCATGTACTTGGTTGTGTGGGAATTGTCGAACCACCCGCCGTCGATTTCGGCAATGTTGATGCTGTTCACGGTTTTGGCCTCGCGTTTGGCCGGGTCGACGAGGATGACCTTGAGGAAGTCGCCCACGCGGTTGGACTGTTTGACAAGAACCCTGGCCCCAGCCCAGAGGACATTGGAAATGATGCGGTTGTCGTCAGGGAACTCGTCGGTTGCCGAGACGGAGAAGACAGTCCCCTTGGAGACGTCATAGTATTGGACGTCAACGACAGGGTTGTGCGCCCCTGGTTTGGGATACTTGATCTTGCGGACGTCGGGGTACGCCTCTTCGCCCTTGAGCGGTTTCTTGCCCGTCGGACGCTGGACGTAGTATTCGATGGCGTATTCGGGGACCGCAGTCTCGTTGGTGCGCAAGAACGCAAGATACTTGCCATCGTCGGACCACCAAGTCGCAGAGCGGCCGGAGAAGACTTCCTCCTCGTATACCCAGTCGGGAATTCCGTAGAAGTACTCTGGTCCTCCGTCCTTGGTTATCTGCACCACGTCGCGGGCACCGCCGAGCCGGCGGATGTACATGTTGTTCTTCATGGTATAGGAGACGGCATCGCTCTTGGGGCTCCAGTTGGCGAGCTGTACCTTGGCATCAGCATTGTCGGGTACCAGAGGCTCTGTGGTGTTGGATTCGACATCGAGGATGAAGTACGTCGCTGTGAAGGAGTAGCGCCAGTTCTGCTCGCGGTTTATGGCCAGCAGGACCTTTTTCAGATCCGGGCTAGGCTCCCACCATTCTGGTGTCTTTGGATCGCCCTTGTACGTGAAGTAGGGGCTCTTCATGAGTGTTCGCGACTTAGCAAGCTTGGTCCTTGAGTTCTCGTGGGCCGCTGCGCCATCCTTGTTGGCACGTACGTCCTCGACGACCAAGAAGCCGGCCTCGGTGCCGACTTCGAGCAACAACCCGTCGTCGCCGTCAGGGTCGGCAATCCAGCTGATTCCTTGTGATTTTGGAGACCAGTAGCCATCAAGGACCTGATCTAGGGTGATGGCTTTGCCAGAGCCTCGGAAACTGGCGTCCGGGTCGTGCTCAGAGTCGCTGGCGTGCTTGTAGGATCCGGACATGACGAAGACGCCTAGTCCTGCTAGCCAAGCGGCAACGAAGACGGCGCCGGAAATCCACAAGATACGACGCAGGCTTCTGTCCATGGGCTTGCGCTGGAGCGGGACGTCAGGCTCGCCCAGGAAGGGCCCCGTTTCGGAATCTTGATAGCCGGCTTCATCCTTTATGGATGCGAATTGATTTCGTGTGCTAGTTTGACGCGCGCATTGGTCCTTGTCTGCCTCTTCCTGGAGTCGGTCGAAGACGAGGCTCGTGGTGGAAACAGACGAGAGCGAGAGCGAGCTTTGTGAAGGTCGGGATGGTCTGGGACCGTCTGGGTCGTCGGCGAATGGGGCCATGACAGATACCTAGCTAGGTAGGTAGCACGATGCAGACAGAGTCAACAACGAGTGTCTTGAGAGAAACTTGAGAGAAAGGAGAGGCAGTCAACGTGGCTAGGTGAGACAATCAGGGTGAGTGAAGGTCAAGGTAAAGAAGGTTGGCCAGCACCGGCCATGCTGCCTGCACGCGCAAACTTTTTGAAAGACTTGATCGAGCAGGAAAGCACGTCCAGTCTCGTCACCGGCGGTGAGTGAATAGAATAAGGGCTCAATAGCTGATGTGGCGCCGTTGACGCTGCTTCTGCATGAACGAGTCGTCAACCGCCGTAAGTAATAATAAGCATTTTGTTGGACCCTGCGTGAAGCGTTCGTCATACCCGCACTGTGTTGCTCCGCAGCCATCATAGTGAGATCACACAGTGTTAATCTTACGTTACACAAACTTGTCCCTCGTCTCCCTTCCCCCCAAAGCGCCCAAGGCGCGGCTTTTTAGTCTTCCTCGGCATCTGATTGGCGCGTCGTCCCAAGCAAAGCCTCGGAAAAGCCGGTAGCCGGACTTGCTTGTACTCCGTACAGTGGGTGTATATATTTTTCTACGGAGTATTTTTCTATCAATTCATCTAGCCCGAACTGGCTGTCGCCTGCTTGTGCCCGCCACCAGTCAAGTTCCGCTCTGGCTCCAACTCCACCCCCATCTTTGCTCTCCCCCGACGTCGCCACCCTTTCTCTCATCAATCTTACATCACCTCCATTTCGACGTTCCTCCACCACCCTCATTCCCTCTCACACATCGCACTAGAAAAAAAAAAAAAGGCCAAAAGAAAGAAACAGATATTTTCAACGACATCTGCTCACCCCTCCCAAAAGTCGATCGAACCTTCCCTCACATAACCCCCATCAACATGTTCTCATTACGAGCGCCGTTTCGCTCCATCCGGGCGATGCCTTTGCCTATCGCCACCACAGCTGCCGCTCCTCAACTCGCCGGTCGGAGGTTCTACCACGACAAAGATAAGTTCTGCTGTCATTGAGAGTAGTACCATGGCTCTCCTCATGACCTCGACCGCCTTTGCATCCTGATTTGGACGCCAAGCTAACACCTTTTCCTTGCCATCTGCACTGCTCGACCATTACAGCCGACCTCGAAACCCCGGTTCCATGGACAAGAAGGATCCCGCTGTCGGCACTGGACTTGTCGGTGCCCCTGCCTGTGGCGACGTCATGAAGCTGCAGATTCGTGTGGACGAGGCGACGGGCACCATCACCGATGCCAAATTCAAGACATTTGGATGCGGGTCTGCCATTGCGAGCTCAAGTTATCTGACCGAGTTGGTCAAGGGTATGAGATGTGAGTATCTCCGCCTCCGCCAGCACCTCATTGAAAACACACTACCTCCTCGCTCTGCATCATTGCTTGCACTGCGCGCATCGTGCGAGCTCAAGAGTTTACACGCTAACCCAAAACTAGTGGAGGACGCCTCCAAGATCCGCAACGTCGACATCTCCAAAGAGTTATGCCTACCGCCCGTTAAACGTACGTCATTTTCCGATGATAAAAACTGCTCCTTCTTTCTTGTCCCCCCTCCTCATGTCCCCGAGACTAACATCACACAAGTGCACTGCTCCATGCTCGCCGAGGATGCCATCAAGGCCGCCATTGCTGATTACCACGTCAAGAACCCCAACGCCAAGATTACCGACTTGGCTGGTACGGCCAAGTCCATACGGGAGACCATGCAGCAGGCCGCTTGATCCACTAAAAACGGATGAACGTGATATAAGCAGATGTGGGAAAATGTCAGGATGACCAAAAAAATCTCGGCAGCATGGGACAAGTCAGTTGCATGGTGCAAAGATTGGCAAGGAGAACAAGCGGTATTGACAACGGCGCGCACACGAAAAAAAGACGAACCCAAATATGACGAGAGCATTCGAGAAGCTGAAGGATGTTTTAGGGCGAAGAGTAAGAGGACCAATTTGATTTGACTTGAAGCAGGAGAGTGCACGTGTCTGTGCTGTTTCCCAAAATGCACGTGTTTTTCCCCCAGAGGGACGGGCGCATGGGGACGTGGAAAACCTCGCACTAGGAGGGATCATGACTCGAATCCTTTTTTCTTTTTTTTTTTGGGGTGTTGTTGACGGTGCTACTGGTGTTTAATTTATCATGTATGGATACTGTTGACCTTCATTATAAGACGCAAGACACTGAAGTCATCAATTGACATTCTTTAAACACGTGTTGGTAAATTAAGCTCATTACGTCGTCGCATTGGTATGTACAGGTTTCATGTAATACATCACATCCTACTTTGTATAATACTCATTTGCGCGTTTTATTCAAGGGCTCCCACTGTTGCTCGCACTTTTTTTCTTCAATTCCTGCTGCCAAATTTCTTGATTCTCCGGGCATCTCCTGGCGTCAACTCGACTGCGCTGATGCTTCTCTTGGCGCCGCGCGTTTTGGCCGCCTTGATGTCTCCGCAGTCGGGTCTCTTCAAGTCGTTGCCAAACACGTCCGCTGCCCAGATGAGCACCCCATTTGTCCAGCCAAAGCCCTCGACGACCTCGTATTCGCCACCGCCACCAGCTTGATTGGTCGAATTATCACTGTACTTTTCAAACATGATGCCCTTATCCTTGTCCCTTAAGCCCTGCAGCCTGGGTGTTTCCGAGGTTGAGCCTCCTGTTGCGTACCATGTGCAAAAGGTAGAGTCCAGATATCGCTGGCCTATAGTGAGAGCCATCTTTCGTACAGCTTTATACGAAGGGTCATGCTCGCCAAAAGTAGCAGGGGTGTTGAGAAGACCTACCATGAGAATGTGCATCAGAGGCGGCCACACATTAGGTTGGTCCCACTGCTCTTTAGCCTTTGCGTTGGTGGCAGGAATTCCACCTTGGCGGACCTTGAGATAGTCTGCAACACGAGCATAAATGGCCTTGATGGCATGCGGATTGTTCCTCAGATATGCTGGAGCTGCTCCTTGCCAGAAGGGATAAAATTGACCGATGTTGAAGGCAATTTGCTGGCCTGGAGGGGCCGTCTTGTCGTCAGAGGCGGTAGCATCATCGTCACTGATGGTGTAGATGTTCTGCGACGAGGAGGTCAGGTTGTAGTCAAAGTAGCTGAAGATTGTCTCGTTCCACATGAGAGAGTGCATGGCTTCGCTGCGAGCGTCCGCCTTTTTCTTCCAGAGACTGGCCGCCGCCGAGTTGCCTGTCTCATTGAAGAAATGCGCAATGGCAAGCTCATTGCCGTAGAGAATAGAGTTCAAGCACACGGGTACAATATTTTTTGCATTGTTGCTGCGAGTAGGAAAATAGACATCACGAGCAGAGTCCGAGGGGTTGGCAAGCCAACGGGAGCTGAAGTCCCAGCCATTCTCGGCATTGGTAGCCAGGTTGGAGTATAGCTCCATACGCTGCGAGCCGTTGAGCTTTTGGTTTTCAGGATAGATAATACCCGATTTGGCATAGTATGACGCATTAGTGGCCGTTTCGTAGTCTTCTCGGTAAGACTCTGGCCGAGGCTGTGTATTGTCCACTGCATATCGGTTGAGGTTGTATGTTTTGCCGCCAGACTCGACTTCAATGGTTCTGTTGACCATCCAGAATTCGTGCTCCTTGACCAACAGCGGCAACGCACGCTCTAGAATACTGGTATCCTTGGTGTGCTCAGTGTACAGCTTCACCATTTGTGACAGCATGGGCGGCTGCGATCTATTCAGATAGTAGATTCTTGCTCCGTTGGGCACAAACCCAAAGTGTTCCACGAGATCGAGAAAATTTTCAATGGTGTTTCTAGCGATTTCTGTAAAGGAGCCCTTTGTTCGCAGAAGACCCTCCAAGATCCAATACGAATCCCAATAATAAGGCTCTCGGAAGCGGCCGCCAGCAACAACGAAAGTTCGACTGACGGGAATAAAACTAGTAGGACACTCGGTGCAGTTGGGGTTGGAGCCGCGGTAGGAGCGAGTCAAATCTGGCCAAATGTCAATGACTTTGCTAACAAACTCTTTGATGACAGCGTCATCAAGTTTTTTGAGGAATTGAGGATCGGTGGTGAGGTTTCCTTTGGGGACTTCCTGCAATTCTTGGCCCGCATCGGCAAAGTAGGTAGACAAGAAGTCTTGCAGGGCCGTGTCATTTTTGAGGGGCTTTTCGAGCTTCTTGAACGCTTCTTGAATGTCTTCCAAGGGTTTAATAGCAGGCCTGTGGCAAAGAGATTAAACACAGTTCGTGTAGATTAATTCCTCAAGCGGAGAGGGAAGTAACTAAATTGCAATTCACTTACATGTCGACGAATGTCTTGGAGTCGGAGAATGGCCGGGCAAGCTCGACTTCCTTGAGAATATCTCCATGACAATAGATTGGCGAATCACAAGGTGCTACTACCGATCCGCTTGAGTAGAGGGCATTGGCGACTGGAACGATGGCAGCCAGC
This sequence comes from Epichloe festucae Fl1, assembly GCA_003814445.1. Taxonomy (NCBI): domain Eukaryota; kingdom Fungi; phylum Ascomycota; class Sordariomycetes; order Hypocreales; family Clavicipitaceae; genus Epichloe; species Epichloe festucae. The sequence goes on from CP031390.1 coordinate 2,608,082, forward strand.
ACTGCGGCCACGAGTCGGCATACATTGGTCATGGTGATCAAGAGTGAGCACCGTAGCAATGGCAAGGCTTGTACATAAAAAGTCTTTGAAATGGCCAGTTGGGCTGATGGGATGGACGGGGCTGGCGGGGTGGACGGGATGGATGGAAAAGGCAGGCGCGATCCATCAGTCGTCGGGACGGCCTCAGCAAGCTCCTTATACCTCCTTAAGCGTGTTAAAGCTCGTGGAGTCACGCTAACCAGGGTCTGTATGTATGTATCTCTAGTTTACTTTTATCTAATTGGATACATACAGACCCCTGGCTGGAGCGACGCCACAGCAAAAGAATACGCATTGTATAAGTCATCATTTACTTGTACAATTGACACCTATTTTGCTAGGTCTAGGCAAAGCCTAGATCATCACAACAAACCCTTTAAGATATAATCATTAATGCTAGATTTTGACACAAATCAGGACTAGCGAATCCGGCTCGAAATAAAAACCCGCAATCCCGTCTCTCCTAGGTACGATATCCCCCTGGACCCCGATACCAAGCCCATCTTCCTGCATAATAATTCTCAACAGCTCATGAGAGCAAGACTAATAGCGATGGACATGAACCTGATGAGGCCCAGCGTTACTGGAGATTGATGCAGTTCACGAAGCCGCTCGAAGAAGTGAATCGGAGCTCTGTGTCATGCTTGCTGAAAGGTTAGTAATTTTGCTCTTGACTGGACTTTTACCATCATTCGGATGAACTGGGGCCCAGAATGAATTTAGAGCCCCAACAACCGAACCCCCAGATGAGTGTTTCTTCGTTTACGTCAAAAGACTTCGGGAATCAAGGTTTGTTGACATTTCCATGTCGCCAAGCACGAGCTGAAAACAACCTTTTCAACGTTGCCCATCAGACGCCAGAGGAGAACCGGTCATGGGGGAAAAACGGCTCTACAACGGCCCTAACGCACGCCTCAGTGGATTCTGGCAATCCACTGGGGCGCATACGAGCACGACATGGAGACACGGATTCGTGGGCGACGAGCGTAGGGTATTTGGTATTATGTCAAGCAAGGAACCGTATGTTATGTACTCCGTCGTAATAGTGGTCAGCGAGTTTTCGGGCAGGAGATGGGTGCCTAAGGCAAGAGTTGAGGGGTATATAAAGTTGAGGATATTCACAGCCTCACATCGTAGCCTCAGATATCAGGCATCACTCTCGTCATCCCTTCTTCGTTCGACGATGCAGCTTCCCGCATCGCGTTTGTTATCGCATTTCATCGTAGGCTTCGTTTGAAGACCTAGATTCATTGCTGATAGATTTGAAGCTTATAGTAGCTTCCTCTTTCCCTCTGTTAGATTCCGAATTTTCCACATCATCTTCTCTTCTGATCACTCTTTGCCACCGTCTGCATCCTTCCACATATAACTCCGCTCCCCATTCCTGTCGCAAGGCATACAGGGCATAATGTACGCACAAATTAGTGACCAGTTGGCTGCGCCTCTTTTTTCGTGCAGTAATTCCTCGCTGTCTTGTCCCTTTCTTTTCTTCTCTTCTTCAGCGGCTATCCTCCAAAATGCCGTGAGCACACCTACACCTTTTCCTGTCCCTTGCCTAATGCGAACACATTAAACTAACTATTTGGAAGTTCAGAAATATCAAGAATCCGTGTCACGTGTCACGCGCACGATTGCACCATACATAACGACCCTCAGGGCACAGACTAGCTGAATACATCAACCTTTCCCACAATCGCTCACAGTTTAGAAAAAGAACTCCGGTGGAAACCACACTTGAAGACGGAGTGAACGATTAAACAGAACACGGGAATATGAAGATACTTGCTTAACGCCTAGCGATGAGATATTTGCTTAACAGTTGACAATGGGGGCATAACGATGGACGATGAGATATTTGCTTGACAGTGGACGATAGGGGCATAGCATGATGAGATATTTGCTTGATGGTTTGATAGTTGACGATGAGGGCATCGTCTTTTCATCGGCGGCACCTGTCACGTGTCATGTGCACGATTGCACCATACATAACGCCCCTCAGGGCACAGACTAGCTGAATACATCAACCTTGCCCGCAATCGCTCACAATCCGTGTTACAATATGGCAATCAAAAATACGCCCGCCTGCCAGACAATCGTAAGTTGTCTACGAAACCTATTTAATCAAAGTATGTTAACAAACATGTGTAGCAATACTTCTGACAATAGTGATGTTAGCGATCTGCCTAAAGCTACTGAGACAGTTGAAAAAGTTTAGGGGGCTGAATCAACAATTGCTGCGACCGTTACTGGGCAAATCATAATTACAATTGTACTCGCGCTTAGTATCGTTTGGGGCTTGCGATTGTATTGATTTCTTTCTAAACAGCTCTCATTGTTAGTATCACAGGATACCTACTGGAGTAAGGGTCAATCTAGGTGGTCAGGGAATAGGTATGATTTATCTATTCTAAGCTATTGAGAGAAGGGAAAAGAAGAGATTAAATGGAAGGGATCCTAGTGAGCGATTTATAGGGAAAAGGGCGCTATTAGAAGCCACCTGACAGGGTGTGATGATCTAGGCTTTGCCTAGACCTAGCAATATCTCCTTAGCGGTGGTGCACCTTGTGGGTCTAGGAGCCCCGCAAATTGTATGTATCTCTAGTTTACTTTTATCTAATTGGATACATACAGACCCTAGTTGACGCGACTCCACAAGGTGGACCACCGCTAAGGAGATAGGTGTCAATTGTACTCCGTACAAGTCAATGATAACTTGTACAATGCGTATTCTTTTGTGCTATGGCGCAATTTGATTGGGGTCAAACCCACATGGTGGCGCAGGCACCCGCGATTAGCCCTTAGGGCTTGACAGATCAGGGTATGCCAAGCTAATAATGCTTCCTAAATACAAGAGACCAATTAGAATGTCCATAACACCACGCGCACCCTAGATAGTTGCGGTACCCTAGTTACGGCCCTGAGTGTATACCCTCTTAACTATATGCTTAGGTAGGGCAAGCGTTGCTAGGTCTATATTAGCGTAGAGCTAGTAGTTACTAAACATACTCAGTTTTCTCTCTTCCACTCATTGTCTGTCATCTTTGATGATTCTCAATCACGCCTTGATAGCGATTGGAGCGCCCATGGGCCGCATGGGACTCTTTCTCGGCTCATCCGCCTTGTTCACTCTATATTTGAGCTTGACGCCCATGGCGGCCAGTTCCACGTCAAGGTACTTCAGGGCACCTGGTACAACGACCTGCGTAGTCTCATCACCGCCAACCCAGCAGTTTCCCTGCCCGTCTTCCCAGATGTCGCCCTGGATTTCGGTAAGATCAATACCCTCCGTCTCGTCGAGACGTGTGGCGCAGTTTCGGCACCGCACCGTGCTGGGAGCCCGTTTCTTGCCGAGGGCGAATTGCGTCACGACCGGCTGGACGGAGAGGAAGGATCCGCAGCGTCGACAGATCCACGACTTGGTGTAGTCGGAGCAGTTGAGGAGTCTGTCCTGGAGGAGGAAGGCGGTTCCGTGGGCGAGGAGGGCGTCTCGCTCCATTTCTCCGACACGGATACCACCGCCGCGTTTGCGACCCTTGATGGGTTGGCCAGTCGTGGGGACGACGGGTCCCGTGGTACGCACCTGGTACTTGTCGCTGACCATGTGACGCAGTCGTTGGTAGTAGACGACGCCGATGTAGATGTCTGCACCGAGTTCCTCGCCTGTGGCTCCCGAGTACATGGGCTCGTTGCCGTGGTAGGAATAGCCCGCCTTCATGAGCTGATGGCCAAAGTAATCTGCTGCGGTGTTTTCCTCATTGAATTTGAAGGGAGTGGAATCCTGGGCGACACCGTGAAGGGCGCCGGCTTTACCAGCCAGGGACTCGACGAACATGCCGATGGTCATGCGGGATGGGAAAGCGTGCGGATTGATGATGACGTCTGGCTGGATGCCGGACTCCGAGAAGGGCAGGTCGACGGCGGGCCATTTCTGAGACGCGACACCCTTTTGCCCGTGACGAGAGGAGAACTTGTCACCGATGATAGGGCCTCGTGGGACGCGAAACTTGACGGAGATGGTTTGCAGAGGCTCGTTGCCGGATTCTGCGCCGATAAGACGGACTTCTTCGACAAAACCCGTTTCGCTGTCTTTGTATTTCTCGTAGTGTGTTACACCGTCGAGATTGACGAGGTTGCCGTTGTAGTCTGGTGTGACGGTGTGCCATGCGCAGATCACGTCGCCGTCTTGGATGAGACGACCGACGTGCGGGAGCCCGTCGTTGTCGAGCATGCTCTGGTAGTCGGCGCTGACGTAGCTGTGCGGAGCGAAGCCGAAGGCTTTGGTGACGGATTTGGTTACACGAGTGCGGGAGTCGTCCTTGAGGGAGATCTTCTTGGTCTTGTAGACGGTGCCATGGCCGAAACCTCGCTCATGAGCCGATTTATTCAGAATCATGGCGTCATCCATGTCATAGCCTGTGTAGGAAATGACGGCGACGACGGCGTTCATGCCGTTGGGGAAGTTGTCGAAGCCATATGTGTTGTGGAGAGGGGCGCGAACAATGGGCGTCTGGCCCGTCTGTATTCTGTACGACTTGTTGTCTGTTCGGTAGCGGAGGGCAGCTCCGGGCGTGCCCATGGTTTGTTTACCCATCTGACATTGGTACATGTTACGGGGCGATTGGTTGAAGTCGGAGAAGGGAGTCATGTTGGCGAGGATGGACAACATGTTGGTGGTCGCAAACTCGACATGCGTCGACACGCCAGACTCGATCTCCTGAGGCACTACAGCAATGGACATGTATGGCTGTTCGTAGGGGCCGACATAGTCTTCCTTCTGCAGCGGCAAATACTTGACTGGGCGGACCATTCTGGCTGGCGTCGATGAGATGTAGATGCCTGGGTATGAACCAGCGCGGGATGGAGGCACATAGCCAATCTCGAGTTGCAGCGGCACTCCGTGGGTGCCCTCGACCTTCCAGTATCGAAGGCAGTCTGCTATTCTTAGAGACTCTTTGGGTGTGCACCAACCGAGAATTTTGCCGTCAAGCATGACCACAACGTTCTCGTCCGTGAGCGCCGAAGACGTATCGACAATTCCGAGCTCTCTTGCCAGCGCAGGAATCTTGGACACGTCCACATGGTCGGTCATGATCTTGCACTTGTGGGCCAAGTGGTTCAAAAGACCACAGGGCGAACCATCGGGAGTGTGGACAGGACACATGAACCCCCATGATTCCGGAAGCAACTTTCTGACAGCCGTAGTCTTCAGCTGGGCGAAGAAGGCGCCACGATGCACCATGCGGAAGTGACTGATGAAACGAAGAAAGTTTAGCTTTTCCGCTACAACGGTGAATCCAGCTGTTTGCTGCAGATCCAATCCAGAGGGACTTTGCAAGTTTCCTGTGGACAAGAAGTACTCGAGGGCATTTCCAATGTTCTCATTGGCTTTCCTGAAGATGTTGATGGGAAACTCCTTTTTGAACTCCTCGGATGTGAACGAGGCTGTAGCATTTCGTCGCAGGAAATCTCGCAGAGAGGCACGTACCCCGACGCTAAGGAATTCATCGAATCGTTCCTTCAGAATTTGACCATACAAGAAACCGCCGAGAAGGATTTCTTGGTTCTGCATAGCATCCGGGTTGTCGACTGCGCACTCGCCGGCAGCCAGGGCATACAGCTTACGCGTCATGAACAAGACCATGCGAAACTTGTCATTGTCCTGCTCGTCGGTCACGTTGACATTGCCCAGATGAACCAGAACGATTCTCCTCAAGAATTCGGTACCCACTTCGTAATCTGACATGGTCTCAGAGACACCCAAAACCACTCTGAATTTCTCGCCCAGGTAGGCTCTGGTTTCTGACTTGGTGTAAAGTCCATACGACTTATATGTTCTCAGAAGAACCTCAATCCGATCCGTCAAGAATGTGTTCTCCGCGGCCTTGGAGCCCATGGGTCCCACTAATCCTTCAAAAATCTCGCGGTCGTTGGTCTCAACCAGGGCCTTGAGGATCATGATGACGGGGATCAAGTACTCGTTTTTGCGCCATGAGAAGCGGAATGTAATATTACCGTCGTTCAAGTAATGCAAGACATTTGTTTGCGAAGTTTCGTCGGGTCGGACAGATCGAACAATAATACCGTACGGAGTATAGCCAGCGCCACGGTTTTGGAAACTAGGACGGTTAATAGCCATCGGAAAGTTTCGCTTATTGACCTGTAGCAGTCTGATAATTTTCTCAATCCCGTTGACGATGAAGTATCCACCGAGCTCTTCTGATTCCTCTTTTCGCTGAACCAATTGCTGAGGTGTGTTGTTCTCCAAATGACATCGATTTGACTAAAAACCTCTATGGTCAGTCTAACGCATTCTCAGTATGTCATTCACTCCCTGTACAAAACAAAAACTTACCTTAATCATGATGGGGACCTGCCCCATTTCTCGAATAAACTCAACGGGATCGCCTCCATTGATACTGTACTCAAATGTGACAGAAAGCTTTCCTCTATACGTAACATGCCGTTCTCTGCATTCTGCGGGGAATATTTGTTGATTTCGAGCCATCTTGTTTGACGGCGGGACTTGTGGCTTTTGCAGGTTCACATCTTTGATTCGGATGTGTAGACGATTCTTTCCTTCGGGGCCACTTCGTTCATCGCCATCGAGATATATTTTGGTTCCAATGTCAACCAGGCCGTGCGCGAGAAGTCCAAGCTTTTTATCGTTTCGGATTACACCGTTGAAAGACTCAATGTGCGGATCGACGGCAAGCTGAAGAGCGGGATATGCGGTATGGTCTCTCGGGGGGTTCTGGAAGAGATCCTGGCGACGGAGGGTATGATATTCATGATCCCAGTTGGTATTCGTCGCCGATGGAGCCATGATGGCTTTATGGGTTGCAGCAGCAAGCTTCCGCTTAAGGGTTGTAGAATATATATAAGCAGACAGGCACCCCAGTAAGCAAGCCGGAGAGATTTTGTCGTTATAAATGAAGGCTAGAAGTAGAATTGCGGCTTCAAGCCCGGGATCCGGCAAGTTGAATGCTTGCTACCTCGCTTTCAGTAGCAAGAGTTGAGGCTATACAAAATTTCGGCGACCTGCCCACTAACCGTTATCTACGGCTTATCGCAATTGATAGGGAAAAAAAAAGTCGGCGATAAGCATGATCACGTGGGATATCGATGATCGATAACAGGGGAGATCGCATGTGGATCGGGCGCACAGATCCTGCAGCTGCTGGTGGCGGGCCGCTCCTGCCCTGCAGAAAGTTTGGAAACAACCACCGGTCAGTCAATCAGATTGCGCTGTTACTGGTCTTTAGGAGTTACGATATCATGTCCAATAGCGACGTGTCTCAAACCCATGTCCTCGTACGGAGTATCATCGACTGCTTCCGGGCTTTCGTGTCTCAGAGGGCCGAGATGGCACGATCAATATCAATCGAAGTCTGAGATGGAAGGACTTGACGGAGCATGTCCAGCGGCAAAACATGTATAATAAACTTTAATCTTTCATGTGAGCGGCCTGATTCTGACTGAAGGCGGCCTATGCAACTACAATCAGTGACTTGTGGCCTCGTCACAAACTATAACAAATGATAGCATGGACCAGGGAGAGTAACAAACACATGCATCTACGCAAGCACATGGGTAAGAAGCTCTTCTCGCCTCCTTTCCTACGCTGCCGAACACAAGACGACGCCCTCCAGCACCAAAGCAAACAAGGCACGGCCGTTTATTATTGTAAATTTGTAATGCTGGGCAAACTGGATGGAGTACCTCGCCGCGGTCGGATGTAATGTTTGCATGATGGTTTCCTCTCTGGGATCAAGCGGGGGGTTTGGCTCGAGACTAGCACACACAGTGCCGGTTTTTGTGGCTCGCCCGGTGTAATAGTCATGGATCCTGGGCATTAGTGCGTGTCTGTAATATCTGCGTCCGGAGGGATGAAAGAAGAGAGAGTTCCATTCAACGCAAAGAGCAAATTGTACGTAGTGGTCAAGCGAAATGCTATATGTTAGGCAGTGGTCGCCAAGGCCCCGGTCTCGGAGCGGTAGTCCGTAGAATCGACGTCAAGGTTGAGCATCGCGAGCTATACTCCGTACAGACAAGACGGTGCAACGGTCAACGGCATTTTCCGTGGCCTACGTCCGTACATGAAACGGCTTTCTATCGAGAGAAGATCAACGGGGCGCCAACTGGTCCCCAGATTGCAGACCTGCAGGCGCCTCATCGAAGCTTGTCAGATCAGGTCAAGTCGCCGCACCCAGTCGGCACCACCGGCGGCATCAAGCAAGCAGCGGAAAAAGGCATAGCAAATGAAGCCACAGAACGACAGGGTTGCAACGAGGGCCCCTGCATCGCGTGCGTCGTCGTGGCAGTTTGACCCACCCAGATCATGGTAGAGTACGGGTTGTGGTACGGATCCGTAGGAAAAGGCAAGTTCGGACCTACATGTATGTACGGATTAGAAAAAAAATATGTAAAGAGGAAAAGTGGTCCAGGGCCCACATTAACTCGAGATTATGCGTGTTTGATCCGTATTACTCCGTACCTTTTTCCCCTTTTTCCCAATTACCTCAAGCCATGGTCCAAGCACGAACCGCCCTTTGGTCAATCCTGACTCTGCTGAAGACCTTTCTTGGAACACGCGCTTGCTATAAGTCCATCCCCAGTTGTTTGTTGGTTTTTTTTTTGGTTACCACTTCTTTTGCTCATTGCTCCCGTGGAGTTTACCCCCTGCTTCACTCGGGCTTCTCCCCTGGTTGGGACATTTGCAACTGACCGCGAAAGGTGCGAACTGTACTCATGTAAGGCGAAGGAGTCAAAGCTGAACATTAACGTGATTAACGTCACGTTGGAAAGTACTAGAGCTATGACGGGAAAGCGATGGGTGGGCGTCAAATTCTGCTGTAAGGCGGATTTGTTGCCGCGCCGAGAAATTGCTCTTCCAACAAGTCGTCCCACGTACTCCATAATTAAAGGCGAGCGTGGGAGAGCTAAAGTTGGCAGCATTGCGCCGTACCTCGAGTATACGGTGCATACACTATGTACGTGTATACTTGGTTTGGGGATCCATGGGCCATAAGCCTCGCCCCTCTTACATATATATCTGCGATCAGGCATCGTGAGACGTGAGATGGATATTCAAGATTCAAGAGGGGCCTAAGCCAAGGAAGGGGCATAGTTTGACTCTCAGGTCCTTTTTTCGTTCCCTCATGCTGCAAGTTACTCGGCTGACCTGGATCCAACAAAGTTAGGCTTTTGCCCATTGTTGGTTGCTTTTCCGCTTGAAGTGGCCAGAAGCCTTCCGGCTGAAGTCTTCAAAGTAGAAAGCTTTGGAGTCATTACCACGCCGTCTTCGTTCTTCTTTGAGACATAATCCTTAAGCAGTCTGTCTTCCCATCCCGATTCTGATCTCCCTCTCCGTGTCTCTTTTTCTCCTGCTTTCTCCTCCCTCGCTTCAAAAAAAAAAAAAAAAAAAAAACGTGTCATTTGTCTCCGCATCCACACTTTGTTCTCTTTATTGAGGCGAGCTGGTTAAGTGGCGAGTCACTGAAAATTCGTCCGATGGCATCGCCGCCCAAATCAGCACAGGACGATCCTGGACCTGACGCCGACTACGGACCAGGTCCAGACATGCGAAATAATCATGTTCATCAGCGTCAAGATCACCACACACCATACGAAGCCGCCGGCCAAGACGATCCATTTGCTGGATCTGCGTGTTCTGGATCGAGTCCTGGTTGGAGCCCCCCTCCAGCGGGCGAGTCTATCACTCTGACACCTTCTGTTAGAGACGCAGCTGCTGCGGCAGCTGCGGCCAAAAGAGAAAAGGGTCGTGTCAGGTTTAATAGCAACGCCGCAACAATAAAGCCACTCGTCGCAGTCGACCTTGAACCTTCTGCCAAGGTGCCAGAACGACAAAGTACACCGTCTCCTAGGCTGAGACCATCAATCTTGCGGGCAAACTCCTCTGGATCTGTGACTACCGCCAAGGACTTGAGCACTGAGCTAGAATTGGATACGGAAAAGGTTATTTCGGCCGTAGCTGCTCAAGAGCGAGCTAAGCAGATTGCTGCGAGAGTTCTTCGAGACTCGCCGCCTGGATCTCGAGCGTCATTGGATTCCTTTGCTACAACCGCCAACAGCGGTGGCGATATGCTTTCAAGCGATTCCAATATTCCTTTGCGAAATTTGGAACAGGGAAAGCCCGGAACCGAATATGCCGGTGACAGCCGTACACAAACGCCAGGGAACGAGTCGGATAAGGCGGCTGCGGTGAAGGAGGAGGCTTATGGTCTTGTTCAAGCTCATGCCCAACGATATGGATCAAATACAACCAACAGCCCACCCGCGGATGAGGAGGCTGTCGCCAGCGCTGTACAGGTAACTCCAAGCGACATGAATGGGGGGCTGTACGACGGCGTGTACAATGTACCCCCTCCGCAACAATATCGAGGGAGTGTCCTCTCCCAACTCTTGAAACTCTACAAGCCCACCGACCCCGGCCTGATCGGATCAAGCCATAATCGCAACTGGAGCTCCTCCACTGCTGGGGCCTTTACACCACCCGGGCTAGAATCCGGCACCGTCACGCCGACTCACGGCCGCAGAAAATGGTATGAGCAGAATCGGTCTCAAGAGACACTGGCCAACCTCGTCGAGGCTTCCACCAGACTTGCCAACCCGAACAAGCAGTCCGGAGAACCCAAGAGCCCCGGGAAAAAGCGACCTGCCGCCAAAAGACGAACTAGCAGCGGTCGACTAAGTGCCTACTGGCACAAAGAAGAGGCTCGAATCACTGTCCATATTGCCGAGACCCTGAGTCGCCAGGGATACATCATCAAGCTCTGCCGAGCGCTCATGCTCTACGGTGCGCCAACTCATCGATTGGAGGAATATCTCAGCATGACAGCACGCGTGCTGGAGATTGATGGCCAGTTCTTGTATCTCCCCGGCTGTATGCTTGTCTCCTTTGACGACCGATCTACTCATACGACCGAGGTTCGCATCGTCCGCACCTCTCAAGGGATCGATTTGGGCAAACTCAAAGATGTGCACCAGATATACAAAGAGGTTATGCACGATGTAATTGGCACAGACGATGGCATACGATTGCTCGACGATCTCATGAGCTCTAGAGACAAGTTCAACGCGTGGACCCGCGTCCTTGTCTTCGGCCTCACCAGTGCAACATGCGCGCCGTTCTCTTTCTCCGCCCGGCTCATCGACTTACCTATCGTGTTTTGTTTCGGATGTCTCGTTGGCTTGCTGCAGCTGATCGTGGCGCCCAAGTCCAACATGTACAGCAATGTTTTTGAGGTGACGGCCACGATTATCGTGAGCTTTTTAGCCCGCGCATTTGGAAGCATCAATGGTGGAAATTTGTTTTGTTTTTCGGCACTGGCGCAGGGTGGCATCGTGATGCTGCTTCCTGGATACTCAGTGTGTAAGTCTCGTCTTACTCTTGCGATAATCCATTCCCCCCCCCCTTCCCCCTTCCTTCTCTCCCCTCCCCTTTCTGAGATTGGAAAAGGTTCGCACAATACTGACCTCAAAATCTTCCGTAGTATGCTCAGCGCTCGAGCTCCAGTCCCGCGCCATCGTCCCAGGTTCCATTCGTATCGTCTACGCCATCATCTACTCCCTCCTCCTTGGTTTTGGCATCACGGTCGGCGCCGCCCTCTACGGCCTGTTCGACAGCAACGCCACGTCGGCAACGACCTGCTCCAACCCGATTGCGTCCCTCTACGGCTTCATCTTCGTGCCTGCGTTCGTCCTGTGCATATCCATCCTGTACCAAGCGAAATGGCGGCAGATGCCCGTCATGGTCATCATTGCCTTTACGGGCTACATTGTGAACTTCTTCAGCAGCCAAAAATTCGCGGCGAGCCCACAGCTTGCCAACACCCTCGGCGCTCTGTCGGTCGGGATCCTGGCCAATCTCTATTCAAGACTGCGGCATGGCGTCGCAGCAGCGACCTTGATCCCGGCGATTTTCTCGCAAGTTCCCGGTGGTCTGGCCTCAACGGGGGGTCTCTTGAGCGGACTCAGCACAGCGAACCAGTTGACCAACTCGTCGGTGGTGGTGAACGGGACAAGCACCGTGCGTTTCAATCAGGGAGAGCCCTTGAACCTTGTCGTGTTCAACGTTGCGGCAAGCATGATTCAGATCGCGATTGGTATCGCAGTGGGGTTGTTTCTGAGCGCGGTTGTGATTTACCCGTTTGGCAAGAGGAGGAGCGGACTCTTTAGTTTTTGATCACGTACGAGGGGGGGGGACATTTCTCCATTGTTTCTTCTTGCCTGTACTCTGGTTTTTTTTTTTCTTCCGCCTCATTTTTCTTAAGCATTCTATTTGCATGTCATTCTTCTCAGAATCATTTTACACATGCCATCTTGATCTAGCATAGCAAGCCCTGGGTGTTTGAAACCATCAAGCGAGTACTGAATTTTTTCGTCCGACGCACACATGCCTTACTTTCTGGCAAAAATATATAGCCACGCTTTGTTAATATGCAAACTTTTTTCTTCTCTATTTCATATCCATATTATACTGTCGCCCACCGTGCCTTATAACGTGAACCCGTGGACTCACCTGACATGGCACTGCCTGCATGCGCTGGCGATCCAACCCGCATGCGACACGGGCGTCATCGCGCTCTCGTGTGTGAACGAGTGAGTTGTGTGGTTTTAGTCAGTGGGTGTCGCGGTGGTGCGGTGAGTTGGGCCGTTGGGTGGCGCGCGCGTATCTTCCGTGTGATGGGAATGCAGTCCAGTTCAGTCCAGTCCAGTCCAGTCCAGTCCAAGTCCCAAGTCCAACGCGTTGATCGGCTCAATGATCTCAATGATGGGATCAGTCAGTGCTACGCTGTGCTAGGCGGGTCGGGTCATGCATGGTGCATCAGATGAGGTCTGCTGACTTTCACGGCAGGCACCTCGTCTTATGCACTTCCGACGCACACATGCTTGCGACATCCAGGTCCAGTTTTGAGGGGGGGCGGTTATTATTATTACTACAAGAATCAGCGGGCAGGGGCATGCCATGGCGCTTGCAGACGGACCGATCCAACTAGAATCGAGTTTGCTCTGGTCTGGTCTTTTTTTGCAAGACAGTTGCAAGGAAGGCATGGCACGGGGTCGTCTCCGTCGTCTCCGCCCAGTGACTTGAGTGAGTGCCAGACTGACTGACTGCCTGCCTGCCTGCCTGCCTGCCAGACACACAGCACTGCTACCTAGGTACACCTGGGCAGGTACGGATTACACCCCACAGTATGTACCGTGACAGTGTATGTACCTAGGTACGCCGCACCGCGCCTGGCTTCCATGGTGCCCGCCATCCCGTCAAGAGTGGGGCCTCTGGCTGGCTGGCTGTCTGCTGCGCCGTGCATCAACCCCCAACCAAAAGGCATCAATCCTTCTCGTCCATGCTTCAGATTCAGATTGCTCTACACTGCCGCACGCTGCCCTCTCCCTCTGTCGACAGCGCCGCCCTCTCTTCTCCCAGAACCACTGCGCGTAGCTCAAGCGGCTAAAGGCTTGACGCGATCCGTCGAGGACAACAGACCTGAATCTTGAATACCTGGGTCGACCAGACAGCTTTCAAGAGACAGCTCTCACTTCCTGCTCCGGCACAAAGCCCCACCTTCCTACCGACCGACCTCATTCATTTTGCTTCCTTCTTCGGCCGGCCAGATATCTCTCTGCATCTCTGCTCCCTGCGCCCTGCTCATCCTGCTCATCCTGCTCTCTCGCGTACTCATCGATCCAGTCTTATGCAGTCTCCTACGTCTCTTTCCTTTCCCGCCAGTCTCCCGGGCCGTTGATCGCTCCCCGTGTTCGTGCGCGGCTACCAAGACTCGCTACCGCTAGGCAGAGCTCCCTCAAGGTCTCCATCCCGCTCCATCGCCGTCGCCGTCGCATCGTTGTTGCGAATACCTGCTGTGAAGTCAGAGTACTAGGCACATAATTACCAGCAAGACATGATGACCGGCATATTCAGGAAGGTGTACGATTGGTTGCTGCGGACATTCTGGTAAGTTGCTGGCTGCAGTTCTGTCTCGTAGGGCCGACAACGATATCTGTAAAAGGCATCATCCTGGGCTTGCTATAACGTCAGTATCCCGGCGGGGATAATGCTGACGAGAGCGATATAGGGCAATGGAGATGGAGGTCACGCTCGTTGGCTTGCAGAATGCTGGCAAAACCTCGTTGCTCAGAGTTCTCGCTGTAAGTCTTTGGCGCTTCTTCTTCTTTTCTTACTCAGGCTCGTAGCGGCTAACATATTCTCTCGTAGGGCGGCGAATTTACTCTCGAGTGAGTAACCCCCCTTCTTCCTGGCCGATGAGTGGAGCAACATAAAACGCCTGGGTCGCGTATGCCGGAGCCAGTGCACGCATACACGAATTCGTCAGATTCCGTCCTCAAGCTAGAACAGCGGCTAACCAGGTCTTACCCCATTCAGCTCGATACCGACCGTTGGCTTTAATATGAAACGAGTACAACAAGGCCACGTTTCCTTGAAGTGCTGGGATATAGGCGGTCAGCCCAGATTTCGGACCATGTGGGAGAGATATTGTCGTGGCGTCAACGCCATTGTCTTTATTGTAGACATTGCCGACGTAGATCTCATTCCCCAGGCTAAAGAGGAGCTTCATTCTTTGATGAGCTACCAAACTCTGGCGGGCATTCCTCTCCTCGTACTTGGGAATAAGTCTGATTTGCCCCAGAAGCTTTCCGTTGACGAGTTAATCGACGAGCTGGGTCTGAAGTCGATTCAAGGCCGCGAAGTGTGCTGCTACGGAATCAGTGCCAAGGAAGAAACGAATCTTGATGCGGTCGTGCAGTTTCTCGTAAAATGGGCCAACCGATGATTGAAACACCACTGGCTTCGGCTTGTGTCGGCGTCGGACGCTGAAATGAATTTCTGACGACAGTTATGACCAGTAACGACAAGGACAGGTTGCAGTCTCTTCCCCACGTATTGCCATGCGCAGCTTGGGCATCTTCAAAGTATCACCTCTCGAGTACCACCTCCCTTGATCATCTTGTTCCGCTCTGATGGGTTGGCGATATACGTTTTTCTCTTCTTCTTATGAGGTCATGAATGCAGGTTGTCTGGTAGCACGTAATTCCTAGCGCTTCGGTCGACGTTTGATCCTTTTCGGCTTATCCGTGGTGTTAGGGAGGCATAGCGAACATTCTCGAGTGGGAGTAGAACATGGCATGGGGCTCGGGCCACGCGGTATACAGACACTTGTCCAATGGTTAAATCTTGGGGTTTTTTTTTTTTTTGCAGTCGTCCTCTTTCATTTTCCTGCTTTTCATCTCTTAGGTGTTCGTGTTTTCTCATCAACGACATGCCGTAATGGTGCGTGACAAGCAAAAGCGAGGGAACCTCGGTCCAGATGCGTATCGTCCCGTTCCCCTACCTCGCGCATGTGTCTCCAGCATGTGCCTTGATGGGCAAACGAAACGTGACAAGCGAATTGCCGCTGTGCTCATATGCTACAGCTGGTCGTTTTCATCAAGAGGCTTCGAATTGGTCGAATTGGATGCTTCTCGCTCTGTTGAAGGGGAACTGGAGTAAGACGAAACTGGCGTCGGGATGGAGGGCATGGCTACATTCCCGGTCTGTCCCCTGATCACGAATGCAGCGAGCACGGGGCTGCTGCAGGCAGGAGAGATGGATGATGAATGAGAATAAAATAAAATTAAGTACTGGAGTTAGTCTGAAGGAAAAGAGAGAGAGAGAGAAAGAGAGAATCGATGAGTAGTCCGTAGTCCAGTCCATATACTAGAGGGAGACTGGACTCCCGGCGAGACCGCGATGACTTGTCCAGCCATGCATCCATGCATGCCACTAGCTGGGTGCGTGGTGCTGTCACTGGCACTCACTGCTGTGTTGTCGCTGCACACGGGCCACTTTGATGCGTTGGATGCGTTGGCCAACTCATCACTGCAGCTCTGCCCGCAGCGCCGCAAGGAGAGATGCGTCTGAAGTGGTGCTGGCCTGGTTTGGTCTCGCCTCGTCTGGTTTGCTTATTCCTGGTCTATCATGCCATGCCATGCTCTCCCGCTCCACTTGCCGTTTCTCTTTCCCAAGCGTCCCCATCTGCGTTGCATGTCGTGGGTATCGCATCGAAGCATGGCGTGGTGTGCGCTGGCAAGGCACGCAAGGGTGGGGCACTGGGGTAATAAGGCCTTTTACTCCGTACAAATCCATTCTATTCGAGGCTTGGCGGCTGGCTGGCGACTGGCTGGCGGCTGGCCAGACTACAAGACAGAGCACAGAGCACCTTCCTTGATTCCATGGTGACGGACTGGACTGGACTTGATTGGACAGAAATCAAAAGCTCGCAGCTGTAGAACTGGAACGAATCAACGGACGAGCGCACGCGCATCTGACGGCTGTTGGTTGTTCTCGTTTTCCAGTACGGAGTACAGTCAATCTCCTCTTTCTTTTCCTTGGTGGCCAGGTATTATCATGTATTGTTCGCGCCCCCCTCTTTCATGACTGCCCCGCCTGCCTCTATTGGCCAGGCCGTCGTGGGTGGTGGAGAGCTTGATAGCAAGCTCAATGACTCGATACCAGAACTTCTTTGCAATGTTGCTTAGAATTCGACTCTACTAGCTATCCTGAAATCTGGTTTTTGACGATGACGCACATGTTGCGTCGTCAGACACATTTCTTTGCTCAACTTGGCACAGCAGCAGCGAGTGTTCCAAGAAGCTTCAACTCCCGGCCACTCTCCTGTCCGCTTCCTCCCTGCGACCCGTCCATCAAGTTGAGCCGCACTTCTACATCGGCCAACATGGGCATCAAGACTGACGAGACTTTGAACCGCGGAGATGAGAACAACGCATGGGTCGGTGCCAAGGGCCCTTCGTCACTGGACTTACGGAGTGAGTTAGTTAGTGATGGCGGCCCTGTTAATCTCATTCTTGTGAGTATGCCCGACTAAGATTGCCATGTACAGGCGATGTCGTCACAACACCGACACCGTCCATGTTGGCAGCTGTTCAGACCTGCACTCTTTTGGACGATGTCTTCCGGGAGGACAGGACGACGATGGACCTCGAGGCCCATGTTGCAGCCCTCTCGGGGAAAGAAGCAGGCCTCTTCGTACTCTCTGGAACAATGGGCAATCAACTGGCTTTACGGAGTCTTTTAACGCAACCTCCCCATTCTGTCTTGTGCGACCATCGTGCACACATCATTCAGTATGAGGCTGGCGGGTTCGTCATCCCTTTATGCGCCGCTACTAATATATCTCTACTGATCGAGACTTGTGTCTAGAGTCTCGACACTCACAGGAGCCACGGTAAAGCCAGTTGTTCCCAAGAACGGCACTCACCTCACCCTCGAAGACGTGCAGCAAAACGCTGTGCTCAGTACCGACGTGCATGCTTGTCCAACTCGGGCCATTAGCCTTGAAAACACACTCAACGGTACCATCATGCCCCTGACAGAGGTCAAACGGATCTCCGAGTTTGCCAGAGAGCACGGCATCAAAATGCACTGTGATGGAGCTCGCCTATGGGAAGCCGTCGCTGCGGGGGCTGGCACGCTTCCCGAGTTCTGTGCTCACTTTGACACCGTAAGCCTGTGTCTTTCCAAAGGCCTCGGGGCACCTGTCGGCAGCGTCTTGGTTGGCCCCAGAGCGACTCTGACTCATTCTCGATGGGTTCGCAAATCAATTGGCGGGGGCACGAGGCAACCGGGCTTCATCACTGCTTGTGGCAGGGTAGCAGTTGATGAAACGTTCGGCAAGAAATCCGACGGAAGCGATGGTTGGCTAAAAGCATCGCACGACATGGCCAAGAAAGTCGAAGCCTTGTGGACTGATATGGGAGGCAAGCTCGTTCATCCCGTGCACACAAACATGTGCTGGGTAGATCTTGCCTCGGCCAAGTGCAGCGATGACCGATTCATTCAGCTGAGCAAAGCTGCTGGTCTGAATACGTCAGGCGGAAGACTGGTCACACACTACCAAATCGCCCAGAATGGAGATGATGTCCTTTGGCGACTACGAGGCGTTTTTAAACAGGTATTTGAAGCGCCTGAAGAGCTCCAGCCTGAAGTGGGTGTCAGAGGTATGTACGACAAGGTATGAGGTCGGAAGGAATATACGTCCGTCAAGCCAACATACATGCGTTTCATCTCATAACAAATGGCCGAGTGATGCCAAGTTTCGTTTCCTACTGGACTATGCTATGTGCATCTGCACGTCAACTCAAGTGCCAACTGTTTCGCAGAATCGTTCGGTGTTCGACTGCCTTCCGAGGTCCGGTTGCTCCTTCCACTTGTGTGACTTGAAGTCGCTTCTTCCCTCTCATTATTCACTGGCAGTCCCGAAATTGCTTACGAATCTCACACTGCCACTCTTACTTGACCACGACCAATTTCTCTGTATCATGATTCATTGTCGGATTTCCCTTCTTGCGATTTGCCACACGTTATATGCCAAAGACTTTCCCACCATATCCCGCCGATCTTCTCCTCGACTCTACCCAAATTGCTTCGAGCGCCCACCATTTCCCCAACGCATGCGGCTTATGTCCTGACCAGACTGATATCGTAACAAGCGAGGGACTTCTTCGCCATGTTTTCCCGACGCCACAAACCTACGAACTGGTGTCTTGCCTTGATTGTTTTGCAATGTCTTGCAGTCAGTAGTCGCCCGTACGATTTTGGGGCTGATGTAAGGAGACTCACCCGTCGAGATGACACGCCCGGTCCCATAGTCGTTCGTCGTCTCCCAACACCACCTAATGGCACGCTTCCGATGAGAATGGAAGTGCGGTCCATGAGAGATGACAAGTATAAGTGGGATCTTTTTATCCTGTCATTGAGCATGTTTCAATACGCCGACCAAGATGATCTCCTCTCTTGGTACCAAATTGCTGGTAAGTCGGCTTATGATGCAGGAAATGCTTCCCGGGATTTTCTTTCCTGACACGACATCCATGTCAAGGTATACACGGCGTTCCTTTCACAACATGGAATGGTGTAGAGCCGCTTCCTGGGGCTAAAAAGTCAGGTTACTGTACACATAGCTCCGTGCTGTTCCCGATGTGGCATCGGCCGTATCTGGCCTTGTTTGAGGTAATTGCACCATACCAAGTATAAACACACAAGACTGCTGGAGATTGACGAGGGAAACAGCAGCAGATGTACAAGATGGCCAATGCGATTGCTCTCATGTTCACCAACACCACCCAGCGTCAGCTATACCAGCAAGCCGCGGCCGATTTCAGGCTTCCATACTGGGACTGGTCTCTCGAAGCGCCAAAGGGCGAGACACATCTGCCGGATGTCTTCTGGAGTCCTGTCATACAGCAGTTCGGACCCAACGGCCTGCAAAACATAAAGAATCCTTTATATTCCTATCATTTTCACCCCCTTGACCAAGAAGCATTGATATGGAATCCGGTGAGTTTGCCTTCGTTTGAACTTTAAAGTTCTAGCTGAAGTGGTGAAAATAGTTGAAACAATGGAACGAAACCAAACGAGCGCCGAATACCACATTGAGCATTGTCAATCCTCCGTCAAACAACCAAGAGGCGAACGCGGCTTTGCTGTCGAAGCTGTCTGAAATCCAACAGCGGCTCTACATCCTTTACTCCAATTGCCACGACTTTAACGAGTTCAGTAATAAGGCATGGGCTGCGTCACAAGGCCGATCACAGCTTGACTCTATCGAAGCGATACACGATGTAATCCACATTTATGGAGGATCAAAGGGGCATTTGACTTATGTGCCCCTTTCGTCTTTTGACCCCTTATTTCTTCTACATCATACTATGACTGATCGGCTTGTGGCCATCTGGCAAATACTAAATCCAGATGCTTGGATCACTCCAATGGCAGCTGGAGAAGACAGCTTCACGTTCTTGAAGGGCGCAATGCAATCATCTGAATCGCCTTTGACGCCATTTTTCGCATCTGAAAATGGGACTTTTTGGACTTCCGACACGGCTAGGAGCACGGACGCGTTTGGATACGCATATCCTGACACATTTGCGCCGTCGATGTCCAACCAAGATCTTGCCAAGGAATTGAAACGTAAAATCAATACATGGTATGGTTCGTCAAGCCCAGCGGGACTGCTTGCCAAGTCGGCCCAATCTGCGTCTATACCCTGGCAACCTTATCAAGAATCCTGGCCAGACGATGAGCACGCCAGCTTCAGACCCAACACCCCCCCATACAACCAAAACTACCCTGAAGCATCCCTCATTGTTCAACAGAATCACTATACCGAGTGGCTAGCAAATGTGCGTCTCAACGTAGAAGCTCTTGATGGATCGTTCGTTATTCACTTCTTCCTGGGGAATCCTCCAATATCCGAGAAAGATTGGCACTCGGCACCAAACCTGGTTGGTTCCGTTGCCATATTCGCCATGAACCGAACGACTGGATCTGAGTCGAAGATATCTGGCACAGTTCCTCTGACATCGGCGATTATGGAGAGCGTAGCGGCCAAGAAAGTGAAAAACTTGTCGCCGCAGTTTGTTCAGCCATTTCTCGCCCAAAATTTAAACTTTGCTGTACAGTCCAGCAACGATTTGCGGATCGAGCCCGGGATGGTGGAAGGCCTGTCCATATTGGTAGTCAGCGCAGATGTCCAGGTACCAAAAGAAGTATCAGAGCTGCCTTTTTGGGGCCCTCATGTAGAAAGGCTCGAGCTTTGGGGTTGAGACCTGCTTGACCGTTGAAATTATATGGCACGCACCGCCATTTCGGCTTTTATCGTTGGAGGCGTTGGCATGAAGAAGACGCGAAGGGCATACATAGGAGCATGGGCTGCCATTTTACTGTGAGATAGATTTAACGTAAGTCTGAATGAATCTCCGTCAGTGTGACATGACAACCTGTCGGATTTGACATGTTGTGAAGGGAGGAGTGCGACTTGGAGTCTCATCTTGAGGCGAGAAATTCCCAGGATGTCTCATGCACGCACGATGACCTCTACAGCATACTTGAGACTTTGATTGATCCAGTCTGATGCCTGATGCGTATCCCACCAGAGACAACGCAGCAGAGCATCCGTTGCATCAACATGTATACCCATCAGATGAATGCGCTCATGATCAATCCCAACTCCGATATTCCATGTCGGTAGAATAATGGCAATCGGAGGCTCCTTCTGGGCAGGCCGGACTTCTAGATACTTGAATTCGTCTGACAGTCTAATAAGTCACATCTCCCCCTTTCTCGCCACACGGACACGGATGAAGCAAAATTGCATCCATCTCAGTTTTTAATTTTTAAAACCCCTCCCTGCGCTGGCCGATGCTCTACTCGTCATAAGAGCAATTCTGTCATATCACCTTGGACAACCACCAGCTTCTACATGTCCGAGCTGAACGCCAACTACCATACCAGCTTTCCCTCCCTCCCTCTCTTCTACAATAGTCCAAACAGTCCGCTTCGCGGGAATGAAATACCGTCCAACGCCCATACTATGTGAATGCGCCTGCCCATGAACCCCGAGTCATGCCGTCTGCCTCTAACCGAGCATGTCATCTACTTGCGTATAATGAATGACAACACCCTCGTTGCCCCCAGAATGTCTCATCCGTCCGAGCACATCGATACCGTCTCGTACATACAACACGCCACGACTGCGCAATGTACACGTTCAACCACCCACTTGCCCAAGGTTCAAGTTCGGCATGTGCTTTGCGAAACGAGACCAATGCTTCATGTATATATATACAGCTGTTTTCTTCTCCTCCTTCTTCTTCTTATGAGCGGCCATCCCATCCATTCCCAATCACCTTCTCTTCTGTTTTAGTCATGAAATTGTATGACACATGTGCCATTGCGTGCGCTCGTCTATAGCGGCTTGGTATTTCCACTCTGCTGCTGCTTTGGTTTCTACACTTTGTACGTTGTTGATGATTCATTTCCAAATTGTGAATGTAAACAAGTCTCCCAATTTCGTTACGCACCGGCGGTGGCCGACTTTTGCAACATGACTTCGCGCGCATAAAATTCAACCAACATGGTGGCATATGCCTCCAGATCTTCCACGGGTACAGCCAGACGGAAGTCGTTCAGGACCAAGAACTGAATCTCCAAATGGTTGAGCTCGGCTAGGGGAAGACCTCCAACCTAAGACGAAGGGCATCAGTATCATTGTTTCTCCCAACTAAACATTGGACGAAAACGGGGCGGTAAACAAACCTTGGCGTATCGGGAATTTGTGTAAAAAACATCAGAGAAGAACTTGCTCGCACAAGTAACGCCGGAAATGATTAACCTGTGAATATTAAAACTATCAACCACAAAATATGTCGCTGGATTCACGATCACCGCCGCTTGCTCATCCGTAGTTGCTACCACGCCAGAATTGTCGTCTCGTCCTGCTGCTGCTTTCGGAGAGTCAACCATCTCGTCGTCGTCGTCGTCGTCGTCTTCATCATCGTCTGCCAGGTCAGAATCGCTCTCATCGGACTCGTGGGCGTTGTCGCGCATAGTAGTATCTCTCTGCGATGCGCTGGGAGGAATTGGTTGGGAGTGAGAAGCCGGTCCACTGCTACTTTGCTCGCCCCTCATGACCATTTCATTGACCCGCTCCGTCATGCGGTCGAAATAGACCAGCAAACTAAGAAAAACCTCGTATGTTGTTGGACAGTACTTGTGTATGCGGGAAAGGTAGCTGAGTATCGTAATGGCGGGCACGTTCTTGCCATGGAAGGCAAGTACCGAGTGGTTCAATGGACTCATGTGAGAGCCAGAGTCGCTGGACTGATTCGCTTGCTGTTGATGGGCAACATTCCGCTGCATCGCATCATGCTGCAAGTCGTTTGTGGTGGTGATTTTGGTGAGTAGGGCAGCGACCATTTCAATCACGTCAGCAATAGGCATGCCGCTTATTTCATATTTGATCTGGTTTCCTGAGTCTAGGGACGTTGAGTTATTCCATCCTAGCATCTTGGCATCCGCCAAGCTTTGCATATGTGCCAAGTCTCGAACATGGACGACGGTTTGCTGTGACTCTTGCGATGTCTGTTGCGTGGGGGGTGATTCGACATGGTCAAAAGACGACGACGATGCTAGGGAGGAACCGGGCAGGTGGAAGCTTTGGCTTTGGCTGGACGGGGGTGATGGTTGCTGTAGGCGCGCGTCGGCATTCATTGAAGTTGAGACATTGCGCAGAGTCTGATAGGGTGCAGGAGCAACTTCTCCAGTCTGTGACGCCATCGATGCACCGTTTGCATCGTCAGCCGGCGAAACACTATCAGTCACTTGAGGTGAAGACGACGGCGGCGGGGAAGGCAACTTGAGAGGCACCCCGCCGGTTGGTGTAGTGTCTGCGGCGGCAGTTTCGACCGTACGAGTCTTGTCAGAGGGAAAGCGCGGGGCTTCGCCAGATGAGTTTCGCGGGTTGACTCTCGAAACCTCACTACTATCGCCACGTCGTGATGTCAAAGCCGCAGATGCGCGCGGTCTGCTCGAGGAGCGGCGGTGCGGGGAGTCTCGGGGCTGCGTCCGGGAGTGGGAGTGGGAGTGGGATCCCTGGCGCTGAGGGGAATACTTGTGATGTTGCTGCTGCTGCTGCTGCTGCTGCTGCTGCTGCTGCTGCTGCTGCTGCTGTCGTTGGTTCTGCCGTGATGACGAAGGGCTGACAATCATGTCATGGAATCGAGATAAGTCAGGTACCAAGTCGCCAACT
This sequence comes from Epichloe festucae Fl1, assembly GCA_003814445.1. Taxonomy (NCBI): domain Eukaryota; kingdom Fungi; phylum Ascomycota; class Sordariomycetes; order Hypocreales; family Clavicipitaceae; genus Epichloe; species Epichloe festucae. The sequence goes on from CP031390.1 coordinate 2,631,751, forward strand.
AGAGCGGCCATCGCATCGTAACAGTAAAATAATCAGTCGACGTAAATTTAGGTGGGCGGGTACTCGGTAGACAAGGTGCGAAACGAACGAATGTTGAATCACGCCTTGGAGTTCAGGCAAGATGCGCTGGCAAGAACAGTACAATTCATTAGCGCGTAAAAGTTGAGATGTAGGCAGCAGATTACATCAAGAAGAAGAAAAAAAGGGCCAAAGTCTGGAGAGGCAAAAAAAGAATGGCAAAACGATGCAGATTTCCAGAATTCGGATGATGAGGGAGGGAGAGGGAGAGATGGAGAGAGAGAGCACACCGTGGCAGGCAAAGTACACTGTCACTGTATGTACAGGCAGGCCGCAGGCAGACAGGCCAAGCGGTCACAATGTGACAGGTACAGGCGGAGTTACAGGCGGTGCGGGTGCTATAGCCTATAGTGGACCGACCCGTCTCCATATGTTGAAGTCGAGTCATGGAAGTGCCAAAAAAAAAAAGAAGCAATTCTTCGGTGCGTAGACATCGTGCGAGAACATGGCATAATACAAAGTGTGGCAGAGACCAGACTTAGCTCCTCAAGAGAACCAACGTACACGATAAGACTAGACTAGACTAGACAAGACAATAGACCATGCTGCGTTTTCGCCAAGTACTGTTTGTTGTCAAGCCAGAAAGGCGTCTGTGAAAGAGCTTGCGGTCGGAATACCATTGGAAAGAAACAGGATCCGTCAACACCGTCAAGTTGACGCAAATGTTGAGATGTATCAATGTTGGAGTTGAACGTTGCTCGACTCCAGAGACATGAAAAGGGAGTGCGCGCCAGAGCGCCAGAGCGCCAGAGCGTCAGAGGACCGGCCATTGATTCGTGATTCGTGGCACGGCGTGTCCGGAAGGGGGGGGGGGCCCATCAGGTATTAGAGACGGACCATGTTCCCGGAAGACTGAAGTACAACTTACAAGTAGGCGGGACGAACGTACAATCGTGGCCAAGGCATGTGGCACGTGGGGTGAGCCCGCATGCTTTGATATCACAGCGACCTCATTGACGCGACTGAATCTACGGGGCGGCTGGGAAAGTTGTCGTTTCACCTCCGAGGTCGTACGAATGGCGCGAGAAGACCACCGACTGGTGTTGTGAGCTGCAGGAGAACGCGAGACTTGTTCTCATGGGATTCGCTCACCGCCATATCTCGCGATGCCAGCTTTGTGGTGTTGTCACCCGTGTCAGGGCTGGATTGGATGCCAGGCCCTTGAGGCCCGCCCCGTTCCTCCCCATCGCTGATCCTCGTTCTTGTTCGAGTGATTCATTGCTGTCGTGTCTGTTCATAAGAAAAGCTACGCAGTCATTTGAAATCCCTTGTACCATTTCTCCACCTATATTATATTATACAGAAAGCGCCGACTCTGTGTAAGCATTCATTTTTCATCCTCCAACTACCTACCTACCACACACACCGAACTTCTAACCTCTAGTCGTGTCGAACCTTGTAATCAGAGTCCGGCAGGTACAAATGTCGGTCAGCGCCCTCCTTTGTCAGCACCACCATGCGGATAACACCACCAGAACTGCCATCCCACTTGATCGCCTCTCTCAAGGCACCCTTGACAAAGTCAACTGCCTCGGCCTTCTCCATGCCTTCTTTCCAGTTGGCATCGCAGTAACCGTAGATATATGTCGAACCAGAGCCGCCAATTGCATAGGCCTGCTTGTGCAACGAACCGCCGAGAGGAATCGAATAAACCTGGCCGCCAAATCGCTCATCCCATCCAGCAATGATCAAGCCAGCTCTGGTAGAGAGTCATGTTAGCATCGGTGAAGACGTGTCCGGAACGCAAGCCAAGACACTGCCTCGGGTGACAAATATGATGCAACGTACGATAATCTGTCCTTGTTGGAGTAGCAAATCTCTTGGAGGATGGAGGCAGCCGTCTGCGTCATCGGGGGTTTCCCGCTTTGCATGGCAAACAAGCCAAGCTGGTACTGGACTATATCAGCGACAGCTTGAGTGTCAGCTGCTGAGCCAGATCGGCAACACCAGATGGTGTCATGTACTCTCGTCAGTTTGTCGGTGACTCGGTTTGCGATATAAGCGCCAGTCGTGGTTCGAGAGTCGGCGCCTGTAGTCTACAGTCAGACCGGAATCGTTCCCCCATGTTTCTCTCTCAAGAGAAGCTTCATTGCTACAGCATACCGAGAATGACACCGTCTTTGAAAGTGACCGCCATACTATTACAACATCAGATGGTGCGCCGTGGTCGCTTTCTCGTGCAAGGATTCCTACATGGACGTTCCCAAGCTAGACATCCGTTAGTTCAAGTGTCATTGTGTGAATGAAATCGTAGCCAGTGGAGTGGGCTTACTTCACTTCTCCCTTCTTGAGGCGATCCATGTCAACATGGATGCCATCTGTGCAATGCCTCAGTTTCAATGGTCCTATTGCGGGCATAATGCTCCCCTTGGCTCGAAGCTCACCTTCATTCAGAACTCCTTTTTGTCCGAACTCCATGATGACTGATGCGAAGTCACCGAGTGTGTTTGTTTCGTGCTGTGAAGGTGCCTACATAAGGTCTGGTCGGCTCAGAAGGGACGTATTGTAGCTCAGGCAGCTCTGGGTACGCGCAGCCGCGCCAAATGCAGGCCCAAGTCCGTGCACGCGGTCTCGCACGTGACCGGTATCGTCACACAAATTCGAAATTAGAGGCTTCATTTGACTAATGAAACATGCACGTGTGTGCTGCCTCTCCTCAAGTTAGTGTTTAGAGCATGTCACGCCCTTCCTTGTTCTCTCTCACATGGTAAACCGCCTTATTTTAAAGGAAAATACAATAAAGGGAATTTTGGACATGTACGGGCCGAGATTTGTCCACACGCGCCGCCACCGGGTGTTGCCCGCCCTACGCTTGTCCTGTCCCTGGACACAAGGAGTTCCTTGTGTTCCCAATGATTACATGTCAAAATTATTGAGTAAGGCTAGTAAAAATAGTCCACGTGGCTATGCTCTTTATTAAAATCAAAGAATACATCTTCTATATAGAGCTTATTGAGAAGATATGTAAGTAAGTTCTAAAGACAAATCAGGGAAAGCGGCGGATGCATATTTAATTTTCCATGGATGCGCGTTTAGTTATTATTATCCGGGGAGCGTGAAAATCTCGCCGTATCTGTAACCCATAACCTGACGGTTCGACCCGAAAAAGGCTTCATGTTGGGGATATGTTTTACCGAATGCGCGGCTAAGAAGACCGTTTCACAGAGTACTGTGTCCCTAAGGGTCTTAAGAGTGACCCAAACGGCCCTATCCAACGTGTTAAACAAGAGTACTTCTTGACATAGAACTCCGTGTACAATCCGTCCGTTGCGGCTCGCCCATTGACCAGTCGCGGTGAGTACAAAGCCCATAGTGACTCCAAGACAATTCAGCCCAAAGTTCATACTAGCGGGATTCAGAGGAAGTTTCGTGTCGAGGTAGCTGGTCACGCGTTTTGCGAGGGACTTGAATTCTGGCTCTTGTCTATAAGAGAAAAGAGAATCATGTAAGCCAGACGGAAATCTAAATCAGGATTTTAACGTGTTCAACGTACGTACCTGGTAGTTTTAATAGAAACGTCCTGCAAGTCGCGTTGAAAATCAGACACAGAGACATGGTCCTGCTTATGAAATTCCTCAATAGGTGGGGTTGCGAGTGCTATGGCGCTTGCAAAGAAGCCGAGAGCAATGAGCAATTTCATTTTGATGTTGGATATGGCTTTGGATAGGGCCTTCAACGGGCCAGGATAATGAAGTTAAGAGTCAAACACAAGGATGGCTATGTTTCATGTTCTACGTGAAAAGAGTCTTGCGGGGACTGACTTTATATATCCTTGATGCTAATTCGTATAGCGAGAGATAATAACATCAGCCAGACTATAATATGAGTGTTTGAACGGACTATTATGCGTGTTTAGAGGCCCTCGGCTGAGAATGCCTAAAATCAACGGCTAAAATTGACGGCGACATTGATGGTTAAATTGGCGGCTCAATTGGCGAGCAAAAAAAAGCAAAGGCACCGCATCTTCCCTGGGCGAAAACAAAGCGATCGTGTCATACTCAGCAGTACGCAGGACTAAAAGTTAAGAATTAACGACCGTGTATGACAATCGTCTTGACGTGAGTCGCGGCTTGTGGTTTTTTTTATTATAAACAGCATGCACCGATGCATCTGCATCAAGATTGCATGGCTGAGCGCCCTAGGCACGAACCTGTAGCCCCGAAAATCTGCAACAGAGTGAACATGATGTCATTTCATAAAAGTACATTCTAAAGTTACATTGACAAACAATATGTACTATGAAGGATCCGCGGCGGCTACCTCGCGCGTCTGTTTCTTCCATCCGTTCAATTCAAGAACCGGCGCATCCCCATCCACCCCCCTCTCTTCTCCTCGTCGTGTTTACCCTTGTCCTTCTCGTCATCACCGCACCCGCAGTCATAAAAGTCTCCAATCTTGTTGCAGTCGAATTGCGGCTTGCCCAATCTCTTATTCACCATGTTATGCGAGGCACACAACCATCCCGCAGCGGCGTTGCGGCTGCTCGTCTGAGGCGGGTACTTTTCCAGCATCTCGCGGAAGTGGCGAGCACAATCGCCGCAGGGGTATAGTCTTGCGAGCAGGTGGAAGAAGGACTCGAGAGTTTTTCGATCGCTCTCGGATGGCTTGTCGGGGAATCGGGCGACCATTGTGTGCAGGAACTTCCACGTCGCCCGTCCGAGTTCCGCTCTACCATGTGCATTCGTCAGTGTCCGGGACGGGAACCATTATGTAGGGGCAGCAACGAACGGCAAGGTCATGGGAGTGAATCCAACGTACTTGAGAGTCGCGTTCTCCAGTCTAGGTGCTATGGAATCGCCTGCAGATAGGCTCGGGATCGCATCGAGGTCGATGGCGAAATCGGATTTAGGTTCGGGTGGTGGCGCTGCCGTTGACTTTTGGCCCGCAGGTTTACGGGCTTGGTGAGCATCCCGACCGGCGCTCAACGGTGCGGCGTGTCGGATGGGCGATGAGCCGCCGGATAAGAGGTAGGTCATGCTGAAGAAGACGACGACAGCGAGAAGCACCGTCAGGGTGAGATGTTGTCGGCGCGCCATGGCTGGGCGGCAGGATGAACGGACGGGTGCAATTCCAGGTCTGGGGGTCTCTGGTGCTTGGTTGCCGCGACACACAAAACATGCAAACGAGGTGAGGAATCACGCCTGGCGCCAAGGCTGGGGCACTAAAGCTGGGGGGCACTTGAGCACCCCCTGGGCGGCAGAATATGCCCCTTGAGTCCTTGACGGCCGGCGGTCATTGCATGTGATCAACCGTCAAAAGCCGCTGCGCTACCCTATACATATTTTTTTTTTTTTTTTCAAAAATCGCAATCTTAAACCCCAAAACTATAAAGTCCAACTCACAAAGATCTATGGACACGGTATTGCCATGGTCCGATCCAAACATGGTCCCCGAACATGGGAAGCTAGTTTCCCATATAAAAGGACTTTTGGAAGGCACTCCTGTAGAAGAAGCTCAGGTTCAAGTTCAGAAGTGACGCAGCCTCTATGTCACGAAACGCCAACTTGGCATTCCAATGCACGGCGTTTCGGTCTGAACATCATTCATGACAATGACGAAATGCTCACGCATGTCCTCTCTCAAAGGGTCCAATCTACGCGTCGTTGTCCCATCGTCATTCCTGTCAATGGCAGACTTCACGGGAGTGCCAGAGGAGAGAGAATATGTAGAAGCAGCGAGAGACGTGTCTCAGCCATTGCATTGTGTACGCGGGAAACGCGGGAAAGACGGGAACGACTCACGTCAGCGATGCTGTGTGAACTTGTCGCCCAAGGCCTTTATTCAATCCTACGACGGGCCAGAGAATCCCCCCCCGAAAGACCCGAAAGAAGCTTTTCTCTGCCCTTTTCTCGCTCTCAACAAGCCTCGGATGCGTGTCCTCGCTTTGGAAGGCACGAACTGGCCTGGACCCCAACCTGTGGTCTGTCACATACCGACTGACCTGTCATATCACATGGTACTCACTCCATCGCATGGCTATGCTGAATTGGAAGAGATTTCTGTCCAAGACAAGCACCTGGGCTAGTACACGCTAAATCCTGCACTGTTGTTCAACTGCCGGGTATTATCGTGCGTGCGGTCGGAAACAGAATGAAGCACTTGCTCCAGTCTGAACGATCTGGAGTACGGTCCGTACTGTAGATGGACTGTGCAATTTGCGGAGTATAGATCCGTATGTAATGCATTTTGTTGGGTACAATACTCCGTACAAGAGTGGCGCTGCAGAAGCCCTGACTCCTTGTACTCGGCACGGAACGAATTATTATTATTAACATCTCATCGAGGCCAGACGAATCGCTGCCACAAAGGTGTGGCTGATCAGAAGCATGGGATCAACCTGAAGTACGGAGTAACCAACGACGATCATCTGCTGAACTTGGCTACCCCTGACAGATGGAAAGGGGGACAGTCCTTTGGAGGACTTTCCAGACGAGACGAAGCAAAGAGATCAGAAGCCGGCAAGTGGAGTTGTCCAAGTAGTACCCGTTCTTTTTCTTTCTTCTTTTTTACACAAGTGGAATAAACTCGTGGGAACAAGGCCGAGCTAGTATCGCTGGTAACGGAACCATCCCCATCCCATTTCCCGTGCCATAGCGGAGGTGGCACATCATCCTACGGAGTAATACCGAGTAGTTTACAATAACATGAATCTTATTGGTCGCACGGGTTATGGTAGTTGACGACTTGGCGTGATGCTTGTTGACAATACCTAACAATAGATTGCCGTCCTTTGTGTGATAAGCGAAACCCTCTATGTAAACAGGCCACAGCATTTTCTAAGAGATACATGGTGGCGATGCCTCATAAAGTCTCTTCGGAGCCAATCATTTCGTAGCTGGGATCACATTGGGATTGTTTATTTGTTGACCTTGGTAGAACAACGCGATGTGGTAGGTGCGGGAGGGGCCAATGATCATGCCTCTCTATCCCTGATGAGGTCTCCTCTGTGGCGTTGAAGTGCTGGTGCTATTATTAACTAGCTTCAGGCACAAACCACGCGAACCCAGAATAACTGGGGGGTGAGCTTTCATCGCTTGGAAGCTACCAAGGTGGTGAGCCGGCATCACGGCTGAGCAAGGTCCATGTCTACATGTAATGTCGCGAAGCCAAGCCTTGCGGACAGACTCATGTCGCACCACTGCACTGACCAGGACTGGGAGAGTGACGTGCCACTGGGTGGACTCTGAAACTCCCGCTCGTTGATGATAAGACTTGAGCTGATAATCCCGTCCGCGACTGCCTGGTCGGTCCGCCAAGAAGAGAACAAAATTTCCGGCACAAAATTGCTGACGCCGAGCCGCAGTGCGTTTGCACAGTGCAGGACGTAATTTCCACAAGCGTCAGGATCTCAGACTATCAGGATTCGGAAGTGCTCACTCCCTCCTGAGTTGGGCTTCTGGAAATGACGAGAAATCGCGAGTTTCTCTCGGCTGCTGCTGGCCTGTCTGGTAATACTGGTATTATGTATTAGGAACAGTTTCGATGGCTTGGAGCTGGAGTTGTTCTCGTTCGCGACCTTCCATTGTGCATTCTCAACGAAGAAAGGGGGCGGTGGCGGTGGGAGAAGGATGCATGAGCGAATTGCAAGGAAGGAGCAGCCACCTTCACAATGCGCCATCCCTTCTGCCCTTCCACACCAGTCCACACCAGTCCACACCAGCCCCAGTAAAAGAAGGTAGTGCAGAACTGCCCCTCTCGTGTCTGGTACACATAATGCAGTACTTGGAGGGTGTAGCTTGATGTTATGCCCAGATTTCGCTTGGTACCTCATCATCTCTGCAAACTTGTGGTGCTCATGCATTCCTAAGACCGGACTGGGGTATTAGTAGCTGGGGTATCAGTAGTCTGTCTGACTGGTCACCTCGACGCGTTTACATAAGCCCCCAGTGGGCCCTCATGCCAGGGAAGATGCGTTGACCAATGGATAAAATGTCATCAACCAATGTCATCAACCAAATGCCGACTGCACATCACGCGGTTGTACGCGGTTGTACGCGGTTGTACGCGGTCTATGTAGGAACTTGTAGACACAATATTACAGTGCGGGTCACAGTTGGATGAGATGCGCCAGCTTCACACAATTTTGCAAGTTGAGCACCTCTCCCGGAATTGGCAATAATCAACCAGAAGAAAGATTCGACATGATGCAACGGTCGCCGCGATAGGTTTAATGGCGCACTGACAATGATAGCACTGGCCGGCCGCCTGTTGGGCGAGAAGGCAAAAGGGCACGGTGGCACGGCACGGCACCGCCAGCCCACGCCCGTCCATGCCCACGCCCCATACCCATACCCATGTCCATGCCCATGTCCGTGATCCGACTAATGACAACTACTTTGTAGTGCGAGTGCAATCTGCTTTGAGAAGACTATCATAGCGAGCGAGCAGCGAGCAGCGTGCCGGTCAGCCCCCCAGCACGTCCAATGTGTCTTTGTGTGGACCCACCGCGTTGAATGCTGGCAACCTCCACCAGCCCCACTGCATTGTGCTCCCACTACGGACGTATGTAGTCCGTATGTACATGCGGATTGATGAATGCTGGCTCATTTTCGCTCCAGCGCGCTAGCACGCTGCGGGCGGCTGCGTCTTCTCAACGGCCGTGGTTCAACGCCCTGTGCTTGCGAGTGCTTGTGAGTGCTTGTGCCTTGTTCTGTTTGGTCTTGTGGCACACTGTGCTGCGCTGCGCTGGTGCTTCAGGAGACCCAGACCAGGCCAGATCAGACCGGACGACCAGAACCAGATGGATGGATGGTGGCACTCCGTCTGGCGGTACCACCACCAGACGCATCGGTGCTCCCTCCCGTCAGAGTGCAAGTTTTTTTTGGTCTCCTGCCTGGCCGCCTTTGCCATTATTTCCCCATCCACCCACGCCCCTCGCCCTGTCGTGTTTCCATTCTCCGCCGCCCATTCCCCCCCCCCCGGTCTCTGTGGTGCGTCCTTGCGCTTCAACACATCTTCTTACTCGCGCCCCTTGACCTTCTTTTCCCTCCTCCTTCATCCCCAAGCCCTCCCGACCCGTCACCCGCGCTTCCCAGGCGACGACGTCTCCTTGCGATCCTCGACAACCTTGCGCTTTTCGTCGCGCGTTCAATCCTTTAAACTCATTCTACTCCATCGAGAGTTTGTTGGTGTCCTGGAGGCACAGGGAGACAAATGCACGTTGACGACTGACCGCTGTCTTCGACGCAACCCCGACGCTTGACCTCAGGACAAACGCTGTCACGGACGAATTTCGCCATCTCGGTTGCTTTGCATGTTTGGACGAGTTTGATATCGTCTAGTCGCTCCTTTATCCTCGCTCTGCAACATTGTCTATCATTACTGCTTCTTCGCCAATATACATATTATCGTTTGCTTGGAAATAGACGTGAGTGGCCCTGACACCTCTCTCGAATCGAGGTCATAATTTAGCTTGGCTGGACTGGCCGGATAGAAATCACAAGCATAGCGTACTTGCCATGCATGCCACTGTCAATGATGTCTTGCAACACGGGGCTACTTTGTATCTCGAAGTCGATTGCCAAGACCTCCACCCGAGCAACCAAGACACGAAAAACAAGGATAGCCACTAACTGACAGTTGCAGAATACACTCATTGGCACTTGCGTCAAGTACACTCGTTCTATCGTTTTTCTATCGGTCAGTTTCTCGCGTGTACGACCATGACAATTGCTTCAAAATACTCATTCGTGTCTAGTACATACTGCTCCAACAGAAATACATATTTTTACAACCCAACAAATTAAATCAACCGGCAAGCTCGAGATCAGACAATCTGCACAATCATGTATGCCAAGTCATTGGTTCTGGCTTCGGCCTTGGCTATGGCAACCTCTGTTGCTGCCAACCAGCCGGAGCGACCTCGAATCTATTTCCCTCGGGACATTAAGAGGGAATACATCAACACCACGATCACCACATCCGAATCGTCCTCGTCTACCGGCAACCCCACGACGACGACGACGACGACGACGACGACGATCACCACATCAGAATCGTCCTCTTCCACCGGCGAACCCACGACGACGACGACGATCACCACATCCGAATCGTCCTCTTCCACCGGCCCACCCACCACCACCAGGTCGTCATCGACAACCAAGCGAGACCTGCTGGGCGATCTTGCTTCAGGGATCTTTGGTTCGGACTCGACCGAGTCCAAGACCGCGTCTTCCACCATTACCTCCGGATCAGGCTTGCCTCAAATTACAATTTACCCAACCACCAGGGACACTGAGTCGAAGCAGCTGCCAAGCTCCCGCACGAAGAACCTGTCTACTGACTCCGTCATTCTTATTGGCCCAACGGGTATCGTGCCCAGCTCTAAGGAGCCCCCTACTGCCAAAGACCCAACAAGTGAAGCAAGCACGGCACGGCCAAGTTCCGTCGATGCCCCCCCGGCTGTCAACAACACTGCACCCGCGACAACTAGCACTACTGGAGGAGGCATTTTGGATCCGATCGGTACACTTGCTACTCTTCTCCTGCCTGGGCCATCGAGCACCACCGTCATCCAGACTATGTCGACGACGGCTCCTGTTCCATCAACGGGCGCATCAGCAACGGGAGGCCCATCTGGTGCTACGGCGAGTACAACAACGACCGGACCCCCATCAACGGGAACTCCCTCTGGCCCTCCGCCACAACTGGAATCGCCACTCCCTATTGGAGGCTCTACGACGGCAAACTCGACGACTGGCTCCTCAGCAGCGAAAACCCCCTCTGGTCTACTGCCAACACTGCCATTGCCGTTGCCATTGCCACTCTCTACTGGAGGTTCCACGACGACGAACTCGAGGGTCGGACCAACAACGACAAAGACTCCGTCGGGCTTTTTGTCATCCTCGACACCATCCTTGACGACACCATCCTTGACGCTGCTGCTCCCCACTGGAGGCTCATCCACCAAAATCTCTCCTTCGTCGTTACTGCCCAGCAACGGCACCACCGTGGTTCCACTGACGGAGACGACCTCTGGCTCAACCATCGCAACGGGCTTGCCCACATCCACCACCAGGGTCATTCCCATCGCCGATGGGACAACGACGACGGGATTCGTCACAACCCCGACGAAAGTGACTGATCTCCCAGTCACCAGTGGTAATACTGTCACCACTCCAACCACGAGTCAGACCAGGTTGCCGTCCACTCTCGCCCGTGTTGGCAACTCGACTTTGACTGTCTCTCACACGACTACAAAATCGACTAGCGCTAAGCCAACTGTGATTCCGATAACGAGCACTTCCACCGCGTCACAGAGCACTGTTCAGACACCGACCACGAAGCCCATCGTCACGAGCATTCGACCTACAGCTACTGTTTCGAACACTGACAACTGGCTCCCCACGACCATTGTCATCGAGCCTACAAAGTTCTCATTCACCGCGCCAACTACGACTGCCACTCGCACCACGTCACAGGCCCTGCCAACTACAATTCCGAAGATTATTTACCCTGATGACCCCAACAAGCCTGCGCCCGAAGGCACAGTGCCCATTCATATCGGCTTCAAGTCCCCCTTGAACTATTTGTTCGTCTCCAGCAACACCGTTGCCGCAGCCCAAATCTTCAAATTCCTTCCTCGAGCTCTGAGCGATGCGAGTGGCGTCGATGTCAACAAGCTGCAAATATGCAAATTAGTGCCATATAACACTCAGGACACTTGGGGTTTTGTTGCGACTATTGCTGAGCTCAATTACCCCGCCACACTTGTGGATAAACTGCAGACAGATATATACTCGACCAACTCGGTCTTCTACCATAACACCGACCCTATTGTTCGCAATTTGACGGATCTCATTGAAATGCAAATTCGCATCCGCGGTAATTTAAACGATGGCAGCTCCAATAGCAGCGGTGAAAGCAACGGCGGTGGCAATGGTAACAATAACAGCAATGATGCTTTCGGCTCCGGCAACGGTGGCAACCAGTCCTCCAAGCAGAAGGCCACTACTGCAGGTATTGCTATTGCAGCACTGGGATTCAGTGCCATGTACGGTGCGGCCATGTTCATCATCGCTCGACGTTACAAGCGCAAGCGACAAGGCCATCGCCGAGCTAGTTCCATCACCAGCAGCCCAGCCTCCTCAGAGATGCGATACAATGGCAACGGCAGCCCTGCTTTGATGGGAGGCGCTCTCTATAGCCGAGATGTTTCCACCTATGGCGCTGCTGGTGCCCGCGATTCCCACGGTAGCGGCGGCCACTCTGCTCGAACCGCCAATATCTCAGCTCCTGTCGCCACGGAAAACTCTCTTGGCTGGAACTGAAGAGACGATGAAGGTGAGTGTGACTCGTCTTGACACCCTCAAGAAACCTGTACCGTTTATTTTCCTTTTTCTTCTTTTACCTTTGAGCTTCGATATCCTTGCGGGAGAATTTGCTTCTGGATGTCATGACTCGGAGTCTGGGATGATATCCGATTCGGGATGATTCAACAGACCAAAGAACAAGATGACGATCCCTTAGGCGAAACCACGCATGGAGCTATCTGACCCATCTTCTGTCATCCACATATCTGATTCAGGCCCGGTAATTCGAAGACGATTCAACGCGCAGTCTCTGGAACTTTACTTGACTGCCGGCGATTTCTCACCATCATGCCTAGGCACACCAAAAGACTAGGAATTGAGAGCCACATATTGCGATTTTCTTCGAGCTCTCATTCCGGTGAACTGGCTCATTTTTATTTTTTATTTTGACCTTATTTGACACACCCATTTCGGATTTTTTTTCCCCTTTTTTTTCTCATAATAATTCCTCTATCGTGCCCTCCGATGGGTTAAAAAAAGAGGAATGAGATCTATGGGAGACTGTTGTGTATGTGTTGTCTGGCACACACGACAAGACTTCTATGAGATGGGAGGCGAGGATGGTTAGTGCTCCATCGCAGAATGGAGGATCTGGAGAACTAGGTGTACATTGAATAGTCTATATCTGCCTTGGGTCACCATTGCAATCCCATTGCAATCGAAGCCTGTGCCATGCCAGTGAGCGTGAGGGCGCGTGCTCTGTAGACAATAAAGACTTTTCTCTCCAATAAAGCGTTTGCTCTAACGCGCCGTGTCGACGTGTGTCAAGACGGAAAGTGTGGTGCTTTCCGTCCGGCCTTGGACGAAATGGCACTATCAACTGCTACAGAGACTGACTGTCCTCGAGACAAAAGACGACGGATATGGTCAAGATGGCCATGGAGACGGATGAGGATGAGATGCAGATTCACGCTGACAGTTTGAACAGATGAGAAGGCCTGACGCCTCGGCGCAGGTATGGTATTCCCGAATTCCCATCCCAACACCGACACCGACACCGACACCGACACCAACACCAACACCAACATCGGAAGCACATTCTCATCCACATGGCTGCCGTGTTTTGCAACTGGGCGCGCGTCTGCTTCACAGAAGGCATCGCGGGCCACATCGGTTGGTGTTCGGGACCCTCCGGCAGGCAGGCAGGCAGGCAGGCAGGCAGGCAGGCAGCACGTTACTAATTACCACCACCTTCCTCCTCACCCGGATGCGCATCTGGTGACTAGGTGCTTACAAAGCTGACTGCAAAGCTGACTGCAAAGCTGACTGCAAAGCTGACTGCAAAGCTGACTGCAAAGCTGACTGCTGTACCTACTACATGTTGCCAGTTCAAGATTTGGTGGATGCCCTCTGGTCTTCTTCTTCACGTCGTCGTCTCGCCCGCCTACGACCCTGCTGCAAGGCCACAACAGTAAACAACACGGCGAAGGCCGAAATGACAGTTGCGACAACCATGTCTGTGCGGAATGCTTCCGCGTACATGACCCGGACACGATCCTCCTCCGACGCGGCTCCCCGTCCAGCTCCCCGCCCAGCGCCTCTTCTGACAACATGCAAAGAAGCCCCGCCGCTCATCTCCCTGTACAGGATTGCCGTGGAAGCGGCGATACCCAAGCTTCCTCCCAGAATGCGCATTTGGGAAAGAATGCCCTGCGCGGAAGCTGATTTTGAGACGGTCAGCCTCAAGCACCAAGTTTCAAACTCTGGATGGGGTCGACTTACCGTAGTCTTCTGGAGGAGCCTCGAGAGATGCAATCATGGTAGAAGACGAAACCGTGAGCCCGAAGCCAAGGCCGCAGAAGGTGACGAAGCCCAGCAGCTTGGCCGAGTCCAGTTCACGGGTAGAGAGGGTCGTGAGCAAGCCGCATCCCAGAAGCATGAGGCAAGACCCGACGAGGAGCGACTCCGCAATCATCTGCTTCTTGGAATTGACCGCTCCGCTGACGACGCTCCCAATGGCAACCATGACCAGCATGGGCAGTAACATGACTCCCGCCAGGAGAGCCGACTTGCCACCCACGACCTGAACGCGCAGCGGGACCACGAAGATCAGGAGCATGTACGGGAACCCGAGGAGAAGCGTGTTGAGTACGCACGACGTGTATATGCCGCGCCGGAAAAGACGAATCGGGAGAATGGGAGACAGGCGCGACGAGTACCGTCGCTCGATCAGGTATTGCCACGAGAACAACGCGATCCAGCACACGATACCTAGGACCAGGGGAGCGATGAAGACGACAGACATCCAGTCGTTGCCCTGGGTGTTCTTTTCGGCTTCGGGGTCATTTCCGGCACTCTGGAAGGAAAACACCACGAGGACGGCGGCGGCGATGGTAAGAAATGCGCCGGGGTAATCCAGCCCTTTCCACGAATGCTTATGCAGGACCGGACGGTGCTCCTCTTTCGGCCAGCCGAGAATGAATATGGCCAGTGAGGCGGCTCCGACGGGGCCGTTGACCCAGAACACCCATCTCCAGCATGTGTAGCTCGTCAGCAGGCCGCCCAGCACAGGTCCCAGGACACCGGCCATGGCGACGACGAAGCCCACCATGGCACCGATATGCTGCCGGAGATGGACTGGACTCATCTCGGGCAGCATGATCATGGTCAGCGAGTACAGGCCCGAGCCGCCCATGCCTTGGAGCGCACGAAAGGCGACGAGCTGACGCATGTTCTTGGACCACCCGCAAGCGAGTGAGAAGGCCACAAAGAGCACGTATGCTGCGACAAAGGCATCTCGACGACCGACGATGTCGGATATCCGGGAGAAGACGATAGCACAGCCCATGTAGGCGAGGGTGTAGGCAAGGGCCACCCAGTTGGCGTCGGCTACGTTGCCGAACTCGGTGCCGATGCTGTAGAGGCTCGTTGCCACGATGGAGGTGTCGATCATGGAGAGGAACAGGCCGAGGCAGACACTAGTTGTTCACTGTTAAGATGAGGGGATTCTTTCAACAAGGTGGAAACATGGTGCAGATGGTGTTAAATATCATACCCGATGGACAGTAGCCAGAACCTCACCAAAGGTATCGTTGGCTGCGCATCATGATCGCTCGAGGCTATGGGATCCTGTCCGGATACGGACCTTGGTCCCTCATCTTGAACTGGGTGTGGAGGCATGTGCTTCGGCAAAGGATTCTCAATGCAACGGCGTTCACGGACGCAAGAGGAAGAAGGACAAGTACTTGCGTGGTGGTATCAGAGGTCGACATTCTCCAGGTAGTCCTGTGTTTTTTTTTTTTTTTTTTTTTTTTGCAAACGTCCATGACAATCACTGCACAGCAAGGCCATCATATATAATCAAAAATCCTTCCTTGGGCGTCTTTATGTTTATTTTCTTAATTTTTAAAGTTGCAGTAGACCAAGTTTATCCAAGCCCAGGTTGGCCCGCCCCCAGCAAGTCAGTCAGCCAGCCATGCAAGGTCATCGCAATCGCTTAAAATTACCGCATTCTAAGCAAAGCCGACCACGCGATGGGGGCGCCTTCTCGAATGAAAGCTTGTCGTTTATTTTGGGGGGGGGGGAGGAGAGGACCGGGAAAGATGGATGATTCTTGGTCTCCGAATGAACCGCCTCGTCCGGACGGGCCTGCAGCTGACATGTCGTGACTCGTAGGGGACGCGGGCGGGGGTCTACTGCATGTTTCGTGCGTGGTGGCGGCTGGAGTCGCTCGCATTCGCTTGCATTCGCTCTCCAGATTGATTGACGCGATGGCTTGGATGGATGGGCACGCTAGTGAACTTTGGACGGATGGATTTGCGACGCGGCTTTTGTTGCGGTGTTGATTTGCCCTTTTTGGGTAGGTATCACCATTCGTCCGAGGGAAGAAAAAAAAAAGGGGGGGATTCGATATTCACGGAAAGCAACCATGATTGCAATATTTGACAACTTTCAACGCGGCGAGGGGGACTTGCCACACTGGCCACCCGAAGCAAATGAGAGTGAGTCTGTCTATTCAAAGTAGCTGAAGGCATGGCGAGAAACAGAGACAGAATAAATCGATTTTTTTAGAAGCAACAACCCCCTTGAGTTAACAACTCGATCATATTGCTCATTGCTCACGCTGCATCGCCACCAGCGGCGCAGGGTCCAGCGGAAGCCTCTCCCCCATCCAAATGGCTCTCTGCGTGTGATCACGCAGTTGAACATGGCATTTGTCTTCGCCCTGTCGCGGAACGCTGTTGGGATGGACGAGGACAGACAGGGGCCCGCGCCACACAGCCAGCCAGGCGACAATGGCGCCGAACTCTGCCGGCGAGAAGACATTGACCTCGAACATGGCGACCGGGTGAGGGCCGACCGGGCGGTCCCAGAAACGGTATACTCTCAGCTCGGGGACTCGGGGAGACTTCAGCATGTTTTTGTCGTTCTGTCATTTTGTCTGTCGGACGGGAGATGGGAGATGGGGAGCAAGCATATGTTTGGGCTGGACGGCCTGGCAAGTAAAAAAAAAAGGGAAGATAGAGAAAAAAAAACCTACATTCTCGCCTGATGCGCTCCCATAGCTCCCGCGCGTACTTTGTCTGCTCGGCGTTTTGTTGGAGATGGTAGATGTGGATGTCACTAATGGTAGCGTCATAGCAGCCGTCCATTTCGATCGAGTCAATAAACAAGCCGCTGGCTGAGCTTCGCTGCCCCCAAGGGTCTCGAAAGTAAAAGTTGACGACGGGGGGGGGGGGGCATGATGACTCACAAGCCGCCTCGGGTGCCGTTGTCCAAAGGCGCCGTGAAGCGATGGTATGCCTCGCTTAGGCTGTCGCGCTTGGGGTTGACGAGGCCCGTTCCATCTGGTCGTGTGTCGGTGGGAAGCGGGGGGGCGTCTTCGAATCCAGCCAGCGGAGGAGGGTATTCGTAGAGCACGGGAGTAGCCATGGGTGATTAAATACTCGGTACAATGGGGGGGGAAGGGAAGGGATGGGATGGGATGGGAATGTTGTCGAGATGAGGATGGGGGATGGAGAGCAAGTGCTCGGGGAGTTGTTGGGCATCTTCTGCTCATTTATTAAATCGCAGCGACAGAGTACTTGCAAGATATTGCCCCGCACTTGTTCGGTCTCCGTTTTCCGTTCTGCGGGAATTATTTTGTTGCACATTCCAACAAACTATCGTAGAGTCGAGCCAGTATCATCTTCTGTCAGAGCCACCTCCCTTGTCACACGATAGTCCGGGCGTTCAACCGTCTGGAACACGACGTCCTAGAGCCCTAGTCTCTTTCCGGCACCTCAGTAGATGCCATAGTATATTTTGTATCCATGCCCTCATTCTCTGACCCTACATAGCTTCGCGGTCCAACATCTTCCCATGACCCATTCCGCTACGGAGTACTACCCCTTTTCCATCGCAATCTACGTCATCGCTGACTCGGGCGCATCCGGCCCCAGTACCAGCTTCATGCCCGGGTCACTCTTCTTCATCGCCCTTTGATACGCATCTCGCTTGCTCACCCTCTGTACATACTCCAGGATGTTGTCGAAACCAGCGAGGCTATACGTCGCCCAGTACCTCATGGTCGTCAGCGAAAACATGACCATCACATCCGCCACGCTGAACTGGCTGCCTGCCAGCCACTCGTTGCTCGCCAGCCTCTTGTTCAATTCCTCCAGCCCGCTCCGTAGCCCTTGACGGCCCGACTGGACCACCCAGTGGTCGTCAGGCAGCCCTGCAGCGCGGGACATCAAGACCCGGCCGATTGTGGGCTGGAACGTGCCGTTGGACCAGTGCCACCAGTAGAGGAAGTCGGCGTATTCCGGGTCCGAGGGCTGGACGAAGAGCCTGCCGTTGCCGAACTTGTGCGCAATGTACTCTACGCAGGCGCCGCTCTCGGCGAGCGTCACGTCGCCGTCTTGGATGACGGGCGCGGTTCCCTGTGGGTGAAGAGCCTTGAGTTCGTCTGGTGCGACCATGGGTGCCCGTTTGTAAACCTTTAGCTCGTAAGGGATGTCGAGCTCTTCGCAGAGAAAGGGGATCCGCTCGGATTGCGATACGCCGAGGTGGTGGACGATGAGAGTCATGATTGCGCAGGTGCCCTCTTGTTCTAGTGCCGAGGTGAGGAGTTCTTCTGTTCGTTGTTTGAAGTGGGAGACTTGTTGGTGTTGTGGCAATGGTGATGAGCTGTGGTGAAATGGACGGGCTATATATGTAATATCTCAAGGTGGGCAAGGACAAGAAGACGAGACTCAAGACTCGGTCATGCCGATGCCGTGTGATGTCGCTTATGAACAGGGATTAGACTGTAGTATGACAGATACGGATTACCATTCCCCCCATCTTGACCTTTTTTTTCTTTTTTTTTCTAGGCGGCCAATCAATTTAGAGGTCCCCGGCAGGCAGCATAAGCTTTCCCTGATAATCCGTAGAGCAGTCTTCTTTACAAAACTTTCTCCTCCAGGTCCCAATACTCGGACCAGTTTGTTCTGGCGGCGCCTGACTAGGCCGCTGTGCTTGATCTTGAAAAGCTGGTAATGAAGATCACATTGAACCGACGGAAGCCGGCGTTCAGTCTCTGGCTCTTGTGTCCAATTTATTGCTAAACCACGTGCTGACTTCGACGCAATGCCTTTATACAGTGGGTCCCTAGCTTCACTTCTAGGCTAGCCCCGAGTCACATGAATTCGTGGCTCCTTAGTCACGTGACCCGCAGCTGGATGAAACCCTTACCAAATGATTTGGATTAGACCTCTTTTTCTTGGGTAAATCAATCTTGATCTTGATCTCTTGGCTGATGCCTGTCATTGATCATGGCTCGATCGGGGGCTGACTTGGCTAGGAAAAGTCACAAGTGTTGCCCGTTTCTCCACTAACTTTGTTGCTTGAAAATCACACCCAAAAAAGTTTGAATCCTGACTTTGCCTCTGCTCTTGAAATCCGGGTGGAGCTCTCAAACCCTAATTTCCTCTCTTTAATTGTACAATTGTACCAATGACCCCTGAATAGTGGAGCTACGAGGCAGGCGGCAGTGTTAAGTGGGGAAATAGCTTATATAATCATGGCTGTAATAATTATAGAACCTTAGTAGCTAGATCAGATAGTAATTAACTATCATTATTACCCTAATTATTAAGGTACGAGTATATAGTAATAAGACTAGGACCTATGTGTATTATTATTATCTTAGAATAGACTTAAAATTATCCTATATAATTAATTATCTCTAAGAACATAAAGGAGTTAAGACTAGCGCTAAACAAATAAGAGATAATTAAATAAAGATAATATAAAGAGTAGCGCTTTATATAGAATCACTAGAGTATAGCTAAGGTTAGAAATAGGATAATAAATATATCCTAGGAGCTGCGGTTATCTAATAATAAAGGATAAGAGATAAGGTCTAATCCTAACTATAGCTAGGAATAGCTTTAATTATTAAAGCTATAATTACTAAGGACTATAGGACTTAAGTAATAGGTTTAAGAACTATAGGGCTTAGACACACTAGCTAGAAGACTAATAGAGAGGATAACTTTATATCTAATAAGAGATAGAATCTTAAATAATGCTTAAACTAGTGATCCTAAACCTTAGGAGAAGTAATTAAATTAATAAACAAATAAGACTAGAATAAGCTTAGATTACAGAGATTAGTAAGAGGGAATAATCAATTAGTGGCTTATAGTGATTAATTAGCGGGATGCCATTAGACATAGTAGCTAACATAGGAAGCTTATTTGCGCTAGATATGTTAAGACAAGAGAACACTTTAAACTAATTTAAGGAACTAGAGATATTAGGTTTAGAACTAAAAAACTATTCCTAGAACTTAATATTTTTAGACTTAGTAAAACGCTATTATTCCCTATAGAAAGGAATAGACTCTAATTAAGAAACGGATATGCCTAAATAATAGAATTACTTTCTAACTTTTTAGGACCTATAGAATCACGCTTAAAGCTAAGAAATAGGACC
The DNA here is from genome assembly GCA_003814445.1 of Epichloe festucae Fl1. Classification (NCBI taxonomy): domain Eukaryota; kingdom Fungi; phylum Ascomycota; class Sordariomycetes; order Hypocreales; family Clavicipitaceae; genus Epichloe; species Epichloe festucae. Next base: position 2,652,042 of record CP031390.1, read on the forward strand.
TAGTAAATAGCATTTAATAGACTTAGCTATAAGGTAGTACGCACTCTAACTCTTATATAAACAAAGTATTAGATTAACTATTTTATAACTATATTTATTACTATAAAATAATAACTAACTACTAAACTTAAATAATAAACTTAAACTATAACGCTCTATAGTATTATAGTAGGAAAAGGCACTAGCATAGAAATGCGTAATATAGCTAGATAATAGGGTTAAACCTTGTGAGTTTAGGCAGTCTCTAACCTATCTCTTTAATTTAAAAACTATAGTTTACTAAGATAATTACACTACTATAATCTAAGGGAGAGCGCATAGACTACTGCCTTACCTTTGCCTTACTTTTATCTCTATAGTATTACTTATCTAATCTTCTAATTAGCGAGTATAGTGTGGATTATATATTATACTATACTCCTTAGTATAGAATTTGCCTTAGAGTTAAAAATAGGAAGGTTTAGAGCGGTAATTATTATAAAGTTAGAACACACCTAACCTTAGGAGTTAGGATTAGTAGAAGGAATAAGGAAGGTAGCGGATAGGTTAAGGATAGTTTTTCTTAAGTTAGAGAGCACTTAGTTTTTCTTTTCTTTTAAAAAAACTTTAGGTAACCTAATAGAAAACTTTATTATAGTAAGTTTTAAGTTTAACCTAATTCCTTATCCTAATTAGAGTTTGCTATAGCATACTCTATTCTTTATTAAAAACTCTTTCTCTTATCCACATAGACTCTAATAATTCCCTTTATTAACCTAAGACCCTTTCCTAGTATTACTATTTATATTACGTTTATAAATAATTTACTGCTTAAGATTTATATATAGGAGAATCTAATCCTAGACTTTAACTCTAAATCTAAAAGAGCTTTATCTTTATTTTACCTAAATCCTAACCCTAAATTACCTATTTCTTTATCTAAAGTTAAAGATATTTTACCCCTTTTCCTAACTTTATTACTTTAATCTCCTAAGACTACTAATGCTAGTAACTTAGGATAGTTAATTACTATAAATAATATCTTACTTCCTATAATATTATATAATGTTAGTAAAATAACTTTCTCTAGATATCCTAGAGATAGACTAGCCTAAGACTATATAGACTACTATCTTACTATAGTAGCTATAGCTTAAATCCCTAATTATACTAACACTCTAGTATATTATAACTTTACTTAAGGTTTAAGGGGAAAGGCTATAACTTAGTATAAAGATCTAGACTATAAAGACTATAAGTAGGAAGTTCTAAAGAATAAGTTTATAAAGAAGTCTAAGAAGCCTAATTCGCTTCTAGAGGTAGTAATATAGTAAGAAGCTTACTGCTTTACTAGAGAAAAGGGAGAAGGCCTAAATGCCTATATCTAAAGAGCAAAATGCCTAGTATCTAAGGTAAGAGTAAAAGTAAGATAAGTTCTATTTATAAACTTTATAATGCATATAGTAAATAGAGATTTAGATCTATAACTATAGGAGAGAGTAGCAAATTATTTATATATAACTAACAAATAGATATAGGGAATAGCTTCATAAGACCTTATAATATTAGATCTTAAAGTTATTTTATATAACTATTAATCCTCTGCTTCTAAAAAAATCTCCTAGCTTAGCAAAGAGTCCAGAATGCTAGATTATTCTAACCTAGTTTACGTGTAAATAGAAGAATAAGCTAAGAGAGATAAATTAGCTAATAAAGTTTAAGCCTAGAGGGATAAAAAGATAGTAGATCTAATCTATTAACTTAAAGCTTTCTAAGCCTAAGCTATAGGAGAACTATCTAGACTATATAGATAAATAGGATAAGGAAGATATAATGTTAATAATCCCCCCTAGTTACCTAGAAAGCTAGTAATTAAATAAATATAGGGAGATAGATAATAAGATCCTGATTTCTTTTAGTGTTTCTTATGTGGAGAATAGGGATATATAGGGTATAACTATTCTAGTAAGGATAAATATTTATTAGAAGATTTTAAAAGACATTAAGAATAGTGGACTTGAGATAGTTATTAGATAAAGAGAGAACGTTAATAGGAGTTAGATAACTCTAACTAAATTAACTATATTAGTGGTCTAGAAAGAGAACTGATTCCGCCGCCTGGTTTTATACTAATATAGAGATTTATAGTACTTAATACTTCTATGCTAAACTATTAACCCCTAAGTTATATCTAAGAGGGAAATAAGATAGATTATACTTACACTATAACCCTAGGGGATCTAAAGGGAAAAAGTTTAGAACCTATATAGATAAGAGAGCTAGCTAGAAAGATCACAAAACTATCTAATAAGCCCGGATTAGTTTTAGATAAATAAGCATAATAGTAAGTTAAGGAGATTCTAGATATAGAAGAAGTTAGGGAAACCTAAAACCTATCCTCCTCTAATATAACGCGTTTACTATAGGAAATAACTCTAGAAGAATTTAAAAGATTGCTACTAGCTATAAGACCTTATTTAGATAGAATTATAGGACCTTCCTAGAAAATAATAACTTTAGATTTGCCTTATAAGGTAATAATAAAAGACATAGTACTAAAGGAAACTCCTACCCTAAAATAAAGGCTAGAGTTAGAAAAGATTAGAGTAACTAAAGAGTATTAAGTTCTAGTATTTAACTTAGGAAAATATCTTAGGAATATAATAGTTTCTATTAGTATTCTCTAGTTACTTTAACTAGCCCTAATTATTTAATAATAACTAAGCTATTTAATATAGTGTTAAAAAAAGACTAAGAGTAAGGGAGCAAAATCTATAATTATAAATCTTATAGAATCGTTTAAAGAAGCAGTCTAGCTAATATATAAGGCTAACTTAACCCTAGGATTAGTGAACGCTATAATTACTTAGAATAATATTATAAAACCAGATAGAGATATAGTAACTACTTTAGGATATATTATAATATATATTAAGGGTTACTAATGCGATTTAGTTCTAATTAATAGAGGATCTAGTGTTAAACTAGTAAGCAAAAACTTCCTAATAAAATTTAGGTTTATAGCAGTATAACTTAGGGAAAAGCAATATATTTAGATAGTAAATAACGTAGAATATCCAATTACTTACTGCGCTTACTTATAGGTTATTACTAGGGGAATCCTAGCTTTAGTAAAGTATTATATTATACTAGTCTAATAAGATTAGGATATTCTATTAGGCAAAGTCTAGCTAAGAAGAATAGAAGCTATTAAATACTATACTAAAGATAAGTTAATAATTAAGGGAGTAAATAGAGTTACTTAGACTTTACTACTTTACCTATGCCTAGATTTATTTTAGAGGACTAATAAATAAGGTTAACTTCCTAAAAGAACTAGGCCTAAGGAGCCCGTAAAGTTTGTAAAAGATAATTAAGAAATCTTAGAAGAAGTGGAAGAAATCTTAAGAGGGATAAACATAGAGATCCGCAAATAAACTAATAAGGAGGACTTAAAAAAATAAGAACCACGGATAATATTACTAGTAATTATTCGCGGGATTAGTTATTTAATCTAATATTACTAGATAAAGAAGAAATAAGCTCTAAATAAGAGATAAGCGAAACTTAGATATAATATATATATTAGAAGGAGGGAATATTAGAAGGATGTGATATAAAAACCAGAAATAAAGAATTACTAGCTAAGATAAACTAAGAAGAATAGGAAGTATTTATAAATAGTAAGAGAACTAAAACTAGAATAGGAATAATAGGTATATAAGAGAATAAACTAGAGGAGGAGGAAATAAGGATAGAAATAGAAATAGAAGATAATCTATTATTAGGAAGATACAAATTAACTCCAATCTCTAACACTATAATCCTATAGGAATCACTTTAGAACCTTAGAATAGATAGCTTTACTAACAAGAATACTAATAAGATAGAAATAAAATAACTTTACTCCTACTTTACTAGAATAAAACTATTAGGATAGATAGTTAATATGTAAAAGATTATCTAGAGTTAAATTAAATATTAGGAGGTAGCCTAGAAAAGGGAATAGAACGAAAACTCCTCTTATAATATTATAAACATCATGAACACTAAATAACTAGAATAGATTAAGGGGAACTATAAGGGTAATAGGCGATTATTAAACTTAATAGGAAATAATAAGGAACCTTTAGACCTCCTAGAGATACTAGCTAGATTAGCCTAAATAGAATAGATAGATAAGCACGAGCTAGATACTAACGGATATCTAGGAGACTTAATTTATATGGGAAATCAGAAAATTAGGGGGTTTACCTATAAAAGTGAAAAACCCTATATAAATAACTAGAATGAAGTTTCTATTTATAAAACGCAGGATAGTTCGTAGCATTCTAAGGACTTAGTCGTGGAGCTAGGAGATTATTACAAGCTAGACGCGATTAGACATGCGCTTATACTAATTTATATGCAAAATCAGAATATTAAGGGGTCCCCCTTAGAAAATGAAAATCCCTATATAAATAAGAAGTTATATAACTTAGAAGAAGAAACTAAGGCTAGTAGATAATATCTAGTAAACTTAGCCGATTTAATATATCTAAAGGCTAATATAGTAGGAGACATAGGGGATGGAATAGGTATATAAGACATAGAGAGATAAGCTAAAGAGCTAATTTATATAGGAAAATAGGAAATTAAGGGCTACCCCTTATGATTCTGAAATCTCTATATAAATTAACTATTATTATTCTCCTCCCCTAAAACCATTATTTTATGGTTTAAGAATTCATATATTAAGCTAGGAGACTATGCGAGTAATAATAATTAGAGGATAATGATTATATAATTATACTATACATTTAAAGAGTGCTTTATTTCTAGACTTAAGGATATTTATACTATAGATCTTCTAGAACATTATATCCCTCTAATCCTAGGAGTAAGACCTAGTAAACGCAAATAGTATAGGTATTTAGTAGCTTATTAAGACTTTTTAAAATAGGTTTTCCTAGTAATAGAGAGAGCGGGAATTATTTAATAAGGAAACTTAGAATAGGTAGCGCTAATAATATTTGCTCTAAAGCTAGGATAGAAGGTTTTTAGAGTGGTTTATAACTTTAGGGACATAAATAGTAAGACTATTAAATCAGGTTATCTATATTATAACATAGAAGCGGACTTAGATTTGGTTTACTATAGTTACTCTAGGTTTATATTATAAACTAACGCTTTAAATAGATTTTAGGCTATTAGTATTTACCTACTAGATAGGTATAAAATGGCTTTCTCTAGACTAAATAGGATGTACTTTTATAATAATATAGCTTAAGGATTAATAGGGTTACTAGTAACTTACGCTAGATTTAGGGACCTTACCTTTAGACACTTATTTTTCTAGGATAGTACTAAAAGCGTATCTATTCTAGGGTATATAGAAGATATATACACTTTATTTTCTATCTATATAGATAATTATTACGCAGGCTTAGAGATATAGGAAAACCATTTTAACTTTCTCTAGAAGAGATACTTTCTAAGGGTAGCTTAGGCCCTAATTAGCCTAAGTAAATATAAGATTACTTTATTTGCCTCTAAAGTTAAGTGTATTAGATATTCTCTAGAAGATAGGAAAATATACCTAGCATAGAAACATCGCAATAGATTTGCTAACTTAGCTAAGTAATTTAAGAAATAACTACTATAAACCTAGAATAAAGTACTTATGCTTATTTACTTAACCCTATTTATACGCAAATTTATTCTAGGAAGATTAGACTTAGTAGTTACTATTAAAAGGGCTTTCTTTTATAAGATCCCTAAGATAATATAATTAGAAAAGCTATTAATTTAGAAAGAAGAAGTCTTAAGAGAGAAACTAGAATAGACTCTAGAGGCTTAATAAGCTTTATTAAAAATATATAATAGTATCTAGATAAACACTACCTTTAGCGCTAGACTAGGAACTTAATTTTATATAGCTATAGATATGTCTAAGATAGGCACTAGAGGAGTATTATTTTAGATAGAAGATATAGAGCCTAGAATAAGTGTTATAGATGCTAATTTCTCTAAAGTATAAATTATTATATAGATATCTTACTAATTAGGAAATGCTAAGAAATAATATTCTATGCTAGAAAAGGAGATACTAGTAATTATAGTAAGTTTAAGGGAAATAAGATAATTACTAGATTATTCGCTATATCTATTAAAGGTATATATAGATTATAAAGGCATTATTAATTTAATAGTAAATATGTCCGAAGTCTATAGAAAGGTAGCCCGCTAGGTGGACATACTTTAAGAATTAAATATAGAATATATCTATTATCTAAATATAATAAAGATTATAAAGATTGTAGATAGAATGTCTTAAATGCTAGAATATTTAAGATTAGATCCTATTACTATAGAAAGAAGATTAGGAGTGGACATTACTCTAGCTTCTAGAGATTAACTAATACTAGTTTTAATAAATATAACACTAGTTTTACTAGAGGGAGGAAGTTTAAATAAAGATATAATAGAGAAATTATTCTAAGAACTTTATAAATAGTTTAATTTTATATAGTATAGGGAGGTTTTATTTACTATGGTTTTTAGACACTAAACTATTCCTACTAAATAATAGAAGCTTATAAGGCATTAATCTTTAAAATACTAAATCTTTAACTAGACTTTGTATTATCTAGAAGCTAATAAAGTATTAGTAAAATATATACTCCTAAATAGAGTACTAGAAAAATTATAGGAAGCCTATAATACCTAAGGTTACTTTAGAATAGCTATTATAATATAAAAACTTCGCGGAAAGTGCTTTTAGCTAGATAGAAGCAAAGATATAGAATCTTATTATTGCTTATATCTAGTGTATTAATAAACTAGTATATAAGTTCTATAGACAGACTTAAAGACTATTATAGTATTAGAACTATAGGGGTTAGTTATAATAGACTATTTAGGTCTAATTACTCTAAAAGCTAAGAATAGAGATATATACGTGTTAATTACCATAGACTATATAATAAGGTTTATATTAGGATAATCCTATATAGAGGTAATAGGGGATTTAATTACTTAGGCTTAGGATAAAAGTTAGAGTCTAATATTTAGATAGCTAAGAAGAATTTATTATAATAATAGCTTATATTTTAAGAACCTAATATTTTAAGCTACCTCTAGGAAATATAGAACTAGTGTAACATATAGACTAGTTTCTTATCTATTATTAATAGGACTAGCTAAACAAAACGTAAGACTTATTAAAGAATAACTAATAAAATAGGCTATTAAGAGAGATAGAGTTTTACTAGACTCCTAGAATTAGGCTATCCTAAGCATTATAGTGGTAATTAATAATTAGTATATATTAAGTATTAGGACAAGCCTAGTAATATCTATATTAGGATTCAAACCATTCATGAAACATATAGGAGTTAAAGAACTAGAATTATTAGACTTTAAGAATCTAGGAGTATTAGATAATCTAGAACTAATTTAAGAAACTAACCTATAGAATTTAGACCTATAGGAGGAGAGAAGAGAGTTAGTTTAGATATAGAAAGTAAATAATTAGAATAATACTATAAAACCTAGGCATAGCTTTAAGGTAGGAAATCTTATATAGGAGAAGATAAATAAAGAAAATAAGTTAAAAGGAAAGTTTTATAAGACCTAGGGGAAGCTATCTAAGGTTATCTAAAGAGTGTCTTTAGTAACATATAAAATTAAACCTATTAAGGGAGGAACAGCAAGGAAAATCCATCTAGATAACCTAAAACTCTACATCCCACGCTAGGAGAAGCTTCAGCTATTAAGATTAAACACTTAGGATTTAGCTAACTAGGGGACAATAGATTAGATAGATCTAGAGAAAGACAAAGTATTATAATAGAAAAGAATATGGTATTAGGGTTAACACTAAGGGAATCCCCCCTAGCCTATTAAGTGGGGAAATAGCTTATATAATCATGGCTGTAATAATTATGGAACCTTAGTAGCTAGATCAGATAGTAATCAACCATCATCATTACCCCAATCATTGAGGTACGAGTACAGCAGTCAGGCAGCGAGGGACAAGTCCGGGACAAGTCCACTGACGGCAGAGCCCGAGTAACAACCAGTGTCAATCCTCTCATTAGCCAAGCGAAAGAGGACGACACCCCACATGCTGCGTGATGTGGCACAATAGCAATGGCCAGTGGCAGTGGCAGTGACAGGCAGTGTCATAAAAATTTCAACGTCGAGGTGCCATTTGCTGGTTTGCATTTGCATTTCGCTTGTTCATGCATCAACACGGTAGTTTGTCTTCTTCGTCCTCTTCATTTATTCGATTGTACGATTTATACTTTCATGTTGCCTTTGCATTTCTATCTCTTCTTTCGCCACCGTAAATGTGCCTTCGACGTCGTCTGCCCCGCCTCCGGTCGGTCACCCGAGCAAAAGTGCAAGTGCGAGTCACCTGTATCAGTACATTCGATTTGAGCAGTTGACGTGATAATTCCACCACCACTAGCCCGCCCAGAATTTTCCATTGTCGATGAAGCGAGCCTCTCATTCCCTGTTCCAACAAAAAGGATAATTAATAGGAAATGCCCGACAGTCTGATACCCGTGACCCCTGGCGGCGGAGGCGACAGGCCGGCGATTGAGCGGCGCCGATCCAAGAACCCGCTGAAGAACATGATGCAGCATCTTACCGTGGAACCCCCTCCCGAGGACGACGATGGATCTCCCCGACGTGAATCCATCATTCGACGTATCAGCTGGAGGAGAAGTCGAAGCCCTTCGGCTCATTCTGATGCATCCGCCCCTGCATCCGCCACTATCCGCAACGCCGATGCCAACTTGTGCACGTCTTGCTCAAGTCTAGCAGCGGACATCGAGACTACGCTGGAAGAAGTTGATCTCTCCTTCACGAAAACGCTCCACCCCGCCGCTGAAGATGCCTTCGAAAAGAAAGAGTACTTCATTTCTCGACTCCGCGGACTGGAAGAGAACAAATGGGCCACAAAGTGTCCGCTTTGTAGGTTCTTTTGGGAGGTTCACGTACCCGGGCAAGGAGATGGTGATTATAGTTTGTCGGCATTTTCCAGCAGAGACACGAATTACTTGATCGACTCCACCAAATTGTTCGACATGAATCATCCTGCACGTGCCAAGGCCAAGGGTCTTGCGCCTGGCTTCCTCGGCGTTGTTCCTAAGAAACAGGGAGACGGCGCAAAAGCCTGGGATGTTGACCCAGACTGGTTTCGTGAGAATGGAATGATTTACAGAACTCTTCCACAAACCTCATTGGAGCCTATGGCTGTGAGGGTTCGAGCCAGGAGCACCGAACGACTGACCCCAGAGCCGCCCGCGCTTCTCGCTGATTCGTCTTGGCTGCAGAAGGGCATTTGGGGACGAGAGATTGGACAAACGGCAGACTTGTCAATTGCAAGTGACTGGTTGCAGTTTTGCGACCGCCACCACCAGGGCCGATGCGGGCGACGACAGGTATCGCGAGATCTACACGGGTTCAAGCTCATTGATTGCATCCAGTCACCACCCAAGGTGGTAGAGCGACCCATCACCGAGGACTATGTGGCGTTGAGCTATGTTGCTGGCAGTGATACCAGCGATTCCTGGTCCAATGTTGTACAGGATGCTATTGCCGTGACTCGGGAATTGAAGCTTCGCTATTTGTGGATGGACAAACTCTGCATAGACTCTTCCAATCTCGCCGAGCGCACGCAACACATTGACAGGATGGACGAAATTTTCGAAGGCGCCATAGTGACAATCATTGCTGCACATGGCGACCATGCCATGCATGGATTGCCTGGCGTGGGTTCGACCACGCGACCAAAACAGCCGACCTACAAATTTGCCGACGGGAGTGTTACGCTGGTTTCCAGCCTGCGAGACCCTCGCATGGACATCCAAAGCTCAACCTGGTTTACACGGGGGTGGACATATCAGGAAGGACTCTTAGCCCGGCGACGTCTGATCTTCACCGAACGACAGATGTACTGGGAGTGTGACGGCATGTCGTGTCCAGAAACATTGGTCTTACCATTGGCCACATACTACGACAGAGAACAAGAAAAGATGGGTGATTTCGTGAGACCCGGCCTCTTCAATGGCGTTTCATACATCGATGGCAGCTGGGAGGCTTGGAAGAGATTGCCACAGACAATGGAAGAGCCGAGCACGCTGAGTATTTTCCGCGAAACCGACAAGCACGTTGTTCAATACAGCAAGCGCAAGCTTACCTTTGACGAGGATTCCCTCAGCGCCTTCATCGGCATCACCAGACGGCTCGAAAAGACGATTGGAAATGGAAAACTTGGTAGCATAGTCGGCATTCCCTTGTGGAGTCCGACCTGGAACCCGGAGACACGGCAAGGACCAGCTAGGACGAAGCTCTTATTTGCGCTGACAACGAGCTTCTGGCACCATTCTGGAAACACCCAGCCACAGCGACGGCGACATCTGCCCAGCTGGACATGGGCTGGATGGAGAGGCGAGGTCGAGCTCCATTCCTCGGTTGTCGTGATTGAACAAGACGGCACGTCCAGGGAGAAGAAGATTCTGAGCCATCACTATGTGAGCGCCACGCAGCTAACGAGAAACGAGTCATCGTCTGTAAAATGGGCTTATTCTCCAGAGATGCTGGTGCTCAGCTCAGACGGTCAAGTTGTCTACGACTTCTCGCCCACGAGCGGACCGCCCTCATTCTCGCCGAATCGCTACCTCTTACGTGTCACGAACCCTCTGGTTCTAGATAAAGTGAAAGCACGTGTTCATAACAGCGGATGGGTTTTCAACGATGTCTGCGTGGATGTAAGACTCAGTCGGGGCCGAGGCACAGATTTCAGCACCGCGGCGACGATGCCATCAGCAGCCAACAGCAACGGGCCGAGTCCAATTCGGGAGTACCTTGAGCAGCATGCTCGTGGAGAGCGCATGACGGCATTGTGGTTCATTGAAGAAGCCACGATTCTGCTCTTGGTCCTGGAGCGAACCAAGGCCGGTACTTGGGAGCGCGTGGGACGAGCGCGGATGGGTTTTGGCCAAGATGCGAGGGATGTTATGCGGCGATTTGGAAGTCTAGAGGTCATGATTAACTTTCTGCCTCTACGTCGACTTGGGCACGATATATTGATCGAGTAGAGCCTAGAGCAGGGTCCGGCCGTTGTTTTAGCTTTCGCAATGAAACGGAGCGCCCGGAAGATGTGCTTCGACAGGGCCGATGACGCCATGTTCATTTTCGACTTGCGACTGTCGACAAATCGAGTAAAGCAGCACTCGGGCACTCCGGCCCTGTGACGGCGACGGAAATGGCGGGCAATGACTCAATGAGGCTTGTCAGCTCGAATACCGCCAAGCTCGGCCCCCCCCTGTTTTTTTTGCTGGACTGGCATTCAACGGGGCATCGGAACGCAGAAGGCAGCCAAACGCGGGATGCGGGATGCGGGATGCGGCGAAACGACCATGGCAAGCGTGTTGATTGCTCGGCGTCCCTTCAGATCCCCACCCCACCATGTCGAAAGCTCCATTTCAGCCCGGGCTGACGGATCCGTGCCAACATTGAAAAGTCCGCATCCGCGGACCACCAGGGATCGAAGAAAAGAAAAAAAAGAAAAAAACATTGAGGGCTCAACTATCACGGACCTCCATGCGGTTTGTTTCTGTCCCTTCTCAACTCGCTATCCTCCTCGTCCCCGTCCTCGTCCCCAGAAATTCTGTGATCATCTGCACTCCGTTTTCGAAGCCTCTTCACAGCACACAACTGTTGGCCCAGTCCCAGTCCCAGTCCCAGTCCCAGTCGCCATGACGGCCGATCTTGCCCCTGCCATTTCCGGTATTTCCGGTATTTCCGGCATTTCTGCGCCAGCCACCCGGGTCAAATCCTCAACGTCGACCGCGAGCCAGTTTGAATACCCGCGCGGGCATCTGGGCCACTTGAGCGAGCACGAGGAGGCGGCTTTGAACAAATTCAAGGACGTCTTGGAACAGGGAGGGATTTGGACCAGAGGGCCCCCTGCGAGCCACGACGACCAGACAGTACTGTAGGTTTACTCGTGCTAAAATTCTCAAATCGCTTCCGTCTTTCGTCATGAGCCCGTCCGTGTCGGATGCGACTGAGGCGCCTTGCCGCTTCATCACAGATTCACAATAATCCCCGTGTGTGCTAATTGCGTCTACTTCTTTCCCGTCCCGTCCAGGCGATACTTGCGCGCGCGCCGATGGATCGTCGAGGATGCATACAACCAATTCAAGGACACGGAAGACTGGAGAGCCGCCAACAACATTGACACTCTGTACCAGACAATCGAGCTAGACGCCTATGAGCAGAGTCGACGACTGGTGCGTCTTGGACCTGAAAATGCTCCCCAGAGCCGCATGTGCTGACCATTTGCTCTTCCTTCCAGTACCCCCAATGGACTGGCCGCCGTGATCGCCGCGGCATGCCACTCTACGTCTTCAACGTCAAGCACCTGGATTCCAAAGCCATCTCCGACTACGAGCGACAAGGTGCCAAGTCAAACTTCTCCGATGCCAAGACTGATGGCAAAACACCTTCAGGGTTCTTGCGTCTCTTTGCTCTATACGAGAACATGACACGGTTCAACCAGCCGTTCTGCACGCAGCTCGTCGACCGCGAGCACCCAGATGTGCCCATCACGATGAGCATCAACATTGTTGATATTTCAGGCGTTGGGCTCAAACAGTTCTGGAACCTCAAGGGCCACATGCAGATTGCTAGTCAGATCGCGACGGCTCACTACCCCGAGACTCTGGACAGAATATTCGTCATTGGCGCTCCTTCCTTCTTCAACACGGTCTGGGGATGGGTCAAGCGCTGGTTCGACCCCATCACCACGTCCAAGATCTTCGTCCTTGCCCCGCATCAAGTAAAGGCCACGCTCGAAGCATTCATCGAGCCGAGAAACATTCCTAAAAAGTACGGCGGCGAGCTAGACTTCAGCTTCGGTCAACTGGGTGTGCCGGACCCAGCGTGGGAGGGCGTAATCTCATGGGAGAACGGGTTCACGTCGTTCCCGACCGGTCCGCTGCTGTGGAAAGAAGTTGACGACGGGCGGAGAATGGCGTGCGTGGCGTCGGGCAAGGAGAATGGCAAGCCGAGGGATGTGAGAATCTGCACGATGCCCAAGGTATGGCCGCCCAGCGAGGACTTGGATGGAGAAAAGGCAGCAGCGTTTCAGGAGACCACAGAGGGTACACAGACCAACGGGGCGGGTGAAGACTCGGGGAGAACACAGACGGACGAGACTACGAATGATGCCCAGACCGACGACGCTCCTACGAATGGGGAGCTTGTGGAGAAGCTGAAGTTGGAAGGGGGGAAAGAGGCACGAGTGACTCCTGCCAATGCCACTGCCACTGCCACTGCCTAGAAGGTTGTGGCTATCACTTGTTGGATGTCAGGGGGGTGGATGTGCATTCGTGGGATCTCTTCAAGGTAGGGGCGCATCTTGAAAAGGGGTACGGAGGGAAAAGAGATGGAAACGGTTTCATTGGCAAATTTCGCGACACCTTCTACCATCTAAGACTTTTTGTATATTTTGAACACCCGCTTTTTAGACGTTTATAGACTTGAGCACATGTAATACGCTCTTTGGACGCGAGACTTGAGTTAGTCATCGGGTGCGTGTATCTCGCGAGGATTCTATGATGGTGAACACTAGTCTCGAGTGCGTTGCGTTGCTTACTTCATAGACAGCATATAGACCGACAAACTTTGTGTGTACGAGGTCGTTTATTGTGGTTGCACAAGGTATTTTTGTTCATGTTCCTCTCCTCCGGGTGGGTGGTATAGCCGGAAAGAGTGGGCGGGTGTGATTGACACGGAGAAACCAACGTAGCATGGCCATTGATACCAAAGTCGATGATTGCGCTCCGAACTCCGAACTCCAGAGCCTACATACAATGTACGTAACATCATCATGACCTATCCCGTCGACGCAGAGCCCCTTCGAAACCCCCTCCGTCTCCTCCACTCCTCCACGCCCTTCTCCACCTCATCCCAGCACAAGCCATCCCTCACCAACCTCATGGTCAAGCCCAGCTTCTCCGTCTCCCCGTTGCGACTCTCGTCGTCAAAGAAGAGCATGTCTTCGAACTTGATGCCCGTCTTCTTCTGGATCGCTTCGAAATGCCTCATCTTGCTGCCCGGGTAGATCTCCGTGCCGCCGTCGAAAACGTCAATGGCCCGCCGCGCCTTGTCGCCCTCTTGGAGAGCAGGCAGATGCAGCATCTTGAGCAGGTCCCGCGCCAGCTGGGGCGCCGAGGTGCGCGACGCGATGCCCATCTTGATGGGGGCGCTGGGGGAGGAGTCGGAGTCGGAGTCGGAGGAGCTGACGGCGTGGGGGAGGAGTTGCAGGATCCAGGGGACGTCGGCGTAAAAGGCGAATTCTTCGCCGAACTTGTCGGTGGCGGACGTGTGTGTCGGCGAGGGCTTGAGGGGCGGGGAGACGTGCGTGTCTACCCAGAAGGGCCAGAGCGTGTAGTCTAGGTCGAAGACGATGAGCCGCGGGAGCGGGAGGGTTGGATCGGCGAGGGAGGGTGGGAGGGTGGACGCCGGGTTGAGGGTGGATGAGGTGGTTGTGGAGGAGAGCGTGGTTGACGATGGTGATGTGAGAGACTTGGAAAGTTTGCGGGGCATGATGGCAGGCAGCTTTGTGTTTTGAGTTGTGTGTTGTTGGCTTTGTAAATGGATCATTGAGATGTATCAATTTGACGGGTGCCTGCGGCTGGCAAGTGGCGGGGCAGCAAGTGACCCGTGCTCCGTGCTCGGCTCCGCAATGCCCCACTTGCCCCACCACCTGTGTCCCCGACCCGAAAGCCTTATCGATTGGAACATCTTTTTTCTTTGCAACGCCATTTTTCCTCATCATTGCCTTTAGGCTCACTCCTGTGCACTTCCACTTCCAACCCATGACAATGGTGGTTCGGACACCCGGGCGGCAGCCGAATACGCAGAAGCAGAGCAAAACCGACCATCGTCAACAAAAAAGAAAGCGAGACCAGGATGACCTGCAAAAGCTGGACCAAGCCGTGACGGACCTTGTATGCCGCGACCCCAAGATCCCCCCTCCCCCTTCTCCCAGAGACTCTCCCAGAGACTCTCCCTCCGATGTCGCTTGTACAGCATGCTGACCCATTCTCTGTCTTTTATTTATTTATTCCTGCAGGACCCCAAGTCAGCCGAGATCAAAAACTTTACCCATCTTCCCCTGTCGCAACCCACAATCTTGGGACTCAAGGCGTCGCATTTCCAGACCTTGACCGAAGTCCAGCAGCAGGCCATCCCGCTGGCCCTGAAGAGCAAT
The DNA here is from genome assembly GCA_003814445.1 of Epichloe festucae Fl1. Classification (NCBI taxonomy): domain Eukaryota; kingdom Fungi; phylum Ascomycota; class Sordariomycetes; order Hypocreales; family Clavicipitaceae; genus Epichloe; species Epichloe festucae. The sequence continues at coordinate 2,667,298 of CP031390.1, forward strand.
GACATCCTGGGGGCTGCGAAGACGGGCAGCGGAAAGACACTGGCCTTCCTGGTACCCGTTTTGGAGAAGCTTTACCGGGCGCAATGGACCGAATACGACGGCCTCGGAGCCTTGATCATCTCCCCGACCCGTGAACTGGCCGTGCAGATTTTCCAAGTCCTCCGCAAGATTGGCCGGTACCATGCCTTCTCGGCCGGCCTGGTCATTGGCGGCAAGAGCCTGAAGGAGGAGGCGGAGCGATTGTCCCGAATGAACATCTTGGTCTGCACGCCAGGTCGCATGCTGCAGCATCTTGACCAGACCGCCGGGTTCGACGCCAACAACCTGCAGATCCTGGTGCTGGACGAGGCGGATCGCATCATGGACATGGGATTCCAGTCGGCGGTGGATGCCCTGGTCGAGCACCTGCCCAAATCAAGACAAACCCTCATGTTCAGCGCGACACAGAGCAAGAAGGTGTCGGACCTGGCTCGCCTGAGTCTCCACGAGCCCGAGTACGTTTCCGTCCACGAGGCTGCCGTCAGCGCCACGCCCACCAACCTCCAGCAGCACTACATTATCACGCCGCTGCACGAAAAGATGGACACCCTCTACGGCTTCATCAAGGCGAACCTCAAGAGCAAGATGATCGTCTTCCTGAGCTCCGGCAAACAAGTTCGCTTCGTGTACGAAAGCTTCCGTCATCTCCAGCCGGGTATCCCGCTGCTCCATCTGCATGGCCGACAGAAGCAGGTCGCGCGGCTGGAAATCACGTCGCGCTTCACGACTGCCAAACACTCCTGTCTGTTCGCAACCGACGTGGTCGCCCGGGGAATCGACTTCCCCGCCGTCGACTGGGTCATCCAGGCCGACTGTCCCGAGGACGTCGACACATATATCCACCGCGTGGGCCGCACGGCGCGGTACGAAAGCAACGGCCGCGCAGTGCTCTTCCTCGACCCCAGCGAAGAAGCTGGCATGCTGAAGCGTCTCGAGCAGAAAAAGATCCCGATCCAAAGGGTCAGCGTCAAAGAAAAGAAGAAGAAGAGCGTGAAAACGGATCTCCAAAACATGTGTTTCCAGAAACCCGACCTCAAATACCTCGGCCAAAAGGCCTTCATCAGCTACATCCGCTCGATCCACCTTCAAAAGAACAAGGACGTTTTCAAGCTCAACGAGCTCGATCTCGACGCCTTCGCCGCCGGTCTCGGCCTCCCCGGCACGCCGCAGATCAAGTTCCACAAGGGCGACGACATCAAGAAAATCAAGAACGCCCCCCGCGACGGCATGTCCAGCGGATCCGAGTCAGACACGGACCTCGACGGCGAGGACGACAAGACCAAGAAGAAGAAGAAGAGCAGGAAGCAGGAAGTCCGAACCAAGTACGACAAGATGTTTGAGCGACAGAACCAAGACGTCCTTTCCAAGCACTACTCCAAGCTCGTCGTCGATGGCACCACCACCACCACCACCACCACCAACAACAACAACAACAACTCCGACTCAGAAGACGACTTCCTCTCCGTCAAGCGCCGCCTCAACGACGCCGACCTCGACGCCGAGATCTCAAAGGGCCATATCAACTCGGCAAAGATAATAGAGGGCCTAGGCGGCGCAGAACCCTTCGTCATTGATTCGAAGCGTCGCGAAAAGGCCCTCCAGTCCAAGAAGAAGATGCTCAAGTTCAGGGGCAACCCCACCAAGCTCGTCTTCGACGACGACGGCAACTCCCACGAGATATACGAGCTCCAAGACGAAGAGGACTTCCAGAACGAGGGTCCCGCCGACGAACAGCGCCTCAAGTTCGTGGAGAGCGAGTCGGCGAGGGTCCGCGAGGCAGACGCGGACGACAAGCAGCTCGCGAGGCAGAAGAAGAGGGAGAAGCGGGAGAAGCGAAAGGCCAGAGAGAAGGGAGAGCCAATCGGAGGGGAGGACGAAGCACCTCCCGTGCTGGGTGGTGGTGGTGGTGATGATGGCGAGGATCCCCTCGCGTTGCTGAGATCGTTGCCCATGGCAGGAGAAGATGATGAGCCGCCTAGGAAGAAGAAGAAGAAGTGGTTCCAGGACGAGGACGACGAGCATGAGCATGACGAGGATAAGAAGAAGGCTGGCAGGGGCAAGGTCTTCCGGGTCAGTGAGGGGCCGGATACGTTGGAGGACTTGGAGGCCCTGGCTACGGGATTGTTGGATTGTACATGATGGACCATGATTATGTCGCGTTTAAAAAGACGTCAGATGCATTGTATTGTTTTGTACTGTCCTGTACTATGCGCGTATTTATTATGGAAGAAAGCTACCGCACCGCACCGCACCGCACCGCACCGTATTCATGTGTTGAAGAAGAAGGGGGAAAGCCAAGCATCATTGTTGAATCCAAAGCCCCATGCGCCAATACGCCATGCTATGTATGCACTGTCCCCGATGGTTCAAAGTTTCAAGTTTCAACAAGTCAAGACGGAGCATCATCCATCTCGGGATTGAACCCGTATAGCCTCACTCTATAAAAACAAGTATGATTCTCTGCGCCATAGTTGCTCACCGCCCGCACAATGACATGGTCCGTCGCGGCGCCCAGTCCCACCAACTCGCTGCTCAGTCTGTGCACGTGCACGCCGTCGTGGATATCGGCTGCTTCGTACACGAACTGCGTGAGCTTCACGAACCGCGGGTGGTAGTCGGGCGGGGTGAAGTTCCAGTCGCTCTCGTCGTCGGGGAAGTGGGCTGCGCCAAAATCGAGGATGCGCTCGCGGACATCCGAGTCGAGGATCTCGGCGTACACTTCGATGACTTTGGGGCGGGCGCCTGGTTCGGTCGTCGCCCCGGGGAGTATGTGCTCGACGACAATGTGCTGCGGGATGATGCGGTGCGCGAGCTGGACGGCGAGACTGGCGCCGTGAGGGTTTCCGCGGTGGTTGACGGATCGGGCGGCACACCAGCAGTCGCCTTGGTCTTGCCACGCGTCGAGAGCCGCGATGGGAGGGAAGCCTTTGGGTCCGCGGAGACCATGCCTGTATTGGTCCTGCGAGACGACGCCTTGGCGCGCGGGATCCCACGTGCTGGAGGAGTGCTTGGCGTCGATGATGGCCCCCGACCCGACGGAGAAGTAGTTGATTTGATGGCGGAGGTCGCTGTCCCAATGTCGGTGGATGGTGCCGCGGGCCATGGCCTCGAGATTGACGTCGGCAAGGGCCTTGCGAATGAGCCCGTTGACGAGAGTGGCCACGTCTGCTCGACTCATGCCGTGGGGGATATCCTTGATGGCAAGCTCGACGGATTGCTTGACGAGCTGTTCCAGTTGAGGCTGGAGATCCTTGAGCTCGGCGCGAATCTCGGATCGATGAGAGGCGAACTCGTTCCGCAGATGCCGTAGGAACTCGTCTCGGGTCACAACTTGGCCATTCTGATGCTCCGACTGCGCCAGCTGCTCCTTGACAATTTTCGTCAACCGGTCCTCAAACTCCTTCTGTGATCCTGCAGACTTGATCTGATCGACGGCTGAGCCTAGCACTTGTGCAATCTTGTCGTCATTATCCTTGACCCACGTATCCCAGAAAGACGCCATTTTGCCGCTCATTTTGCTTTCAAACTTTTCCAGAGCAAAGTCGAGCGTGGACGAGAAGACCGGGTCGGTGACGAGTCGTGAGGCAATGGCCCTCCACTGCCGCTCTGAAGATACCTCGTACTCTGACCCGATCTTATCGAATGTCAAGAAAGCGCCGTCTCCCCGAAGCAAGTCCCGCAGGGCATGCCAGAACTCCTGCGAAACAACAGGTTTTCCATCTCTCAGTTCCATGTGCACAATGCTGGGCACGACCTTCTCCAATTTCTCCAGAGACGCATCGTGCATCTTGCCCGCTCGTTTCAACGAGAGGAACTCGTCTTCCATACGGTTCAAGAATTGTTCGACCCGGTCGCTCGCTGTATCGTCGTCATCCCACAATTCGGTGACATCTGCCCATCGTTCTCTCCTTGGCCAGCTAACGGTGGGCATGGAGTCGTAAAACCTGTACCGCATGCCATCAAACGCCCGCCTCGTCGTTTCAATAGCATTCGGCATCCAGTCTCCTTCCGCCGAGCTGGCTAGCTGGGTCGCGATTATGAATGCGAGTACAAAGGCAAGCAAACCAGCTATCATGTGCGGAAGAAATCCAAACACGGATGACAAGCTATCCCAAAGACCCGCCGGTATGATGTAATGAATGAGTCTTGTGATCCAGTTTAACACTGCTCTTATACATGAACCAATGCCTCTCAAGTAGGTTTGTGGATTCAAGTAATGCAGCAGACCGAGCGATCCACGCCGCATCTCCTCTTCATGTGCTGACATGTCGTCTGGATCGAGTTGTGCTTGACCGGTAAAGGGTACAACCGATTTTAGCCAAAGCCAACGCTGCTGCCAACGTTGGCGTGATTCTTCTGACGCCTGTTGACGCCGCTCCCGCGCCAACTCCGCCTCCGCCTCGTCGATGTCTCTTTGGATCGCAGCTTCTCTCTCATTCTGGTCAACTGGATACCGTCTGGCCATTGCGAAAGGACTACTGCTCGCCAAAAGCTTGGCATGCGCAAACAGACTGGAAAAGTTGGAAGTGGCCGTTGCTCTCGTCAGCCACCGGCCAGAGTCCGAGCTATCTTGCGACGTTTCCGCTTCTTCTGGTTCCCGTCTTTCCATCCTGCGTTCGTTTGCCCTCTGGTGTGTTTGCTGCTGCAGACTTGAGGCCTGACTTGGTCTCACACGACCCGCTTGGCCAAAGGGTTCGTGATTACGGCCCGACTGTTGCGATATTGGAACAGGCTGCGGTGGATGCAAAGCCGGCAAAGGTCCACTCAATCGGGGTTTTTGAGCCTCATTTACAGAACGGGTCTGCCGCCGTCTGGGAGCAGGAGTGTTGGTGTTGGCGAGATGTCGTAAAATATGTGGTCTGGCTGACTCGTCGTCGTCGCTTTCATGTTCATCTTCAGTCGCATCTAAGTCTTGTTGTTTTTCTTGTTCCTCCTCCTCCTCCTCCTCCTCCTCCTCCTCCTCCTCGGCTTCCTCGGCTTCCCTCTCGTCCTCAATTACCGTCCGTGGTATCAAATGTGGTTTCGGCGGCAAGGGCGGTTTAGGGGGACGGCGAGGTGCAGTGCGTAGTGGAGATGGACCTATGCGACTGTTTTCTGCAGTTTGCCGCGCAACATGGACCTGGTCCTCACTGCCAAGGCCCGGTTGTTTTTGACGCGTAGATCGTTGCAGTGCACCAGTCGCAGAATGAGTGTTTAATGTTCGCAACTCGCTCAATGGTGAAGGCTGAGATGGCTGGGCAGGAGCTCTAGGCGTCGAATCTATCGTTGCATCACCATAAAAATCACTTTCCATCTCGAAGCTACGCACATCATCGGCATCACTGCCTTCAGTAGCCTGGTTTCTCAATAATGGGAACAGCGGGCGAGTCATGCCACCGGAGCCAGAAGGACCTGAAAGATCTAAACGGAGTTAGCTCACTTCCAGTCCCGAGCTTGGAGAAGATGTCCTACACGAAGGTTGATGGCGGCCTTGTGACGGCCCACCAGCTGGTTCATCTGGTACAGGCGCAGAAAACTGACGCTGTCCTCTTTGATTTTGTGCCCCCGGAATCTCTGGGATCTCCTCCCCCTCCTCTTCCTCCTCGGCTTCATGCCTCGTCAAGACACTTCTGACAGCATTGCTAATGTCTCGCACCTGAGTCCGTTGCAACCCATGGCCAGGTCGCGAGGGCATGGGCTCAACATCTGCACCGTAGGAATACTGTCTTCTCGAGCTTGGTGTTCCCTGGAGTGGCGGTAAGTTTGGTTTTTGGAATGTGGACATGTTGTTTTGGTTTGACGGCGAGTCGGGTTCTCGAGAAGAGAACCTGGCCTGCCGCCGCCCAGCAGCGCGTGGGGGCATCAGAGAGCTTGATGAACGAGGTTGGTTGGTAGGGCGATTGGGAGGGAAAAGCGAGAGTGGAGGGGAACGTATTCCAAGAGAGTTCCAGCAGTCTCAACAAGATGATTGATATTGAGAGAAAGGTGACCCAGGTGAATCCGTGGTTTGTTGCAGCAAACCGACAAGACAACGAAGGCGACAAGGTACCGACCACTGATATAGCAATAGAACGAGAAGCCCCCTTGCAAAATTGCCAATCCAGTCCAGTGACCGCTTTGTCTGGCGCTTGTGAAAAGAAAGCGTCTTTGAGAAGCGGATTGTCGCAGTGGCGATTGTTAACAAAGGGCATGTTGATGTGAAATGTCCCCAGCCCAGCTCATCGCGAGCTATGAGTATGAACTGTGAATAAGGCGATGCTGACAAATCTTCTCGGGTTGCAGAAACGATGCGAGGAATGAGCATGCCCAGGAGTGGCCCGAAAGTGAAGGGCAGCTTGTCCAAAGCAAATGAAACTGGTGCAGCTGTGGCTGACAATGTAAATGGCGGTTGAATTCAATGTGAACGTTTGTTTGTTGCAGCAAACGCGCCGGGTGAGAGAGGCTAGAGCCATCGTGACGCGCGCCGAAGCTTTGCCGGCGCAAACGACGCGGCAGAGGCGCCGCGGTCACGTGCGCAGAAAATGGTGCGCTGTACAGTTACTAATAGCCTATAGGCATGCGCTCCGTCATATTTCTTTCATGTATTCTCTTGTAGATAATAGACCGACGAAAAGTGTTTATATTAAGTCGTGCGCATTGTACATCGTCCAGCTACCCTGCTAGACTCTTTCCTTTTCCTCCTCACATTTTAAGCTTCTAGCTACGGACTACGGTCGGAGCCGTCTTGCTTCCCCCCCCCCGCTCTTTCACCCCCCTCCTTGGCATCTCATCTCCCCAATCCCCACGTCCCGCTGCCCCTCCTCGACTTCATCTTTGTCTGTACCCCGCTAAAGTTTCATCGGCCAACAATTGATCACTTTCCATGCATCACTTGGTACAGTCAATCGATTCGCTCGACATGACTGTTGGAACTGTTCTTGTCGCCGGGTGAGTCACGCTCCAGGCTTTTTGCTTGCATCGTTGAACAAACGCATTCCCTCATCCGACCCCATCGCCGTCGTGATGTGATGGGAGCTATCGCGGGGTTGCTTCGACCCCTGACGGACACTGAATCCCCTCACGTCATGACCAGAAGCTAATCTCTGCCATTGTTTCACCCCCAAACAGTGGTACCGGCTACATTGGCTCTTTCACTACTTTGACTCTTCTCGAAAACGGCTATGATGTCGTCATCGTCGACAGTTTGTACAACTCCTCCAAGGTCGCCGTCGACCGTATCGAGAAGATTTGTGGTCGCCGAGCCGACTTCTACCAGCTCGACATCACCGACGAGAAAGCCCTCGACGAGGTCTTCGCCAAGCACCCTGCCATTGATAGTGTCATTCACTTCGCAGCCCTGAAGGTATGCCATCTTTTCCACGGCAACCTCCCCCCCCCCTCCTCTGGCCACGCAGATGATGAATGAAAATAATGCGCTAACATGAGTGACAGGCCGTTGGTGAGTCCAGTGAGATTCCTCTCGAGTACTATCGCGTCAACGTCGGCGGCAGCATAGCTCTCCTCCGCTCTATGGAGCGAAACAACGTCAGCAACATCGTCTTTTCTTCGTCCGCCACCGTGTACGGCGATGCAACTCGATTCCCCAACATGATTCCCATTCCCGAGCACTGCCCCATCGGCCCCACCAACACCTACGGCCGCACCAAGGCCATGGTTGAAGATGTCATCACCGACTGGGTCAATGCTCAGCGCAGCAACTTGAAGAAGGCCGGTAAGCCTTCTGAGCAGTGGAACGGGGCTCTTCTTCGATACTTCAACCCTTGCGGTGCCCACCCCAGCGGCATCATGGGCGAGGACCCGCAGGGTGTCCCCTACAACTTGTTGCCTCTACTGGGCAAGGTCGCTACGGGCGAGCGCGAGAAGCTTCTCGTTTTTGGTGACGGTATGTTTGGATGCTTCTCAACCCACCACATGGCTGACTGATTTCAGACTACAAATCTTCCGACGGCACCGCCATCCGCGACTACATCCACGTCCTCGACCTGGCTCGAGGTCACCTCGCCGCCCTCAACTACCTCCGCGAGAACAAGCCCGGCGTCAAGGCCTGGAACCTGGGCTCCGGCCGCGGCAGCACCGTCTTTGAGATGATCAAGGCTTTCAGCGCCGTTGTCGGACGGGACCTGAAGTATGAGGTTGTGGCCCGTCGACAGGGTGATGTCTTGGATCTCACCGCCAACCCAACTTTGGCCAACAAGGAGCTCAATTGGAAGACTGAACTCACCATGGAGAAGGCCTGCGAGGACCTGTGGCGATGGGTCAAGAACAACCCCCAAGGCTATCGACAGGAACCGCCGGCCGAGTTGCTTGCTGCTATCAAGACGCCATCTTCTTGAAGTTGGAAAACCCAAGACCCTATTGTCTATAAAAGAACTAGGTTTCAATTATGAAAATGTTGGATGGGAGAATTTTCATGGTAGTTGGGCTTATTTAGACTGCGTTTTCGCTGAAAATCACGAGAACAAACGCAAATTGAAGACGAAACAAAGTTCTATACTGGATCATTCCAGGGAATCTTCCACATTTTTGCTTTTCGAATTTCCTGCCCATCACTCACAGCTGAGGAGGAGCTTGCCCGTAGTTTTGCGACTCTCAATGTCAACATGCGCGCGCGCAGCCTGTGAAAGCGGGTAGACGTCGTGAACAGCAATGTTGAGCTTGCCAGATGCGACAAGCTCGAACAGTTCACCGGCGTATTTCTCCAAGTCCTGTCTCTCAGCAATATACCCGTTCAATACAGGACGCATGAGCTTCACATTCTTGGCTCCCAGTCTGAGGATGTTCACGGGCGGCACAACGCCAGACTTGCAACCCCCCCCTCATTAGTAACGTAACGGGTTCGTTTTACGTAAAGCAAAGCGCTGAATCGAAGAACGGTGAAAAAAAAAAAAAAACGTACCGCGTTCCCAAAAGACACAAGATGGCCCTTCGGGGCAATCATTTCCAAGTCAGCATCAAAGGTAGCCTTTCCGACACCATCGAAAATGGCGTCGATTCCATGACCCCCCGTGATCTCCTTGACGCGTGCCACCACGTCGTCATCGCCGCCCGAGCTGAGGATGGTCCACTCCGCGCCGTTCTTCCTGGCGAGCTCGCACTTGTCCGTGGTGCTGGCCGTGCCGATGACGTTTGCGCCAACAATCCTCAGCATCTGCACGAGTAGTAGACCGACGCCGCCGGCCGCGGCGTGCACGAGCGCCCACTGGCCGGGCTGGACGTCTGCCGCCTCGCGGACCAGTGTCCATGCCGTGAGACCCTGCAGGTACACGGCGGCGGCCTGCTCGGCGGACAGCCCGTCGGGGACGGGGACGACCTTTGAGGCGTCGACGGCCGAGTACTGCGCGTAGGTGCCCTGGTCCATGTACACGACGCGGGTGCCGACGGGGACGCTGCCGTCGTGGGAGGCCACCACCGTGCCGGCGGCTTCGCGGCCCAGCGTGAGGGGCAGAGAGGCCGGGTACAGCCCCGTGCGGAAGTACGTGTCGATGAAGTTGACGCCCGCGAAGTCGTTCTTGACGAGGACTTGGGCTGCCGAGGGCGCGGGGACGGGCACGTCCTTGAGCTGGAGGACTTCGGGACCGCCCGTCTGGGCGACCTGGATGGCCTTCATTGTCTGCGGAACGGGAGGCATGGCTGCGGGGATCGATGGGGAAGATTGTTGGTGGGCGGACGATTTGGTGATGGGAAATAATAAGTCGTTGGGGCAACAAAATGGGGAGGGGCGTGCGGTTGCAGTGCAACTTGTGAATGGAACGACTTCGAATTGTTGGATTTGTAAGTTGGTGATGGCGGGGTGTACGGGGTAGCTCCGAGGCCGAAAAGGGAGTGAAGTCTGGTGACTTGTTGAAGAGTTATTCCGAGGGATTTGACGCGTTGCCAACCGAGTTTCTGGTCGGAGGTACGGATTACTTATCCGCGATTGCGCGGAAGGCGGGCGAGACCGGAGAAAGGTGTTCACTATTAATAAGTTAGCATTGCTGTTTATTATAGGTGGAGGGGCAGTCGAAGGTTGGTTGTGAGCTAATAACTCCGTTCATCTCTGGGCATATTTTATCCAAGCAAAGGTGCTGCTGCCGTTTGTTGGGGCTGTGCTCAAAATGTCGCGACACACTGCCACACTGCGCACCTACTTCCAGATAGGCAGGCATACATAGACGTGGGTAAAATGTTTCGGCCCTGTAGCATTGCATTGAGGCTGTCGTAACATGATGATGTGGACAAACTTTGGAGGCTTGTTTCCTTTTAGCTGCCGATAAATTCGGGCAGCCATAAGGATCTTGTATCTACAGAGTCAACAATACTCAAGGTGGAGCTGGCAGCTGGCAGGCAGCTGGCAGCCAATCCAGGGGTCGGCTAGGTCGGCCGAGTCTGGACTCTGGACGTCGGCTGACAGAAATAGCACCGGCTGGTCTCAACTTTCTCTCCTCAAGTGCCAGCGACGTTTTTTGCATTCCATTCATGTCTTCTTGCCCGCACGAGCCCATCTCCGACTTACTTATCTGAGCAGAGACGGGCCCATCCAACGTCGACTTTCAATGCCGCCTTTATTCCCAAAACACACATGCGAGATTGAAGCTGGCGACTCGTCTGTTCTGCATCTGGCCCTCTCTCGAATGCCTCTCCCGAGTCTCTTCCTATCTCGACTAAGCATCGGATCAAATCGCCACCAGCCATATATCCTCGACCGATGCCGCCCCCATACACGAGATGCCGTTCTTAACGTCAACGGACCGCCAACGGCGCATCATCCAGCTGTCGCAAGAATGGCAGGTTGATTTGCCCCCGGCTCCGGCACCGCTCACGCGGCCTCACAATCCACCCTCTTTTTGGAGCCAGCAGGACGACCAAATTGCCGAGGACCTTATGCAACGCCGAGCCGCCGAGCTCTCCCAAAACAGACAAAGAAGCAGCCTCAGCAAAGCCTTCTCATTCAACAATTTGAGAAGGGGCAAAAATTGGGACCCCCGAGAAATTCTTGAAGTGTTGACCTCATGGATAGCCAAGGCAGGAACACCCGGCGTCGCAGAGGCTCTGATCCTCAAGCTGGCCGCCGGAGGGGTCGACTTCAGCGGTAGCCAGACGAAACAAAAGAGTGGCATCCTCAGCCGGAGAAGAAGCGTCGACACATTCGTTGATCGATCTAAATATCTAAAATTGGCTGTCGAGGGCAACCAGTATGACATGCTGCAGATTTTGCTTCCACATGCCGACCCCAACTCCATCGACCAGGCTCTTGCTACCGCCATCCGTACTGGTAATGTGCGTGTTGCGGAACTCTTATTGCGATACGGCGCATGCGCATCGCAAACACCAGAAGGACAGGACGCCTTTCGCCAGGCTTGTGTCGATCAAAGTCGATCGCATCTCGTTGGATTGCTCCTCTTGTCAGAAACTCAAGCATCGCCAGCGTGGACATCGGCATGTATGAGCGATGCTACGAGGGCGGCATGTTTGGAGACGGTCCTCCACCTGAGCCGATCGACCGCAGACGGGAACCACAACCATGCCGAGGCTTTAAAGGCGGCAATTGCGCTAGGACGACAAGATATTGCTTTGGCAATTATTATGGGAAACAAGCCACCACAAGGTTTAAACATCAATGAATCTTTCCAACTTCTGCAACAAAATCCGTCCATCAACCCCCCCACTAAACTTGCCATGGCTGAACTCCTACTCTGTGCTGGAGCTCATGGTGATGTAGTTTCATCGGCTCTAGAGAGCGCTTGCGAGACCCAGTTTTACGACATGGTTCTCTTATTGTCAAGATATGGTGCCTCTATCGAGTACAAGGATGCGAAAGCTTTGAAGACAGCGATTGCTCGCGGCGAGTTAGACCTAGTCAGCTCCCTTCTCGCCGACTCGGCTAGACTGAGTCCTGCTCTGGCTTCTAGTTGTGTGCCTCTAGTTGCCAAGCAGGGCAAGACTAGTGCCAAGCAGGCCAAAACTAGTGCCATGGTCCTAGGTCTACTGTTGAGAAAAGGAGCAAACGGCGTTGCATTAGATGCCGCGCTGCATGCCGCGCTCAGCGAGGATGCTTCCCAACGAGACAGTGCCTTGATCAATATGCTCCTGGAGCACGATGCAGACATTAACTTCGACCAAGGGTCAGGACTTGCTGGTGTAATCAAGCAAGAGGACGTGAAGCTTCTAGAATCACTTTTAAAAAATGCCTCGCCACAGACTGCTGCCGCTCGCATTCTGGATGCAATGGATGTTTCGGATCATAGGGAGCGATTCGAGATGGTCTCTATGCTGATTGATGCTGGTGCGGTCATTGGGACACAGGAAATTGCCAAAGCATTATCACAAACTCTGACTGAGCGACCCGTGGACATGTCGCTGTTGAGATTACTTTTGCAAAAGGGGGGCGCCGACGTCAATCTGATGGAGGGGTCAATCATCAAAAAGTCGGTATCAAATTCTGACCCAAAGGTTCTGGACATGGTATTCGGCCACGGTAAACCCTCAGCATCGTCAGTCACTTGCGCGTTCAATGAATTGGCCTCGCTGCCATCTACTGATAGCAAAGCATGGAAGTTGCGTACCATTCTCTCGAGATGCACCCACAAAGAAGACCTGGACTGGGTATTAGCTCGCGAAGTGCAATCGGTGCTGCAAACGGGCAACGACAAAGCATCGCTGTCACCGCTCAAGATTCTGTTGGACGGCGGCGCGAACCCAAATGCCTACAAAGCGGCAGCTTTATGTCATGCTGTCATCGGGGCCAACTCAAAAGTGACGGAACTGCTTTTCGAAGCAAAGGTCCGCCCAACTTCCACTTCACTTGGAGCTGCTTTACCCCACGTTCTGCGAATTACCGACTCTATGGAGAGACTCACGCTTACAAAGAAACTTGTTGAGGCTGGAGCTCATTCCCTCGAAGCCAACCGTGCATTGGTGCATGCAATCACAACTTTTCCCAAAGATGTATCGTTGCAGGGTGTTCTAGCCATGGCAGCGGACACCTCAGACGGAGAGGCCTTGTTTCTATCAGTGTCGAAGGAGTCGCCAGAGACAATGGATCTGCTTCTTGTCAAGTCGAAGTCATCAGTGGAGACAAGGAGCGCCCTGCTAGGCAGAGCAATGGGAGTCAGGAACCGCGCGGCAAGGCACCGCATGTGCGGAAGCTTTCTTAAACTCGGAGTATCCAAAGAGTCTGCTTCAAGTGCTTTACTTGTGGCTGCGCGCGATGGCGATGTCGAACTCGGAGACCTGCTCATACGCCATGGCGCCAGCATCGCCACGAATGACGGCCAGGCTATTGTTGAGGCCTGCCGTGGAGGCTCTGCAGAAGTCCTAGCCATTTTGTTGAAGCAAGATGGCAATGTCAAGAAGAGCACCTTGGAATCTGGCTTCCAGGCAGCCACAGAAGTGCGAGATCTAAGTAAGCGAGCACTTGTTTTCAAATGCTTGCTCCAGAAGGGCGTGAAAGGCGACTTGGTGGACGCACAATTGCAATCGGCGGCGCGCTACGGCGAGGATGGTCAAGCCGTTCTGCGAGTTTTGCTTGCAGCTGGTGCGGATCCCAATTTCAACAATGGCGAGTGTGTGATAGCTGCGACGAGGAGCGCCTTCATTGGTAACCTTGAGTTGTTGCTTGGTTTGTGGCATGAAGGCGGTATCCAGGTAAGAAAACTTAGGTGGCAGCCATGACCTTTGTGACTTAATGCTAACAATGTTGCGCAGAAGAGGGTGGCTCAGCCTACTTTGGCCAGATCCCTTAAAGCTTGTTGGAATCTGAGTCGGGATAATCGGTTTAAAGTCATAAGTGGCCTCATTCAAGCTGGTCTACAAGTGACGGAAGACTTGCACAGAACGCTAAACGAAGCCGTAAATGAGGATGACCCGGAGGAACGTCTTGTCCGATTATTGCTTGATCATGGTGCTTCACCATCCGCCAATGGATGCAAGACACTCGTGGATGCGGTCAACAACTCGGCTTCATCATCATTGGCACTTCTTCTGGAGAGGAACCTGCCCCAGGAGGATGTAAATCGGGCTTTCAAGAATGCCTTTACTGCTGATACCTTTAACAAGTGGTTCACCGAGTCCGGCTTCAAGACAGCTACCGTGCTTTTGGAAAAAGGCCCTCACGGGGACTCACTCGGCGATGCATTGATCCTCGCAATGAAGCGTTGTACTCCAGAGACTAAAGACCTCGCAGGTCGATTTGTTGCACTGCTCATGTCTCATGGGGCAGACGTGAACTATAATAGTGGTGAGCCATTGCAACAGGCCGCATCCAAGGCGAATATTCCATGGACCAAGCAGCTCCTTGAAGGCAGACCGACCATTCAAACTCTATCATTAGCCTTTCAATGTATCTTTGATACAGCAATCTCTCAAGACGAGGTTCTTGGTTTGTTCAAACTGTTTGCGGAGTACAGGGATAGTGATGTTCGAATTGACATCCTGAGCGACCAACAGGGATCTGATCCGGTACTTGTGCGAGCAATCTCCCAGTATCCGAGATCGGTAGCCATTCTGGAAACCTTGCTAGATGCCGGCCTATACTACGACCAAGCTGCCACGTACAAGATTCATTCTGACATCGATGATGCAGAAGACATGAACCTCCTTCTGTGGGCTGTGGCGCAGCCGCAAAAGCGAGTCAGCAATGCTGTCCTCGAGTTGTTACTCACACGAGGAGGTAAGTGTGATGGTATACGGGAAAAGAAGATGTTACAATGAAGCATTGCGACTAACTGTGACAATAGCCAAGGTGAATGCTGAGTCAAATCTGTCCCATACAACGCCACTTATGCTCGCCATTCAAACCCGACGACCAGACCTCGTGAAACTATTGCTACTTCAAGGTGCCGAAGTCGATGTGCAAGATTATCTTGGACGGACACCGCTGTCCATGGCAACTGACATTGGTGGTGACACTTCAGTGCAGATGATGTCGCTCTTGTTGGCCGCCGATCCATCGCGGGACGATGGTTCTCTTCACAATGCTGCTCGCGACTTGAATCAACCCGTGGTCAAGATCCTAGTCCAGTCCGGCCACGACCCCGACTTCCCTAGTCCATTACACGAAGGGCGAAGTGCCCTGGCGGAGCTTTGTCTCCACGGGTCCGACAATACTGAGATGGGGCCTGACCAAGAACGCACCATGCAGAAGGTCATGACATTCCTCATAGACTCGCAGTCTGATCTTTCGATAAAATCAAACGACAAGTCACTGCTTCAACTATGCTTTGAAGCCGCAGAGCCTATCGCCACGACGAGAAGTTTCCTCAAGAGCGGAATGTGGAAGCACATTAACAAGCCTTTCAACTACCATACTGCCAATGGATACACCTACTCACCGACAATGTATATCAAAAAGCTCCTACCTCAAAATGAAATCTCCGCCTCCCTTCTGCAAATTCTACGGTCCTACCGTGCCAACGATGTATACTTTGCTCTTTCTGGGGCCCAACCTGACGATGCTGTTGGCCTACCAGAAGACATGGCCGTGCAAGAGAGGGCGCGTAAAGCACGTCTTGAGCGACTTGCCGAAGAAACGCAAGACTTTGCCATCGCGATGGCGCGCAAACGCGAAATCGCCTCCGTGGAACAACAAATTATTGCCCAGAAGGCCGAAATGGAAGACATGCGCCGACATAAGCTCCACAATGAAGACGTAGCCGCCGTGCGGTCCCGCGGCCAACTCGAAGAGTCGCTGGCGAGCGCCGCTCATGCGCGAAGAGTGCAAGAACAACACGCACTGGCCGATTCCTCCATCGGCAGAACCCGTGCGTTGGCAGCGGCGGAACTAGAAGCAGAGGAGGCGCGACGAAGAAAAACGCTCGAGTGGGAAACCAAGCTGAATGCCGAAAAGGTGCAAAATGCAAGAGCTCTAAGTTCTGTCCGGATCAGCGAGAGGCAGGAAGTAGAAAGGCTAGACAAGGATGCCGAAGCCAGGATCAAGTGGAGGATGGAAGCACAGAGGAAGCTGCTTGAAAGTCAGGAGAAGCTGGCGAAGAGGTTGGCTGATGGCGCAAACGGAGCAGTGGGAGTGAGTGATGCAAGGAGACAAATCGGCTATGTCACTGAATTCTGAGGACTGCAACCAAACTGTTTTAAGATGTCAAATTTTGGGAATGGGTCCTCATCGATGCCAACCAAATTTAGGGCCTATATAGCGTGTGTATGTATGTACGATTTAAATTGGAGATATCTACGAGCCTGATGAGTAACGATGGACTTTCCAACCATCTTCCCTACCCATCCAAATGGTGTGTGCATACAATATGTCAGTGGGAAAGTCGAGCCAAACGGAAAACCGACCTCGTTCAAAGATCACAACAAAAGAAACCTGATAACAAGCAACCAACCAGCCCAAATATACAATTCATAAATCATTCAACGACGCACCCCAAAAACTACCCTACCCCTTGCTCGTCATCTTTATAGAATCCGCACCAGTCTCCACAACGCGATACTTATCCGCATCACCAAGACCGCTGGCCGCTCTGTCATACGCCTCGTCGGATCTATCGCATAGAGCGTCGAGATCCGCATCGCTGAGGATCTCCGCACCCCCCGACGTCTGATACACCATTCCGTCCTTGAGAAGTAGTGCGCGGAGTGTCTCAGCGTCCAAGTGCTCCTTCGTGTCCAGCTTCTGACCCATGGTCTTGAACCCGCCCTTTTTGATGACCAGCTTCTCCAATCGACGCTTCGCATCCGCGGACATGAGAAGGGATTCCTCGACAGTGTCCTTCGTGGCGAGGCGGTAGACGATGACGGGACGGGTCTGGCCGATGCGGTGGCACCGGTCTTGCGCCTGCAGATCCTGCTGGGGGTTGAAGTCGGAGTCGAAGAGGATGACTGTGTCTGCGGACGCGAGGTTGATGCCCTGTCCGCCTGCGCGGGTGGACAGCAGGAAGAGGTTGTAGTGGGGGTCGGTGTTGAAGTCGTGGATCTGCTGGCGGCGCTCGTCTTGGGGCACGGAGCCGTCGATGCGGCAGACGGGCCAGGCGCGGAGCTCGCGGGCGTAGTCTTCTAGGATGTCGAGCTGGGTTTTGAACTGCGAGAAGAGGAGGACTTTGTGGCCGTTTTGGAAGAGCGCGGTGAGGAGTCGGTCGAGAAGGAGCATCTTGCCGGAGGACGTGATGATTGATTCGTCGACGGGTATGTCGGTTGATGTGGCCCAGGGGTTGTAGAAGTTGTGGGGGCTGTTGCAGACGAGACGGAGTTGGGCCAGGGGGTTGCCGAGTTTCTTTTGTGAAAGTTGTTTTTCTGCATGGGGGAGTTTGGTTAATGGTTGACTTGAGGGCGTAATTTTGAAGAGGCAGGGGGGGTTGGAGAAGAGGAAGGATAAGAATGGAGGAACGTACTGGCGAGCTCGAGAGTCTCTGCTCGTTCGATCTCTTCGGGGGACCGAAGCTCGTCTGTTTCGTCTTGCTCGTCTTGTCCGTCTTCGCTGGCAAGCTCATCGGCTAGTTTGGCCTCGAAAGCGTCATCTGATAACCCTTCTTCGTCTGAATTTGCCTCAGTGTAAGTTTTACCCTTGCGTGGTCTTCCCCGCGTGCTTGCCGGGGTGGATGTGCGACTGGACCGCGCGCTCTTGGACTTGGATTTGACTGACGTGGGAGGGCTTTTGCGTTTGGTGGTTGGCTTGGATGGTGTTTCGAAAGACTTTGGCGAATCGCCCCTGTTCGCTTTGCTGGCTGACCTCTTGCCCATCATCATGGTGAATGCATTGGGAGTTGTTGCCGCAAGCATATTTTCTGTCTTTTCGCCCCGAGGACTCTGTCGCACGGGAAGTGAAAATGCGGCTTTGTGTAAGCTTGAAGCATTTTTGCTGGTTTTTGCTGCGCGACTGCTGGATCTTGATGACTGGCGGGTTGATCTGCCAGAGGGCATGGCGCTGTTGATCTGATCGGTCACCTTTTGTTCGAGGTAGGCTCTCGTGTCAACCTCTTTGTTGGTGAAGACGTTGTACAAGTCGGTCTGCTCTTTGGTCATGGGCGCAAACAACACGTATTCGCGTTTCTTGGGTAAATACGCAGCAACATCCTGCTTGACGCGGCGCAGGAGAAGCGGCTGTAGAATAAGGTGAATCTTTTTCACGAGGTCCTGCTTCATCTGATCCGCAATGAACTCCTCTGTGCTCTGTTCATCTTGGAGGTCGGAAAAGTCGAACCAAGACTCGAACGCCTCCCAGTCAGTGAAGATGTTAGGTAGGAGGAAGTGCAGCAATGACCAGAGCTCCTTCAAATTGTTTTGTAGAGGTGTGCCGGTGATGAGTAACCTGGTAGCGGACGAGAATTGCCGCAGTTGTTGGAAAAGCTTTGCGTCGGCGTTCTTCATTCGGTGGCCTTCGTCCTATACGACAATCGGTTAGCAGCCATGCCAGGAAAGAGTCCGCATTAGGGTTGAGAATTTACTATTATGATAAACTCCCATTGGATCCTGGACAGGTTGTGCTGATCCCTCAGCACCATCTCGTACGACGTGCAAACGACCGGAAACTTGGCACTGGGCCTTCCCCCTGTTAGGTTTCGCATCATCTTTGTTTTGAAAATTTCCTCTCGCTGTGCCTGATTTCCGTGATACATGACAACGGGGATAGACGGCGTCCATTTGTGAAACTCATCCATCCAGTTGGAGAGGGTGCTCAAAGGCGCAACAATCAGATGCGGTCCCAGGTAGTTTTCTTGCTCTCGCAATAGAGCGATGAGACCAATAGTCTGGACAGTTTTACCTGTGCTCGGGTTAGCCAACTGCCCATTACTTGACAGAAAGTCGAGAGAGACAAGTGGGAGAATATTCCGACTGTCGGGACGCACCTAAACCCATCTCGTCGGCAAGGATACCACTCATGCCCTGGGAGCAAATCTCAAACATCCAGGTCAATCCCTCCAGCTGGTAGTCTCTCATGGTGCCATTAATCATGCACTTGGGTTGCTTGGCCATTTCCAAATTGTGCTCACCAAGTGTCTTGCCGTCAAGACTGCTGCCCACACGGCCAAGCACTTGCGTCTTCTTGGTGAGAATATCACTAAAGGCAGCGCTCTTCATCAGGAGTTCGTCCAGCTCTTTCGCCTTGGCTTCTCGCTCGGTCTTTGTTTCGGCCTTCTTCTTCTTCTTGCGCTTCTGAGTGGCAGTGAGTTTGTGATGCTCAACAGCCCTTCTGTTCTCATCTCGGGCCTCTCGCTCTTCTTCCAGGAGGCTGTTCTCAGTGAATTGGCCCGCCGCATCGGATTTTGGTGATGCCACAGGGGGTGGCGAGCTAGGAGCGCTTGTCATGGCA
The DNA here is from genome assembly GCA_003814445.1 of Epichloe festucae Fl1. Lineage (NCBI taxonomy): Eukaryota > Fungi > Ascomycota > Sordariomycetes > Hypocreales > Clavicipitaceae > Epichloe > Epichloe festucae. The sequence goes on from CP031390.1 coordinate 2,686,559, forward strand.
GGCTGTTCCGAGAGGACGGATTCTGCATCTGACGAGGACGATACGTCCATGACAGGGGGCCAATGGCAGAGTTCAGAAGCCCCAGTTCTGAGATGGTGTGTTTATCGGTTCCTCAACGCAGTTTTTGAGGGCAATTGTGCTGCGTGTTGGCGAGAATCCCTGGCAAACGTGAAATCTAAAGACGGCACTTCTCGCGTGGCCAATTGAAGACTCAAGAGCCAGTGAAAGTTCTATGGTCTATGGGTGCGCTGAGCCTCCGGAAGAATGTGAAATAGCAGTGAAACCCCGGAATTGAATCAGCGTTTAGCCACGCCCAGGGGAAAAGCAGAGTGAAAGCGCACTGAAGTGGAGGTGACTGTCGGTTCTGTGAACAACCATTCCATCGCGCAGCCAAATATCATGACGCACCGAGACGCGACTCGAATGCGCAGTCACGTGATGCTCCGACGGACGCGTTAATTGACTGCATGACTAAGCAAAGCTGCCCCTCCATCGACAACAGAATCACAGCGCTCTGCTTGCTGACCAAGACCCCCCCCCCAAGACCCCGCCAATTTACTTGAAAAATTAAACCACCACAACAACATTCCCAGCCCTAGCGAGACGAAGACGCCCAGATACCGGCGACTTCCTCTCCAAATTCCCGAATCTGTTTTCCCTCCGCGCCTTGCGTCCCTCCGCCAGGGCTATCTCCCCCCTCCTCATCCGCCGATCCCTCAAAATGGCCCTCGTCAACCAGACCTACACTTCCACCGAGGAGGCTGAGATCCAGCAGTGGCTCACCACCTCGGAGCGCCTCAAGTCCAGCGACGACAAGTCTTCCATCCTAGAAACCCTCAACAGCCATCTCGCCAGCCGGACCACCCTCCTAGGCAGCAAGCCATCCAAGGCCGACGTCGCCATCTACGAAACCCTCTCCCCCGTCGTCGCCAAATGGTCTCCCGACGAGCGAACCGGCGAAAAGGGCCACCCCCATATTGTTCGTCATCTCGACTTTGTCCAGAACTCCACCCTCTTCGGCCTCGAGCTCAGTGACGATCAGAAGTTCTCAGTCGACCAGGATGACGTTCGCTACGTCAAGCCCCCCGTCGATGCTAAAGCCGAAAAGGAGCGCTTGAAGAAGGAAAAGGCTGCTGCTGCCGCCGCCGCCGCCACCACCACTACCACTGTAGCTGGTTCCACCGGCGTCAACAAGGATGCCTCCCTAGTTGACCGCACCAAAGAACAGGTCAAGGAGAAGGTTGATCAAGTCAAGGGTGCTGCTGCCGCTGCTGTCGGAGGCGACAAGCCCAAGAAGGAGAAGAAGGAGAAGAAGGAGAAGGCTTCCAAGCCACAGAAGGCCCCCCCCGCCGCGGCTCCTCTCTCCCCCTGCCTGATTGACCTCCGTGTCGGCCATATTCTCAAGGCCATCAACCACCCTGACGCCGACTCACTCTACGTCTCGACTATCGCTATGGGTGACCTCGCCGGAAACGAAGACTACGTTGAGTACGAAGGCCAGGTCTGCCGAACCGTGTGCTCTGGCCTCAATGGCCATATCCCCCTCGAGCAAATGCAAGGCCGCAAAGTCGTCGTCGTGTGCAATCTTAAGCCCGTCAAAATGCGCGGCGTCAAGTCATGCGCCATGGTTCTTGCTGCTTCACCCAAAGTAAAGGAAGGCGAGGTTGATGAGGACAAGGGTCCCGTTGAGCTGGTCTCTCCCCCCGAGGGCGCCCAGGCCGGTGATCGTGTGTTCTTCGAGGGATGGCAGGGCCAGCCCGAGGGCGTTCTCAACCCCAAGAAGAAGATTTGGGAGACTTTCCAGCCCGGATTCACCACCACTGATAGCCTGGAGGTTGTTTTTGATGCCGCTGCCGTGGAGCAATTGGGCAAGAAGGATGTTGGCAAGTTGGTTACTGAGAGTGGTGGCATTTGCACTGTCCAGACCCTGAAGGGTGCTGCTGTGCGGTAAATAGATAGATGACTGTCTGCAGATCTTTGGGTCGCATGCTCAAAACATAAATCAATAGAGGTACATTCGAATACTTCACTGCTGTGATTGGAAGTTCTTCCGTATTATGACAGAACGTTCCGTCAGTCAAAGCTGAAGCCTCTGCAATTTCAACTGAAATGAGTGTACTGCCTGTTTTCACCATCTCTCTATTCCTCAGGGTATTCTCTAATGTACAGAACGAGTCTCCCGCATTTCTTTTATTCATCCTGATGGATTGTATACAACACTCAGCCACACAGTCCTCGTACAAATGCCCTTATGCCGGAAAATATGCTCATTGACGCCATGTAAATGCTTTGCCCAAAAAAAGGATATGTATGTGGCCGCTTGAAAAATTTCAAAAAAAAAGACAACAAAATTTGCTCCGAAAGCCACCTGCGCCGGGTTCTTTTCTCTTCTTTTATGCCTAGTAATACAACAGGGTTATGTACCATTTCCTATCTATGAGAAAAAATACTTGCTTTCGCGCAGACGTTTTACGTCAAAGTCGCCCTAGATAAAAAGTTAGTTGAGAACGCAATGGGGCGACCAGTCAGTGGCAATGTTTCACCTTCTTGGGAACGGCTGGAATAGTGAGCGGCAACCACACTGGAACGGGGGTGGCGCGTTTAGATCGGGTAGTGCTCTTCGTCTTCTTTTCTACGATTTGCGACTCGAAATGGCTCATTTTCATGTGTTTCATAAGGCGTTCGGACAACATGGCCGGATCTTGTCCGTCGCGAGGCCCCTCTTCGTCTTGATCTTCCATGAGTATCTCGTCTGCATCGATCACGCCATCGACGGCATCGACTTCATCCGGCGAAATTTCTCCAAGACCCGAATACTGGCTGTCTTCTTTGATATCGATGTCGACTTCTGCTCCAGACATCTCCTCATACACTGATGCCGGAGTAATGATTTGCTTTGCCGCCTCCAGGTCCCAAGGGTTCCCTGACAGTCGAAGAGCGTTGCGCTTGTGCTCCAGCAGCAACTCCTCCTTTGGCGACAGCTTGCTGTTTTTGCGCAGCTCCTTGATCTTTTTTGCAACTGCGGAGGAAGGGTCGATATGGGAAAGATACAGAGAGCCTTTGTGTCGTGCCTCGAATTCTTTCGCAAGACGACCGACAACGTCCTCCTCGTGAATCTGAATGAATGCCTCTCGCAAAATGCTGTTCATGGTGTCAATGTCAGCGGCATGGGTCCAGAACGAGTCATGGACGGCAGCAAAATTCAAATCCTGTTCGTGACATTGCAGGGCAGAGAGAAGCATATGGCTGGCATCCAAAGAATGGATAAAGTTTGGCGGGAACCCCTGTAGTTGTTTTCTGCGATTGACAGGGTCCGTTTGCTCGCTGACAGGATAGACAACAGACTGGAGGCAAGTCCTGACTTCTTTCATGTTGCTCTTGCGATATGGCTGAACAACAGGCATGCGAAGAGGTGTCGTCCAGACGATTGAGGATCGGAACTGCTGAGTGAGTTCGTCAAAGCCAGACTTCTTGGAACCATTGGTCTTCTTGTTTTTCCCCCGTCTGGCTCCTTCCTCAACATTGCCGCCCGAGTAGCTGTCGGCAATTTGTTGTAGTTGGGCTGGAGTCAGCGCGCGACACACCCTTCCACCAATCTCGCCGAGCCAATATTGGATGTCATGAGCGCCGCGAAACATGGTCGCGAGAGCCTTGAAGATGTGCTTGGCAATGTACGTGGATAGCAACAAGTTAGGAACACCGCATTTCTTGCCCAGGTCGGGGTACAGAGCATCGATCTGCTTGCAGACTTGTTTTTTAGCACCAGAAAAGGTGACCCCATATACGTTCGTCATGACTGTCTGTTTGACGACCTTCCTGGTAATCTTGCCCTGAAGGATTTCGGCAAACTGGTTTCCCTTTTTGGCATCTTCGTCGATTGCTTGCTTGACAAGATCTGCAACAGCTGAGTAAACATCTGCAGGGCGTTCGCCGGGTTCCAAATTGACTTGTTGCGCTCCCCAGGTATCGCCGCCTAACGCGGCATAATGTTGAAGACCGTTGCAAGTGCCGTCTTGATGAACAGGCAGTTGTGACACATACTTGGTTGGATCGGGATGATCGAGGGCGGCTTTCAACTCTAAGCAAGCGGCTAGACACTGCCAGGGGTCCTCAGCCTTGAGCCACCATCGACTTCCGTTTAAGGGATTCGTTGCAGAATCAATAATGTTGGCCGTATTGTCGTTTGTAAAAGCCTCGCGCTCATCAAAGCTAGATTTATCCAACCCGTACAAGTTTGCTAGATGGATTTTCAGCCAACGCAATCCTCGCTCTCCCAGCTCCTTGCCTCGCGCAAACTTGAGAACCGCCCTGGTGTGGTCTGCTCCCATGTGATTCAGATAAGTCGGAATCGGATACGCCCTGCCTCTGTAGTCGACGTTGTGCGGAAAATATATGGTTTGGTTTCTGAATGCTCGAGCGACTTCTAACTGCAAGTTCATAAAGCATCTTTGTGAATGCAATCCGGTGCGTTCGTTCTCGATCGCTTTGACGGCATGGATCCATTCTTTGCGCAGCAGAGGGTCAGCAGAAGAGTCTGGCTCGCGAGGGATATCGAATTCGGGGTTCAGTGGCGGCATATTGGCGATTTCTTCTCCACTGTTCCAAGCTTCCATCATGACGTTCAGGACGTTGTTGTTAATTTGCCAGGCAGTTTTCCCAAGCACATCTAGGCCCTTGGATACTTGCTTCAGATCACCGCTTTTCATGGCAGCTTCCGTGTATAGCTTTTGCTCCACAATACCCGGCTTCACACGGACAAATGACGTTTTACTTTCAAGAAACCCGCCTTGGTTTGACCGGCGCCACGGCCTGGGCTCAACAATCATCGGAAGGTGCTTAGCAATGAAGTCGCCGACAGGTTCTCTCTTTAATTGCTCCATCAGTTGCGAATTGAGATACAGAACACCGAGCTTCTTGCCTTTTCGGGGTTGTTGCAGATGAGTGAAGGCCGGCTGAAGTTGACTAACGATTTCTTTCGTAATAGGGTGTTGTGTTGTGATTTTGACCTTGGCAGTTTCAATTAGAAGCTTCAACAATACAGAGCCGACTTGTGCTTTGATAAACATTGGCCAAGGTTTTCGCGTTGCCTCTTCCAGACTCGTGGCTGTTTCGGAGGAACCGGCAATTAAGTTCGAAGAGTCCGTGTGACCTTCCACCGCTTCAGTGGTTGGTGATGATGCGGTAGACCCAGTAAATGAGAGTCTAGATCGTCGTTGTGTTGTGATTGACATTGGTTTTCGTTGCATTTCAGTGTCTTCTTGTACGAGCTTTGCCACGTTTGTGATGATTCGGCCCACCACGATGCCTTTGCCTGCGCCTTGCATCGCTGTAAGATTGAGCACGGACAGAATAGTAATAGCTGCGAGGCGAGCGGGGTCGGCTTGTTGAAGCAATGGTCCATACACGCATCTATCAAGATCCTGGTCAGATTTCGACGTCTTATTCTCCGAATTTTCAATCAGAACAATTTCTTCTTTCAATCTGCTCTCCATGGCGTCGAGCCACCCTGCCATGTGCTGAGACAAAGAGCCCTCTGCCGATGATGGGCTCAGAGCTGTATTGATGCCTATTTGCTGCATTTTCTTGTTGGCGTGCCGCCATCTCTCAATAGCACATCCAATGGAATCACGTTCAAGCCCCAGCTGAATTTCGCGACGATCAGCGTATGACATATTCGACATGTCGACATCCTGCAAATCCATGAGCAGATGCAGTCCTTGCTTCAATGACGACAGTCCGTCACCTCGCTGTGGCGTGGCGACGAGTTCCGGAGCGTTGTTTGGTAAAGACTTCACTGCTTCTTCGATGGAAACTTCCATAGTTCTCAGCTCAGAGGTTTCTTCGGTTGACTCAAATAATTCGACAGTTTCATCGGCGTCCATGGTGAAATTATACGTCGGGCAAATTTCAGTGATAACTGCTAGATCTTGATCGCTCAATATATCGGCCATGCTCAGAACTCGAAGACCTGATTCGCCCGGAGCCATGCCCATGTATCTCTTCACAAGACGATGCAGCCTTGAACCTCGTTCAGACAGGAGCGATGCTTTAAGCATGCACGCAATGGTCTCGGCGGTGTGGGGAAGTCCTTTGCTCCGTATTTGCACCTCGTACCATTGGTGAAGTTGTTCAGCTTGTTGCCGGTCGGGGCTTGTGCGCATCTGAAGTAATGAAGTTCGCAGATATGCGTTGTGCAGCAGAATTCGCTCTTCACCTGAAAGAATTCCCATTGCATTGAATCTTTTCAGAACCAAAGCGGCCCTATCAAGTTTTCCAACACGAATGCAAGCGTCGAAAACGGGGAGCATGTCCTCTGTGTCGCCCGGAATACCGTACGTATTGATCTTCGTAGCGGCCTTAGGAAGCCCAGGTTCGGAAATTGTCAGCGGTGCCGAGGGATCGATGACCCGCATGCCGTGTGATCGAAGTGAATGGGATTGAAAAGGCGGAACCGTCGCATGAGAGACGTGATGATAGGGTAATCCATCGAAGTTGAAGTCGTTGACTGCCGTCGCCAACGTTCTCTCATTGCAGGAGTGGCTGACGCAGGCCTCCAACCAACGACGGCGCCATGGCCGGAAATGCCTAGTCACAAAATTTCTTTGACTTTTTGATGGTAGTTGAGATTGCGAGACAACATATGTTCTGGAAGGGCAACCGGCTGCTCTGACGATGGCGGCTCGTTGAGCAAGCAAACTGCTCTTTGTTTGCCGACTGAGCATTTTGACAGCTCCAGCGTTTACAAGGACATAGGATGAGGAGATGTTGCTGAGATGAGTTGAGGTATTAAAACATCTAAGAAATAATGGCAACGCGCCGAAGCAGAAATAAAGAGCACGAGGAGTGGTCGGCAATCGATTAAGGAGATGAGCTCTCTCAGAAAATTTCGCCATGAGCCTTGCAACTTGGATTGGCTTGGATTGGCCACTTCAGGGTCAGGGGTCCCGTCACGTGGCTGTCTTGATGAGTGGCGGGACCCACCAAAGAGTTGGAGCTCCAGCCGGAAAGTTGCTCGTGCATGAGTGAGAATGTTGACGAAGGTCAGGCAAAGGCTGCATGCACTATTTCCAGCAGCCAAAGATGATCGCACGTCCCTCATTCACATCCCTTGGATGTTCAAGCTGCCGAAATGTGATCTTCAAAGCCGTAGCCGTCAGACCGCCGCCCACTTTTCGGACTATACAGCAAGGTTCTTATCGACGATTCCCAAGGTCAACGGCAAGATTCTTCAGCACGGAGCGGAATATCGAAAGCAGTCTACCGGCAACACAAACTTCACAAACCTTGGAGAAAGTCCAAGAAACTAGTGAAAACTGTATCGAGGATGGGCATTCTACCGGCCAAAAACCATGGTTCCTTGAAGTCGAGCCTCCATCACATCCTCCGAGTTTGCACACGCCGACCCTGCCCGAGGCCCCCACCGAATCGCCCGCCCTCGTCACCCCAATGATCAAGTACATCTTTGAAGATATGGGCTTAGACGATATATCGCTCATGGATCTACGCGACTTGGACCCTCCAGCCGCCCTAGGGCCGAACCTCATCATGCTGTTTGCCACCGCCCGAAGCGAAAGGCATTTACACGTCTCCTCAGGTCGATTCGTACGATGGCTGCGACGAAACTACAAGGTCAACGCACGAGCCGACGGCTTGATCGGTCCGGGCGAGTTGAAAACAAAACTGCGCCGACTGCGAAAGAAAGCGAAGCTCATGGGAACCAATACCATGATTCTACCGGGCGGCGACAATGGCATATCCACGGGCTGGGTATGCGTCAACTTTTCAACGAGCGACGCAGTCACCGACGAAACAGCTAGCTTTGATGAGAGTGGACGATTTTCAGGTTTTGGGGCAGCAGCAACAGGCACCACGATCGTGGTGCAATGCATGACAGAGTCTCGACGAAACGAGCTTGATTTGGAAACGCTGTGGCAAGCTATACTGAAGAGAAATCTGGAGCAGACCATGAAGATCAAAGGTCAGACGTTCGACAGTCAAAAGGACCTTGAGTCTCTAGTGTCGTCCAAATTACAGCTTCCCAAGACAGAATCAGCTACCCAATGGCAGAAGATGCAACAGGCCTCCCAGCAACAAAGGCGCTTTTCCACATATGCAAGAAGACTTCAACCCGGAATTGACGCGATGCGCCCAGCGATGGAGACGATGGCAGAGGACACGATCTACCCCGAAGCAACTGAATCCGAGCTAGCAATGCTTCAGCGACATATCACAGACTTGCAGATATCAGGAACCTCCATGAGTATGGAAATACTCGAGCGCTTGATTTTCGCGGTGTTCCAGGCTTCTTCGGCGAAAGATGGTTCCATCACACGTCTCCAGCTTGTTGATCAATTGCTTCTCACAGCGGAGGAGCGGGGAATGTCAGTCCACTCAAAGAACGTGCTTGTTACTCTCATTGAAGCGATAGTTGCTTCTCCAGCGTATAATTTTGAGCTGGAAAGAGCACAGAAGAATCTTGAATTCCTTCTACTTGACCAGCAGACACCGCTGGACCACGATCAGACCAGCCGATTGATGACGGCCTATGCTGAGCGACAGGACTGGGATCGGTTCTGGGACACTTTCCGCGCGCCAGCAAGATTTTGCGTGGCTCGACCTGCAGAATTGTATGAACTGGTGTACAGAGTGATGGTTTCCACTCAAGACTCAAAGATGTGCATTGATGCCCTGCGCTGGGTGTATCCCGAGATGCTGAAAGAACAGCCAGCAGTATATCCCACTGGGCCGGTGTACAATGCGCTCAAGGCCTGCATTCTAATAGCAGATCCCGCAGCAGAAGAATTGCTGCACAACCCACCACCTCTGGACTCGCTGGATACTATTGGCAGGCGGCGTCTTCGTCGCCGCGAGTTTGTGCGTGTCCTCAAAGAGGTGGAAGATGTGAATCGGCATCTTGTGGAAAACCAGGCGCGAGAGGAGCGGGCACAAGCTCTCAATCGGTTCTACGATGCCGCCGATGTAACAAATTGACATCCACTCCTTGTAAAATAATCAGGAAACAGGTGTTTCTACCTTGTATAATACATACTAGACTATCATGGACCTCAGCCCGCACAGTTGTCGTCGTTGGGTCCGCATCCGCATTAGGCATTCTCACACCCTCTTGGTAAACAAAGTCCTTTAGCAATTGAGGCGCACGATATTCGTTTTCACACAAGTCTACAGAAACACTTCATTCAGGGGTGGGAAATAGTTTCAAATGCGCATCGATATCAGACCTTCTGCTCTACACTCAGCCTCAACGCCTCCCTCAGCAACGGTGCAACTTGCTTCCTACTAGCCGCCAGCTCGAACTGCGCCCACGCAAACCTCTCACTCCCACCATCCAAGGAACCTTGATGCCACTGCTGCAGCTTTAAATGCTCAGTCGCCATGTCATTGAACGTCCGAACAGCTGCTCTGCCCTCATCGTTCAAGCCCCACACGAGGAGCTGTCTGTGAAACTTGCCGTCCGGATAAGACGTCGTCATAACGGCCGTGACGTCCAGCTTCCGCTCACCCGACCACGAGAAAAGCTCCTCGAGAAATGTGTCCCTGGTCTCGGCCTTCTCAAGAAGGTACTCGAAGCCCCGGACCACGCAGCTTATGCCGAGGGTGAGACCACTCTGCTCCCACTCCTTGTAGTCCTTGCGAAAGATGTCCCGGACCGAGAGCGCCGAGATATCCTCCTTCACGGCGTTGACGAGGTCATAATACTGCGCCGCGTCGAAGTTGCTGTCGTGGAGTTGATCTCGCAGAAATCTGACGGCGTCCGTGTCCTTGGGTCGAACTTTGTGCTCGGCTGTGAGGTTGGTGGTGTCGAGGAGAATAGGCGCGAGACTGAGCTTGATGAGCGCATCGTGCTCCGCCGCGGCATCGTCATCGTCGTTTCGCCCCCGAGACAGCTCTTGCCACGCTGGCTTGCACTCGTCTACTACCAGGCTCATGCAGCTGCCACATGGCTCGATGATCCTCGGCTGGGCGTCCTTGTCCACGACTCCCTCGTCGACGTGATGGTCCACGCAGCCTGTGACTTGGCGGGCGAATCTCTTGAGCGGCCCCGTGAGGGAATTGTGGTCGACGAGCACCCAGCGGGTGTCTTGGGGTGGCAGGTCCGGCAGGTCCGGCAGGTCAGAGAGGGTGAGGAGATGGTCGGTGGTCAAGCCTGCGTGTCGCAGAACAGCCGTCATTTCCGTGCGGAGCGCGAGATCTGCCCGGGGGAGATTCGATATGGGGATGTGCAGGGCGTGAGGGACGGTGTTGGTGCGGATGAAGGCATAGACGATGGCCGAGCATAGCGAGTCAAGGTCTACGATTGCGGGGGTTTAGCACAGAAACGGACGGGACGGGGGCTTTTTGGATCTCGTTGCTGGTCGTGGCTCGTTTTTGTGAGACTCATATCTTTTTTTGGGACTGGACAAGTAAAGCATGTACCTGCAGATTCATTTCCAACAACGAATATGAGTGGCTTGGGACGCTGCGCGGCGGGCGTCTTCAAGGCACTGCGGGCATTTGCCAGGAAGGCTTGCAGTGATGCTTTGTTGGGGGGCATGGCGGGTGTTTACGAGAGATGGGGGGGGGAATGAATGTCGAGGTTCGGTGGTTTGGTGCAATCGGGGAATTTATTTCGGAATTGTCGTAATATTCTAGAATGCGACTTCAGACCAGAGTCGCACCAAAGAGCCGGAGCCGGCGCTTAGGCGCTAGAGCCAGCTGGACCCCGCGATGGATCGGCAACATAAAAAACCATCGGCAACTAATTCAAGCTAATTCTTCAACCCCAGCTCCACCACCCCGACCCGACGTCAAAATGTCCAAAACGATGGCTCCAACCCTCCTCCTCCTCTTACTACCTACCCCCTGTCACGCTCCCGAATCACAACCTCCAAAATGAGCTCCCCTCCTCATCCCCTCCGCCTCGCCATCCTCGAGTGCGACACGCCTCAGCCCCAAACGAGCGCCAAGTTCGGCAGCTACGCCGGCGTCTTCACAGCGCTCCTCAGCGCCGCCGCCCGAACCTTCACCCCCCCGCCACCGGACCTATCCTCCCTCGTCACCATCTCCGCGCACGACATAGTAAACGACCCGGCATCATACCCCTCGCTAGACGACGTCGACGCCCTCCTCCTAACCGGCTCGCGACACACAGCCTTCGACAACGACCCCTGGATCCTCAAGCTCGTCGACTTCACGACACGAGCCCTACAAAGCGGGCGCATCAAAGTAGTAGGAGTCTGCTTCGGCCACCAGATCATAGGGCGAGCTCTCGGCGCGAGCCTCGGCAAGAGCGAAAACGGCTGGGAAGTCGCCGTGACGGAAGTAGATCTGACGGAGAAGGGCAAGCAGGTCTTTGGGCTGAACAAGCTAGTGAGTTCTCGCGCACACTATCCACCGCGAATCCCCCCCTCTCTTCTCTGTCTGTACATGTCGAGACGGGGAAGGAAAAAATAACCCCATTGTTCCTTGTAGCGCATCCATCAGATGCACCGCGACATCGTGCACGACTTCCCCGGCGATGCGATCCCCCTTGGTTCCAACGCGTTTTGCTCCGTCCAGGGCATGTACAAACCTGGTCAGTACATTACTGTGCAGGGCCACCCCGAGTTCACGGAGGACATCATCTCCGAGATCCTGGTGAATCGACATAATGCCGGTATCTTCAATGATGAGGTGTACGAGGGTGGCATGAAGAGAGCACCGATTCCCCATGATGGCGTGGCGATTGGAAGGGCGTTCCTTAATTTCATTCGCGATGATTAGAAATGCGTGCCATCTTGACTACAACTGCAGCAGGCGATAGGAGAGCAAATGATCTTTGGTGGCAAGAGAGAACACCTTTGGTGCGCTCAACACTCATGTTGAATCTCGGCGATTGTGGTCTGATCCCCTGGCTATCATAGAGCTCTGTTTTGTCGTTGGCCGTCATGCTATACATCATAAGACACATAGACCTTTTGCCATGGGGTTCTTGAGTAGAGGTATTTCTGTTGCGGGTTGACGGAGACTGGCGTTAATCTCACATAAATCATGGAGGCGTCCAGAAACGCGGCCCTAGTAGGTAGGCAAATTTGTAGCAATAATTTCTATAGAATGCCATCTGACAACAGCTGGGCCAACTAGGCCAAAAGAGAGTGCGCACCCCTAATAGTAGCTGTGCTAAACGAGCATATAATGCTCAACACCATCACGAGAATAGTAGATCATGACATGCTTCGATTTTCTGCGCAAGCCAAGGATTTGCAATCAATCATGTTCAATTTCACCAGCAGCTGCCTAGAACGCCTTTATAGCTACCTGGATATTTATTAATGAGGTATATACTCCAGAATGAACCAAATCCCATCATCTCATCGTACGGGCTGGCTGAGCCTCTTCATCACTGGACTCGTCGATCCCCACCGGAGTAAGATCCCACCAGTATCTGTGTATTGGGCCGCGCCCAGCTGACCGCAGCCTCCTTTCGGCCTGCTCGCGCTCTCTTCTCCTTCTCGCTATCGTGCCGTCAATGAGCATTTCCTCCCTTGTACGTCCGACTTTGATGCCATTCCCTTTCATAAACGACTGCTCGCACCACGGAATACAACACCAAGCCGTTACATCGTCTCTTGTCCAATACCGCCATGGCTTTTCCATCATTAGGAAAACCACCGAATCCGCCATGCCTTGGACGCACAAGCTGATGAGGCCGGCTAGAACAAGCCAGAATGGCCGCCCATTTTTGTCGCCCCCCATGACATGTGAGATGAATGGTATCAGCCAGCCCGTCATGTACACCAAAGGGTAAACAAAAAGCTGTCCCAGCTGCCGTCGTATCTTTTCTCGCACTCGAGGCATCCCCGTAGCATTGAGCGTTGTTGGCGAGAGGACTAGATGCGGCAATGACATATCCTCGCGAGAGATCTCAGAACTCCCGTTGATCAAAATTGGGCCGGTTTGCGCTCGAATCAATAGGCCGCCAGCAGTGGTTGGGTATGGGGTGATGATTTGTTGCGGGGTGACTATTGTTGATCGGGCTGTCGATAGGAATTGCTCATGCCCACCAGCATGGTGCGGATGAATATAGCCATTAGAAATCTCTTCATGCCGGTCATCATGGGAGGAAGGGGTCGTTCTGTTAGACAGAGCCTTGGGCAAAGCGGGTTTGGTCGGGCTGAGTTCTGTTCTCTCGTTTCTTTGTTTGACAAACGAAGAAACTCCCACACCCTCGTTCTGTTGCGACAGCTCTAGTAAGGTAAGCCGCGAAGTCCCGACCAAGGTTTGATCAGACAACGCTCGGTCACAGGGTGGCGAGGGCGGAATCAGTCCATGATATGCAATTGGTGGAGTTGGTGGTAGCGAATATGGTTCCTGAACATGATGCCCGTCGACCCGACCTGGTTCATTTGCGTTCGGCAGCCGTCCCGGCTCCTCCGACTTCGTCATGACCCATCGGACGTAGGCATAGATGCACGTATATGTCAGCATTATGGTAACGAGAATCACATATCTCGGGATCCAGCTGAGCGCTCGACTGGTCCAGTCTGGTTGGCTGGGCAGGTAGCAATAAGGCCCCGAATTCACAAAGGCGGGTTTGTTGATGAATGCCAGGGAGGCAAGCATCAGCGATACGACTGCGACAATGGCGTATGCGAAGAACCGAAACGGGTACAATCCCGTTCGTCCTCTGAATATGTATAATCCAGTGTGCACAGCCATCAGCAAGACCGCTAAATCGCATGCTTCGATCCCGACAGACAGAAAGTAGCCACTGATTTGACAAAGGCTCGAGGTGGAGGCGACGGTTCCTTGTACAAGTTCGGTCGCGGGCAAGATGACTAGCCACAGCGTCTTAAGCAAGTCGCTCAGTATCAGTAATAGAATGAGACTGTGTCCTTGTCAGTTTACGACTCTCGAATTTTTCAGATCCAGGTTTAAATTACTCATGCCTGAAACTGCGTCGCATTCGCAAGAATGATGCTATAGCAATTATCGTCGAAATCAGGCTCAGTCCTCCAGCAACGACGGACGATATGTAAAGCACAAAAAGTTGTCTCGGGCCCAAATCGACATATACCGCGTCTGCTGCAGCTCCCTGTATTACAACGCGGTTATTTGATGGCAAGGTCTCTATAGAGGCAGGTAGGTCGACAATACGCCACCAAATCGGCATCTCGACAAACGCGGCATGGCCAGTCACTGCTCGGTTTTTGAATGGTTTTGTGCTACTCAGGCCAACGTTCTCGGTATCATCACGTTTGGTGGAAGTGTCGAGCCTCTTATGGAATCTGTCTGTAACAGTCCGTGGCTTTCCGCCTGCCCGTCCGGGAATTGAGAAGCGAGAAGCGACTTGTGGTGTGTGATCGGACCGACAGAAACTTAAGGTGCGATTAGAAAATCATTGGCGCCGGCGAAATGGTCTCTTGACATCTATGATCTAGCAATGAGACGGGCAGCAGAACGGACCTCTATGAGGTCTGTCTACGGAACATGCATGTCTCCGTCTCTTTCTCGGATGTGGCTCGTGGCTGTGCCAACGTAAACGTGCCAACCCTCGAGACTCCAGAGACGACAGGGCGAAGCGAGATACAGACCACGGCAGCATGGGAAAGAAGGAGCGGTTGGAGCTGCATGGAGCCGGTAACTGCAGGAAAGCGTCATGCAAATTTTCGATCAGAGGGAATGAGGCTTGTGCTGTGAGACGTGGACTCTGTGGAGTGGCTGGCTTCGAAGGGCGGTAAAAAAAAGAGAAAGAGAGAGAGAGAGAGAGACTAGAGGAGCAGCTCATGTGGCCCATTGTCTCTGCCATTTGCTGGAATAGATCGAGCACTGGCTTCAATTGTGTCATTGCCCGACACATGACCTCTCATGTTTCGCAGGAGCCGAAGCCTCCCTCTGCATTGACCGCCACATCCACGCCCTTTTTTAACGTCGGTGTGTATTTTGGTATTTTTAGGCCCGGTTAAGGCTGAGTTTTTTTGGGGCACACAGTAATAAATCTCGGCTCTACGGAGTACATAACAAAGTTGATCTCGTATCTAGGGTGGAGCCTTATAGCCCTAATTAGGCAGGCGGTGAAAAATTGCTGCATATGCTTATAAATTCGTTAATTCGTGACCGCCCGAGCCAACGGCTTGCCATCGGGTCTGTTCCACGACCGCGTCTCTCGGTCGAGCGTCATTTTTAGATTAGGGCAGGCCACCGCCGATGCCAAACAAGAGACCTAATTCAATGTTTGGAAAGCGGCTCATCATATTTCAAGATTCGACGCTAAAGCTAGGAGACTTGTTGAGCAAGTCCCGCCTTCTTCTCGTCTGCCTCATGTTCTGACTAGTTGACGCCATTCTCTTCATACACTTTCGAGCTGAATCGAGCAAACTTGCTTCGAGTCCGGATTCTCTTCCCGTACGTGGTGAAGAGTGGCGGGACAGCGCAAAACAAGGTCGACAATATGGCAAGGGTTAGGCACGCACGGTTTGCACCCAGGCCATCAAACATCTTGGTTGCTACCATGGGAAACGCAGCTGACATGAGGGATCGGACGATGGAAAGAGCTGCAAATCCGCTCGCTGCGTAGCTGAGATAGCTGTCTGCCAAGTACCCTGCCAAGACGGTGTCAAACTCATTTATGGCGTATCCCACAAACACCAGAGCCAGGGTGGGAACGATCCAGGGAACATCAGTGACCGCAGGTGGAATCGTCCATGTGAACCACCAGAGACCTCCCGCCAACATGGGGGCGGCTATGCAGAACCCGAAGATTCGTTGTTCTGGCTCCGGCGTCACACCTTTATCCTCACAACGGGCTATCATGCGGTGGTCCCGTAGGCGAGTCAAGACACCCAATGGGAGACCGACGCCGAGAGCCAAGAGCGACAAACAGGCCAATGTTGTTGAAAACCCCATCGATTCGTAAATTGGCGGCAGGGCTTCGGTGAACAAGTAAATCAAGGCCGATGCAAATGCGCTTATCGACGACACCATGAAGACAATGGGCTCGGTGAAGAAGAGCTGGACAGGGCGGAACAGACCGACTTGAACAAACGTCTTGAGGTCAGGGGTATGATCCGGATTCGATGCCCTCAAGCTCACATCGCCGGTTTGCTTTCGTGCGTATTCGACCTCTCGTTCGAGAAGCAAAGACGGTCGCGACTCTCGAATACCGAACAACAAGATTGTCGTCAGACCCGTGACAGCCGCGGCCACGTAATACACCCAGTTCCTAGAAGTACGAGGTCAGTACATTATCCATCCAATCATCGGCAAGAGGACCTATTCTTGCGTACCAGCGCAAATGCACTATGATGAAGATACTCATAACGGGACCGACCGTCAAACCCATGTTCGCCAACAAGTTCCAGATGAAGATCAACCAAGTCCGATCTTTGGAATTGAACATGTCTTCAATGCTGCCCGCCACGACGATTGTGGGTATTGCAGAAACCAGCCCGGAAAAGAATCGACCGACCGTTATGCCCGCAGGAGACGACACTGCGCCGCTGAGTGCGCAGAAGCCGCTGAAAAGACCCGTGCTAATTATATAGAGCTTTTTGCGACCAAAAGCTTCAGAGTAGGGAGGAAATATCACTCCGCCAACCATTTGGCCGAGTAAATATCTGCATGGTGGTTGTGATATTAGCTGGAAGCGGCGTGACCATGGCCCATTGTCAATTAATCGAACTTACACAGAGACGAATAGAAATACGGACAGCGTTTTCTCCAAGCCGAGTTCACCGCGAGCTTGCTCTGCAACCGAGCTCTGTACACATATTAGCTTCCGCTCCTGAGGTCAGACGCTCAAAGATCATACCCCGGCTGTGCTAATTGCGGTCCTAAACCACCAGAGGATGCTAGATCAGCATCTCGTCAGTTTTAAAAGAAGTCGCGGATTGGACCTACGTGAAGAAATCCAAAAAAATGACCAAGCCGACATCATAGAACTTACGACATGTCGTCCAGTTCCTAGGATGCCTCTTGTTGGAGACCGACCATCGTATCAATTTACCGTCGGGCGCATATTCCAGTTCGAGGAATTCCAAAACGTCCTGGACAGACCCGCTGGCAATGGTAGACAGTTCCGACCTTTCGCTTTTCCACAGAGAAGCCATAGTAGCAGTAAAGAGCTACGACTTGAGCACATGGAGAGTTTTTTTTCGCGTCAATCATGAGTTAGAATGTGAAGATGAGCGGGCAGGCTCTCATTTCCATGATAGACCGCAACTGCCAACGGTCATTTGGGCGGCTCATCATAAGAGTCGTGCTTGGCTTCCATTCCCTCATAGAAGTACTATCATGAATCATGTGGACACTTGATGTCTCTATATCTCACACATCAGATGTGCTGGTCATCACCGAGACGAGACTACCGGGGCGAGTGAGCCTCTGTCTCAGCTCACCGACACTTCCCTAGCCTCTGTGAAATGTTGCGCGATTTCACACACGATTAGTTCGTCTTTAAATTAACATAGAATGAGGATTAGTAACGGCGGGTTTCCTCTATATTAGAGCATAGGCACCACTCCGGCTTATTTAAACAGGATCTGCCTAATGCTATAATAACCACCTGACTCTACGCATTATCTATCTTCTCTCTAATTCCTATAGGTTTGACTGCCACTAAGTTCTTCTCTTATTATTTGGTAGACGTATGTACAGACTGGTTAGTAGAGAGTAGATTTGCATAGCAGTCAGCACGAATTGGCACGTCACCATGTGTGCTGGAATGCATTTATGAGAACTCCAGCTCAACTTGGAGCGACACTCGATCAAAAGCATCTAGAAGCCATCGGACACACGGAGTATGATTCTCATCCACGTGTAGTTTCGCCCTTCGAACATCCGTGAGTCCGAGTCTTCAGCACAGAGTGTCTAAGACGTCTTGGAAAAAACATCCCAGCCACACGGCGAAATGTGCACATCCCATTTGCCGTCCCGCAGCTTAGTGAGACCCACCCCCCCCTTCATCAGATCGACTCTATGTTTTTCGAGCTCCGATGACGACGTGTGTTGGTCATGAAATCGTGGCCTCCCGTGCCCTCGCTCGATCATTCCTGTCGCCCCGATCAGAGCATGATTGGTGGGAAAAAGTATACATCAGATCGGGCCATCTACCCCTTCTTTACCACAATTCCTTTTTCTAGGGGACGTATACCAAGACCGAGTGCACCATCATATCATCTCTTACGCGGCCAGCAACGTATATATTGAGCGAGGGATAATCACCCTTGCGAAGCATCGTGTGAATCGCTGAATCCAAACAAACCATGCCGTTGAAGCAATTTGGGAACAGGTGATGCAAAAAGG
Source organism: Epichloe festucae Fl1 (assembly GCA_003814445.1). NCBI lineage: Eukaryota > Fungi > Ascomycota > Sordariomycetes > Hypocreales > Clavicipitaceae > Epichloe > Epichloe festucae. The sequence goes on from CP031390.1 coordinate 2,704,838, forward strand.
AAGAAGACGATTACACTGCGCCGTTTCTTCGGAATGCAAACTACTAGCTTACCGCGAGTTCAGCCCCTTAATGAAACCCCGTGATTCGTGAACTGATTTATGCGGCCAATACAAAGTCCCAGGTTGTTGAAGAAGGAAGAAAGAGGTCAAGAACCCCCCGGAGGGGGGAGGGAAGTGAATCACTGCTGAGGCCCGAAAGGTGAAGCACAAAGATATCGGACAAAAAGGCAACTTAAACGCGATCCAGGCCTGTGAACGCTCCGATCTCGTAACTAAATTACCCTCTTCCCCTAGAGATCAAATAGAAAGAGGTGCTCAGGTTTTATATAATAACCGGGCCGGTAGCAGGCCAGAGATAGTTAAAAAGTGAGGCACTAGAAGAGAAGTGTTACGATACGAAATGTAAGATATAGTGAGTGTGTTGAGGTTGTTCTTCAAATGCAACTAGCTAGAGGTCAAAGCTATCATCTAATGTCGCTAAGGGGTTCCACGTCACATGCTAGCCATAACCTTGGCAACAGGCTAGCCACATCCTCAGTGACAGGCCACATGCCCTTTGTTAATTACCTCTGATGCTTCAACCTTCAATCCGTTGATTCGAAGACCTTCGATTCCATTCGATCAATCCGTTGACCTTCGACTGACCGCTGATCCGTCGATTCGAAGATCAACGGTCGGGTTGAAGATCAACGGATCGAAGAAGACCTTCCCTTCGAGAAATCAGGCCTTTCAACATCTCAAGGACCTATGCCCAGCTAGTCAGCGATTCCAACAGATTCAACAGCAGCTAGACCAGCAATCCCAGCAGCAATTCCAGTGGCAACAAGACCAAAATCAACGGGATCTTTAGGACCTAGGGGTCCGACGATTTGCTGATTTAATTGCTGCTGCTGCCACTGATTATCGGGTCCTGAGGTCCTGAGGGTCCCGTTGGTGCTGTTCTTGTTGCCACTGTAATTGCTGCTGGATTTGCTGATTTAGCTACTGTTAAATCTGTTGGAATTGCTGACTAGCTGGGCAAAGGTCCTTGAGATGTAGAAAGACCTGATTTCTCGAAGGGAAGGTCTTCCTGTAGATGCCACAGGTTCAGCGCTGATGATCTTGCTTATAAAGCCGCTGTAATTGCTGTTGCTCGCACTGATCTAGCTGGTGCAAGGGAAGCATTATAGCGAGCTTTATCGGGTTCGTAGGGAAGCTGCCTAGGGGGGAGGCCAGCGATGGAGATTGACGAATGTGTCAGATTTGACGGTCGAGTCGAAGGTCAACGGTCGGGTCGAAGTCAACGGATCTAACAGTCAGAGCGAATGTCAACAATCGGATTGAACGTCAACAACGAATTGAAGCGAAACGAATCTGACGATAGGCGCGATGCCTAGGGAGCTATCAGGCCTAGCGAAAGGGATAGCTTTGACGGGCTTGGTGGATTGGTTGTAGACTTGGTCGATTTAGTGGCTTTTACAAGATCCTTATGGCTGGTCGAATTTTTCGGTATTATAGGCGCAGGGAAAGCTTCGGTATCCGCCCGGGCTAACTATTATCCACTTCCTTTTTTTTTTTTTTTCTATTGACCGACGATTTGACTGACTGACTACTCCGTATTAATGAAATTAACTAATCAACTAAATGACAATTTAACTGATTTACTGACTGGTCGACGATTTGACTGATTGACCGAGCATGGAGGCAGAGAGGTCAGAGACAAGGTGATGATCACATGCAACCCCTGCTAAACTGCGAAACACCTTGCATCATCTCCCGCAAGAACCCGATTGGTCTTTTGCGAGATGCCCAGCGGCACGCTGTCTTCGACGCTGTCTTCGACGCTGGCCACGTCCATCAATTATCAATGGCACCTCGCGCTTTACAACCGGGTCGGCTTCCTATACTAAAAGTACAATTTGCAAAGATTCTCTCACCGGACTGCTGCACCTGAAGCTCGACGCAAGCGCTGCTCCCCGGAATTGCGGCAATTAAAGGAAAGACTTTGGATGCGAGGGCTCTGTGCTCTCTGTATTTCATAACTCACACCCGCGTTGTGTGCCGGGATTGCGAAGATGGTACAAAAGACCACAGTGTATTAGTGCCAATTCGTTAATTTGTCTATTCGTCTATTCGTCTATTTGTCCATTTGTCCATTTGCGGCAAAGCTCCGCTTTCCCTGACTATTCCGTATCGCAGTCTTAGAAGTGAGTCTACTTCTCCACATCATCCAAAGGCAAGCTACCCAAGCAAGCGTCACCATTCTCAGCGACAGTAAATGTCCCCCGCAGTTCGTCCCTCATTATCCCTCGCGGCGACGGCACATAACTCAGCCGCCAGCCTCGGAACTTGAAATTTCGGCCGCAATGTGCGAAATTGTTCGTCCCCTGTCATCGATTCGTCCCAGGTCGGCGCCATTCTCTCGCAATATCCTAATGCTCCGTGCGTCATTCATCCGCGCAGCGAAGTGAGCAGGTGTCCCAAGGTTGACATCGCTACGGGAATGTATAATAGACCGGATGTTGGTGCGAGAGAAGAGCATTTCGAGTGATTCATGTGCCCTAGCTCGAATGGCAACGTCGATGGCGTTATAGCCGGGCGTGTCTTTGAAAAAGACGGTGAAATTCCAGTCGAAGCTCGTTTCAAGCTTGCCGATAAGAAGGGAGAGAGTTGCCACATTGTTGCTTAGCAATGCAGCAGCAATGGCGTTGCCAGTTCGGCCAAGACCGGGATGAGCACCGTGATCGAGCAAGATGCTTACTACGTCGTGCCATTCCTGGGCAACGGCCTCCGATAGTATCGTCATGTCCTTCTCGGGTACTTGGGTCCCAATCCTCGTATTGGGACATAGACCACGATCGAGCAGAATACCAAGCTTCTCCTTCCTGGAGGTGTCTATGCCGGGTTCGAAAAGCAAACCGCACAGCCGAGACCCAACAGCGTTGAGTTGATGAGTGTCAACATGGCTGAAAAGAGCTGAAACACTATCCAGCTGCTCACCCTTGAGTTTCATTGCGTACTCCAAGATTGAAACATCTCCGAGACTAGCTGTTGGTTCTCGCAGAGGCAGCTCATCCGCCAAAAAATGTACGATTCTGACTTTTTGAAGTCGAAGGGCTTCTAGCATCAGCTGGAAGGCTTCTGGGGTACGTGAGAACTGCTTCATGAGTTTTGTACCCCCTGGAATACACAAATCCAGCATATGCTCAATAAGCGGATTAGTCTCCAGTGACCAAGATGTGATTCCGTCCTCATGCTGTGAAGCAAAGGCCAGAATGGCAATTTGTCCCGTCTCGTCCTCGTGTGCTTCAAGACATCGATGCTCATGCAAACACATCATGCCACTCAAGAAGGAGCGCTCTACATAACCAGGCATTTCCTCTTCCATCCGAGAACAGCGTTTGAAACACTGCTGTGCCGTTTTACAAAAAAGAGCCCAGCAACCTTCGCCGGCGCGATTGCGATATCTCAAAGCCTCGCGAGTCAAAAGGGGTCGCAGTGTTGATTCGGGAACAGCCTTGAAGCAGGACGGATGGTTCGACAAGAAACGACCTTCGGAGTTGGTCGGAAAGCTGTTGGCATACAGTGACTCCAAGGGCGTGATTCCAGCTCTTGATACCAGTGGCAGTCTACCACAAAGTTCCACCAGTCGCCTCACGAGTTCCGGCTCGGCCGAAGAATTCAAGTGATGAAGGGGGCTGCGGCCCTCGTGATCAAGGACCTCGAAGTTGACTCCTTTATCAACAAGAAGACTGACGAGGTCCGATTCACCCCACTGAACAGCAAGATGTGCGATGGGCAACTCTGCAGAACCAGCATTGCAATCAATGCTATCTTGCTGCAGGAGCTTGTAAGCAACATCAGGCCGGGCTGGGGTAGACTCTCTGAACTCATCAATCAGGTTATTGATGTACAAGAGTGACTCTATCAAAGGTGAACAGCCGTGTTTCGTTACGGTATTGATGTTAGTGGCTGACGATGGGTCGTTGACGCAGAGCCACTCCATGATGCGCAAATCGTTTGTGGCAGCAGCGTAATGCCATATATTTCTTCCGTCATAGTCTGTAGATGTAGTAGACACCCCATGCCGTTTGACGAGTACGCTCAGCACTGCTGGGTCCTCGGCGACCATGAGAGGGGTCCTACCCTGGTCGTCGACGGCATAAAAGTTGGCACCGGAGGAAACCAGGATCCGAATCATGTCCAGCCTTTGTCCACTGACGGCCGTATGAAGAATCGTGCAATTTTTCACTCCATCCAGGATTTCACAAGCAAAGCGAGGGTCCATGGCTAACCGCTGCAAGTAGATATGGCAGCCGTTAAGTACACATTCTTGCACAGCCATGTGAAATGTATCGTCATCTAGGAGCGGAATGTCCATTCTGGTGGTTCCCAACAGCTGCAGATCGTTTTGTTCCACAAGATCCCAGATAGGAACAATAACATCGTCCTGGCCGTCCCATGGAAATTTCCCGTGGCGGCCATGAACGAAGTTGTAACCCAAGACAATGGAAACCAGTCTAGCAATGAGCTCTCTTGAGTCTGAAGGAATCGGGGCGGAGAACAAACTGATAAGCATAAGGCTGAACCCATAATCTAGGCTACCGCCTGCTCTCATTACATTTTGGAATATTTCGTGGTTTTGGCCCTTGACTGATGCTACGAACCCAAGGCTAGCAAGCGTTGGGTCAACAAGCTTTGCGTGACCAGGCCTTACTTGGGGAAGTTGAAACTTGCATGCACAATCAGCTCCAGATGATATGATGGTCTGGATAGTATTGCTGTCTGCAGGCTCCATGACGTCTATAATCTTCGGCCATGAAGAAGGCTGATTGCGCTGGATCAGCACTTTCGGTCCCATGAGCCCACAGTACAGAGGAGAGCCAAAACTACTCCAGACATTCACAGCGGCCCCCAAAGACAACAGAGACTTGCATAGTTCGTGCAACCCAAGCATAGAGGCCAAGTGAAGAGGTGTTAGCCTCCCTTGTTCAAGCTCATCGGTGAGCTCTATGATCTTCGAGGCCCTGTCCTGGTGACCTGCACATTCGAGTTGATCTGGGAATCGATTTCTTCCGAATTCCAGAACCCACTGTATAAAGTTGTTACTTTGAGAATTCGAAACCAATTTCTCGGCCTCGAATCTGATGACAGACCATCGTGAGTTGGCGCATCGGTACCATCTCGAGGCAGCTACTCTATACATTGGTCTCTGTTGATTGCGGACTCTCACCAGACAGAGCTCGGGAAATAACTCTAGTGGCGGGCGATTATTGCTAGGCGAGTTCAGTTCCTGCATCCATTGCAGAATAGTGGCATCATCAGGGTCCGTTTCGAGACATTCCTCCAAGTTGGTCCGTTGGGTACAGATTCTCTGGTCTGGCACCAGGCCGTACACGGTTTCCAGGCTGGCCATGGGTACGCTTTTGGGTTGGTAATGGGCCTGACAGGGCTTTTTACTGCCTACCGGTGACTGTGAATATACATCAGGCGCCAGTTTATGGTGTATGCCAACGAGGGTGTGGGCGGTGTTACACGCAAGGGCAACAATCGACTGACATGGCTGGAGCGACCTCAACGTCGTGTGTAACCCAGTCACCGTGAGAGTGTCAATGTTTTTTCGTATGCTGACAGCGATACCAGTACATCGTTCTAGGACCAAGTAGGGGCCAGTGGTGTTGAGTGTCTGACCTTCCTCCTCGTAACGTTGAACTAATCGGTGCAAGCCGATTACTATCCCGAAAATACGGCACAGCTCATGATGAAGCTGAGCGAGTGGCTCCTTGAGGATGCCAAGCTCCTGGATAGCTTGAAGTTTAAGTTCCCGGAATGCAGAGCTGATGGCCGCAATTGTTTCTGCCAATGTAGATCTCAGGGCCGATTCGCATGAGGTAGCCATTTTGGCACATGCCTTGTGACGCTGTGAGGCTCGATGCCTTTGTTGTCATTTATTCTTTTTTTCGTGTCACAAGTTGGTTGCGCCTCTTTTTTCGTGCAACAGGTGTGCCTGCCTTGAAGATCTGCAGCCGGAGCCCCCAGCTCATCAGATGGATGAAGTTGGTTTTCCAGGAAGACAAGCAGCGAAGTGCGGTTTCGCGCCGCCCGGATGAAGGGGAGACTGACATGGAAAGTTAGCCAGGCTGTGCCTCTTTTTATTGATGAGGCAGCCAGGCTAAGTAGCCTTAGGCCAAAATCGAAGTGCGCACCCCCCCCCCCCCCCCTTGAACAGTAGCTGCGATAAACGAGCAAATAATGCTCAACACTTTTTTCGTGTTTTTTTCGTGCAACATGCAACATGTTGCACGAGAAAAGAGGCGTGGCCAACTGGTTACTCATTTGTGCGACAATACGGGCCCCTAACAGATACCAAATACAGTTTTCTTTCATCTATAAAAGCCATGCCAGCCTCTAGCTAATCGCTAAGATACATCTACTAGGCACTACTCTACAACTACAACAGAAACAAGATCTCTTACAAACATGAAGTCTTCTTTACCTACTCTCGCAATTATTCTTAACTTTGCTATGTCCTTAGCTCTTCCCCAAGCTGGACCTATTGGGCCAGTCCCAGAGCATAGTAGGGATACCACTGGTTTGGTTTTCGAACGATCTATCTACTGTCCATCAAACAACCCTTCGATTTGCTGCGCGGTGAGCATTTTTCAATTAGACTTGCAAATTCGTTGTGGGCACACGCAGGGTCACTAATGCGAATTAATAGTGTCGTCGTGGGAATGGAATCTGCATAAACAGACGATGCAGCTGCCAGGGGGGTGATTGCTAAATAATTTTTGGAAACGCCACTCTATTACTTTCTAAACAGAGTAACAATCAAGTGAAAGACCGCAGGTCTCTACTCCGTACTGTTTTACATTAGTGAAAATAGGAGAGATGAGGTGGAAAGACGTCTCGTATTATTCGAGCTGTCAGAATCGTCCCTTGTAGTTGCCCGTTTTAGTCTGCCTAATGTTAATGTATTTTATGCCTGTTGCCTCCAATGCATCACCTTTTTGCTAGTTTCAAATGCCGTTTCCTGCTCTGAACTCCCAGTCGTCAGTCATGTCATAAATTCATGCCCATTCATTTTCCAGGGCCCCTTCATTATTCGTAATCGTAATGAACCTCGAAGCACTCCGAATCCCAATTCGTCCCTCATTCCCATCAGTATCGTTGTAATTTTTTTACGCTGTTTATTTCACTCCCCTGAAAAAATCCCGTGCGCAACACATGTTTTCATGCAGCTCCTAGTAATCAACATCTTCTTCGCTTGTTGCTGGAGCCACCATTTCCACTCGAGTTGTCAGGCTGAGCTCCCAGTCCTCCCAATCGCTTCATGCCCTTCCATGCCGGGTTTGGAGCAGTCTGTCCCTGCTTGCCCTTCTTCTTGCCTGTTGTAAAATTGAAAAGTTCTTCGCGCTGGTCGTCGTCTAGGAGCGTGGGCATGTGTCCATCGTCCTGGAGTGCGTAATCAACTTCCTCGCTTTTATTTCTTTGGAGCTGTAGTAACTTCGCGTCCATGTCCGAGTTACTCAGCACCCGAACCACATGACACTCCTTCTTCTGGCCGACTCTATGCGCGCGACCAATCGCCTGCTGCTCTGCTGTGACATTCCACCATGGATCAACAATGATCATTCGGTTGGCACATTGGAGGTTTAGCGATTGCCCACCTGCTTTCAAGCTAATAAGCTTTCCTAACCGTTAGTATCATTTGCTAGGTTCGCTGCTTAGGGCTTGCATGGATGTTCTTACCATAATCCTTGGGACTATATGGTTTTCCTCTCTGAAAATCTCCAAGGCCTGTGTCTTTTTCGCGGCTGACATGCATCCATAGTAGTATAGGAAAGGGATGTGTGCCACTTCAAGCATGCGGCCCAGTACCTTTGCCGTTGAAATGAATTGGGTAAAAACTAGCAACGTCTATTAGCGATAACCTTGTTTAGGAGTATGTGCGCTAGGACACTTACCCATGATCTTATCCTGAGGATAGTCAAGATACCAGCTAGACAGCACAGCCATGGCGACCGTCAAGCGAGAGCTCGGTATCTGCGATGCATCCCGCCTGTAATCGCCAAGAAGGAAACAGCCATTTCTCTCTTTAGGTCTTGGCAGAGCGACATTATTCCAATCGATTCCACGTTCAATAAACCTGGTATCTTGTGATGCTCGCCAAACTTCTTTTTCCATAGAACAAGAGTTTAACGTAGCCGCTACAGGCTTTGCACATTCATCAAAGCTGCAAGTCTGTGTGAAGTCTTTCATTAGCGTTTGACACTCCCCGCGCTTGGTAGGTAGGCATTTTGCACCGCCATTACCTCAGGGACAGAATGCCCAGCTTCGTTTACTCTTGGTTTTGTCATCTTCTCCACGAAGCAGTCATTGCAATAGAAATGGCCGCACTATAAAAGTCAGCACCATAATTTCTGCGCACCTACTCCGTTCGGACGTACCGAGTCCGCTTTGATAGGAAGCTTTGGCTGTTCATAGCATGAAGCACACTTGGCTGCTTTTGCTTCACGTTCGATCTGTATCAAGTGCAGACAGACATCAAAATCTACATGGCCGCCGATTGCTGGATCGAGACATGTCTTCACGAAGTTGACACCAGCGCCATAGTGTTCAAGCTCTGCGGCCAGTCTTGGGTCTTGAAGAAGTTGATCCATAACTGTTTTTTTGTCCTGCAAGTCAGCCAAGGCTTTTCTCAAAGTTTCTATCTCGCCGCCAGAGGGCAAGGTGCGATAAAGGCTCTCGGCATTGTAGGAATGAGAGAGCACCATTCTCAGATGCATGTACTGTTCTGCGTATATATGCGTTAGCGCTTTTTCGAGCTTTTTTTCCAGTTCAGAAATCAAGCCTTCGTCCACAGCTTCCATCTTTATGGCGGTCGCCCTTTCCAATTCTCTGGCAATCCCATGGAAGACGGACTTTGTAAAGCTAGTAAGTGTTATTAGCTTATGGGCTGTGTTATACAAAATTCATGCAGTAATCACTTACTCGTAAATAATTTGCTCTTCCTGCGATATCGTGAAGTGGATGTCGTGTGTGTGACATGTCGGAATGTCAAGTATTTTATGGCCAAGGAAGGTGTCTTTCTTTGTTCTGAAATCCAATGAGACGATTCATCCTCGTATTGCACCCTGGATCAAAACTCACCGTCGATACATTACCATCGCTATGAGAGCTTCCAGCTTTTCATTCGCTTTTTTCTGGTGAGGTTCTTTAGTGATTGCTGTCTAAGCAAGAAACTTTAGGCTCGTATGACATACCTCCTTCATATAACCGCGTTTGAACGATGCCACGTCCTCGTCAATGTCGCAGCCTATAAATTTAAGATATGGCAGGAATTCTACGAATCCCTTTTAGCGCGTTTATATTGTCTTGCACTCGACTCCGTTTTACTTTACCTGCGGTGTCGTTGGACAGAGGTGTTCCGCTCAAAGCCCAGCGATGTTTAGCTTTAAGAAAGCAGCATGCCATTTTACCTCGTCAATAGTTAGCACTGGTCTCGCAAAAAGCCCTACCTCAAAGCCATGATTTTGACGAATTTTCCTAAACTCACTCTTGCTGTTGGTGTTTTTTATAGCATGTGCTTCATCCAAAATCACTCGATACCAACTTAGCTCGAACAGTTGGTATCTCTCGGAATCCCCCACGCCGTCCGCAGACTTCATCCTTGCTTGGTATTGTTGCCTAATCTCGTGCATGGTCGTGATGCTATGTCAAATCAGTTTTTATAAGTGAGACAAGAGAGATCAGTCCGCAGTCAATGTACTTACACGATCCAATGATCTTGAAGGATTTCGCGAGACATATAAGATTTGGCGCTGTAGATCGTCACACGCGCTGAAATTCTGTGATTCAAATGCGTTGTAGCTTCTTGTCTCCATTGATTAGCCACAGCCTGGTTAGGCACTATAATCAGAGTTGTCTGGAGAAACTTCTTGAGGTCAATATCGCCAGGTGGATTGCCCACCACACAGGCAAGACTCATGAGCGTTTTCCCCATGCCCATCTCATCCGCGATAATACCCCCGGCTGGTCCAGCTTGGGACAATTCTTTTCCCATCATCCATGATGTGGCGGTAACCTGGTAGTTATATAAGGCTGTTTCCGTATCTCTATGCAGCCAATTTCCATCTAGCGCTTTGAGAGCCTTGTAGCCAAATGATTTTACGGCTAGCTTAAGGTCTCTTTTCTGTGTCTTGGTTCGTCTGTTATCTGATCCGTCAGGAATGCTGTTACTGATCAAGGCAAACTGCTCAGCATGAGTATATGTCGACATTTCCGGCATGGTAGTAGCGACTGATTCTCTGATGCTCTCTCCATTGCGGAGATCTTGCTGTAATTGCGCGATCACCCCAAGATCAGAGTTGACATTTGCCTTCGGGTTCTTGGTTGCCCTTGCTTTACGAGATCCATTATGTGTCTTGCTATTATTCTTTGCCTCTTGCCTTAGCTGTTTCTCTTTCTCGTGCAGTCTTGCGAAGAATTCACGCGCAGTTTTTGCAGGGGGAAGTCGACTCTTCTTTCCTTTCGCGGCTGCTTTTTTAGAGCCCTCTTGGTAAGTCTTATCTGTGTCCTCGTCATCAACATAGCTTGTGTCCGAGTCATCACTTGATTCGTGTGCTTCAGGCTCCTCTATGGAGTCGTTTGCGTCGGGAATGTCGGCATTAATTGTTTCTGGCTCATAATGTACTTTCGCATTGCTGTGCAGCCTCCCTAAGCCGTTAGCATTTTGAAGTACGGCTGATTGAGGTATGAAACTGTCGATTTTGAATCTGCTAGGAAGTGATTCTGTAACAGCATTTGCTGGAAGTAGTTTGGTTGAATGAAGGCCTTCATTTGCATCTTCCGTCATGTCGATCATCGTGATAGACGGTTCCGCTTTGACAACAACCGCCGCGGACCCATCCAGTCCAGGTGTGCTCTTTGTTCGAGTGTTAGCGATGAGCAAATGGTGTTTCAGAATGTCTTGGAAAAATAACTTACTGTCGTGTGGGCAGGCTCAGGCTGCTCTTTCTTTATTCTAGTCCCAATCTGATCCATTGCAAGCACTCTGGGGGGTTTGTAAGCGCAAGAATCTAAGCTGAGCTCAGATGGAAATTACCAAGAAAATTACCAAGAGTAAATTTGGCGGACAGTTTGAAGTGGAAGAGATGAAGAGTTAATCCTCTCTTAGAAGAAGTGTGCTTGAAGATATATCAACGCCTCCAGACGCCGTCAGGTGGATGCAGCGGGCACTAAAGCTAGCAGTTGTCTGCAGCTGCCACGGCTGGCAACAGAAGCATTTCATCCCGTCTATTGCCATTCCGACTTGGCGTTCAGACTGGTTGACTGAACGATGACTGAACGATTTCAAAGTCGAACCTTCTGAACGATAAATCATAGGGTAGGCCGGTAAAGTGACAGGGGTCGGTCGAGAACCGGCCTCGGCAAAACCTTGCGATGCTACAATCTGTCCCAGTTTCCTTACTAAATCGTCTAAGGGTCATAAAGATAAATAGAAAAGCACTAATAATAACTTCTAAGGCAAGTAAATACCTAGTCACTCACTTAAGAAATTCGTGGCCAAACACAGGAATAAATCCAGGGAGTGTAGGGTAGCTACTTTTCCACCTTTCCCGTAGGTGCCACCCGGAAGAATTTTTAGTGGTTTCCCCGGCTTTTACCCGCTATTGTCACGGCTCTGACAAACTTCAGAACTGTTTTCTTGGGATTTGTGCTGCGACGGAATCCCGGGCTCATTCATCCAACCTGCCGTGTGCAGGATACAATCGTCCGCCATGGATGATCTTTTGAATCTCGAGTTGCTTTCGCTCGTGTCGAAAGTCACGTCCGAGCTGCAAAACCATGTCGGCATCAGCGACAAGACGCTTGCAGAGTTTCTAATCGCCCAGCGCCTCGAGAGTTCCAACACCGATGACTTCCGCAAGAAGCTCAACAATATTGGCGCCGACTTTCCGCCGAGCTTGGTGGACAGCCTCGACCGCCTGGTTTTTGCTATGCATCCCAAGTTCAGGGGAAAGGGCAACCGCAGCAACGGAGACGAGCATCGTTCGAGGACACTCGAAGAAAAAGAGAAGGTCTTCAGTGGTCTTGCGCTGGCGGATCAATCGGTCGAATATAATGGGAGAGACGCGATAGATAATACCCTAGCATTGTTGGAGGGCCTGGAGGGCAAAGCGAAGAAGGAGAAAGCTTCGCGCAAGCGCAGTAGAAGTCCCGAAAATGACAACAAGGAATCGCGGAGGAGAAGACGGGACCGATCGCATGAACGACGAAAACACCGACATAGATCACGATCTCGCTCGCAGGACAGAGGCGATGAAGACTGGCGCGACGGCTTCAAAGGTTCTCGAAAAGACAGGCGCGGTCGACGTCGATATGATGACGAATATGACGATGACGATACGTTTCGCAGAGGACCTGAGCCCGAGGTTGACGATGCGCCGCAGTTGAACAAAGTCTACCAAGGTCATGTTACGGGTATCAAGGATTTTGGCGCCTTTGTTAATTTGCACCATGTGAGAGGAAAAGTGGACGGGCTGGTGCACATATCACGTATAACCCCGGGACAGAGAGTCAACCATCCGTCAGATCTGCTATCCAAAGGCCAAGATGTTTGGGTAAAGGTGACCAGCTTGGAAGGGAACAGGATCGGCCTCTCCATGAGAGATGTCGATCAAGAGACTGGGATGGATCTGGAACCACAGGCACGTCTTACAACGGGTGCTAACACGGAAGCCCTTGGCGGTGGCGCAAGGAATGGCTTTGTTGATGACACCCCGGCGCTGCCACGAGATGCTCTTGGGCCTCCGAGACGCCAAAAGAAGCGCATGACGTCTCCTGAAAGATGGGAAATCCGACAACTGATCGCATCCGGGGTAGCCAAGGCATCCGATTATCCTGATCTAGAAGAAGACTACAACGCGACACTTCGAGGCGATGGAGAACTCGAGTTGGAGGAGGAAGTCGATATCGAAGTTCGGGAAGAGGAACCGCCTTTCCTGGTTGGTCAGACCAAGCAGTCTTTGGAGCTTTCTCCTATCCGTGTTGTCAAGGCGCCCGACGGCTCCATGAATCGTGCCGCCATGTCTGGCACAGCAATTGCAAAGGAACGCAAAGAGCTCAAACAACAAGAGGCAGATGCTGCGGCGAAAGAGAAGCAGACCGACCAGAACCTCTCGTCTCAGTGGCATGATCCCATGGCAGATCCCGATAAACGCACGTTTGCCAGCGATCTGAGGAAATCCCGAATGAACGCAACATCGGAAGAGGTCCCTGAGTGGAAAAGGGCCGTTGTTCCCCCCAAGGGCCAGCCCCTGGTCAAACGGACCAATCTTAGCATGAAGGAGCAACGTGAATCTTTGCCAATGTTCGCGTTCCGCAGCCAGCTCATCAAGGCGGTTCAGGAAAATCAGATTCTGATTGTTGTTGGCGAGACAGGCTCTGGAAAGACCACCCAACTGACCCAGTATCTTGCCGAAGCGGGCTTCGCAGACAAAGGACTTATTGGCTGTACCCAACCGCGAAGAGTTGCCGCCATGTCGGTGGCTAAACGTGTCGCAGAAGAGGTTGGATGCAATCTCGGAGAGGAAGTCGGGTATCTCGTTCGGTTTGATGACTGCACGAGTCCCGCGACGAGGATCAAGTACATGACAGATGGCATGTTACAGCGAGAGATTCTGATGGACATGGACCTGAAACGATACTCAGTCATCATGTTGGACGAGGCCCACGAACGTACAATTGCCACGGATGTTCTTTTTGCCCTGTTAAAGAAAGCAGTCAAGCGAAGGCCGGACCTCAAGATCATTGTGACTTCAGCTACACTCGACGCCGACAAGTTCTCATCGTACTTTAATGAATGCCCTATCTTCACGATTCCTGGTCGAACATTCCCTGTCGAGATTCTATACTCAAGAGAGCCAGAGTCTGACTACCTCGACAGTGCGCTGGTCACAGTGATGCAGATCCATTTAACAGAGCCAAAGGGCGATATTCTCCTCTTCTTGACGGGCAAGGAGGAAATCGACACAGCCTGCGAGATTCTATATGAGCGCATGAAAGCGCTAGGCCCGTCGGTCCCCGAGCTTCTTGTGCTGCCAGTTTATGCACAGCTACCCCCGGAAATGCAAAGTAGAATTTTCGATCCAGCACCCCCGGGCGCCCGAAAGGTTGTCATCGCCACCAACATCGCCGAAACATCCATCACCATCGACGAGATCTACTACGTCGTTGACCCAGGATTTGTGAAGCAAAATGCCTATGATCCTAAACTCGGCATGGATTCGCTTGTCATCACCCCAGTCTCCCAAGCCCAGGCCAACCAGCGTGCTGGACGTGCAGGCAGAACCGGACCAGGAAAATGTTTCCGACTCTACACCGAGGCAGCATACCAATCTGAAATGTTGCCAACCACCATCCCTGAAATCCAGCGCCAAAACATCTCACACACTATCCTCATGCTCAAAGCCATGGGCATCAACGACCTTATCCATTTCGACTTCATGGACCCCCCGCCTGTCAACACAATGTTGACCGCCCTGGAAGAGCTATACGCTCTCTCCGCACTCGACGATGAAGGCCTGCTCACCCGTCTCGGCCGCAAGATGGCCGATTTTCCCATGGATCCGTCCTCGGCCAAAGTCCTCCTCGCCGCCGTTGACCACGACTGTTCCGAAGAGGCCCTCAGCATCATTGCCATGCTGTCCCTCCAAGGCGTAGTCTTCTACCGCCCCAAAGAAAAGCAAACAGTAGCCGACCAGAAAAAGTCCAAGTTCCACGACCCCCACGGCGACCACCTGACGCTTCTCAATGTATACAACTCCTGGAAACAAAACGGGTACTCCAAACCTTGGTGTTTCGAAAACTTCATCCAAGCTCGGTCTATGAATCGTGCAAAGGATGTCCGAGACCAACTTGTCAAGATCATGGAACGCTACAAACACCCCATCGTCTCGTGCGGGCGCAACACCGATAAAATCCGAAGAGCCCTCTGCTCAGGATTCTTCCGCAACGCCGCGCGCAAAGACCCACAGGAAGGGTACAAGACGTTGACCGAGGGAACCCCCGTCTATCTACATCCTAGCTCGGCGTTGTTCGGAAAACAAGCCGAGTGGGTGATCTACCATGATCTCGTGTTGACCACAAAGGAGTACATGCA
The DNA here is from genome assembly GCA_003814445.1 of Epichloe festucae Fl1. Taxonomy (NCBI): domain Eukaryota; kingdom Fungi; phylum Ascomycota; class Sordariomycetes; order Hypocreales; family Clavicipitaceae; genus Epichloe; species Epichloe festucae. Next base: position 2,719,983 of record CP031390.1, read on the forward strand.
CTGCACAAGCTCCATCGAGCCAAAGTGGTTGGTAGAGGCGGCACCGACGTTTTTCAAGGTCGCGCCCAGTAATAAGCTGAGCAAGAGGAAGGCATCCGAGAGGATTCAGCCATTGTATAATAAATTCGCTAGGGAAGACGACTGGAGATTGAGTGCGCAGAGAAGAGGTGGCAAGGGTGGCGGCGGTGGAACGTGGGGTTGAGGGGCTGATAATATCATGATGGGGTGATTAAATGATGAGCATGTTTGGCGTTCTTTGGACTGACTGGGATTTACTTGTGTGGTGAAGCTCTACGGAGTAATAGCAGCATCTTCTCGTTGTGCTAGTTCACCAAAAGTATAGACAATACAACGAGGACTCGGAAGATAGTCTTGATCAAATCAGCGTTGCATGTCTCACTCGCTCATTTGAACATTTGAACAAGCTGTGTAGAATCCTAGCAGCACTGTGAGTCTGTGACAAAGCAAGTCCTAGCCGCACGTGGTTACAATAAATAAATAAATTAACAAATTAATAAATAAATAAATTAACAAATTAACAAATAAATAAATTAACAAATTAACAAATTAACAAATTAACAAATAAATAAATAAATAAATAAATAAATAAATAAATAAATAAATAAACAAATTAACAAATTAACAAATTAACAAATTAACAAATAAATAAATAAATAAATAAATAAATAATTAATTAATTAATTAACAATAGAATACATAGAATACATAGAATACATAGAATACATAGAATACATAGAATACATAGAATACATAGAATACATAGAATACATAGAATAAATAAATAAATTAATTAATTAATTAACAATAGAATACATAGAATACATAGAATACATAGAATACATAGAATACATAGAATAAATAAAATGAAGTGAATAAATAACAAAATTTGCACTAATACACTATAGTCTTTAGCATATGTAGCGATTTCCCACCGCCTACCTAATTAGGATTTAGAGGCTTCACCCTAGATACGAGATTAACTTTATTGGAGCCGAGATTTACTGTGTGCCCCCAGCCGCACTCGGCCCGATGCCCCCGCAGTTGCCACTGCCACCAGCCTTACGCAAGCGCAACCCCGTTGCGTGAAGCCAGGCTCCCTCTGCAACCCGTGACGGTTTCTGCGCCGGGGGTCAGTGGCAACAAAGTCGTGACTCGTCACCAACTTATTCACTGCCCGCCCACTCCCGATTGCCAACTCTACTTCATCAGTTCGACCCCCATCAGCCACTTCTCACGACATTGGCGACATACCACGTCCCTGTCCGCACGCAGCGCTCATATCAAAACCTCTATTCTGTGATACCGCGTTCTTGTCGCAACCCCCTCCGCGCCATGTGCTCCGCAGACATCTTCCTCGGTGTTTTGGCCATCCTCTTCCCCCCGCTGCCCGGTACGTTTGGAAACGCCTGCCCGCCATGCACGTCAACAACAAGCATCCCATCCCAACCCCCCCCCCCAACCCCCCCTTCTCATCGTGACGGTCGCGGGCTAACACTTTCGTGATGAAAAAAAAAAAGTATGGGTCAAATGTGGGATTTGCAGCGCCGACTCCATCATCAACATCCTTCTCTGCTGTCTCGGCTTCCTCCCCGGCCTCTTCCACGCCTGGTACATCATCGCCAAGTTCCCCGAGCCACTGTACGAGTACGAGACGCTGCCTCAAGAGGGCGGCCGCGTCGCATACGTCTACGTGCAGTCGTCTCATGGACCGAACTGCGGGCCTCCCCCTCGTCAGGGCGGTATGAGCTACGGCACGCAGGGTGGTCATGGGCAGGGTCATCAGCAGCAGTCGCAGGGCGGTGCGTCTGCTGCGGCTGGTGCCTCGGATGGACAGGGAGGCGTGCCGCCTCCGTACGCCGAGGTTGTCTCTGAGGACCGGGACTACAAAGTGCAGACGTAACAGTGATCGGGACGGGGCCACTTGTGGTACGGGCAACGTATACTTGTGGTTGCGACTGCCATTGACTTGAATCATGCATTCGACGGAAGCACATTGCTGGGGCTGTGGGAGGGAACACCAGTACTTGTTGATATTTTAGCAATGGATGCAGGCATTAGGGCGGTTTCATAGGATCATGTTTTCATTACTGTTTGGGCTGCGGGAGTAATGAGTCTGGATTTCTGCCTGTATTTGTATACGCCCTCAATAACGTCAGCATCTTATTTTTAATAACTCGTGTGACGCAACGCCTAAGCTCGTGGGACTTCGCCGGTATATCCCCTTTCGCCCCGATTGTCAAATTTCTTTATTCGTGTGAATTTCTCAAAACCACCCCGAAGATTACCGGATCCACATCTATTCGAGCTCGCGAGCAATATGTCCATCTTCTGCAGATGGGTCGTGGACAGATGGTGCCGCACGATCATGTTCCCTCAGAGCCTTGTAATGCTTCATCATTTGCTGTGGCAGAAACGTGTAGAATGACGGCACAAGTCTCAATATAGTCTTGACGAAACGAATGCCAGTGTTCAATTCGATGACCTTCATTTCCATCTTCATGCCGGGTGTAATATTGGCAAGCATTCTGTCCTCGAGGTAAATCCAAAGTTGATCATTTTTCAAAAGTCTCAGCATTTCGGGCTGCTCCCACTCGTCTTCAATTACGGCAGTCTTGAAGAACACCTTGCCTACCGGCTCGACGGCGTGGCTGCTTCCTTCGATGCAAAGGGCAGCAAACTTCTGGACAAGGCTGTCAGAGGGTCTCCGAGTTTCAGTGACTTGCACTGTACAGGTCAACTCTTTCGCAGGCTCGAGATCCCCGTTGGAGTAGTGATTGAGTGTCTCCATCTCGCCACACAACGCACAGGTAGCTAAGAATACTGCCTTGGCATCAAAGTTCTCCGGTCGCGTGAATGACAACAAAGACCAGTCACCAGGTTCCATCGTAGAGAAGCACTCCGTAGCGGCCAGATTGAAATGGCCAGGCAAATCGTCGCTAAGCCGATTCAGCATGGGCCATTCCTTTCTTGCTTGTTGGCACACGAGCAAAGCAGAATCAACATCGTCTTGGTATTCTGGACAGACGTCATGCTGAAGGACATATCTGAGAAAGTGTTCTACAACGGCAATGGCTGTTTCGATATTTTTCTTCTCAAAACCAGTCAACTGACCGAGACTGATGGAGAAAAATCCAGCCGCCACGCCGGCAAAGTCTACCGACCAGTGCTCTCTGTTTCCATTGTAGAATTGCTGATTTGCAGAGGAGCCGCTGTGGACAGTATCTCTTGCGGTGGCGTCACGCCGCTCGGCTGGCGTGAGATCCTTCAGATCTTTGTCATCTAGGCCTGAGAAGGAGTTCTGAGAGGTATCGATACCACCTAAGAACAGGTACTCGTTGAAGTAGACTGTCTGATCACCTTGAAGGCGCCGTCTCGAACGAAATCTTTGAATGCAGGCCTGGATTCGCCTGTGCAGGATATTAATGATATGCGAGAAAAAACGATATTTACAGGAGGTGCTGAATTACTCTTCAAATGGAACATTGCTAGAAAGAGCGTCAGCTCGGGTATAAAAGAAAAAAACCTTCTTAGAGATCATACGCTGCATAAATTTCCAACTTTTCCTCAGCAGCTTCCACTGGTGTCATGGGCGGATCTGCGAAGAACTCTGACAGTTGTATTAGCATGAAAGTTCACCGTTTCGTGCAGAGTGAACTAGATTGACGAACCTTCAAAACCCGTGCCGCGGTTTCGTGGCAAAGCGCAAGGGCCACGACTGGCCATGGACTTACGACTGCCTTTGCGCTTCTTCTTTTTGCTGCTCTTGCTAACAGGTGGCTGACTTGGCTCTACAAATGCGTCATCTTCGCCTGAGGACATATGCTCAGCGTGCCTGCCATTTCCGGGAGAAATCTGTCCCGTCACGGTGGTGCTCGCTTCGCCGGCATCACTCATAGAGGCTTCGTCAATCTGGGACGGCATCTTGTTGAAATGTAAATATCAACACCCGAAGATGAGTAGAAGAAAACTGAAGCAGACACGGAGAGGAATTTTGGCCGCAACAGACTAATCAGTGACTCGGATCTGGCAAGTATCTGAGCAGGTGGTAGCAGACCCCGATCGGTTGGCTGACAGTCCATGGCTGGCAGTCGACGACAGCTGTCAAGAATTCCCAAGACCAAACACTGAGCTCCGGCAAACGACTTTCCAGAGGCATGAGTCTGACGAATGCATGCATGCCTACCCACCGAGACAGATAAATTTGAGTATCGACAACATGCTAGAGCCTCAAAATCGCGCGCGTAATGGCCACAGAGCCTCAACATGGCCCGGAATTCAATTATCTGCGGATGAATCAAGCACCGATAGGTCCGCCGTACAAGCACGCAGCCTGTCAACTCTCACTCTGTCACTTGGGCGTAAACCAAACCCGGCTCCATTACGGAATAGGCGACGTGAATTCACCCAAGGCTACGGTTGGTGGAAGTTGCACAGCATCATTTCTCACGTTGCTGCTGGCCGCAGCCTGACCAATGCTCGTGGTCCACGCGTTTGACTAGGCACACCAACAAGAGGCGCAGAGTGTTCAAATGCCTCAGGGATGCGATCGAGGATGACTCTGTGTGAGCTTGAATGCAATCCCTACCAATACGGCTAGATATGGTGAGGTGCACATGATGCTCTCTTAATAAGATCCCCCAGACATCGGGCACAGGTGTCGGCGCAGGGTACACAAATCCCTTCGGAGAAGGAGGTCCGTATCTGCCAAGCCAACGTAAAGCACTGAGTGGAAAAACAGTCAGTGGTCAAATTATGGCGTGCATTCGTTGACAAATAAGGTGTGTGGCTCAGAATACAATGCGTCGAGGTGGTGCCTCGGATTTTCCTAGTTCAGTGGAAACTGGATAAACCGATCCTTATCAACATGGAGATGAAGCGGTTCTCCGTGCCCCTCGTGTTGCCGTTATAATGTTGGCGCTGTCAGCTGCTTCTGCTAGTTGATGACCACCCTGGTATCATGATAGATTGTCAAATGCCTGACATGCCTGACCGCATTTTGACTCGGAGATGGTTAATAGTACAAGGACAAACGAGGGACCAAGGGGATCGATCCACAGACAAATTCCGCCTTGCTGTCTCATCTGCTCAGCCTCCATGATTGCGACCGACAAGGTTGGATGGCACTGACAGTGAGCTGGACATCTGTGGCTCAGCATTAACGGCCGGAACCAGGGCCAGGCCAACGAGCTTGGACCTGCCACGAGCCATTCGGTGGAGTTGACGGTCGATTTTGTAGGCGATTTGTAGAAACATTCTATGTGTTACTAACTTACTTACGGGGTATTCCACGCTTTACAAGAGATTGTGGCAATTGGATGGTCTGGTTGTTCCATCACAAAACCATGTACATCTCCATCTGCCCTCCCTTCCGCCTCCTGTCCGCCACTGCCACTTGTTCTCGGCCGTACCACTCGGTCCTTACGTACCTCTTTGTTACCTCTCTCTTACCCCAGTCGCCCACGTTGACAGTGGACAATACCTGAACAGAGCCTAACGCTTTGTGGCTGTTTTTTTTTTTTTTCCGTCGTGACTCCCTTCGCAGTTTGCCTCACTAGCAACCTGTCGCGGATTCAGACTTTAAAATCCCCGTCCTCCACCGCTCTTACCCAGCTTGTTCCTTCCGATCCACTCAGCAACACTATCGCCGTCCATGCATCATTCCTTTATCATCAGACCATCGCAATAGAGCCATTGCGCCCGACACCATCGATCTTTGGTCTCTCCCCCCTTGAGTCTTCTTTGCCACTGCGCCAGATCTCGACCAATCAGTCCTGCACCACCTTCACGAATTTGCTCTGACTTTATCCAGCAAAGACTGAGCGTCAATACTTTCACATTCTTTGCATACGTTTCAAGATTTTTCGAGATTCGACAAGGCCGTCGCCTGCTGGTTGAAGCAGACGGCTGTGCCATTCAACACCATGACCACCAGAGAACTCCCTCGCCCGGAGGATCTTCGTGACTACAACTATGCTGTCGCCGGACAGTAAGTATATCTTCAGTCTGTTGCAGAGGGCCACGGGAACTACCACTGGCGCATGCAACATATCATCTGTGCTGTCACCTTATGTCTTATGTTACTAACGGGCGTGCGATTGCGCAGTGCTGGAACCATGTGCGACGCAGATGGCGAGTTTTTCATCAAACCCTGCACACAGACTGAAATCGACTTTTATAATTCTATTTCTCAGCCGGTAGATGGGAAGCGTTCGAAGAAACTGAAGTACAATTTGGACGATATAATACCTCTCTTCATGGGTACTCTGACCCTGACAGACTCTTTGAGTGGCGGCCTAGACGAAGCACTGGCCGGCGTCATTTCGGAAGACGGCACACTGCAGACAACCAAGGAGCACATTGTTGCGTCTGTCACGGAACGAAATGCGAATGCCTTCGCTGAAGCTTCACCCGCCGATGAAGCAACGTGGGTTCCGTCCAAGGGCAAGAAGATCAAAACGGACCAGGCCGTCGTTCTGGAGAATATTACCCATGGCTTTCAACGCGCCAACATCCTCGATGTAAAGCTCGGGATGCGCCTCTGGGCAGACGATGCGCCACAACAAAAGAAAGATCGTTTCACCAGGATCAGCGCAGAGACGACACACGGCAGTTTGGGGTTTCGCATCGCCGGCATGCGAGTTTATCGCGGGTCAGAAGACGCCTCCGAGTTGGACGACGAGGGCTACAAGATTTACGATAAGGAGTACGGTCGAGTGTCAGTAAACAAGGACAACGTCATTGAGGAATTCAAGCGTTTTATATTCAATAAAGGCGCCAACATCACCAAAGACATGGGTGAAAAAGTCTGCGCAGCATTCGCCAAAGACCTTCAAAATGTTCACGACGTTCTTTCCAACTACGAGACTCGCATGTATTCCACATCCCTTCTGTTTGTATTCGAAGGCGACGGCGATGCGCTTCAGAAAGCCTTTGACGAGAACGAAGCCTTTTTCGAAAAAGCGGAGAGGCGAGCTTCCTACCTGCAAACTACGAGGCGCATTGATAGTGGCATTGGCCTCGATGACGATGAAGAGCTTTATGATAGTGATTTGGACGAGCTTGTAGCAAGTGTGCCCAAGATATATAGCTTGAAGCTTATCGACTTTGCTCACGCTTCGTGGACGCCAGGGCAAGGGCCCGACGAAAATATTCTCACTGGAGTCAGAAGTCTGAAGCACATCTTTGATCAGATGGCGGATGAATAATGAGAAAAAAACTGATAAATTTTTTAATGACCTAACATTTTCGGTTACGTCGTCACATAGGGGAAAATTCAAAGCCTTCTTTGAGACAACAGCTGGATAGCTGCTGTAGTTTTATGAGCAACACGATGCGAGAAAATGACCGACTTTCATATAGCGAGATACCCAGAGAACGTTTTTCAAGGAGAGCAGCACTTGGTGCAAATACACACGACTAGCATTTAGAGATGACCGGGCCTCTTGGTCAGCTTTTGGACACTTCAGAACTGTAGCATTGAAGGGGGGAAACTGGTGGCGTTGTCGTGACCGGTTCATCCGGCGGCAGCTTTGATGAAGAGCAAACATGGACAAACACAGTAGACGTAATGAGGCACATGCTTCAACCGTCCCAATTTGAAGCATTATTCCCCCAATTCCACTATACTATGAAATTTGCGGTGAATTCCCCTTCGAATCTTAAGATGCAAACAAGCAGTTTAAGCAGTTTTGGATCAGGCGAGCGACCCGCCCCACATTGAAGCTCTCCACCACGAGCTGCAACTTGCAAGCCCTTTGAAGATCCCGTGCCTTTCTCTTTTCTCGTCTTCGCAACGCGATCGAGTCCCCAACTGGTCTCGTCCATGAAAGTCCAAATATGTCAATCCCAGGCCTAGGCCAGATCCCAGCGCAGGTACACGCCCCCCCCCCTCCGATCGATCTGTCCCATCTGAAGCTCAATCGCTTGTCCCTACCCCGGGAGAACAACCAGACTTCAAAAAGTTCCATAATCCGACTTTTCGTCCTCGTTTCCTGACAAAATGACAGACCGTCGCCTCCTCGACACGAACTATCATCCTCAAACCTTGCTGGGAATGGCGCTTCCAAGTGCCCGTCGGTAGAACCCTCATTCTCAAGGTACTTTCCGGAACCGCAGAAAAGGATGGCATTGAACTAGCTCTCCGGAACGCATACTCGTTTGCGGGGTTGAAATCGAAAATCCTCACATGGCACGGCTGTGAGCTTGAGATTGAGGGACGAACGGACGATGACACGATTGCGGAGTATGCTGCTCCCCAGGCGAACCCCGCGACTTCATATGTCAATCTGCACGCTCGACTAGGGGAGATGCGCGTCGCTGCTGCGAGGGAGAAGCGCGAAGGACCGAGGGTCTTGGTGACTGGCCCGGCTGTCGTGGGGAAGACCACGCTGGTAAAGACGCTGACGAGCTATGCGACAAGACAGGGGTACGAGCCCATTGTCGTGAACGCCGATCCAAAGGAGGGCATGCTGAGCTTGCCGGGCACGTTGAGTGCAAGTGTCTTTGCCACAGTCATGGACCCAGAGGCCGTAGACGGATGGGGGAGCACGCCTACGAGCGGGCCGAGCACGGTGCCTGTCAAGCTCCCGCTTGTGCACTACTTTGGGCACAACTCACCGGAGGACGATCCCGAGTTCTACAGGCAGTTGACCAGCAAGATTGCGAGCACGGTGAGCGGCCGGCTTAGTCAAGATGAGGGGGTCAGAAGCTCCGGTGCGATTGTAGACTCAATGGGCATCGATGAAAAGAGCGAGATTGGGATGGATTTGTTGGCCCATGTTGTGGATGAGCTTTCTGGTATGTTTTTCCCGCCAAAACATGCTTTGAATCGCGAGAAGAGTCCCTGATCCTGTGCCGGGGAGGGGCGAAAACAGTCAACATCATCGTGGTCATTGGCTCTACTAGTATGAGCGCCGAGCTGTCGAAGCGTTTTGCCAGTGAGCGAACTAGCCTGGGCGAACCGATCAATATTATTGGGCTCGATCGCTCAGAAGGGGTCGCTGAGCGAAGTGAGGCATTCCTTGAAAGCTCTAGGGAGCAGGCTATCAAGGAGTACTTCTTTGGAGATGCTCGGAAGACACTTAGCCCGCAGATTCAGCAGGTCGATTTCGATGCCCTTGTCATATACAAGGCGTCTGATTGTAAGGCAGCCTTGACGTGCTCTACGCTCAGTGGGGGTTCAGTGGATTTTTGAAAGTGCCCGTGGCTAACAACGAGAGGTTTGTTTCTAGATTCGGCATACGAACAGGGTAAACTTGTTCGCGACGAGCCATCGTCCCTCGTGCAGCATTGGACCTTGGCCGTCATGCATGCTTCCCTCAAAGACGCACCGGAAGTGGTCAGAGCAGCTACTGTGATGGGGTTCGTCTACGTTTCTGATGTCGATGAGGAAAGGCGCAAAATCAAGTTACTGGCTCCCGTGGGAGGGCGATTGAGCGATCGCCCTCTGGTGTTGGGAAGTTGGCCAGAGCCGTTCATGAACCTTTTGGGATAGGGATAAAGAAGGCCCGGGGTTCGTTTTCGGCGTCTGGCGTTGTTTTTTGAAATCTAGATAATAGAATGCGCCTAGATCACATCCTATTCGATGCTGCGCCGTTAACAAAGTCTAGTCACCACATTACGATGTGATGTTATTGCGTGCGTTTACGGAGTACGTTAGTATTATCCGTTATGCTAGTGAGTTTTCATAGACTTACAAGTTAACGAGTTTTTAGGCAGGAGGCAAGTGTGTCACGGCTTGCACCGAAAGGTTGAGAACGAAGTGATGGCTAAGACTATCGCAGTCGCTGCTAGATAGATGCTAGCTAGGGGCGGGTGCGTAAAGGTTTTAATCTCTAACCTAGCACTAATAATATGCGTAGTCTTTAATAAATACCCCGCTCTATAAGCATATAGCTATCTTATAGCTAGCTAGCCTCTTTATTATCTATATAGCCTAAAGGTTCTCTAAAGACTTACTTTAATAAATATCCTATCTTTAACCTTTACACTCCTAATATAATACCTCCCTTATATATAATTAACCTTAATTATAAAATAAGCTACTTACTTAAGGCGTGGTTACTATATTAGAGCTTTATAAGGAAAATAAGATAGGGTACCTTATATCTAGACATATAGGTAAATAAAAAGAAATAATAATAATAATACTACTAATTAAAAATAACCTCTTATTATAGTTAGTAATGTTTAAATAGTAGCTTATATATAGCTTTACTATAGCAAAATAAATATTACTACCTATTATATAGCTAGAAAATAAAAATAGATAACCTATACTAATTTTTATAATTAGTTAAATAAATAAGGTACCTAATACTAGGGTTTTAAATAGTCTAACTAAAGGGCTTATATTATAGTTACTATAAGCTTATAGCTATTAGGCATATATATATTTAGTAATACTAATAGTTATTATTATAATTTATAAATTACCTATATATAGTGCATTAGATTACTTAAGGGGTCTAGGGTTAATATAAAAGAGACTAATTTTCCCCCCTTTTTATACTTTTCCTTTCTTTTATAATATCCCTTAACCTTATAAGTTACCCTTACTAGCTAAGTAGTAGCTCTCTTATTACTATTACTTAGTAGTTACTAACCTCTTTTAGTCCCTAATTATTATTATTATCTATCCTTATTTATCTTAGTTTTTTGCCCTTATCTAGCTTATAAGTTTATACTCTTATTAGTATAACTTCCTTATCTAGTCTATTATAGCTAACTTATAGCTAGTTTACTATATCTAAGTCTTATACCTAAACTTTGCCTTTATTAATACCTTAAGAAAATCTATTAACTAAAAAATCTCCTATAAAGTCTCCTATAAAGTCTTCTCTAAAGTAAACTTCTTCTAAAATCTTATTATAAGTTTATTATATTCTTATAGTATCTCTATTACTAACTTACTACTAGTAAAATAACTTTAAAGAAAATTCTATATATACACTATTATTAGTAAGTAGTAATATAAAATATCCTCCTAAAAAATAATACTTATAAGATTCTAGGATACCTTATTAATAAAAAAACCTTCCTAGTTAAATATAATAAATCTTTAAGTATAACTTCTTTACTTACTTATTACTTCTTTATAGCTAATATTTAATAGGCTATTTAATAAAATATACTTATTACTTTTAAAATAATAAAAACTATATTATAGTATATCTCTCTTAACTAGAATTTACTTACTTATTACTAATATACTACTAGACTTTAGCTTAAATTATATAGCTTTATAATAGGCTATTTAAACTTATTAAAGCTACTTCTAAAGGTAGCTATTATTATTAAAATAAAGTAAGTATAATCCTATTACCTAGACACTAGATTACTACTAACTTACTACTAGCCTATTATAAAAGCAAAGAAAAAGCTATAAAATACTATCCTAGTTTATAAAAATTCTAATAAGTATAGTTATATTTACTATACTTAAATATTTACTAATATTACTTATAAGGTAAAATATAATAAATATACTATAATAGTGCTACTAAGTAATACTATAAATCTAGAGACTTAGATTAATATTTTAAACTATCTTTACTTTATAGCTTAAAATATCCTAAAGGTAAGCTTTCTTAATATATATAGCTAATACTTAACTAACTTACTAGTAGTTTATACTAAATACTATTAATTTACCTAAATATATTAGTTTTATTAAGCTCTTTAGTATACTTTAGGTCTATATATATAAAGAGAGGGATTCTAATAATAAAGATACTCCTAAGGCCTCTTTCTCTATAGCTTCTATAGCTACTACTAATAATAAGGGACTAGTAGTCTTAGGGGCTAACTCTATTATAAAGGGATAAGTACTTAGTAGCTATATAATAGATTATTTAAGTTATCTAAGTAAATAAACTTTATTTTCTAATATCTTTAGTATATTAAGTTATAAAATATAACTACCTTATATTAACTTTACTACTTAGCTATTACTTATAGCTATTAATAATTTCTCTAGTAATAAAATCCCTTTTTAATACCTAAGAATTCTCTAAAGTATTATAGCTTTTCTATTTAACTAGATATTTATAACACTTTCTATTATAGTAGTATAAAATAATTCTCTTAACTTTAAACTCTTATTTATTATCTTTAATAGTATCTTATAGTAAGGATATATTTTCTATATTTATTAAGTTCTCTTTAAAAGGTTTAAGACTAGTAATATTAAATATATTATATAATTAAGTCCTAGGTAGTAATTTTAATTAATATACTAATCTATAACTCCTAATTATCTTTTTAATCTTATAGGGGCCTAGATACTTTATAGCTAGCTTCTTACTAAGGTGTCTTAGGTTAATGTTTTTTATTAATAATAAAATATAGTTACTAACTTTAAACCTTATTAGAGTTCTTTTCTAATTATAATATTTCTTATACTAAGTCTATAAGTTACTTAAAAGCTACTTAATTATAGTATACTTCTCTTTTAGTGCTAAAATCCTACTTTTAGCTTAATTATTTACTAAAGGGATATTTACTATTACTTACTATAGACCTCTAGGATTATAACCTTATAATGCCTCTACTAGTATATAGCTATGTGTTAAGTGATTACTTATATTATATATAAATTACACTATTAATAGGTTATTTGCCTAATTAGTCTATTTAGTATAAGTAAAAGCCCTTAAATAATATTCTAAGACCTAGTTTAAACGTTTTATCTAACTATTTATCTAGGGGTAAAAAGCAATGCTAAGTAGCCGCTTTATTATAAGAAAATAATAAAAAGTTATCTAGAAACCACTAGTAAATATAAAACCTTAGTCTATTATAATACCTTCTAGGGCTTTATAGTCTCTAAAAACATATTCTAAGAACATAGTTACTAGCCTATTACTAGTTAGTTATATTAAAATAGGGATATAAATACTATATTTTATGAAATAGTTAATAATAACTAAAATTATATTATAGGTCTAATTTAAATCTTTTACTAGTAAAAGTCTAGTAATAAAATCTATTAATAATTCTTAAAAAAGGCAATTAAGTACTAGTAATATAGCTAGCTTGCTATATAGTTTATAATGCCTTAGTTTTAAAGTCTAATAATTTATATAAGTGCTAATATATACCTTTATATCTTTTTTTATTATTAGCTAATAATATTAGTTTATAATCTAATAAAGAGTTTTACTTACTCCTTAGTGCTTAGTAGTAAGGTTATTATAAGTTAGTAATAAAATTTCTTTTCTTATACCTAGAGGAATAAAAATATAATTCTTAAATATTAATAGCTTAGAGAGTCTAATTAACTATATCTAGGATATAGCTATATTACTACTTTTAAGTAACTTTAATTAAGCTATAGTAAAGTTATTACCTTACTATACTTTATATAATAAGACTTAAATTAGGGGTTTTAATTCTAAGCTCTTTTCTAGAAAGTTAGAGTTAAACTTAGAAAAGGTTCTCTAAATAAATTAGATCCTAGCTATAATATCTCTATAAGTAATTAGTTTAATAGATACTTCTAGTCTTATAAGGACATAGATAAGTAATGTTTTTAAGGGGCGCCCTTACTACTTACTAGTAATAACCTATACTAGTCTATCCCTATTAGAAATAGCTAGTCTAATAGGAAAATTAAAATAATTAAGCAATAAATAATATATATACTAGATACTAATAGTATTACTATAGCTAGCTTATTGCTTATTAATAGAAGTATAAAAAGTATTAAATAACCTTACTAATATAACTCTTCTAAGATTATCTAGATTATTAGGTTCTTTAGGAATATAGTTAAGTTATAATTTTTTAAAACCCTAGATATTAGTAGTATTATTATAGTGTTATTATAACTAACTATTAGTTACATTAAGTAACGTTTTTATGAAGCCTATAGCACTAATAATATCACTATAGTGTTCCTATCTCTTAGTATCTATAAATTTAGATAAAAAGGTAAGAAGTTATATAGTTATTACTTTCTCTTTCCTTACCTTACTTATAAAATCTAGTTTTCTTAAAAGTAAGTTAGTAGGATTTAATTTCCCTATATAATATATAATCTTAAAATCAAAAGGATAAAGCTTATTAAGCGTAATTACTTACTTACTAGTAAGCTTAGGCTTTATAGTAAGGTACTTATAGTTTAAATAATTTATAATAACTTTAATTATATAAGCTAAATAAGCAAGATAGTGTCTCTATATGTAAAAAGCCTCTTAGATAGCTAATAATTCGCTGTTAGGTATTAAATATTATAATTTAGTATTAGTTATTTTCCTTAATATAAACATAACTAGGTGCTAGTAACCTAGCACTAATATTATAAGTATAGCCCTAATTATATGTCTAGATATATCTATCTTTACTCTAAGATATATAAGTAAGTTAAAATGCACTAAAATTAGCGCTTCCTAAAATCTTTATTAAAGCTCTCTAAACGCTACTAGCTTATAGGGTTTTAGTTTAAATATTACTAGTTAATTCCCTCTAAGGTAATCTATTAATAGAATAATAACTTTACTATACTATTTAATAAAATAGTAGTAAAATCTAGTAAAACTAAGAAATAACTAAATGTTAAAAACACTGCGTGGTATTAGCTAGGTTATAATTACTTTAACTCTTACTAGGTTTATTATAATACCTTTCTTTAATATCTTAAAGCCTAAAAATTTAACTTTCTTAACTAAAAATTAACACTTCTTAAGGTTAATAAAAAGACTTACCTTTTTAAACCTACGTAAAACTTATTTAATATGCTCTATATAATCTTTAACCCTACTACTATATATTAGCATATTATCTAGATAGATAATATAAGTCTTATTAATAAGTCCTTTAAGAGCATTATTAATATACTCCTAAAAAGTCACTAGTGTATTAACTAGTCTAAATAGCATTACTAGATATTTAAAGTGGCTATATTAATAATAGAACGCTATTTTTTACTTATTACCTAAGCAGATATATAGCTAGTAGTACGTATCTTTTAAATCTAAGACTGTAAAAATAACTACGCTTACTAATTAATTAAGAATTTTAGTAATAAGGGGTAAAGGGGCCTTATTCTTAATTATAATCTTATTTAGGCCCTTATAATCTATATAAAGCCTTAATTTCCCTCCTTTCTTTAGAATAAATAAAATTAGGGCTTTAGCTAGGCTAACTAATCTTCTAATTTACCCTTTAAGCTATATACTTATAAGGTACTCTCTAAGAACCTCTAGCTCTCTCTTAGCTAAATTATATATAGGCCCCTAAGGTAGTGTTTTCCTTTCTTTTAATTTAATTATATAAGTGTAACCTCCTAGTTTAGGAAGCTTACTTACTAACTCTTTAGAAAAAATATCTATAAACTCCCTATATTCTTCTAGGATTATTAATATAAGATACTTAGTACTTTTATCCTAATTTAACATAGCTTCTTTACTACTTGCGTTTTCTAAAATTAGTATAACTATAATACCTTTGCTTTTTTACTATAAATAAGTATACTCTAGGATTTATATAGCTACTTTACTATTTATTTATATATCTATTACTACTAGGTCCTCTAATTAGCCTTTTTCTTTTCCTTTTTAATTTTTATTTTCTAGAATACTTAGCCTAATCTTTATTACTCCTAATAATAAAGTAATTACTACTATTTTTTTCTCTTTATATACTTACCACTTACTATAAGTAAAGGAGAGATATTCTATTATTACTAGATATCTCTAATATTTATACTCCTAATATATAATTATAGGTAAATACTCTTTAATCTAGTCTATACCTAGAATTATCCCTTTACTTATATTAATAATAAAGTAGCTAACTTAGTAAACCTTTATAAATCCTATACTATCTTTTATCTTAAGTAATTTTTTTAAAATTCCTTAATATAAAATCACTTTTTTACTTATACTCTCTAGTATCCTATCTAATTAGATTATATTCTCCTAATCCTTTTTTAATAATAATTTTAGATAAATTATTAAAGACTATATGCCTATATTAAATAGCGCTTATATAGCTAACTACTAGTTATCTTATTATAAAGATACTTATATTCTTATTCTATTATCTATAGGGTATTCTATAGTAAGATCGTATTCCTAGGTCTATACTAATTAAACTAGTATTATATTAGGAGACATAGCTTTATTGCTGCTTTCTCTATGCTTCTTAGTTATATACTTAGTACTTTTATAAGTAAAATAATCTAGTGCTTAATAAGCTAGTGAAGCATGCCTAGGCTTCCTATATTTATAGCACACTAGGGATAATCTTTTCTCTTAATCTTTACTTTATTACTATACCCTATTTATAGGTAATATAAAATAAGAGCATTGCCTTTTTCTTTTAGAGTCCTAACCTTTTTTATTATTTTAGCCTAAACCTATTATAACCTTTACTTTCTTACCCTAGCCTTATAGTTAGCTCTAGGTTATTAGAATCTCTTAACTAATTATCTACTTCCTTATAGCGTTATTTAAGCTATTTAGAAAGATTATAATTCTTAGATATTGTAAGGGCTTGGGCTTTGCCTAAGCATTGTCCGTATAGCAGTTAGAGAGAGGAGTGGCAGAAGCAGTTAGGGTAAGGAAAGGAGGCTTATATAAGTAGCCTAAGGGGTATAAGGGGCACCACTAGGGATAGCCTCTTACCCTTTCTCCTTTCTCCTTAAGTCTCTTAATACTATATTAACGCCCTATTATAGTTACCTAGGGGCTAGTCTATAATAATTAAAAGACTTTCTTTAGTCCTTTTTAATAACTACTAAAAGATATAATAGAAATACTAATAAATATATTAATAGATATAATAGACACGCTTTAACTATAAGACTAACCTAGCTAGGGGATAATAACTCCCCTATCTAATACTATAGCACTACTAGTAGCTTAATAGGCCTAATTTAAAACGCTTTAACTTATACTTAATAAGCAAATAGCGGAGCTTATATGCCTCTAATAATATATAGCTGCAAACACTATAGGACCTTTAACCTAACTGCCTATTATAGCCTAGCCTAATGCCCTAATAGTTAACCTTACTTTACCTCCTACCTCTAACCTAGTCTTAACTATACCTAGGGTAAAATAAAAACCTATCCTTATAGGTAACCTATATAATAGTAATAAGGCCTTATTTGCTACGTAAAGGTTCCTAATAGAATATAAGCTATAAGTAAATAAGGACTTTATTAGAACTAATAAGAATAGGTAAATATTTATTTACTAAAACCTATTCTCTAAAGTCTAGTCCTAGGTAGCTACTTTCTTTAAATAAGGCAGTATTTATAATTTTAACCTAGCTAAATTCCTAGAATACCTTAGGTGTCAGAACCTGAAGGTGTGCAGGTAAGCCATTGAACCAAAAGATTCACCAATGCTAGCTCTCGCTTGCATTACACCTTACAATTGATTATTAGGCGCGCGCACCTGACAATTATCCCTTCTCTCGTAAGGCTCGCCCCAAGCCAAGGGCCCCACTAGCCAGCGGCTAGCAACGTACGTAACCTTAGCTTAGATTAGGCCCGGTCATCCGTGGCCTCTGAGATAATCAACTAATTGTGAACCCCTAAGGCCTAGTACGCACGGTAACTAGGCCCATACATCACCTAGTGCACGTGACCCCACAGTCACAACGCAACCGTACGGGCGTAACCATACCTGCCCTGTAAGCCTAACGCAAGCTACCTAGCCTAGCAATTCTAACCTACGAGGATTCGAACCTAGGACTAGCACACTAGAAGACCTGTAAGAGCTAGCATTAATGTCAGAACCTGAAGGTGTGCAAGTAAGCCATTGAACCAAAAGATTCACCAATGCTAGCTCTCGCTTGCATTGCACCTTACAATTGATTATTAGGCGCGCGCACCTGACATTAGGTCTATATTCTTTAATCTATATAAATAGGAGATAGCCCTTATAGAGCTTAACTAGATAAAATAGGGCCTAGGGAAGCTATTCTTTATATTCTTTATTTACTTTATAGAGAAGCTCTTATTAGTAAGAGAGGATTATTAGGGGGATAATATAAAGCTAGTAAAGCTTTAATAAGCGCTTAATAAGTGTTTAAGAGAAATTAGCATAGGCTAGGGTATTAGCTAGAGCGTGTAGCATATAGCTATTATATAGTATTATAAGATTATAGTTAATATTAAGGCCCTTACTATAGAGAATAAGTACTAGTCTTAATATAAACTATAGCTAGCTAAACCTATACCTTAGACTAACTATAAGGGTAATATACTAATAACTAGGGTACGTGTAGTAAGGACTTAATTAGGAAAATAGAATAGGCTAGTTAAGAAGGAGAAGGGTCTAAAGCCTACTATAAACATATAATAGGCTAAATAAGTATTAGAAGTAAAGTTAGCTAAACACTATTAGGAGGGATATTACTTATAATATAAATCTAAGGATTACTATATTTAAGAGTATACCTTCCTCCTACCCTATTACCTATAGGTTAGTATTAACTTATATAGAGTAAATAAGGAAAGTATAAATAAGGAGGTAAATATTCCCCCTATAGAAAATAAGTAGCCCCTAAGCAAAGTCTTATATAGGGGTAAGGAGGCTAACCATATACTATAATATAGGATAACTATTTAAGCTATATAGAGTTAGAGTGGGATATAGTATAATATATAGACTAATTACTATTCTTAATTCCTATACTCTTTAATATATATTATTATATTAATATCTAGATTAATTATAGTTATAATTATTATAGTACTATAAGTAAGTTAGTAGTAAAATAGTTTAGCCTAAAGCTTATATATTTACTAAAGAGAAGATATATCTAGACTATAGTAAAAATAAAAAGGAGGGAAAAGAGAGTATAAGAGAATACCTCCTTAATTACCTATATAGTACGCACTAGAATAGACATTAATAGCTAGGAGTTATTAGTGTATTTATATATTATCCTAGGCCTTATATAAGACATTATACTTAGGATGCTATAGCTAGAATATTATAATATAGTTATTTACACAGTAAAACAGCAATTAGTTATTAGAGTAATAGAGAGCTTATATATCTCTAAAGCCTTTATACGTAAGGTAAAGACTTTAGTATAGGGGATTATTAGGTCCTTATATACTATAGAAGCACGCTAGGCGCACTATAAGAAGGACACTTCTATAATGTTTATTACTATAAGCCTTAGGGAGATAATAATAGTACTATAGATTATAGTGCCTAAGATAAAACCTAATAGCCTAGATATATTAATATTACCTAAAGAGTTAGCTAACTTTACAGACCTTTTTAATAAGGCTAGAGCTAATAGCCTTCCCCCTTATTAGGGGTCCCTTAATTACTATATACACTTATATAAGAATTAGGATAGGTTTAAACTAACGCTCCCTTAGGGATT
Source organism: Epichloe festucae Fl1 (assembly GCA_003814445.1). Classification (NCBI taxonomy): domain Eukaryota; kingdom Fungi; phylum Ascomycota; class Sordariomycetes; order Hypocreales; family Clavicipitaceae; genus Epichloe; species Epichloe festucae. Next base: position 2,739,360 of record CP031390.1, read on the forward strand.
ACTATATAATATGCTAAGGGACTAGCTTCTAGAGGTTAGGCGCTAGATTATAGACTTAATAGATAAGGGTTAAATCTATGCTAGCTTATTATTAGCTATAGCTCTAGTCCTCCTTATTAAAAAGGCTAATAAGGGTTAGCGCTTTTATGTAAATTACTACGCTCTTAATAAGATAATAGTATAGGATTACTATCCTTTTCTATTAATTAAGGAAACACTCTATTCCTTATCCTAGGTATACTAGTTTATAAAGGTAAATATTTATATAGCGTTTTATAAGCTATAGATTACTAAGGGCTAGGAGTACCTAATAGCGTTCTAAACTAGGTTTAGGCTATTTAAGTAGCTAGTTTACCCCTTTAGCCTAGCTAGCGCACTAGTAATATTCTAATATTATATTAATAAGTCCTTAGGGGATGTATTAGGGGACTTTATTATAGCGTACTTAGATAATATCTTAGTTTACTTAGGGGGATTAAGGAAAGACTATATAGCTAAGGTCTAGTTAATATTAGGCTACCTAAGGGCTATAGGTTTATACTTAAACCTTAATAAGTCTATGTTCGCAGTAAAGGAGGTTTAATACCTAGGATATATTATTATAGTAAGTTATTTTATCTATCTAGACCTAGTAAAGGTTATAGCTATTAGGGAGTAAGTAGCCCTAATAAAACTTTAGGGGGTCTATAGCTTCCTAGGGTTTGCTAACTTTTACTATAACTTTATTAGTAACTTTTTAGAACTAGTAGCACTACTAATATAATTAACTAAGAGAAATGTCCCTTTCTAATAGGGACCTAAAGAGAATAATGCCTTTAATAGGCTAAAAGACACCTTTATTATATACCTAGTACTAGTATAATAGGACTTAAATCTCCCTATAGTAGTAAAAGCTAATTATTTAGAAATAGCTATTAGAGAATACCTTTTCTAGTAAGGCTAGGATAGCATTATATACCTAGTTACTTACTACTCCACTAGCCTTATAACCTTATAAAAGAACTATATAATTTATAATAAGGAATTATTAGCTATTATCTTATGCCTTAAGGCATAGTTAGCTAAGCTATAGGGTATTTCTAGTCTATTTATAATCTATATAGACTATAAGAACCTAGAGTACTTTATAACTCCCTAGTTAATATTAGAGCAGTAGGCTTAATAAGTAAACATACTTATGCTATTTAATTTCTACCTCTAGTATAAACCTAGTATATAGGCATAGTAGCCTAATACTCTTTCTTAAAGGGAATAGGACTAGGAAGGGGTAACCTCTAGAATAAGATATATCCTATAACCTATTACTATTATATAGCTCTTACTAATACTAGACAGATAGTAGGATAATAGTAGTATAGCGCTACTACTAGCTAGTAAGGTTCTCTTTACTACTAAATACCTTTAAACCTTATAGGACTAGGCTATTATCTCTAACCCTATATATAGCATTTAATTAAGGGCTATCTAGGAAGGGGCTTAGAGGTTTCCTATTAAGGTACTTATAAGAGAGTAAGTAGTAAATTATTCTATAAGCGCTTATAAGGCGCTCTAGTTTAGGGGCTATACCTAAGTCCTAGTGTAAAAGCCTCTTATAATAACCCTAATATAGTAATGCTATAATTTGCTAGTAGTAAGGCACCTAGGCTATAACACCACATTCTAAATCTTATAATAGTAGTTTTACTAGGATAGGATATTATAAGATATTACTAGGTTTATTTATAACTATTACTACTATAGTAGTTATAAGAGCTATTAATAACACTAGGGCTTACTAAAGCCTTTACTTATCTCTAACTAGTTTTAGTTATAAATCTCTATTAACTTTATAATAAACTTACTAGCACTATCCCTAGAAAAGCTATAATACCTAATAGTTATTATAAATTAACTCTCTAAATTTATTTAGCTTAAGGCTATAACTTCTATAGGAGCTAAGGAATATATAGAGAGGTTTAAAATAGTTTAGTAGTAGTTTAGGGGGTTTCCTTAATTAATTATTATGGATTATAGTTTAGATTAGTTAGGAAAGTTTTAGATAATATTATACTCCCTAGTTAGGATTAATTAGTTACTTTTTATATTATACTACCTATAAACTAATAGTAGTATAAAGCAAGTAAACTAAGAGGTATAGGTAATACTACGTGTTATAGTCTCCTTCTTGTAGTTTAACTAGCTAGAATATCTAGCTACTTACTAGCTTATAATTAATAATAAGCTATCTTTTATAATAAAAGTTAGCTTAAATAAGCTACTATATAGCTATAACCTAGAGCTAGTCTAGGCACTACTAGATATATTTGCTTTTATAATAACACTAAAGGGGCAAGTAATATAGTTTCTTAAGCACCTCTAGGAGAGTACTTATCTAGTATAAGCTATAATAGCTTATATATAATAAAGGCAGTAGGATATTATATTTACTTTATATTAGCTAGTAAAACGGTTTTAGGTTAGAGATAAGGTATAGCTTTTACTTAAAAACATTAAAACTAACTACCCCTTATAGAAACTTAATTAAGTAGTAGTAAAGTATATAGTTATAGAAGTCCTAATACTACTTATAGTATAGCTTAATGTCCTAAGATGTATTTACCTAGTATTTTATATAAACCTTATTAAACGCGCTATAGAGGACTCTTTTCCTAGTTAGAAGCTCTAGGACTCCTGTCTAGGACTAGAATAGGTCCTTATAGAAGGTAATAATAAACTTATTAAGGAATATTAGGTTAAGCGGATCCTAGTGGCTTAGAACGCCCTAGGCTAAGGCAAAAGATATAATATACTTATTAAGTAAGTGAGTTATATATAGCCTATATAGGAACTATTAGAGAATATAGTATAGATATAAGCCCTTAATAAGTTTAAGGTAAAATAGGGAGATATATAATATAATAATAAACTAAATTAATTTTAAAAGACTTATATACCTATAAGGACTCCTATAAGTACCTAAGGCGCTAAATTACTATATTTTACTACTACTACTTAATAAGGATAATTATCTATTAAATTATTACCTAAATTACTAGGAGAAGATAAATAAGGGTATATTATCTCTATCTAGAGTTATACTACTACTACTATAGCTATAGTATTATTATCACTAGGTAATAGTTATAGTATAATAAGTTATTTACCTTATTTACCTTAGGTATAACCTAGGACTTAGATAGTGTAAATAAGGTTAGTATAGGGAGTATATATAGAAGGGGGTATAATAGGAGACTTAGTAAGTAAGTAGTAAGTAAGAGAAGAATAACTAAGGGGGGGAGAAGTATTATTTCTAGCTAGAGAATAGCTAGCTCCTAAGGCTCTAGGAATATAATTATAAGTTAGACCTATTATAGAGGGGAGGCGTAAAAGTTACTAGTAGTAATAAGAAGGAGATTTATTACTTAACCTAGTGATTTAAATATATTGCTAGATTTTATCCTAGTAATAAGGCATTAAAGCTTAAAGAAGCATAATAGACTGCTTATATATCTCTTTATATATTGTAGTTAGTCTGCTAATAACTTATTAGTTTTATTAGAATAAAATGCTTATAGCTTATTATATAGAGTAAGCTATACTATAGCTAGCTAAAGGGCTAGCGCTAATAAAAGGGGTGACTTTAAGACTAGTTATATTTATTATAGTAGTATTAGTAATAGGGGATACCCTAAGGGCTAACTAAATAAGAGCTAGATTAAACTAAGCCTAGGTAAGGAGGGAGTTTTACTAACTAATAAGGTAGTAATACCTTTAGGATAGTATAGGTATTTTCTTTTTTATACCTAAAGTTTTAGGGACTCTAGGTTTAATAATATATATACCTATAGTAATCTCTGCCTTAATATCCTTTAGTGTATAATAGAGATAAGGGTTAGTAAATAAAAGCCTAGTGTACTATATATAGGAAAGGTATTACTTCTAATATAAAGGGCATAATTCTTTAGATTTAGGTAAATAACATTCTAGAATACTAGTAGTAAGGGCCTATTTTATATATAGCCTATAAGGGCACTAGACTAATTAGGGAGTAGTAAATTATTTATTATCTAAGTTACTCTTTATAAGAAACTTACTAATAGAATAGGCTAAAGGCATAGTAAGAGTAGCTAGGGGCAGAGAAAGGTTAGATAGGATATAAGGTATATTCTAATAAGAGAATAATTATTTAAGAAGGAGGTTCTAATAGAATAAAGGGGAAGGTATAATAGAATTATAATAGTAAAGGGATAGTGTTATATAAGGGAAGGTAAGATATAAAAAAGGAACTAAGTAAGATATTTATATGTAGTTTTAAACCTATATTAGATAATTAATAAACTAGTAGGGGCGGGGCTAGAGACTATAATAAACAATAGGTTAGTAAGGTAAACGCGTTATACACACCGCAAAACTAAGGCATGGAAGTAGGGCAGTTACTATCACTATGTAATAGCTAGCAAGGCAAATGCATTACGTATCTAATAATAATAAGTAAGGAATAGGATTAATTACCTATAGGATAATTCATAGGACTATCATAAAAAGGGGACTTATTAGACATGCCTAAGTAAGGGCATATATAAGGGCTTAGGCTTTGCCTAAGCATTATCTATATAGTAGTTAGAGAGAGGAGTGGTAAAAGTAGTTAAGGTAAGGAAAGGAGGCTTATATAAGTAGCCTAAGGGGTATAAGGGGCACTACTAAGGATAGCCTCTTACCCTTCCTCCTTTCTCCTTAAGTCTCTTAATACTATATTGACGCCCTATCGCAGTCGCCTAGGGGCCAGTCCATAACAGATATATAGGGATTTCTTTAGGTAACTTAGCTTTTACCTTATCCTAGGCTTATATAAAGGATTAAAATAATTAGTTATTCTTTTACCTAAGATTTAGTAGTAACCTTATTTATATTCTTTACGCTAGCTAGCTAACTATGTAGCTGTTCCTAGTACTCTATTCGCTTAGTTAAGAGGGAAAACCCTTTACTAGGGAGAAAAACCCTCTTATGTCTATAAACAGGCTAGCGCTAACCCTCTTCTAGGTCTACGCCACATTAGGTGTGACTAATTATAGGTATTTAGTGCTAGCTTACGCTAGCCTTATCCTAAAGAAAATAAAAAAGAAAGGAAAATATATAGTAGTAGTCCTAACTAGCTCCCTTTAGTGCTAGTTTAGTCTTACTTTAACCTAGCTCTATATCCCTTACTTTACCCTAAGGCATAGTGAATTCAGATTTATAATAATAATTCACTTTTTATTTACTTTACTTCTAACTCTTCTAGTGCCTTACTTTCTAGCTAAATCTAACCTAGTACTAGTCTAGATATCTTATAAAGTCTAAGTATATGGTTTTATTTAATTATAGTAAGGGGTAGGTAATTTAGGCCTAGTGGCTAGGCGGTTTTACTCCTAGATTAGTTACGCGCTATCTATGCGTTTACTTATCTTATACTTTATTTTCTAGCTAATATTATAATTAGTCCCCCCCCCCCCTCTCTTAAGTATAAAAAAGAGCTTCTCCCCCCTTAAGATTCTAACCTTTTTCCTTTTTTTATAATAAATTTCCTATAGGTTCTTTTTCTCCCTATTTCCTTTAGAAGCTATTTAAGGCTTCTCTAGTCTAGTACTAGTTTAAATACTAATATTTTACATAGAAAAACGCGCTATAATATTACTAAGCTCTATAAGTACCCTATTTTTAGTGCTATTCTAGCTCTAATTTACCTAGGAACTTATAACCTTAGATAAGTATTTAAGGAAGTCCCTAACCTAGAAGTAATTAGATTAAGTAAAGGCAAAAGGCCTAGAAGTAAGTCCCCTTTACCTTTATTTCACCCTATTTCTAGGTTTAACCTAGGGTAGCTAGGTAAGCCATAAGAGATCTAGTGTGTGTTCTATAAGATATAATCTATTAAATATAAGGGCTATTAGTGCTATAATATTATTAGTAAGTTAGTTTATTTCTAGTCTAGGGGCAGGGCTAATTAGCATATAAAGGGGTAATATCTAACGCTTACTTTAATTATTAGGTCTATAATTATAGATATATTAAGGTAATATTAACTCCCACGCTTATTCTAAGCTTACTCTAGTGCTAATTTACTTATAGCTAAACATTACTAGCTAGTAAGGGGAATATTAGTAGTTAGTTAAGACCTAGGCTAGCATAGTTACTAGGAGTAATATAAGTGGTTTTACTCTAGCTTAGTAGTAGCTCTATTTTATAGCTAACTTTAATTATCTAGGCCCTAGAGAACTATATAGCTTAGGTTAAGAAACTCTATACTAAAAACCACACTAAGAAGAAATAGGGCGTTACTATAGTAAGCCTAGACCTAGCTAGGTCTAGGTTTATAAAGGAATAATATAATAAGGTTATCTTTTAGCTCTAGTGGCTTAACACTAGGGTAGCGGAGATAAACTACCTCCTAGCTACTAGCCTAGTAGCTAAGGGTAAAAGTAAGGTAATAGAGAATATAATCCTAGTTCCTAAGGAAAAATAGGGCTAATTCTAGGTTAGTAAAGGGGTAGTAGTAAGCTAGTGTAAAATAATACCTATAGTATTTACTTAAAATTAATCTAATAACTATTCTAGACCTATAGTTTTCTTATCTTAGTGTGATTTTACCTTATATTTAGCCTGCCTCTATAGCTACACTATTTTACCTAGTGCCTCCCTTTAGTTATTTATAGTATTTATTTATTAGTTAGTTTAGTTACCTCTAGGGTAGCCTAGGTCCTCCCCTAGTTTATATTAGCTAAAGGCTAGGTCTTACGCTAATATATAGTATTAGAGTTTTCTTATACTAAGGAATTACTTTATAATATATCTTACCTTTAGGGGATTATCTAGGGCTAGCCTTGCCTCCTATGTATCTCTAGGCTATCTTATTTAGGGGTGTCTATAGTTATAGTTAGTGTAGTTAATAATTATATAGTACTAGTCTTTAACTATATAACCATAGCTATATAGGGGCAAAGCTACCCTAGGAATATGCCTTTAGAAGAGGAACTTATTAAGGCTAATCTTTCCTATATATAATTATACTATTATAGAGAAAATATACTTATTAAGTCTAGTATAGAATTTCTAGATTTCCTTTAGGTTATAAGTAAGTAAGTAGTTCTCTATTAGCTCTCTTCTATACCTATATTATCTCTATTACCTATTAGAATACTAGTTTTCCTATCTTTTCTTTTACTTCTTATATAGTTATATATCTAGTTTATTATTAGTAAGTAAGGGTCTTCTTTTATATTATAATACTATTTATACTAAGTTAGCTATAGCCTATATCTTATTTATTATTTTACTAAGTATAATCCTTTTCTTAAACTTTTACTTTATCTTATTTAGGTAAAGGTTTAGGGGGGGATATAGGTTTTAACTTCTAGCTAAGTAACTAGTATAGCCTTAAACACTCTAGCTATAGTCTAGAGATAGGTTAATTAGTTTACTATAAAACTTCTAACTATTTCTTATAGTTTTCCTCCTTTCTTTATTAGGGTATAGTAAGCGCTTACCCTATAGGTAAGAATAGGCTAGACTACCTATATATATATAAGCTAAGTATCTCTAAAGCTAATGCCTTATACTAACACTACTAATATAGAGAGTGTAAGCTACTACTAGGCTAGCTTTCCCTTAAGGATATTCTTATATATGCTCTAGTTAAGTTTCCTATTTACCTATACCCTAAGAAATTAGTATACCTTTATTAGTGCTATCTTCTTTATACTAAGCTAGACCCTAGCCTATAGGGGCCTATAGGCCTTACTAAAGTGTATAAGTTTAGTTTTTACTAGGTTAAACTTTACTCTTACTTTCTTTACCTATTCCTTATAGATTTTCTAAGTAGCCTTAAGTTTTCTCTAGGTTTATACTATATTTTTACTAAATACTATAATATTTATATTATTAGTAAATCTAATTATTACTATACCTAGGATAGCTTAAAGGTATATATAAAGTTTTATAAAGTAAAGGAGAAAGAGAATTAGTAATAAAGGAGATTCTTATAGGGTACTAGCCTTAATCTTAAAGGGTCTAGAAAGTCCTTTATTAAAGCTAAGCTAGCTTATTTTATTTACTAGGAAGCTTTATATTACTACTATTAGCTAGTAAGGGATTCCTATTAGGATTAGTAAGTAAATTAGGTATAGGTAGCTAACTCTATTAAAAGTAAATAAGATATCTATCTAGGTAAGTAAGGTAATTTTACCCTTACTTTAGGCCTCTCTTACACACTTTACTAAAACCCTAATTATAGTCTTTATTAACCTATTTATCCTATTCCCTATCTATAGTTCTAGTAGGAGTCCTTTTACCTTAGTAAAGGCTATAAGTTACTTTATAATCACTACTTCTATGATTTTTCCTATAATATTTAGTAAGGAAATAGGCCTTTATATATTAGCCCTTCTTATCTCTTTTATTATCTTACCTAGTTTTCTAATTACTACTACTTTAGTAGTCTAGAATTAGGCTAGGAAATACCTTACTTTAAGGATAGCATTTAGGAGCTAGACTATAGCTTCTTTTACTATAGGCCTTAATAAGGCCTACTAGGAGCTTATTATTACCTAGTGCTTTCTAGCTAGCTATATCTAATATAATATCTAATATCTTTTCTAATCTAAACTAGTTATTATCTAGGAATAGCGTATTATCTAGCTCTAGGAAGGTAAGGTCTAGGATATAGGAGAGGTTTACTATAGGCTTAGGGAAGAATATTTATATAAGTATGCTTACTTTATCCTTATATATAGTAGCTAGGTTTAGGTTATTTTTAGTTCTTTCTAGCTCTAGTAGTCTAGGTAGTTCTAGGGGGGCTTAGCTTTAGAGCTAGGCTTATCTCTTTAGTCTTTACACTCCCCTATTCTTTCTCTATGTATTAGCCTTTTATAAGGCGTTTCTCTATGTGTTTTTTCTCTTAGTTTTAATAACTTATTCTTAGTCCTTATTTACCTTAGTATAGGCTTACTAGTTTACTTCTATTCTCTATTATCTCTATTATCTCTTTACTTATCTAGCTTTAGTAACTACCTCTTTAGCAGTCTTTAACTACTATACCTCTAGGCTAGGGAGCCCCTAGGGCTTTTATAGGGCTACCTTATTTACTATTTATTAAAGGTTTATAATAAGCTAAGTAGCATATATATCTATCCCTTCTTTATTGCGTAAATTTAGGGCATTTTTAGGTTAAAAGCATACCACTACCTTTGCCTTTATATATAGTTTATCTATTATATTTCACGTGTGTCTAAGGGCCTATAGGATATTATCTTATAGGCTAGTGAAGATACTAATTAGCTATAGGATATAGTTAGATTTAGTAAGGTCTTTTACTCCTTTATAGTAAACTTAGATATCTAGGGTTACTTACACTAGGTCTATAGTACTATCCCTATTATCCTTATATTATCTAGTTAGTTCCCCTTAGGGTATTACTAGTCTAAGCCTTTACTAGCTTATAAGTTCTAGTAGCTTATTTACTTTATTAGTTATTTTATCTAGCCTATTCTAGAGAGAATGCTTTTAGTTAAAATCTCCTATAAATATGCTTTAGTTATATAGTGTCTTTATGTTAATATCTTATATAGGGGTATTTTAGTTATTACTATAACCTTCTAAATAGAGAGAATAGATATTAATCCTATAAATTTCTACTAGTAACTAGTTAAGCCCTCCCTAGGCTAACTATAACCTTATATTATATTTCTTATTAATATATATAGCGTTATGCCTATTATAGTGTGTAAGTTAGAACTAGGTAAGGCCTAGTATAAGGGGCTATAGATGTTTTATATATTCTTACTCTTAGATTACTATTATATTTATATTAGTTTAGTAATAGAGTATAATATGTATATTAAGCTATCCTTCTTATTTATATTCTAGAAGAGAACTTATAATATTACTATATTAATTAAGGAGGTAGTAGTAAGTCTTAGCTATCCTATACTAGTTCTATTCTAGCCCTAAGTTATTCTATATAGTGCCTAATGCTCCTAGCTCTTAGCTATTTAGCACTTTACTTTATATTTATAGGTTAACCTCTTTTTCTTCCTATTATTACTATAGGTTTTATAGCTATACTAGCTCTCTTTTAGGCTAAAGCTAGGTTCTTACTAGGGAAGCTAGAGGTAAAGTAAGATAGTTATTTTAGGTAACTAGCCTTTACTATATTTTACTTCTCTTTTAGCACTAGGTAGTCTCTAGACTAGGCTAAGTATAGTCTAGAGTATAGGATATAGTTTTCCTTAAGTTATCTATTTATTATTAGGTATAATACCTTACTATCTTTATACTAGCTAGCTTTATACTTACTATACCTTAGTGCTACCTTATAAAACTTAGTAATATATCCTATTTAAAAGTAGTTATAGCACTATCTAGGTTATAAGGTCTTATTATATAGTTTAGTTTAGAATAGCTTTACTTTAAAGACTATTTTATCTTAGTATATCTTATTAGTATCTTTAACTTTAGCTAGTCTAAGAATTAAGGTAATTTACTAGGTGTTTTTACCCTAGGGGTGTCTTATAGTTACTTTAATTATATTTACTTTATTTACTTTTTTAATTTCTATTACTAGGTTTTTAATAGATATATACTTTATTAGGAAACCCTTAATAATAACACTAAGTATATAGTAGTAAATAGCTACCTCTAGGCTAAACACTTTAGTAATTTATTTTTAGTTTTCTTTATATTACACTATATTTCCTTTAAAGGTAATAATTATATCCTTACTAGGGAGTCTTCTAGCTACTACTACTAAGGCTTACCTAATAGCTTTATTTATAGCTATAACTATATCTTTTACGCCCCTAGACTAAAGTAATTCTTATATAGTGTTTCCTTTTATAAGTACTTCTTTATATTATCTTCTAGGGACTTAGAGAGAGGGGGGGTTAGTATTTAGTTATTTTAAAGTAAGCCTAGCTATAATACTAGCCTAGGTTAGGGAGTTATTATCTTTAGCTTCCTCCCTAATAGCCTCCTTAAGAGCTATTTTTAATACTTCTTTAGTAGTATAAATATTACTATTATTAGTATTTATAGTTCTTATTTTAGCTTAAGTATAGTTCGCTACCTAGTTAGCTATAGCTAGTGTAATACGCTATACTTAGGTAACTTTATTACTTAGAATAAGGCTAGTAATCTTATTATAATATTTTATATCTTTAGGGTATATAAATTAGTTTTAGTTTACTATTAGGTTATCTTTACTCCTTTAGATATTAAACTATCCTATTCTTATATTTAGGTAATAGCTACTCTAAGCTAGCCTCCTTAAGCCTATATTAATTACTATTAGCATCTTATTTACACTCCTACCACTAGCTTTATTATAGTGTAATATTATAGGGAGGGAGAAATAAAGGCAAGGATTTCAAATATTAATGTGATTTGTATTTTAGAGGCGATTCCAGACCTTGGGGTCAGTGCGGAAAAGTATGCAAAGGTTCTAGTAGTAACCTTATTACTTCTAAGTATCTTATACCTATATCTATTATTCTAGTTTTTAACTATTCTAGAAAATCTACCTAGGTAATTAATAAATAATTTACATGCCTATTTATAGCTATATAACGCATTTACTATTACTTTATATTACTAGCTAGGTAACTACTTATATACGCTACCTTAGTTATATTATCCTTAAAGGTATAGTAGTTTAATTTAAATAATATATCTAAGTTTACTAAGAAATTCTATAGGCTTTTATATATTTCCCCTTTATATATAGGCATTTTTATCTATATTTTAATAAAACTACCTTACTATATAATTATTACTAAGTTACTATAAACTATAGGTAAAATTATAGCTAATGTTTAAGGGGTAATTATAGGTCTAGATTAAGGGGTAATTATAGGTTTAGTTTAAGGTCTAGCTAATCCTAGATTTGCCTTAAGCTCTCTAATTTATGCCTTTATTTATAAGACCTCTTATCTTCTCTAAAGGTAATATAGCTTAGATTATATAACCTTATAGTGTTATTATAATGCCCTTTTTTCTTTAGTTATATTATTTATACCTTTACTTAAATTAGGATTAAGTGGTATTTATTATACCCTATTATTATCTATAGTTCTAGATTATAGGGGTTCCTTATCTTCCTAATTATCTATAGCTTTATTATTATAAGGTACTAGTATATTTCTTATAGATCTTTAGAGTATTAGCTATATAATAATCTAGCTAATAGTTTATATCCTTAAAAAGGTTAAGAGAGATTAATTTATTATAGCTTATATTAAAAGGTTAAGAATAAAGTAATAGCTAAGACTATTATAGTTACTACTAGATAAATACTAGCTAGGGGCAAGTGCGTAAAGGTTTTAATCTCTAACCTAGTACTAATAATATGCGTAGTCTTTAATAAATACCCCGCTTTATAAGTATATGGCTATCTTATAGCTAGCTAGCCTCTTTGTCATCCGCATGGCCCGAAGGTTCTCCGAAGACCCGCTTCGATGAACATCCTATCTTTGACCTCTGCGCTCCTAACAAAGTGCCTAAGGCTAATTATAAGAATTACAAGAATTACAAGAATTAAAAGAATTATAAGAATTATAAGAATTATAAGAATTATAAGAATTAAAAGAATTATAAGAATTATAAGAATTAGAAGAATTAGAAAAATTAGAAAAATTAAAAGAATTAAAAAAATTAAAAAAATTAGAAAAAGTATAAGAATTAGAAAAATTAGAAGAATTAGAAGAATTAATTAAAAGGTTTAACGTAAACTCACTAACTTATACTATTTACGACATCCTGCAGGTGCAAGACATTTGTCTGGAGTGATAACTGCATGACACCTTTGTTTAGAGCGGGAGCTTGCAGTTTACTAAGAATTGTTCGGACAGAGGTTTCCTTATTTCCTTGTGCTATGCTCCGTAAATTTGGTGGATTATCTTTGCTACCTAGAGAATGATACATGATACAACAGACAGAATAATCAATGTAGAGTCGTGGCATTCCAAGGTGCTGCCCAGACCTAGGAGTCTAGAGTACCGTTAACTTGCCCGTCAGGAATCCAATGCGAGCCTCCAGCACATCTGTACCCGCCACTCTGCTTGATCCATTGATACCCCGCAGGACAATGGGCCATCAACTTGGCCTTCCGGGCCGCTTCCTCTTTTCTACGCCTCTCTTCTATTAGTACCTGCTTCACAATACGGTCTCGATCAGCGCCCCTGGCCAACTTTTGCGCCTCCTTCAACTGTCGAAATTCTTTCTCTCTGCGCTGCTCCTCAGCCGCGTCTCGCTCAAGTTGCTCCCAGACTTCATCGCTGACACCGGCGTCGCGCACGCCCAAGAGGAATGCTGTCGATCTCACGGGACTGATTTCCTCTTCCGTCATCGGTTGATTTTCCCGAGTTCCCTCTGTGGCTTGTTTCCTTTGGACGTCGATTGATGTGCGAGTCCTGATGGTGCATGGATGCTCTGGCCGAGGCTGTGGTTGCGCGTTCCTCATTAGCCACTCAAGGGCCGTGGGCGCGTCTTCCTGCTTCACTCTCCCCAATCTCTCCTCCAGCATCTTCTGCAGCTCCTGGCTAACTTGATGCTCTTCAAGCTTCAGGGATTCCTTGGAGAGGTCTACGCCTCGAAAGATGTTCTTGACTAGCTGCTTGACGTCTCTTGCGCTGGCAAACCCTTCGACGGCTGCAAGCCGCTGGAATAGACTCAGAACATCCTGCTTGAATAACTCAGACGGTGACTGCAGGCACAAAATGTCAAACGACTTCCTCTTCTGCTCCAACTGGGCCTGCTTCTTCGCCAGCAATATTGTGAGAAGCTTGAAGCAATCATTCGCGCTCAGGGGATCAAAGTCGACCGCCTCAGGGAAGCGACTCGTCATACCAGGATTGACCGACAGCAGCCGGTTGATGTCATGGACGTAGCCCGCCAAGATGATGATGAGCTTCCCTTTGTACTTTTCCTTGGTCACCGAGTCGACCAGTTCGTCGATGGCCTCTTTGGCGAAGCCTGGCCCTCCAAGACGGTACGCCTCGTCGATGAACAAGACTTTTCCAAGAGCACTGTTAAGGAGCTTCTGAACTTTTGGGCCTGTGTGACCCACGTACTGACCGATTAGGTCCGTCGCTGAGCATTCGATGACACTGGCCGCACTGAGGAATCCCAAGTCGTAGTAGACCTTGCCCATCTTCCTGGCAGTCGTGGTCTTGCCTGTGCCGGGCGGGCCTCGAAACAAAAAGTTGAATGGTATATCGTCGCTGATGTCCATGTCGAGGCGTTTCAATTGCTTCACTCGATCTTGTATCCCCCCGAGAAGTGCAATGATTTTCTCGCGGCCGATTTCGTCTGCGAACAGCTGCTGAATATCCGTTCCTCCCATGCTTGCCCGATCAAAGTTCTCGTCAAAGTCGGTTGCTTCGAGCTGGCTCCCCTTGGCGTTTCCAGCAGATAAACGCTTTTGATACGCACTTTTCGCCTTTGTTAGGAGGTTGTCAATGGCACCGGCGTTGCCAAAGTTTAGGCGACTGCGTTCGCGTCTAAGCATCTCTAGGGCAACCCGTTTAGCTTGCCCGGTAGCTTTAAACCCAGAGCCCTTCAGCTTGACGTCTAGTATTTGTTGAAGTGCTTCATCGTCAAAATCGTGGAACACAAATGGCGAGTCGATAGCAAAGCGACGGCTAAGCCCAGGGTTCACGCTTTGGAACATCGTGTCCATCTGCTCCTTGTACCCCACGAGGATGACACACCGGTCTTCTCCAGGCGTGTTTTGAACTTGAGCTACAATCGTGTCCACAACAGCAGACCTGTAAGGGTCTGCGAAAGAGTCACCATCGTTGCTGCCGCCATGCAGCCCGTATGCCTCGTCGATGACGAGAACTTTACCAAGCGTCGAGGCTAAGATGCCTTTGGTCTGAGCCTCCGACTGCCCCAACGCAGACCCGATAAAGTCTGCAGGAGTCTTGATCACCACCTCGCCATTTGTTAGGATGCCGAGGGCTGCCAATATTTCTCCGTACAGCTTGGCGACTGTCGTTTTGCCTGTTCCCGGCGATCCCAGGAAGACGCGGTTGAGGGAGAAAACCATGGGAGGCTCTTCTGCTAGCTCCCTCTTGTAATTTGTCGCCAAGGAGTCCAACAATACCTTGACCTCCTGCTTGACTTCACGGAGTCCAATCATCTCATTCAACCTGTGCCACGATTCGCAGCTTTCAAGAGTGGCCGATGGCTCTGGGCCGATGATGTCTTCCTTGGTGAACAAGCAGTCGTCAGGTTTTACACCCGACCCCGATCGGTGTTCTTGTCGCAACCGATTTGCCTGCCTCTTCTCGATTCGCGCCAGGGTATTCTCGACCGCGCGAGCATTGCCGAATCCCTCCGCACCCCGACCGCGCCCAACTCGTCGAGCAGCAATCCGGAAATACAGGCCATCGGAACCTCCTTCAATCTTCATCTTCCCATTGAACTTCCTGTGTACCAGTTGCTGCAGAATGCTCAACAGCTCCTCATCCGCATAATCATGGAACTTCATTTCGATAGGAAATCGGCTGGGAAAGCCAGGATTATGGGCGAAGAAAGTTTCCATCTGCTTCGAATAACCTGCGATGACAAAGACGACTTTGCCGCGAAGATTCTCTACCTCGGCAAGCATGTAATCTAAAACGGCCTTACCTCCTGGGCTATTCCCCGTGGACAGTTGGTAGGCTTCGTCAATGAAGAGCACGCCGCCACCGTCGTCCTGTAGCTCCTGAAGTAGCTTTTCGCAGCCCGAGACACCACCATTCGCCAGCTTGGAACCCGTGGTTTCTTTGAACCCGTTTCCCGGGAGAACACCAATCCAGGTCAGAAACCCTCCCCACAGACGGGCAACGGTTGTTTTGCCTAGGGTTTGTCAGTACAACCATCGAGGACCACGTCGTAGGATAAATGACTTACCTGTTCCTGGATTGCCCACCAATGAGCAGCTCAATCTCTCTTTAGACAACGACACCCCCTGTCGGATCTTTGTGTCGACGCTTGACTTGACAGACAGAAACTCCTCCTTGACAGATTCTAGACCGATCATGCCCATGAGCTCATTGAGCGCCTCGTTGTTTGGCTCTCCGTTGGCTTTCATGGCCTCCCATTCTTGTGCCGCCTTGCTCGTAGATGTGGAATCGGTTGTCTTGCACTTCTTGGTTTCGCTCGATTGGTCCTGCACCGCTGCTGCCTTGTGAAGCTTCTTGGCCATCAACTCGCGCCTTTCGCTAGCCTCCTTCAGACTCTGCAGCTGCGCCTTCTTCTCTGCGAGGTCTTTCTGTTGCAGCTGCGCCTCTTCATTATAAGCCATGGTTCGACGACAATGATCAATCTCATCTCCAATTGTCTGCAGTTCAAGAGCGTACGCCTCTTGCTGCTCTTGCCTTACTCTCTCCAGTTCAAGGTCTCTTGACACACGTCGGCGAGTCTCTTCATCTTCACGAGCACACGATTTGCACCCACCGCCTTTCTCAGAGCAAAAGACCTTCCTCTTGTGGCCTCGGTCACATGTACGCTCTACAGCCTTCGAACAGGGAACTCGAGAGTGATCCACGACGAGGTGGCATCGACGCTCGCAAACATGCTGTTCACAGCTCAGTAGCGCGCCGCTAAAATTGTTAGTGAGGCTCGATAAGTTTGACTGAGATCGACCTACCATGGCTCTGAGCAACCTCCATCGGGGCAATGCTGGTCGAAGTCCTCTGGAGATTTCAGAAGTGCGGATCGATCGGGGTGCCTCTCACAGTGCACAGGGACGCCATCGAATAGGCATCCCTTGTCCTTCAACGCCTGCAAGTAATCCTTCCACAGTTCACCACCTTTCTTGCTATTCATAAATGTATGCATATTGCCAAAAAGAATGATGCCATCTCTCGCACGTGACATCAAGACCACCAGCCGCTCCCGCGCCGACATGAAGCCAATGTCGCCTGACGAGTTGCTCCTCGTAAGGGAGGCGATCACGAGGTCGCTTTCCTCCCCCTGATAGTTATCTGTGTGCATCATTAGCTCATGTGTTTTTTTCGTGTGTGTTTTTGTATAGCTTGGGTGACAAACCGATTGTAGAGAGTCGGAGAGGCCTCTTGTTTAGTTTCGCAGCAGCCGGCTCCATTAGACCAGCTCTAACCAATTCATGAGAATCTAGATCATTCAGGCAGGGGTCGTGGTCGTGACTAAACCTCTCTCTCAACAGCGACAACTGTCCTAGATACGGCGTCAGGACGACCATGTTCTCTGTTTTGTACCCCTGTTGACTGAGGTACCTGACCATTTTGATGACCATGAGAGCCTCGAACATGTTTCTCTTGCTCGTCCTGGAACCTCCATCTCGCGCATCAGCCACCCTGCTGAGCTGTTCTTCATGATGCTCGTGGTGAACGAATGTAACTCGGTTTCGGAGCCCCCGCACCTTTTCTCGGTCCAGCGTTTTCGCGTTATCCTCGAGATGCTCGTAGGATAGGTGGCGGACGAAATAGGAGATTTCGGGATGGCTGCGATGCTGTTCCCGAAGCACTGTGTAAGGATGACCCTGCAGAATGAGTCTTTCGAACAGAGACACGTTGAGGTTGAAGCCCTCGCCCTTCTCCACGGTGAGCTTGTAGTTGTTCACCTTGGGACGCAGTTGTTTGTGGTCGCCGATGAGCACCAACTGTTTGACGGATGAACTCAATGCAGTGATGATATGAGCCTCAAGAATCTCGCCGGCCTCCTCAACTAACACCACGTCAGGCTCTGCTGAGTTGATGATGGACTGATACATGGCCGCCGCAGTCGTTGTGCATCCGATGATGCGCTTGCTACGCACCACGCTTCGCTTATTTTCGTTGTAAAGGCTATCAATCTGCCGTTGAATCTCGTGGGACGTGTCAGCAAGCTCAACAAACTCGGCCATTTGATCCTGTCGCACTTGGGCCGACCATTTCTCGAAAAGCTCGGCTCTGACAGTGAGTGGAAGCTGCCACACGTCACGACATGCTTGGTCCATGCTGGCCACCAAAGCCGCAACCAACCCATCGCCGCTCCCCTGGGCCCATTTTCGCAGGACCTCGCTTGGCTGCATGGGTTTGTTTTTCATGCCGACTATGGCGAACCCATCGTCTATTTGCGGGACCTGAAATGATAGCCAATAGGTGAGGCCGTCCTCGAGGAACTCTAGCATCGTCAGAACATCGTCGCAGGAAACGTGCCCGGCCCCGAGTTTGTCACCAAGTTCCGCCAGCCTGCCATTGACATCGGTTGCTTCAATCTTGAGCTTTATGATCATTGCGTTGATGTTGGGTGAGAATCGAAATTTGGGCTGCCTGGCATGCTCGTCCAATCGAAGGGGTGCAGTCCTTGTCGTGAACTTGGAACCAAGTCGCACCATGTCGTCTTCCGCCACCCCAATGTCCAATAGATCTTCGAGAAATTGGTCTAGAGCGTGATTGGTATAGCTCAAAACTAAGATGCGTTTATCTGTTTGTTTTAGGATGATCTGCGATATCAGCGCTCCTATGTAAGATTTCCCAGTACCAGGAGGGCCTTGTATCTGGCCCACAGAGTTTTCCAGGCCATTGATCAAGGACTCGAGTTGTGCACCGGAGATTCGAACAGGGCGTACAGTCTTGACGATTGATGATAGATTAACTGCTTTTCCTTCCTTCAGTGCTATCTTGAGAACATCTAAACAGCGAGGCATTCGACCAGGAGGCTGATAGGTACTTGGAGCGTTTCCAGGATCCAGCAACACATCCTCGAGAGGTATCTCGGATATACCTTTCAAGCGCCGCAAGATGGGCTCGTAAGCGAACGTGGCAGTGTCAACAACGAAGAACTTGAGCTCATGTCGCTTCTCATGGAGCAGAGCCTCAGTGGCCCTTCTCAATCCCACCGCGTCAGTGAACTTGATGACAACAATCGGAGGGTCCTTGGCCAACATGTCGACGTTGCGCATGATTGAGCCAAATGCAATGATTTCGTCGCCGCGGCACAGAGCGCCGAGTGAATTGTGCTTCACAAAGGACTTGGAGTCTTCCACAAACTTTTTCCTGGCCTTTTGGCCTACCATGCGGGGGAAAATGATCCCTTCCTCGCATCGAAGGCTCAAGCTGTAAGGATCAATCCGCTTCGTGTTGTTCGTACCGAGGCCCGCAAGACTCATTTTGCCCAGACGCAGAGGTCTTCGAGTCCCTTTACTTTTCCCCCATGCAACGGCGAGATCTTCTCTCAAATCAGCGAGCATGTCCTCCCGGAGGAGCCGAAACAGCCATGCGAGGTAAGTGACAGGTCGGGACTCCCGCGGAGCCTCAAACACATCATCCAGGCGCTGAAGGAACGGTTCTTCCGTGGAACGTACTTCGTCGGCGGTTGGGAAAATGGAAATCGCACGGAAGTCAGAGAAGTCGTTGTCGTGGCGGCCACCGGCGCTATATACCGAATCGGCAGTGGAGGCAATCGATTGAACTCTGAGGACCTTGACGACTCAATACGCCAGTTGTCTCACCGGATATGATGGAGAATGGAGGAGGAATTGGCGGTCCATCAATTCTGCCACGTCGCGGTACGGAATTTGCAGGTCCTGGGAGTTGATTGATACGATTTCGAGACACAACCAGGCGAAGACGTGAGCGCTGCTGTGATTGAAGTCACTCTCGCGATGAAACTCAACCAGTGTCGACCAAAATGTCGGAGGTGATAGAATCGCAACCAAAAGGCGTTTGAGAAATTCTCCATCGTTGATCAGCTTGACGACCGGGTCAGAGAGATGTGCGATGAGTTGCGTCATGATCAACGAGACGAATCCCCTTGAGGGGTCGCTGCGCACGACACTCCGCACCGTTTCGATACCATTTTGGCTAGAAACTATGGATTCTGCGCAGAAAGCAGGCGATTTCTCCTTGGCAAGCATATCAGTGGCCTCCAGAAAGCGTTGGGCATCGTGACTGCTCTTGATGCACAAATCTCCCGAGAGATGGCTTTTGAATACCTTGAACAGCGCCCTCTCGCGGCCTGAAAGAACTTTGTCGGAGGACATTTTGGAGGCAGACATTCAAGGAATGCTTCTTCTCGCGGTACTCTAGAAGTCCGAAACGGAATGACAAATTGAACAACCCCCTTTTCCCACTGCAGTATCCAGTTGCAATGTCACAGAACGGAGGGAAGACAATGGTGGACAGTGGTGCTGCAAAGGAGATTTGTGAAATGATGCAGCTGAATGGAAAATTGGATATGATGAGATTTCCAGCCTAGAGAAACTCATAGAAGGGGGAAAGGGGGCGCACATATGCTTCTACATCTAACAAACGAAGCGAGGCCTTTTCGGGTCGATCAGCAAACGAAGAAAGGCACGGACCGCGACATCAAACGCGGCATCCGTGAATAAGGGTAACACAAACGAAGCAATGATGCCTCAGATGAGAGGCCGCAGTACTCAACAAGATCAATTTGCCAGCCGCGTCCTTTCCCTGAGAGAGAAGAGGCACACATGTCAGCCTCCTGCACAGCGCAGACTGGATCTCGGTACATAAAAGGAGGAGAGAAGAACCTTCACACAACATCCACCCAGGGACCCGAAGACAAGTGAAGTTCAGGTCCAAGCAGGTGCATCTCGATACAGAATCTCTCAGAAGTGATTACATCGTATTCATGTCGCAATTGAATTGGCGCCGACCGCGTGGTCGAGGGGGCTCGTTTCGCGGCAATCGCTTCCAGCGAACACCAGTGATGGACGAATCACCTTGGCCCCCTGTTGGCGAGCTCATCGAGACTATTTCTGAGGGCAGTACTCTTAAGCAATATGAAGAGCCAGGAAGTCGACCGGTCATTACTGGTGCCAGGCTCATTGCTTCGTATAATTGGCTGGACGAGGGTGCCAAGATCATCATTCCAGGTAAGCATGTTAACTGTTGACGTTTTCTCTATGACGATAGACGTTTTGTCTATGACGATGCTCTGCTGATAGAACTCCAGGCAAACCCCCCCTATGGGCTCCACTCTCTGGACGCTGCCAACTTCGGGAAGATGATGGGATATACTATCGCGATCGCAATGCTGCATCGTACCCTGCACACCCGCTCGAGCCCGCGATCGTCTCCGTCATGCAGATGCATCCCACGCCGTGCCACGTCGACGTATTTGCATGCGGAAGCACATTGGGCAATCTCCTCCGCTTTACACGAGGCGATGATAAGCCCTTTCGAATGCTGGTCGAGGTTGTTGGGGAGACGGTTCATCTCATCCGCAGAGAGAACACCCCAAAGGAGCAGATTCTAGGGGTTAGAGGCTACGGTCATGCATTTCCAGAGGCTTATACCACCTGGGAGCCGGATGTCAAACGATCGCTTTCGCATCAGCGAATTTTAAAGTACCAGTTCGGTGGGCTTGACATGATGGTGCGCTTCGAGGGTGACGGCTACATCAAGTCGGGACCAGCACCGCGGATGACATCTGATGGGCCCGAAGTACTCGACCAACTTCAAGGGCTGCGTCTGAGGCAGAATCAGGACGAGGCAGGAACAAACACGCGCAAAGGAGGCATCGCAGACTGGCTCCAAGTGGATAACGCTGGCGAGACTGTACTGCAGGAGAGCATCTTCGACTTGAAGACGCGCTCAGTCAAGCGGCAAGACAGTGACGTCCTTGAGGAGCAACTGCCACGTTTGTGGGTTGCACAAATTTCCAAGTTTATCCTTGCGTACCACGATAGGGGGATTTTTGGTGACGTGAGTGTCCGGGACGTCAAAGAAGAGGTGCAGGAGTGGGAAGCGCAGAACAAGGACGCGCTGGGTCGTCTCGTCACTCTGCTCCACCGCATAATCGCCACGGCGCACTCCCGTCAGGACGGCGAGCTCGAGATTGTTCGGCAAATCGGGGGCGCGCTAGAGGTTCGCAGGCGTGCCTCTGATGCAGGAACTGCCTTTTCCGAAACCGTGAGGCGAGATTGGGCCGAATGGCTCGATGGTGCAGACGGGGTCGGGACTGTGGAGGACAATTGCTCAGAAAGTAGTAGTGACGGGGAACAGGACTTTACGGCCTGCGGTGCAGAGTGTGGCTATTGTGGAAAGTGCTGAATAATCACATTTTGTATTTGTGATTTCTGTGGACCACGCGTTCGCTCTCTCATCTCTCATCAGTTCTCGCCGCCTCTACGGTGGCACCTTAGACAGGCCCCGCAAAGGGCTGCCAAAACAGAAAACCCACATTATGATTTCAGGTAAGCTACGTAAATAGTAAATTAAATCTATATATAAATTTAAGGAAGTGTATATATACAAAATAAAATTAAGCTAAGCTAGTTTTCGCTTCACTTAACTCTTACATATAAGAGTAAGCTACTAACCTAGAACACTATAAGAAAGTGCTAGCTATTATTCTAGATTAGCTAGCACTACTAGCTAATGTCTCTGTTTATAATTACTTAGTTAAGAGCTTTATTAATAGTATTATAACATATATAAAAGGGCTATAATATAACCTTAAAGCAAAAGAAGCAAGGGAAAATTTATATATATAACTTTAAAGGATAATAGGATTATCTATAGTTCTGTCCTTATCTAGTATAATTAGGTTATCTTTAGTCCTAGGTCCTTTAATAAGGTTAACTAGCTATTCTTAGGAACCTATATTTAATCCTATATAAGCATCTCTTACTAGCAAACTTACCTAGTCTTTATTAAAATAAGAAGACACATAATCTAGCTATTTACAGTTACTACACACACCACTAAAGTAGCCTAGTAGGCGTATATAAACTAGGAATAGCATAGCAAGATTATCTCTATCCTATGCTATCTATTACATATAGTGGTCATAAGGATTCACATATAGCATACCTCTTAATTAAATTAAGAAGGCATTTACGTACAAGGGCTGCTTACTTTTAATTTACTCTAGTTAGACCTAATCTTAAAGAAATCATATATTGTGGCTAGGTAAAGTAAGAATAGCATGCTACTCTTATAAATAAACGTATAGGCTAAGACTATTCCTACTTATATAAGCTAAAAGTAGCTAAGGCATGCTAGGAATGCCACGTATAAGACCCTAGAAAAGGTCTTAGTTATGTGTTATAAGAGGTGTTAAAGCTATACATATAGGTAGGTTTAGGGCAGAAGGGCTACCACGTTGCTATTACTATTACTATAGTCTATACTAAAATTAGATATAAGTAATTAAAATAGTTATAATACGTATAAAGAAGGCATATTAACTAGAAGAGAAGATTATTAGTATATAGCATAAGAATAAAGGGATTCTATACATATATACTATTATTATTATTATTATTATTATTGTTTTTATAAAAATCAAGAAAGGAAAAATTCAGGATTATAGCTTTTAGCCATAGGTTTTTTTTCCTTATAGCGTATAACTATCTGCCACCTATTAGCTTAGGCTATACAATTTATAACTATATATCTTAACTTATAGCTAGTAAGTACAGATCTATCTATATAAGGCAAGAGCAAGTGACCCTTGGAATTATATTTAGCCTAAGAATCCTTGCACATACGTACGTAACTAAAATTTATACTAAACCCCTTTTTACCCCTCTCTTTTTTTCCTTTTCTTTCTCTTTTCTTTCTTTCTCTTTTTATTCTTTTCTTTGCTTTCTTATATAATACCTAGCTACTTAAATCATTAGCAATAAAAATAATGCCTAAAGGCATTATACACACATAAAGAAATTCGGAAAGCTTATCTAGATACTACTTTTTGTTTACACTATAGCTTACATTAGCCTTAATTAATTGCTATTAATTTAGATAACGAAACATTAACTTCCTATATGAAATCTCTATTAATATTATCATAGCTAATTCCTATGGCGTAAAGTAAGAGGGATTATACATTGAATTTTACTAAACGTTTCTAAACACAAGCATAAGAGGTAATATAAGCTACCTAAGCTTCTACCTCTAAGGATTCGTATAACTATCCCTAAGGGCTTTATATTTAGTTGATTCTATTGCTTTCACATGGTTATTATAATGAAGGCTTTTTTATCCCAAAATCAGTTACTAAGCTTAGTTTATATAAGACTTCTTATTATTATACTAAAGCTAATTTTATTTAGAGCCTATAGAGCTCTAACCTCTTTTATAGGAAAACGAGCTTAGTGGAGTTAGTTTAGTGACTAAAGCTAACTAGCTACATAAGTTCGTATAACTAAGCTTTTTAGAGCAGTTTAATAAAAAAATTCCCTATAAGCTTAGACAAGCTTATTCTAAGGTGTCTGGCTTCTATTAGCTCCCTTAATTACACATTGGATTAAATTGTATAGTTATTAATCTCTTTAGGAAAAAAAATTCGTACAATTAGGAGATTTAAGATAGTTATATTCTTGTCTTTCTGAATTTTTATATTGTAAAGGAAGACTAAATAAAGGAAGAAAAAATTAAGGAAGAAAAGACTACTATAATAACAAAAAAACATATAAAGTATTAAAAGGATTTATTATAATCTAACAAGTCACCCCCTTGTATAAAAGAACTATTGCAAAGCTCCTCCCTTAGCCTATTACTAATAAGGCTAATTAAATAAAGCAAATCTGAACCTCTTGATTCTTATATGGATAAGCAATCTCAATAAGAATAATAATCTGTACTTAATATAGAAGAGCATACTAATATAAAAGAGCGTACTAATATAGAAGAGCGTACTAATGTAGAAGAGCTTGCTAACATAGAAGAGCTTGCTAACATAGAAGAGCTTACTAATAGAGAGGAGCTTACTAATATAGAAGAAAATTCTCTAGCTTATTGTATAAGAAATATTTAAACGCGATGTCTAGCGAAGAAAAGTTATATATAATAAGCCTAGATACTTTTAATCTCTTTACTTTAGAACTATTAAAGTTATTCTTAAAGGTCTTAAGAAATTAGGTTACTATTAAGGTTTTGGTTATATAATAGCTTATAGTTTTATTAAAGAAGTCATACAAATTCGTGGATTCCCCCGTAAGGAATTAGGCTAAGTTAAAGGACTAGTTATTAGCTGCTTTCTTAATAATTTCAAATTCGCTCTTATAACGCTAAATAGAATAATATATACAGACGCGTATAATCTTCAATCTCTTAATTATAAAACCTAAGTAACTATAGCTCTTACGTACACTAATCTTCTATTTCCTATACAAGAAATTAGTTAATATTAATCTTATTAAGGGGATTAAGTATTGTATTTAATGCTATATAATCTTCTATATTGTCATTTATACTAAGAGGAACGCCCTAATTTTAAGCGTTTTCTATATAATAAAGGTCTATAGGAATGCCTAAGATAACGTGCTCTTTGTTCTTTTGCGTACGGATTTTATGGCTATTCTATAGTGTAATAAAGTCTGCGAATTCGTCTTAGATCATAGGTAGATAAATTGCGTTTAATGTAATTTGATTTACTTTATTATCTTTAATAAATAATGCATACGCAGTAAGTTCATTAAAGAATACTATCTAGTAATTAGATACTCCTTTATATAGCTAATACCACTAGCTTTTAATTCTAATGTTTCTTTTACTTAGCCTGTATATATAACAAGAGCTAATACGATTCCCTTAAGTAAACTAGTAAGAGATTTAGTTCTTATCCTTATATATAATTATAGCTAGGCTAGCTTATGCTAACATTACTTAGGTAGCTACCTATAATAGAGTCTTAACTCCATGATTAGATCTTATAAAAAATAGTCACATTCTAAGGTATTTAATTATACAAAGATACTACTTTAATGTGCTAAGAGTAGTTATAGTAAAGTAACCATAGTAAAACTAAATAATATAGCATAAGTACGCATTAATATATGCGTACACTTAGATTCTAAATCTCTTTAGCTTCTTATATCTATTAAGGCACTAAAGGAAGTTTAGTCTAGGTACTAAGAAGTTTATATAATATTAAAAGTTCCCTTCCTAATGCTTTTAAACTTCTTTAGGAAAGACTATATAATAAAAGTTATATAATTAGTTTTATAAGACTAGGACTTAGCCCTTTTATTATATATAATAATATAAATATCCTTAACTAAAGCCTTATATTACAGAGGTTTGTTTTAAATTAGCTTTAAGGAATTAAATTACATCCTATAAAGCAATTTAGCGCTCTTCTTCCGTATGAAATCGTCTTTTTATTCCATGTTAATAGCGAATTTTACGGATTATATATAGCGTATAGGATAGCTAGTCTTGCGCTTAAAGGTCTCGAAGAATTGATTAATCTGAATAACCATAGGAGAAGAAGTAAAACTATATGCAATGAATTAGTTCATTTATAATTTACGTATAATTTTGCATTCGTAAGAAGCCCTATTACTAAAGCTATATTTAGAGGGTTTATAAGCTAACTAGTTAATGCCCTTATTACTAAAGAAGCTTAATAATAGTTAAATAAATAGTCTCTATAGGAATGTCTTATATAAAAAGCTTAGAGATCTCTTTATATAAGGGCTAAAGACATTATACACTTTGTGGAGTAAATAAAACTCCCTAGGCTTAAAGATAGTAATATAATGTATAAAGACTAATACTTTAGCTACCTTATACAGAAAGCTTAGCATTAATCTAATCTAGGATTTGTTTATAAGAAATCCTATTATTATAAAGGGATTTAATTCGCTCACGAAAGCTCTGTAGGTTTTTTCGTGGATGTGGCATAATTATAATATACGAAAAATATATTATAAAAATCATAAAATCGCAAAATCGCAAATGAGGGGTTGAGGGATTTTTTTGTTTTGGCAGCCCTTTGCGGGACCTCTCTAATGTGCGACCGTACGCCTCTTCATTCTAGACCACCCAACCTGATAGCAATCATTCTACAGATTCGCAAAGCAAACAAAGCCCGCCGAAATCCAAGCAAAAAGCAAATATTAACGTGAAACGTGATGACGAGAGAAAAGAAATCCCCGCCACGGGGTCGCCACGGCCCGATCCGAATCTCCTGATCCTCCTCCCTCCCTTTCCCTCCCGCCGCCAGAGCCGACAACAAAGGGATTCCTTCCACCCGTCCACCCATCCATCCATCCCTCCGCCATCGCTCGATTCAAACGGACCATTCACCCATGACGGTACGGACTAGTCCGCACGGAGTACAACAACGCCGCCTAGTCTGCCCATCGCAGCCCAAGCATCCACACGTGGGACGTGTCCCGTAAAATGCCTCAACACGCACTAGAACCCTAAACAGGTATGTAGTAACAAATTTTTAATCACGTATAACTAAAACGAAAGAGGTATCTCTATACATGTTTCTATACAATCCTGCCTAGCTTAGTGCTAGGTATTTACTAATTGTATTAAAAACTATGCATAGAAATACCTCTTCTACGGTCCGTACGGAGTAGTCCGAGCCTAGTTACTGCTGCGTATTCATACGCACTCCTCTATCTAGTGGTCGACCTAGGGTTTCCCTCGGTCCAACCTGCTTCTGCCGTGCTCCGCATGAGCATCGCATTACACATGTATGTGACTTGGGGTGGAGCGCAGACATGACGGCCACGTCAGAGGGTGCCACACCTTACTAACTTATTATTATTCCTAGCGATGGGGGAAGGGGGACACGCCAAACTACGTACGGATCAGCGATGAGGCACTTCTTCGGTTTTATAGGCCAGGTCGGCATAGTGCCTGCCGTGTTGCCCGCCGTGCTGGGGCTAACAGGACAATCAAGTACGGATCACATGGCAGATATAGCGGGATATAAGAGGGATTTTCTTTCTTCGAAAACGAATGAGTGGTATTTTGATAGCAGTATCTAGCTTCATCCAAAAGCGTGATCTCTCTCAAAAACCAAATAATCAAATTCTTCCCCGTTTCTCAAACATAGTGGCTATGAAATCGCCCATCTAGCAAGCCTGTGGTGGGAGTTTGTCGTGCCATCGGCTGCATGAGCTCGTGATTTATACTTGTCATCCCCATGTGCTTCCGATTCCGGGGGTTTGCGCAAAACTTGATATTTAGTGCTACGCATGAATCCTTAGCGTTTTGTTTTCATTTGTCTTGTAAGGAGCGAGAAAGGGACGGGTTAGAACGTACGCCGCAGCTGGTGCAGGAGCACTTGTCGCAAGAGCCGGAGCAGGAGCAAGAAGAGCAGTCGCTGTCAAAATGTTAGTTCATCATGAAAGATGGCAATCTTGATCCTCTTCGAGAGCTACTGGAGGCTGCTCTCAAGGGAATCCCAGAGACTTGGGACATTACCAGGGAGACATGTTGATTGTGAGTTGTGAAGAGTGTCTTCAAAGTTTGTTCAAAGTTGAAAATTGAAAGTTGGAGAGGGTATCTAGTGATGGGTTGATGCAGAAGAGAAGAGGTAGACATCAATTCTACGTGCCTGGACGGCATTCTTATACTTTTTCTACTTGCATACAGTGCATATTAGAGCAGCCCATCGTTGCGATTCGATGATTCTGAGCTGCAGCAAGGGCGCCGCCAACGGAGCTATCTACTCGCAAAGAACATACCAGGATAGATCAAAAGGTGAGTGAGTGTGCAAAACCTATTACCTACCGATGTACTCCATTTGTCACGTCGTTCCCCGCTTGTTATCATCATCCATCGCCGTCTGGTAGGGCACGGATCGACGACGATTGGTTGTGGTGGAACAAGGATGGGTGGGTCGGTCTTGTGCCCGAATTCTTCGGGTTGCCATGTCGGGACGACCAAGAGCCAGGGCTTTGTGTTTTCGAAGTGGTGACATGACATGAACATGAACATGAACATGTCCTTATTTTGTCTGCATCAACGCTTGCAAACCGAACGTTGGAAACCACTCAAACAGGAAGCATATTGTGCTTTGTATCGTGTGTCAAGGCTTAATAAGTTAGCATCGGCAACCGCGGCAGGTTCACCTTGCTCTGTAATAGTACTCTAAGGAATGAGGTAATGATGATGGTTGATTACTATTTGAGCTACATACATGGGTCCCATGAGCTACATACTGTTGCCCGATGGCGGATACAGCGTCTATGACAAATAAATCTGCACCTATAACCATATTAGGGGAGCTAAAGATACACGTTACTAAACGCGATAATTTATAATAAAAGTATATAATCTATAATATAATAGCTTTCTCTATAAAAAAGAAGCTTTTATCTTTCTATTTATATAATAGAAAATAGCTTTAATCTAATCCTTTTCTAACCTTTTTTATTTTACTAGGGGATATCTTTTTAAGTTATATACCTTATATATAATAGTTATAAGCCTAGAAGGTATATACTTATAACTTTTACTAAGTCCCCTATATATATAATATATATATATACTATGCCTTACTTACTAATAATACTTATAATAAATATAATAATCTCTTATTACTTAAGTCTTAAGACTAATATTAAGCTAGTCTTATTTAATAAATAGGAAG
The DNA here is from genome assembly GCA_003814445.1 of Epichloe festucae Fl1. Lineage (NCBI taxonomy): Eukaryota > Fungi > Ascomycota > Sordariomycetes > Hypocreales > Clavicipitaceae > Epichloe > Epichloe festucae. Next base: position 2,768,688 of record CP031390.1, read on the forward strand.
AGTAATATAAAGTATTAAAGTAAGCTACTTAAAGCTAAGAGATCTAGGAAAGGGTTAATCCCTAGCTCCTAGAGCTTAACTCTAATTATCTAGAAAAGCCCTTTACTATTATACTAGAGTTATATAAAGCTTTTATTATAAAGAACTAAGGAAGTAATACTATAAAGCTTACTTTCTAAGAGGCTTTTTCCTTCTTATCTTATAAGTTTATATTTAAGTACTAAGTATATAAAGTAATAAAGTTCTAAGAAAGAACTATTAAAACTTAGATTATAAGTATTATTAATCCTAATACTTATACTATAGTAATTAATAAGATTAAAGAAAGTAATATAAATAATAAAAAGCTTACTTTTTACTAAATCTTTATTAAGCTTAAAAAGAGGTTTTCTCCTAGGTAAGTAATTATTAAATTAGAGATATTAGCTAAGTATATAGCTTACCTTAATAATACTAAATATACTAATATTTAATTTAAGTATTAGATTAAGTAATAAGAAAAGCTATACTAGAAAGTATTAATATATAAGATTAATAAGGTTTAGGGTTTTAATATAATTTATAACTTTATTATAGCTATTAGTATATACTTTAACCTTAAATAAGTAAAAACTAAGATTATATAACTAGTATAGACTTTTAATTCTCTTTCTAAAGAAGTAACCCTTTAAGGTATTACCTTTAAGTACACTAGATATTATAAGGTAACTTAAGCTATAAGCTTTACCTCTAGAAAAGGAAGTTATATAATAACTCTTAGGGATTACTTAGACTAAGAAAAAGAGAAACTATAAGGCTAAAAGAATAATAGCCTAAAGAAGTGCCTTTACTATATAGAAAAGGTACTAATTACGCACTTTTAGTCTCCCTAAGTGTGCTATAGCTTATACTATATAGTAACTAGTAAAAAGGTTCTAGGATTTAAGCCCTTTATAAAGGTTAACTATAAAAAGGTTAAGAAATGTAAGGGCTTAGGCTTTGCCTAAGCATTATCCGTATAGTAGTTAGAGAGGGGAGTAGTAGAAGCAGTTAGGGTAAGGAAAGGAGGCTTATATAAGTAGCCTAGGGGGTATAAGGGGTATTACTAGGGATAGTCTCTTACCCTTTCTCCTTTTTCCTTAAGTCTCTTAATACTATATTAACGCCCTATTATAGTTACCTAAGGGCTAGTTTATAATAATTAAGAGACTTTCTTTAGTCCTTTATAATAACTACTAAAAGATATAATAGAAATACTAATAGATATATTAATAGATATAATAGACACGCTTTAACTATAAGACTAACCTAGCTAGGGAATAATAACCCCCCTATCTAATACTATAGTATTACTAGTAGCTTAATAAGCTTAATTTAAGATACTTTAACTTATACTTAATAAGTAAATAGTAAAGCTTATATACCTTTAATAATAAGTAGCTATAAATACTATAGGACCTTTAACTTAACTACTTATTATAGCCTAACCTAGTGCCCTAGTAATTAACCTTACTTTACCTTCTATCTTTAACCTAGTCTTAACTATACCTAAGGTAAAATAAAAACCTATCCCTATAGGTAACTTATATAATAGTAATAAGGCCTTATTTACTATATAAAGGTTCCTAATAGAATATAAGCTATAGGTAAATAAGGACTTTATTAAAACTAATAAAAATAGGTAAATATTTATTTACTAAAACCTATTCTTTAAAGTCTAATCCTAGGTAGCTACTTTCTTTAAATAAGGTAATACTTATAATTTTAACCTAGCTAAATTCCTAGAATACCTTAGGTTTATATTCTCTAATTTATATAAATAGGAAATAGCCCTTATAAAGCTTAACTAAATAAAATAAGGCCTAGGGGAGCTATTTTCTATATTCTTTATTTACTTTATAAAGAAACTTTTATTAGTAAAAGAGAATTATTAGGGAGATAATATAAAGCTAGTAAAGCTTTAATAAGTACTTAATAAGTATTTAAAAGAAATTAGTATAGGCTAGGGTATTAGCTAAAGCATATAGTATATAGCTATTATATAGTATTATAAGATTATAGTTAATATTAAGGCCCTTACTATAGAGAATAAGTACTAATTCTAATGTAAACTATAGCTAGCTAAACTTATACCTTAGATTAATTATAAGGGTAATATACTAATAACTAAGGTATATATAGTAAGGACTTAATTAGGAAAATAAAATAAGCTAGTTAAGAAAGAGAAGGGTTTAAAGCTTACTATAAATATATAATAGGCTAAATAAGTATTAGAAGTAAAGTTAGCTAAATACTATTAGAAGGGATACTACTTATAATATAGATCTAAGGACTACTATATTTAGAAGTGTATATTTCTCCTACCCTATTACTTATAGGTTAGCATTAACTTATATAAAGTAAATAAGGAGGTAAATATTCCCCTTATAGAAAATAAGTAGCCCTTAAGTAAAGTCTTATATAAGGGTAAGTAAGCTAACTATATACTATAATATAGGATATTTATTTAAGCTATATAGAGTTAGAGTAAGATATAGTATAATATATAGACTAATTACTATTCTTAATTCCTATACTCTTTAATATATATTATTATATTAATATCTAGATTAATTATAGTTATAATTATTATAGTGCTATAAGTAAGTTAGTAATAAAATAGTTTAGCCTAGAGCTTATATATTTACTAAAGAGAAGGTATATCTAGACTATAGTAAAAATAAAAAGGAGAGGAAAGAGAGTATAAGAGAATACCTCCTTAATTACCTATATAGTACGTACTAGAATAGATATTAATAGCTAGGAGTTATTAGTATATTTATATATTATCCTAGGCCTTATATAAGATATTATACTTAGGATACTATAGCTAGAATATTATAATATAGTTATTTATATAGTAAAATAGTAATTAGTTATTAGAGTAGTAAAGGGCTTATATATCTCTAAAGCCTTTATATATAGGGTAAAGACTTTAGTATAGGGGATTATTAAGTCCTTATATGCTATAGAAGCGCGCTAGGTATACTATAGGAAAGACACTTTTATAATATTTATTACTATAAGCCTTAGGGAGATAATAATAATACTATAAATTATAGTGCCTAAGATAAAGCCTAATAGCCTAGATATATTAATATTACCTAAGGAGTTAGCTAACTTTATAAACCTTTTTAATAAGGCTAGAGCTAATAGCTTACCCCCTTATTAGGGGTCCCTAGATTACTATATATACTTACGTAAGAACTAGAATAAGTCTAAACTAATGCTCCCTTAGGGACTATTATATAATATACTAAGGGACTAGCTTCTAGAAGTTAAGCGCTAGATTATAGACTTAATAAATAAGGGTTAAATCTATACTAGCTTATTATTAGCTATAGCTCTAGTTTTCCTTATTAAAAAGGCTAATAAAGGTTAGTGTTTTTATATAAACTACTACGCTCTTAATAAGATAATAGCATAGGATTACTATTCTCTCTTACTAATTAAGGAAACACTCTATTCCTTATCTTAGGTATACTAGTTTATAAAGGTAAATATTTATATAGTGTTTTATAAGCTATAGATTACTAAGGGCTAGGAGCACCTTATAGCGTTTTAAACTAGGTTTAGGCTATTTAAGTAGCTAGTTTACCCCTTTAGCCTAGCTAGTGTACTAGTAATATTCTAATATTATATTAATAAGTCCTTAGGGGATATATTAGGGGATTTTATTATAGTATACTTAGATAATATCTTAGTTTACTTAGGGGGATTAAGAAAAGACTATATAGCTAAGGTCTAGGTAATATTAGGCTACCTAAGGGCTATAGGGTTATACTTAGACCTTAATAAGTCTATATTTATAGTAAAGGAGGTTTAATACCTAGGATATATTATTATAGTAAGTTATTCTATTTATCTAGACCTAGCAAAGGTTATAGCTATTAGGGAATAAGTAACCCTAATAAAACTTTAGGGGGTCTATAGCTTCCTAGGGTTTACTAACTTTTACTATAACTTTATTAGTAACTTTTTAAAACTAGTAGCACTACTAATATAATTAACTAAGAGAAATATCCCTTTTTAATAGGGACCTAAAGAGAATAATACCTTTAATAGGTTAAAAGATACCTTTATTATATACCTAGTACTAGTATAATAGGACCTAGATCTCCCTATAGTAGTAAAAGCTAATTATTTAGGAATAGCTATTAGAGAATGCCTTTCTTAGTAAGGCTAGGATAGTGTTATATACCTAGTTACTTACTACTTTGCTAGCCTTATATCCTTATAAAAGAACTATATAATTTATAATAAGGAATTATTAGCTATTATCTTATGCCTTAAGGCATAGTTAGCTAAGCTATAGGGCATTTCTAGTCTATTTATAATCTATATAGACTATAAGAACCTAAAGTACTTTATAACTCCTTAGTTAATATTAGAGTAATAGGCTTAATAAGTAAATATACTTATACTATTTAATTTTTACCTCTAGTATAAACCTAGTATATAGGTATAGTAGCCTAATACTCTTTTCTAAAGGGAATAGGACTAGAAAGGGGTAATCTCTAAAATAAAATATATCCTATAACCTATTACTATTATATAACTCTTACTAATACTAGATAAATAGTAAGATAATAGTAATATAGCGTTATTACTAGCTAGTAAGGTTCTCTTTACTACTAAATACTTTTAAACCTTATAAGACTAAGCTATTATCTCTAACCCTATATATAGTATTTAATTAAGGGCTATTTAGAAAAGGGCTTAGAGGTTTCCTATTAAAGTACTTATAAGGGAGTAAGTAGTAAATTATTCTATAAGCGCTTATAAGGTACTTTAGTTTAAGGGCTATACTTAGGTCCTAGTGTAAAAGTCTCTTATAATAACCCTAATATAGTAATACTATAATTTACTAGTAGTAAGGCACCTAGGCTATAATACTATATTCTAAATCTTATAATAGTAGTTTTACTAGAATAGGATATTATAAGATATTACTAGGTTTATTTATAACTATTATTACTATAGTAGTTATAAAAGCTATTAATAATACTAGGGCTTACTAAAGCCTTTACCTATCCCTAACTAGTTTTAGTTATAAATCTTTATTAACTTTATAATAAACTTACTAGCACTATCCCTAGAAAAGCTATAATATCTAATAGTTATTATAGACTAACTCTTTAAATTTATTTAGCTTAAGGCTATAACTTTTATAGAAGCTAAGGAATATATAAAGAGATTTAAAATAATCTAGTAATAGTTTAAGGGGTTTCCTTAATTAATTATTATAGATTATAGTTTAGATTAGTTAGGAAAATTTTAGATAATATTATACTCCTTAGTTAGGATTAATTAGTTACTTTTTATATTATATTACCTATAGACTAATAGTAGTATAAAGTAAGTAAACTAAGAGATATAAGTAATATTATATATTATAGTCTTTTTCTTATAGTTTAACTAGCTAGAATATCTAGCTACTTACTAGCTTATAATTAATAATAAGCTATTTTCTATAATAGGAGTTAGCCTAAATAAGCTACTATATAGCTATAATCTAAAGCTAGTCTAGTTATTACTAGATAAGTTTACTTTTATAATAACACTAAAGGGGTAAGTAATATAGTTTCTTAAGTACCTTTAGGAGAGTACTTACTTAGTATAAGCTATAATAGCCTATATATAATAAAGGTAATAGGATACTATATTTACTTTATATTAACTAGTAAAATAGTTCTAGGTTAAAAATAAGGTATAGCTTTTACTTAAAAATATTAAAACTAATTACCTCTTATAGAAACTTAATTAAGTAGTAGTAAAGTATATAGTTATAAAAGTCCTAATATTACTTATAGTATAGCTTAATATCCTAAGAGGTATTTACCTAGTATTTTATATAAACCTTATTAAATATACTATAAAGAACCCTTTCCCTAGTTAAAAGCTTTAAAACTCCTATCTAAAACTAAAATAAGTTCTTATAAAGAGTAATAATAAACTTATTAAGGAATATTAAGTTAAGTAAATCCTAGTGGCTTAGAATACCCTAAGCTAAGGTAAGAGATATAATATACTTATTAAGTAAGTAAGTTATATATAGCCTATATAGGAACTATTAGAGAATATAGTATAAATATAAGCCCTTAATAAATTTAAGGTAAAATAAGGAGATATATAATATAATAATAAACTAAATTAATTTTAGAAAACTTATTTACTTATAAAAACTCCTATATATATTTAATATACTAATATATTATAGTTTATTACTATTACTTAAAGGGAATAATTATTTTCTAAGTCTTTATTTAAATTAATAAAAGAGTTTATATAAGTATATATTACCTTTATTTAGAGTTAGTGCTTTACTAATATAGCTATAGTATATTTACTAGGTAATAGTTATAGTATAAAGAGTTATTTACTAAGGATATAACCTAGGTTTTAGATAGTATAAGTAAGGTTAGTATATAAAGTATATATAAGTAAGGGTATAATAAGAGTATAAGTAAAGGAATAGTAAGTAAGGATAGTAACCCTAGTAAGATAAGGAATATTATTTCTAGCTAGGGATTAGCTAGCTTTAGGGTTTCTAAGGGTATATTTAGGAGAAAAACTTACTAACTTTAACTTAAAGAGAAAATAAGTAAGACACTAGTAATAATAGGAAAAAAAGTTATTACTTAACTTAGTAATTTAATAATAGTATTAGTTCTTACTATAGTAATAAGGGGTAAGTACCTAGATAAAGGTAGTAAACTATTTATATATTTCTTTATATATAGTATTTAGGCTACTAATAACCTATTAGTTCTATTAGAATAAAACACTAGTAACTTATTATATAAACTATACTATTTTATAACTAGCTAAAGGGCTAGTGCTAATAAAGGGGATAATATTAAGGCTAGTTATATTTATTATAAGGGTATCTATAGCTAGAGATACCTTAAGAGCTAAGTAAATAGAAGCTAGGTTAAACTATACCTAGTTAAGGAGGGCATTTTAGTAACTAATAAGATAGTAGTATCTTTAAGATAAAATAGGTATCTTTTTCTTTATAGTTATAGTCTTAGGGACTTTAAGCTTAATAATATATATACCTATAGTAATTTTAGCTTTAAGATCCTTAAGGGCATATTAGAGTTATAAGTTAGTAAATAAAAGCCTAGTGTACTATATATAAGTAATATAATATTACTAATAAGAAGGATATAACTCCTTACTTTAGGGTAAATAATAGTTTAAAATACTAGTAATAAGAGCTTATTTAATATAAGCACTATAAGAATACTAGACTAACTTAGGTATAGTATACTATTTATTATTAGAGTTTCTTTTTATAAGGTACTTACTAATAAAATAGGATATTAGTATAGTAAAATTAGCTATAAAAGTAGCTATAGGAGTAAGGGTATTAGTTTAGTATTAAGGTATTTTAGTAAAGGAAATAATTACTTAGGAGAAAAGAACTAATAGAATAATAAGGAAGGTATAATAGGATTATAATAATAGAGGGATAGTGTTATATAAAGAGAAAGGTAAGATAAGTATAAGCTAAAGTAAGATATTTATAGTAAAAGTTATACTTATATTAAGTAAACTATAAATAGGTAAGGGTAAGGTAATTATTTATAATAAATAACCTATTAGTAAGGTAAATATATTATATATAATAAGTAAGGGTAAGGTAATTATTTATAATAAATAACCTATTAGTAAGGTAAATATATTATACGTACTATAAAATAACACTTAGAAGTAAGTAAGGGTTATTATAATAAATAATAAGGTAGTAAGGTAAGTGCTTATTAGATACTTTATAGATAGCTATTAGTAAGAATAGTTTTTATTATAATAACTAAGGGTATATATAATATAAGTATTACGCATATTACTAAGGGATATTATAAAGAGAAGTTTATTAGTAATAGGTAAGTAAAAGTATATATAAGGGCTTAGGCTTTACCTAAGCATTATCTATATAGTAATTAAAGAGAGAAGTAGTAAAAGTAGTTAAGGTAAGGAAAGGAGGCTTATATAAGTAGCCTAGGGGGTATAAGGGGCACTACTAGGGATAGTCTCTTACCCTTTCTCCTTTCTCCTTAAGTCTCTTAATACTATATTAACGCCCTATCGCAGTCGCCTAGGGGCCAGTCCATAATAAGAAATACTATAAAAGCGCTAAATAAAAGAACCTATACTCTAAGGTTATAAAGAATAGGTAAATAGTAAAAGGCATTAAGAATTATAAAGAAAAAAAGTTACCTAGTGCTATTATAGTAGTAATTATTAACCTAAATATTCTTAAGAGTATTTCTCTAGCTTAGGGAAGCTATATAACGCTTAAGAATGTAAAATATACACTCTCTAAGAGCACTCTCTTTAATAACTATAGTGCTCTATATATTATAAATAATATTAGTTACTTTAAACTAGGAACCTTTAAGGAAATATTTAATAATTACCTTAAAGTAAGAATAACCTTATTTTAGATTACTAAAAGAGGTACTTATATAATTAAGAATATTTTTAATAGGCTAAAGGGAAACCTTATAAAAAGCCTTACTTTATAGAATATTATACATATTCCTAGGTTTTATATAAATATTATATTAAAGAGCCTTCTTTAAAAGAAAGGTATTTAGTATGATAAAGCGAACTACTCTTTATATATTAGACCCTTTTATAAGAGCTTATTATTAGTAAAGCTTTAGAGAAAATATAATATTATATTCCTTTAATATAAGCCTCTTTTCTTTTATAAGAGTCCTAACTAAGTAGTGAATTTATTTATACCACTAGTAATATTCTTAATAATTAATTTAAAAGTATATAATAATATATTATACTTATAATATAGTTAACTAAGCAGAGATTCATACCCTATATATATAAACCTTAAAAAACTTTAGTATTTATATTCTAGGTACCTTAGTAAGGATACTCTAGCTAAGAGTTACACTTATATAAGGGGAGTGTAATTATATAAAACTAAGTAAAAAGACTATAAGATATATTCTCTAGTTTACGCTTACTAAGTTATTTTAAGAAAACCACTAGAATATATATTACTAAGGCTATTTTAGAGAATCTATTAGGATCTTTAAGACTATAAGCCTAGTTATAATAGTATAAACTAGCTAATAGTCTTAAAAGATAAGTTCTTAGGCATAATATATATTTATATATTACCTAATAAATCATAGGTAATAGTATTTAATATATTAATCTATATTAAATAATAGATTATAAGGTAATTTAGATTATTAATTATAAAGATTAAGTAAGATTATAAAAGAGCTATTATTAGTTAATTTAGTAATATAATCTTTTAGATATAGGCACGCTTATAAGGTATTAATCTTAAGCTTATACCTCTATACACTTATAAACCTAATAGAGTTATAAAGAGAGTAAGGTAAATAATTATATTATAATTAAATATAATACTTATAGGTATATAGCTTTTACTAAACTTATAGTTAGAGAGTATATAAGTAGTAGTATACTTATATAATATAAGTCCTATTTAATAATCTAGGTAAAAAACACTATTAAAAACCCTAGAAATCTAGTTCTAAGATAATACTTAACTTCTAATTAGGGAGCCTATAGCTAACTTAAGGCTAGATTAGAGCGGATTATATATATATAGTTACTACGCTTATTCTCTTTAGAGGGATTATAAGACTAATAAATATAGATAGTTTTATTAAGACTAATCCTAGGGGTTATATTAGATATCTTATTAGGTACTTTACCTCTAATATATATTATATCTAGATTCTAAGACTAGGAAAAGTTATAATAATAAGGAATATTATATTTAATAAGTTAATTTTTTATAATCTAATAAAGGAGAGCGCAATAGAGCTATTAATTAATAAGCTTAAGGTATATTTCTAATCCCTTAAAATTAATATTAAATTAAATAAAGAATTAAATCTTTTCCTTATGCTAACTTTAATTAAACTATAATAAGATTAGACTAAGAGTTTAAACTTAAGGGTAAAAGCTTTATAAACTTCTTAATAAAAGAAAAGAGAAGCTATATACCTTAATAAGTGAATTAGACTTTAAATACCTTAGCTATTACTAAATCTAATAATTAGAGAGTAAGAGACTCTTAATCTAGAAGCTTAGTAAAGTAAGAAAAAGTAAAACGCTTTAGATTTATATACTTAAGAGAGTAATATAATAATAGATTTAATAAGTAATAAGTAAGATGCTACTATAAGGGCTTAGGAGAGCTAATATCCTTATAAGGTTCTAGAACACTAAGTATATAATACTAAGGACTAAGTTATTAATAACTTAATAGGTAATAAACTACCTAAGCTAGAAAAAGAAGTAAAGAAAAACTAGTAATAAGATAAACCTATAGGAGTAAATACTAAACTAGCTACCTATATAAAAGGCTTAAGGGGATTACTAGCTATATAGTTAAAAATTATAAAGAGTCTTAGAATAATAACATAAGAAAGTATATAAATAAGCTTAAGGTTATAAATAAAGAGAGCTTAAGGTAATATTCTTTCTTATGCTTAACTAATAAGAAAAAAGAAAAAAGGACCTAATAAAGCTCTTATTAATAGCCTCTAGGACCTAAAGGATCTCTTTACTAAATTTAGGAAGACTAAGGAAGGAAATCCTTATAAGCTCTTCCTAGAAGATTAGGATTTTAAGAGCTATAAAACGGGTTTTTTAGTAATTAATGCATATTATAATAAAGAAAATAGATTATACCTTAACCTAAAGAGAAAGGTAAGGACTATTTATTAATCTAATCTTACTAAACCTCTAAAGTTATAGAAAAAGGCAAAGGATTATTTATTTAAAGAGAAATAGTTAAAAGCAATAAATAAAGAGATTAATAAGCTAAAGGAATAAGGAATATAGTAGTAAATAAAGTATTCTATAGTATAATTAAAGCTATTACTATTAAAATAGGTATTTTCTTATAAGTTTAATAAGAAAGGGATATTAATCTATTATAAAGCATAATTATATATACATAAAGACCTCTAAGATATCTCTATAATTAAATAAACCTATACTATAACGCTTATTACTTACATATTTTATGTATTTATATCTCTAGTTACTAGGTTTAATCTAGAGACTAGGCAGTATAATATTAAGAATGCCTTCCTTTATATAAAATATAAAAAGGATAAAATACCTATAACTTATAAACTTCCTAAAGGTTTTATAATCCTTAGAGAATATATAAAATTACTTAAGGCCCTTTATAAATTAAAGGACTCTTTATAATTATAGTTTAAGGAATTAAGTAAATCTCTTATAAAGCTTAGGCTTAAATTAAGTAAAGAAAAGCCTTACTTATTCTATATAAAAGATTAGACTATTTTCCTTATATTCTTTATAAATAATATTCTTATAGCGTTTTATAAGGATAATAAAGGCATTACTAACCGTATTTCTAAGGGCCTAAAGGAAGTATATAAATTAGATAAGAAAGGTAAAGTAGGATTTTTCCTAGGGATTTAGATTATTAAAGACTAAGAATAATAAAGGGTATATCTTAGTTATAAGGTATATATTAATAAGATTAAGGAAAAATTTAGGTAAGTAAAAAAAGGCACTTTCCTTACTATACTAATCCTAGTAGTAAAGTATTATAAGTTTAAGGGTAAAGCTAAGAAGTAAGTAATAAAGGTATACTAGGAAAAGATTAGATTAATCCTATATACTATAATTATAATTAGACTTAATATTACTTTTATAGTAGTAAAGTTATTATAATACCTTATAAATCTAGGACTAAAGCATATAAAGGTAATAAACTAAGCTATTTACTACTTACTTATTATAAGTAAACTTACACTATACTATAGTATAACTACTAAACTTTAAGCTCTTTAAATCTTAAGTAATACCTTTTTTATAAATAATCTTAAGACTTATAAATTATTATAAGAATACTTAATTACTCTCTTTAGTAAACTAATTATCTAGAAAGCTATATACTAAATAATAGTAATTATATTTATAATAAAGGCTAAATTACTTACTTTATAATAAGTAGTAAAGGAAACTATAAGTCTATAGTACTTATTTAGAGATATTAAATTTAATACCTATAAAGATTAAGTTATAAATTATAATAATTAATAAATAATTTAGCTTATACTTAATAAAAGTAAATAATTAAATACTTAATTATATTATATTAATATTTATAATATATAGTTAAAGTAAGAATTTAAGAAAAAAAGCTTTAAAATTATATATTTACTAATAGAAAAGATACTTACTAATAGATTTATAAAGGTATTAAATTATTAGCACTTTAAATACTTTAGATTTATACTTAGTCTTATAAATTTATATATAATATATAATATTTAAAGCGTATATGTTGCTTCCTTCGGACCTTCGGACGATAGATAGTCCGACCGTGGCCAAAGAGTGGAGCTACCGAAGGGATGCACGCAATGCGATTAGATGCATCGCAAGCTACCCTGCTCCGTTAGTAGTGGCACCGCACTATAGCCCCACTTTTCCCCCTTTTCGCTTACCTTCTCTTCTAGCTAGATTTCTCTCCTTCTCCCTCTTCTCTTCTCTCTTAGTTATTAGCTATTATTATTAACTTCATTAAATTTAACCTCTTTACACTAGTATAACGTTCCTTAGTGTAACTAATACTAATTAGTAGTTAACTATAACTATAGATAAGTTAAGTATTATAAGAAAAGACATTTCTATAGATATTATAGCCACTACCCCTTATTATACTAAATTAATAGTTATTGTAGTAAAGAGGCATAACTACAGAGTGTGCTAAAGGAAGATAGACTAGAATCCTAGCAATAGGCTTATTAGACTTCTAAGAGATTAATCTATTAACTCTTAGGCCTTCGGGATATTTAGTTAATTATTAATCTTATTATTTATTACAAGAAAACTAACTAAATAACTAAATCTATTACCATAAGGTATTTTATTCAAACCTAACGTCAAAAACAACCCTTAGCTAAGCTAGCTAACAGACCTATAACCCTCTGTTCCTTTTAATAGGCATCTATAGAGACAACCCCCCCCCTCTCTGCCCTCACTCTCTTTTTCCCTTATTATAATTAACCATAACGGTCTTTGCACCTCTATATATAATGCCCTAAGTAAGACTATTAAAGGATAAATTACTAAGGTAATTATAACCCCTTTCCTATACGCTTATAAGAGATTAAAAAGAATCCGCTAAGCTAGATCCTAAGACTACTATATAGCCTAAGCTTAATAATTATATTATAGGATTTATTAACCTTAGTAAACGTTAAGATTAGAGAGATAATAACCTTTAGGAATTATTTAAAGAGGACTTTAAAGGTTAGTTAAGGGATACCTTTAGATAGGCCTCTAGTGAAATCATATAAGAGCTCTAAAGCTCCCTATAAGATAGTGGTGTCTATGTTCCCTAAGCTCTTTTAACTATAGCTGCCTTATAATAAGTAATTTAAGAAGAGAGAAAATCGCCGTAGCCTAAGACTAAAGACCCTAAAGACTCTAAGGACTAAGCTAAAGCGTTAATTAAAGAGATTGTGGCCAATATTATAATCAGAGAGATTGTAACTAACACTTTAACTAAAGCTTTAATTAAAGAGATTATTACTAAGGGGATGCTAATTAAAGCATTCTCTATAGAGGAAGAGATCTAATAAGCCGCTAAACGCAAGGGTTAACGACAAGCATCTAAACCCAAGGATTGTTAAGGGTAACCACGCAAAGATCGTTAAGACCTAATGCCTATATATAATATTAAATAACGCTTTAAGATAGAAAGCTATGAGGGGAATAACACATTGCAAGGTCTATTACATACGCACACATTGCGAATGCGTACGTCACGTACTTATATAGGCTTATTCCCACTAGCTATCACGGTTAATTTAGACTATTAGAATTAAGGAGGCATAAGACCCTTAAGCTCTTTAACCACAAGACCCTTAAGCTCTTTAACCTTAAGACCTTTATATATAAGACCCTTAAGACCCTTATTAAGGCATAAGACCCTTACCCTTAAGACCTTTATTAACTTAAGCGAAGCTACGGTTTAGGTTAAAGGCTAGATAATAAGACTAACTAACTAGAAGAACCAATAACTAAGCTAATAAGAGGCTTGTATCTATTATTAGTATTTACTTGTGTTTATTTTGATTTTTATCGCGTTTTTAAGCCCCTTTAAACCTGCAGATTGATTTAACCTATGAGGTCGGATTTAACCTATAAGGTTAGATAGAAGGGAGGATTAACTAGACTAGATTAAAGCAACTAGGTTAATTAGAATAACTAAGGCCACGATAGCCAATAAGAACCGTGGATTCCTATTAAGGGATTCACTTATATACACTTTCCTTTAATCCGATTTTTATTGCGTTTTTAGGCTCCTTTAGCCACAAAGAAAAGAGAGACTGCTAGTATTACTTCCTTTAGACCTTTAGATAATAGATAGTCTAACCATAGCTAAAGAGTGGAGCCACTAAAGGGATGCACGTAATGCGATTAGATGTATCACAAGCTACCCCGCTCCGTTAGCAGTGGCACCGCACTGCAGCCCTACTTTTCCCCCTTTTCGCTTACCTTCTCTTCTAGCTAGATTTCTCTCCTTCTCCCTAGAGCTTTGCACTACACTACATCTTGTAGTTTTTTTTTTTCTAATAAATAATTAATATCTAATCTTAGAAAATACATATAGATATAAAACTTCTATTTTTAGATAGCTAACTTAAAAACTACAGTGTAGTTATATATAAAAGTGGGTCTAAAAGTGGATCCTTCGGCCATAAATTAGAAAAACTACATTTCACTACATTTTAGCACTTAAAAAACACTACAAATGTAGTATTTCCAATTTGTGGGCCTAGGGCCCACTTTCGGACCCACATTTATATATAGTATTTTTCTTAGAATTTTACTCTATAGGATTACGTGATTTTTAGGATAATAACTTTAATAACTAGCTAGATATAAAATTAAACAAAAAAACTACACAAAAAACTACACTACACGAGTGTAAAGCTCTGCTTCTCCCTCTTCTCTTCTCTCTTAGTTATTAGCTATTATTATTAACTTTATTGAATTTAACCTCTTCGCACTAGTGCAACGTTCCTTGGTGTAACTAACAGTATAAGTTATAAAGGAATTATAGGTATATTAATAAAAGGGTATAAAATTAATTACCCTAGAAATATATAAAGGCCCTCTCCTTAGTAAGTAAAGCATTACTAAGGTAAATAGGATTAATAAAATAAAGACTCTAAAATACTATTATATAAAAATATATATATAAATACTATTCTAAATAAAGGAAATAAACTTATATAAGAAGGTAAATAATCTCTTTAAGTTAGGCTATTACTATAGTTACTTTTTTCTTAACTACTACTAAAGAGCCCTTAGTAGTATCCTTAGCCTTAATACTTAGATTAATAACCTTACTATATATAGAATTTAGCTTTATAATAAGTTTTAATTAGAGTTATAGTGCCTTATAGTATTACTTTACTATTTATATATATATAAGTAAAGGATTAGAGAAAATTATAATTAAAAGTGCCTTACCTTAGTATCTTTATCTAGTGCTAATAATATTTACTTAGTAAGGGGAATATAAGTATTATTGTTACGTGGCGGAGCTAAATGCAGGCGCATATAAGACTAGATTCGGACTCTAGATAGAAAGAATTAACCTTCTTTAGACATCTTACCTTACACCTAATAGTAGCTCTTATAGCAAACTTAGTATAACTTTATAATAGTAAATCCATTAGCCTCTCTAACGGATTCGCCTTATATTATACTAAACCTACACATAATATTTAGTAGTAATTAGAGATTCTTTTATTATACCCTTCCGGAAACCTAGAAATAAAAACCATATATCTAAATCTAATTATTTATAATATTAATTCACAGATATTTAGTCTAACTTCCTAGTTACTAAAAATAAACTATAACTTATTTACTAGTTTTAGGCTTTTAATAAAGTAAACCCTATATTTAAGTACTAAAAATAATAACTTATTAGAACTAAGGAATAAGAAGATTTAATTAAACTTGCAAAATATAAATTTAATAATAGACTACTTAAAAGACATAAAAACCTAATATATTAAGAACTACCTATTTACTAGAATCTAATAGATTTATAAGCTATATATCTTATATAAAAGGAAGTTAAATTATACATTTATAAAGCTAAATCTATAGGTTTTCTTAACAAATCTACTAGATTAGAAGGCAGTAAGGCATTAGAAGGACAATCTAAAGATATTAGCCTTACTTATAGCACTATAACCACTAGAACTAAGAATAGCATAGATAAGGATAAGAATAATAAAGGAAAGGGGATTAAAAACTATCCTAAAAACAACACCGCTATTTAGCGTACTAAACCCCCTAACTAGCTAATAGGGTTATATCTAGAGGACTTATAATTAGGACTCTTAGGGAACTCACTAGATTTAGAGGAATTTTATAACCTCTAGTTAGGATCCTTAGGGAACCTATAAGATCTAGGGGAGTTTTACACTAAGATTAGTAAATCTAACACTATAAGGATTTTGTAGGAGGTAATAAAGTAACATTAGGCTACGTAGAAAGAGATAATAGCTAAAATAATAGTAGGAATAGACTAGCTAGTAATAAGACTAATAACTAAAATTAGAAGCTTATAAAGTGTAAATGCCTTAGTAGGATTAACACTATTAGCGTAAAATGCCACCTAGGGAATGTTATATTTACTAAATAACTAGGGTTAGTATAATAGCTACCTAGATACTAAAGTAGGACTATTAGCATAACTAATATACCTATAGTACTAATAGTATTAGTAACCATAGTACCCATAGGATTTTATATAATAATAGGCAAATTCACACTAGATATAGCATTAAACTACGTATTCCCTAGGACTAGAATAGCATATAACTTCCTAACCTAGAAAAAGAATAGATCTAGCGTTTAATTAGAATTAGGATAACTAATAAATAGAAAACGCAGAATAAAACGCGGATTTAACATGGAAAATCACAGATATTAAATACTTTAAGCCTTATAATAAATTAGAAAAGGCTAGCAAAGACCTTATAATATATAACGGGAAGTAGACTATTTTCTATAATATTAAATTATAGGTCTAGGTAGTTAAGGATCACTTATATTATACTAACCTTAGTTAATAAGATATTATTTAAAAGAAGATCTAGACACTATTCTAAGGAGATATAATAGTATAGTACTAATAATATCTTAATTTAGAAGAATAAAGCACTATATTTAGTAATATACTATTAGTCTTTAAGGTAGTTTAGAAGGAATTTAGTATTTAAGTCTAGGATATAATAGCGTAGCTTAATAAAGCAAAATACACTAAAGAAGACATTAAGAATAACATATCTTTTCGCGATTTTATATTAAAAATTTTCTAGTATACTAGAGTAAATAGCAAAACAATGGATTATTAGCTTCTAGTGTGCTTATATCTTAAACTTTATCTAGGATTACGCTAGATATATCTGGTTTTAATAATAATAAATATAAGATTAGCCTATATTACTATAGTGAATAATAAAAGGTAGGATCTATATAAATACTTATAAAGTAAAGATTAGTCTATAGTTAGAAAAGGTAAAGGGAAGCTAAAAGTTTATTTTAACACTAAGATATCTAGTAGTAACTTAGAAGAGAATAAGGATAAAGCTTAAGTAAATTAAAATAGACTATTAAACACATAATTTTAGCTAGGAAATTAACATTATAGATAGGATAATTAGAATATCTAAAGATCCTTAGGTTTTTTCTAACTAAGGCTATACTAGTAAAATACATAGATTAAGGGACAAAACTAGAGACTATAGTAAAATAAACTATAGGAGAATAGAGAAAAGCGTCTAGGTTTTAGTTAGAATTAATAAGATAACCCCCTAGTCTAATATAATAAATAATAATCATAGAATCTAGGACTATTAAAGGCATTTAGCTAGTAATAGTAGCCTAGGTAATTTTAATATTAGGAGAAACTGTTTACTAGGGATAAGGAATATGCTTATATTATAGTATATAATAATAATTCTAATATATAATAATATAAGACTTATCTTTAGGAATATAGTTATTATATAGCTAAAGAAAGGGAGGTTAAAGAGAATAACTATATAGAAACCTAGGTATAGGACTTAAATTTTATTAAAACTTACTTTATAGAAAATATTAAAAAGGAGGTAAATAAAAACACTATAAGGATAGATTTAATAAAGCTAAACTAACTAGTTCTAGGATAAGTAATTAAGGCTATTATAAGACTATAAGAAGTTAAATATAATAAGAAGCAAGTAAATATATATTTAAAGATTAATATTAAGTTTAATAATAGGGGCAAGAGTTATTAGATTTACCTTAACTTAGGAATATTATTAATTTTAGTGAATAAGGCATAGCTCTAGTAAAATAGATTAAATGTAAAATAGGCGATATAAGAACCTAAGCCTATATCTAGAGTGGGGTCTTCCTTTTTTATAACTAAAAAAGCCACGTTTAATTTTTATATTCTAGGGATAGCTTATAGAACTAAAATTACTAGATATTTCATAGTAATAGCAGATATAATACTAAATCTAGGACTAAAACTATTACTAGGAATGAATTTCCTTTATAAGTATAGAGTAAAGCTTAATTTTATACGCCCTAGGGTGGTTTTTTAGTTAGTCTATAGTATAATAGTACTAGTAAAGATTTTTAGGCTAGCTACTAAAGTTCCTTATTAGAGGGTGGTTACTACGTAAATAGTGTTAATTTCGCTAAAAGCATTAGTATATATACTAGTTAGTTAGAAAGTAACATAAAGAAATTAGGAAATAAGCGTGTATTATGCGTAGTTATGTTTAGAATATTTTCCTAATGCTTTATTTAGTAACACTAGCTAAAGGTAAATAATTACCTATAACCTAACTAATAAAACTATTATAATCTATAAGCATAAAAAGGTTATATAGCTAATAGTAGCTAGCGAAGTTAATGCTAACTACGTGATTAATAACCCTTTTACGTATTATACTTATTTTAGCAAAGATATTATAGAGAAGATAAAAGATAAGGATAAGGATAGTAATAAATCTAATAAGGAAAAGGATAAGCTTAACCTAAAGAAAGTTAATATAGGAGTGCTATTATATAGGATTTTATATCTAGAAGAGATTTTATATACTACTAATAAATTTAGAGTGTGAATTACTAATATTAACTATAAAGCTATAAGTAAATTTATCTAGCTTTCTAATAAATATAATATCTATTAGGATAAAGGCATTATTCCTATACCTAAGGATAAGAAAATAAGGATTAATCTTATTAATAGGTAGTAACATTAAATAAAGCTAATTAGACCTTATAGATTAGGTAGCTAAGATATAAGTAAACTTAATAAAGTATATAATAAACTTTACCTAAAAGGGAAGATAATATATCTAGATAAGCTAGTAGCTATAGCGTGTCTAGTGTTTATAGTCTAGTAAGAAACTAGTTAGGAAAGGAAAGGAAAAGTTATAATTAATATAAGACTACTTAATAACATAGTAATGCTAGATATATACCCTTTACTAGACTAAAGTGATATTATAAATAATACCTATAGTAAGGAGGTTTATTCTTTATTTAATAGAATAGGATTTTTTCACTAGCTACTAGTTAGGAGAGACCACTAGGCATGTATAGTAGTTATATTAAATTAAGGCCTTAAGGCATTAAATGTGGCTTTAATAGGATATAAGAATTCCCTTGCTTTCGCCTAATGATTTATAGATAAATTATTCTAAAAATATAAACATTTTATATAAGTATATATTAATAATATTATTATATTTTTAAATAGTATTAAGGAGCATTTAGTTTACCTTAATATTATGCTTAAAATCCTTAAGGAAAATAGAATAATAATTACTATAAAAAAGTCCTTTATTAGTTACCTAGCTATTTAACTACTTAGTTTTATTGTAAATAGCAATAGAATTATTAACACTAATAATAGACTTAAAGCCTTTTAAAAAATAATTTTTCTAAGCGATTTATTAAGTCTTAAAACTTTTATTAGAATAGCTAGTTTCCTTTATAATAGAATCCCATGGTTTAATATATAAATCTAACTATTATAGGAATAAAAAACAGCGTTATTAAAGGAGTTTTATAATAAGGATAAGAAAATCACTAGTATCTTAAAGCTAGTATAAAAAAGATTAATATAATAAAAGACGTTTTTACTAACTAAGGAGGAGAAAAAGGCTTTTAAAGATATTAAAACATTCTTAAGTAAGAAATAGACCCTATAGCATTATAATCTAAAGAAGCTGCTTTTTCTTAAAATTAATACCTATAAGGAAGGATTTAGTTTGTACGCGTTCTAATTACAAAAAGAATAGGATAGTTAAAGCATTCCTAAAAGGGACATTAAGAGTAATTAAATATGTTAAAAATAAGACCTATTTTTAGCCCTTTCTAGTTAAAGGACCTTTCTATTACTAGCTTGCATTGCAAGCCTGACAGCTGCACTGCAGCTGTCAACAGCTGCGACCGACCGTGTGGATGACTAATCTAAATCAATTGTCAATTGTGGATTATTCAATTGCGTTGTGGCTGCAAGCGTAGCCACAACTGTAGCGCCACTAGTAATTAGGTAAGCTAGGGTGACATAAGCAGGTTACCCTATAGCTATCTTTGACAGCGATTTTCTCTTTAACTAGAGGTCGTACAAAAGTCTTACATATAGCAAATTAAAGCTAGAAGACAGGGCTTTTATTTTATGTAGGAATATTTTTTGGACCAAAATTTGGTGCATATGGGTTGCTAGTTTGTATGGTGGTGAGTCGATTTTTTGGATTTTACATACAAATGAATTTTGCGGAAAATCAAAAGTGGCCCTTAAGACCTCTCTGACGGTCCGGATCCACCGATACAGTTAGTAGGTATATGAGAGGAAGAAGATCTTTTTAATCTAGCTAGATAGCTAGGCCTCTCAATCCAATAGCCGCATTGCCCGTACAACATCACTAAAATCAATTCTATTGGTATATAAGATATCGTAAAAGTCATCTAGATTGAATTATATTAGTTGATAACTGCTGAAACCTTCCGTTGCGTTGCGTTGAATATTTCAACGTGGTGGCTCTATTGGTCCCCGACCGTAGAAGCTACACCTGTACAGCTGTTGCCAGCTGGCAACTAGCTCCCTACACTTCAATAAAATATAGCTAATCCTATTTCTTTTAAGGGTAATATTAAGTGTTAAGAAATAATATAGTTTAACTAAAGTAAAAGTAGCTATAATTACATAGAGTGTTAGGAAGCTCTAAAAAATGGTTTAATCTAATAACGCAGTGGTTAATATATTAACTAACTATTCTTTAGTAAAAGGCATTATTAAATATACCTCCTTATTAACAATAGATTTAGACAAGGCTAATCTAAAATTAGCTAAGGTTATAAATTATCTATTATAATTTAACTTAAAAGTAACATATATGCTAGGAGTGTTAAATATAGTACTAGATACACTTTTAAGGTTACTAGTAAAGGTAACCTATAAGGAAGTAGCGTAAAAAAGTTAATATAATAAACTAGACGTAAGCGCATATTTTGCCACTAAGGAATACATTATAACTATAATAATTAATAATAACCTTAAGGCTAGAATTATCTAAGGGTATTAATCTAACTAAAAGTTTAGCCAAATTATTATAGCTATAAGAGCGTACTAAGAGAGATAAGTGGCAAAGAATGCCTAGATTAGACTAAAAATTCCCCTATATAGATAGGATTTATGCAAGGATAGTTTATTATACTATTATAGTAAAGATAGGTTTTTCTGCCTTTATATTCTAATAATAGAGGTTAAATCCATACTATAACTAGTTCATAATAAACGGTAACATTTCGGAATTACTAGGATAGTAGTAGAGCTTTAATTAGTGTATTTCCCACGAATAAGCTAATAAATTCATAACTATATAGCTTATTACGTAGTATATTAGGAGAATGTAATTAATTACTTAAAACCACTAAAAGAGTTATAACCTTTGTAGTTAAAACTAATGCCTTTTTATATAATTTCACTTAATTTTATTATAGATATACTAGAAGTATTAGCCACGAACATAATATAGCAAATAGAAGGATACATAATATATAATTCGTTATGCCTAGTAAATTACCTGTTTAGTAAAAGGACTCTTCTAATACTAGGGCACACTATATACCTAGTAGAAATCTAGGTAAAATTACTCCTTTATACGCTATATATTATAAATTAGGGATTACTAAGGCAAATTATTAGCAATAAAGACCTAAAATTTATATCTAATATATAGAAAGAGATATTTAGATATATAGGAGTTAAACTTCTTATAGGCATGGTATACTATCCCTAAACAGATAGAATAGCGAAAAGGAAGAATTAGATAGTAATAATCATAATCTAATATTATATAGTAATAAACCTAGATATAGCGTAAATATTACTACTTCTAGCGCTATAGTATTAACTAAATAATACTATAGTAGTAAGCATAGGGCAGGCTCCTAATAAGCTATTATATAGATCTCGCCCTCTAAGTATTATTAACCTTCTTTCTTTAAATAATATAACTAACACTAGGGCTAGCGCAAATAATATAGCAGTATTGCGAAAGCTATACTAGCATAAGGCTTAGCTAGTAATTACAATAGCTACTACCCTTACTAAGATCTAGTATAATAATTATTATAAACTAGTTAATATTAACGTAGGAGATATAGTATATCTATAATTATATAAGGGATATAAGTTACCTAGTAAGCCTAAGAAAAAATAGTTACTATAGAGAGTAAGGCTATATAAGGTACTAGAAAAGGTAAACCTATTAGTATATTAATTAGATTTCCCTCTAGACTCTTAAGTCTATCTAGTAGTATTAGTAATATAGATATAGAAACTAGTATAAGGAAAGGATCTATTTAATAGGGAAAAACTAGCTTTACTACTAATTATATTTAATAATCCAGAGGAAGCAAATTATTAGGAGATTAAATAAATCTATGGTTATTAGGTTAAGATTTTTAAATAGACTAAAATAGTAAGAGTGAAATTCCTTATTAAATAAAAGGGATATATAGCTAAAGATAATTAATAAATAGCTAAAAGCAAAATATAAATTAATATAGCTAAGATAGTAAAAGACTACCTTAAGAAAAACCTAATTAATTAGTAAAGAGAATACGTAAAGAAAGGCCTTAATTTACTTATAGAATAGTAATAATAAAGGAAAAAAGTTAATAGTAAATAGCTAGATTTAATAGGATAGATTAAAGCTACTAAACCCTTTTATATATATTGCTCTTTCACACTAACTAGAGGAAGCTTACTATACTCTTACTTTACATTATCCCCTAATACTACTACTACTTATATATAGTTAAATCTAATAGAAGCGTAGTTAAATCTATCTTAGTCTTATTTTTACTTAATAGCCTATAAGCTTAAAGATAATAATATAGGTTATAGAGTTTTCTAAAAGCTATAAGAAATAGAATTAATTTAGCTATAGAAGATATAGAATTATAATAACTATAAGAAATATTAAGTAAAATATAAAAATATTATACTAGAAGTTAAATATAAGCTTTATAGATATTATGCAAATCTATACTATAACCTAGAAGCTATACTAGATTTTATTTATTTTAATAATAAGGTTAATATATATAATTAAACACTTTATAAGCAAATATAGGCAGGATACCTTTGCATTTAAATCCTAGCTTTAATATAATAGAATTAACTATTAGGTTAGCTTATAGTTATAGATTTAGGACAGTAATAATTTACTACTAATAGGGAAAGAGCTAAATATATTAGGTAAATAGACAAGCTTTTAGCGAAACTAGAAACTATAACCTATTATAAAGAGAAGAAGTTCTTTAAATACTATTTAAGTTAGGTAAAACGTTAGAATTAGCTAGAGATATATTTACGCCCTATATAATAAATTATATAGTTATAATAGCAGTAGTATTTAGATAAACTAAGAATAAGATAGGATAAATTAAATATACTATTATAATTAATAGAGGGATATAATAAAAACATTAATATAGTAAAGGTTATTTAAGACATAGTTAACACTAAGGAGTAAGGTAATAATAATAATAATAATAACTTTATAAGTATAGAGTTAGATTTAGATATAAAGTAGTAGAAATATAGATAAGTAATAGAAGATTTAATTAAGGATAATTACATAAGAGTTATAAGATAAGAGTAACTAAAGAAAACAGAAGTAAATTAGAAGGATAGGGATTTTACTAATAAATTAAACAAAAATAATAGTAATAAGGTAAGATTTAACCTTACTAAGGATAGTCCTAAACTAGAGTCTAAACCTAAAAGTAATAAGGAGACTAAAGCTAGGGGCACTAAGGGTAAATATAAGGACGTAGAAAGTAAGATAAATAATAATATTAGCAAAATACTTGCTAAGTATATTATTAGACTATTATAGGTCTATAAATAAATTACAGACCTTAATTTTAAGCTATTATTCCTTAGATTTAGGAAGCCTAGATCTAGAACTAATGCTTAAATACTAATGCCTAATATTAGTGTAGTAGTATATAAAAGAGTAATAGAAGAGTTTAATATAAAATATAAAGAAAAGAGCATTAAAGGAGTTAGTTTTAGTAAGTTTAGATACACTAAATTAGGTTATAAGAATAGTAATTAGGACATTAAATATATAATATAGGCCTACGCGTATAAATTTACCCTTAAAGGCACTATAATAGTATTTAATAGATTAGAAGTTAACTTAAAGGATATGTATTTTATATTATAGTAAAACATAATTATATAGATCTTTACTATATTTAAAGAATAAAAGGCAATATTAATTACAAAATAAGCTATAGTAAGATAAGTAAGAAAGCCTATATATTAGATTACTATTAATCTAATAGAATATAAAGTAATAAGAAAAGCAAAGAGCTAGGTAAAAACAGTAGTAATAGCTTTCTATAATAGCGTAATAGTTAAATATAGATAGTAAATAGCTATATATAATAGTATATTATCTCTACTACTATAAGCGGATCTTTTAGCTCTTTATTTTGCTAATAAATATAGCGTAGTAAATGCTATAATTACAGGCACTTTAGCTAGCATTAGATAAGTAAACTTACTTTACATTAGTATAGAGAAGGAGTTAATATAGAAATTATTAGAATTATAGAAAGATAAGGAAAGGAGTAAATAATATAAGTAAAGTAAGATTAATAACCTAGTTAATTAAGTTAACTAGGTAAAGAAAGGATTTAAAGACACTAAAAGATAGGTAAATAAAGTATATATAATAGTAAAGGATTTAGTAAAAGAAGTTTACTAACTAATAGCTTTAATATAGAAAGAGGTAATAGTAGTCTAAGATAAGTTTTTAAAGATATTAGATATATTAAAAGACTAGAAAGAGAGAATTACTAAACTTAATATAAGCAAAACACTAATTAAATTTAATAAATAAATTAATACTTTAAAATAAAGCATAGTTTAAAAGGATAAGTATAAGAAAAAGATTATAGCTCTAGCTAATATAGTAATAAAGATATTAAAAAAGATATAGGATTAGGTAGTAACTATTAATAAGCTAATAAAGGAGTAAAAAAGATATAAAGAATATACTAGGAAAGTAAGAGTAGCTTTAGTAATACTAACTCTAGTAATACTAACTCTAGTAACACTAGCTTAGGTAACACTAAATTTAAGTAATAGGTAACTATAAGGTAAGATAGGCTTACTATTAACACTAAGTAAGAAGAATTAGTCTTTAATAACACTAGTTTTAGGTAAATTTAATACCCTATAAGATAAAGAACACTAAAAAACACTAAGATTAAGTAATAAATATCTATAGGAGGAAATAGCGCTATTACTAATGCTAATAAAGAAGCTTAAGCTACCTAGTAAAATAGTAAAGAACTAAATAGTTTTATAATAAGAAGCGCTAGTAATACTAGTCTTACCTAGCCTAAATAAAACGCTACCTATATTATTAGATAAATTAAAGATAGTAGTAATATAGAGATAAATAGTATCTCTAACTTTACCCTTACTAATTATTAAAGTAATAAAGATAGATAAATTTACTAGTTTACTAGATTAAGAAGATAGATTTAGACTAAATTAGGATAGGAATAGATAGTATAATAGAATTTAAGAATTTACTAAAAGCTAGATAAATTCGCTAGTTTACTAGACTAAGAGAATAAATTTAGACTAAATTAAAATAGAAATAGTTAGTATAATAGAACTTAAGAATTTACTATATAATAGGAAATTAGCAATAGAAAATAGGAAGGTAGTAAATAGAAAATTAATTTTAGAAAGGTTAAATATATTATTTAATATAATAATTCTAGAGGGCCTATTAAGGGATATAGGGCGCTAAAAAGTCATTATAATACGTGGCAATAGCCATTCTAAATTTTTCTTTTATGTGATTTTAATAGATAATTTTTTATTAATTTACTTAGCTAGGTGGAGTACAAATCTAGTTATAATCTAACTACCTTTAACTAGGATAGTTATCTTTTAAGGTATACCTAGCACTTATTATATAGCGGAGCTAAATGTAAGTGCATATAAGACTAGATTTAGACTTTAGATAGAAAGAATTAACCTTCTTTAGACATCTTACCTTATACCTAATAGTAGCTCTTATAGCAAACTTAGTATGACTTTACAACAGCAGATCCGTTAGCCCCTCTAACGGATTCGCCTTACATCGTGCTAAACCTGCACGTAACAATTATATAAAGGTAAGTAATAGTAATTACTAACCTTATATAAGTAATATCTCTAAGATTATCTAGACTTAACCTTAAAGTAATAACCTAAGTTACTCTTACTTATAAGGCTTACTTAAACACACTTATTATAGGGAATATTATACTTAAAACCTTAAGGAGTAAGTAATTTAAGCTATATTATTAGTATATACTAAAGAGAAAGGGAAAGTATAGTATTAATAGGTTATTTCTATAAAGTTTATAAAGAATTATACCTTAAGTATTCTTCTCTTACTTAGGCCCTTATAGGATATAAGGTTTATAAAGAAGTATACTTAAGGTATTCTCCTTATTTTTTCTTAGGAGATAGTAACTTACTAGTAAGTAACTTAGTACTAATTAGTAAAGAATTACTAATAGGTAGCTTAGACTTAGCTAGGGAAGGTAAAGAATTATTATAAGCTATACTAAGGCTTAGATAAAAATATATAGCTAAATTAGCTATAATATAAGTAATTTACTAAAGAGTAATTAAGCTCTCCTAGGAGTAAAGATTCTCTTTAACCTAAGTATATATATTAGAATTTATATTAATTAAAATATAAGCTAGTTAATAAAAAGTATATTATAAAGAAAAGAAAAGGAAGCTTATAACTATTATATTAAGAGATCCTTTATAGGAGAGAAGCGTAAGTATAAAAGTAAAAGAGCTTACTTTAAATTTATATTAAATTTAAGTATTACTAAAACACTATATATTTACTAGCTAAAATAATAGTTAGTAATTATAATAACCTTAACACTAACTAGGGGGTGTGTTACCTAATAGCGAATATAGTGTCTATAATAAATAAATTTATACTTATAACTATATTAGGGGAGCTAAAGATATATATTACTAAACGCGATAATTTATAATAAAAGTATATAATCTATAATATAATAGCTTTCTCTATAAAAGAGAAGCTTTTATCCTTCTATTTATATAATAGAAGATAGCTTTAATCCAATCCTTTTCTAACCTTCTTCATCCTACTAGGGGAGATCTTTTCAAGTCACGTGCCTAACGCACAACAGATATGGCGCCTGCCATCTCCTGTTATGGAGTCTATTAAACCTGAGATGGAGTAAAACGGTAACTGGAGCCGAAAAAGTATACAGCCAAAGCCCCGGTGGCAACCATACGTACCTAGGTAGTAGGTACGTGAATAAAGTTGTCAGGTAGGTGTACCTTGAAGCGAGGTTTAGTTCAAAACAGTATAGCTATTTTGCGCCCCTAAACACCAATATGGTATAAGAAATAAGAAATAATTACACAATATTGTTGTCTGAGCTTCATCGCACTTACCTGAGCTCGGCGAGTAAAGGGAGACAGAGTATACCTGAGAGGAAATGTCTTTATGCTTGTTGTATTGTGCACGGTGAAAACACTTGTTTCCGGCCTAGTCCGGATGGGGAAAACAGGAATATGTAGAGGGGTATAAGACAAGTCTTTCGGGGAATGGAACCCTTTAGCTTGCTGCAATATGCAGCCAACTACTACTCCACAAGACTCGATGAGATGAAAACGCCGGCGGGCGAGTGTCATACGCTAGTCAATGCGGACTTCGACTTTGCGCAGGGCGAAAGAGCTCGTCTTTCCACTGCTCGCTCCAGGCAACACAACCCGAGATTGATGAATGACGAGGGCGGCCCAACTCCTCTTGGGCAGGCCGCGTATGGTCGTGCTGGTAGGCCTCACCCCCACTCAGCAGGTCGTCTCATCACTATTAATGAGTGCTGCAGTCACCAGCGAAGTGGACCAAAGCTCCAACAGACGTCAGCCATGGCGACAGAGCTTTGCGGCGGTGAGATGGGCAAGTGCCTGTCCATGGTGTGTGCGTGTCCGGTGGTGACCCTGAGGCCATTGGATAAGAGCCTACGGGTCTCCAAACGCCGATATCAATTGCTGACTGCATTGAACAAAGGAGAAAAGCTGTTCCAACTCAGAAAACAGCTGCAGCTGAAGGACTGGTCATAGATCCTTGTTCTATGAGAGATAATTGCGAGGACCAGCATCGCCCCAAACCACGACGGTCATATCCCGTGCAAGCGGGACTTGGTCGCCGGACGGAGACGATGATGGTCCGAAAACAAAGAGTGATGGAGACATGAGGGGGCTGGGGGTGAATGAATGCATGTATGTGAAACCTTGCCGCTCGAAGTGACGGTGAGGGAAAACGAGAATCAGAAAGGGTCAGAGCATCTCATCCCGAGTGGCCAGTGGCCACCTTTGGGTCGCTTGAGAGTGCACGGCGGCCGCGGAAGTCAGCAGAGGCGTTAGAGACAACAAAGAAACGGGAGATGGAATAAATGACCTTGTTGAGAGACCATCTCATGCAGTCGCCGCGTTCATCGTTTGCCGTACCCCTCTCGAGCAGCAGTGTCGAGCCGAGAGGCGGAAATCGATCGTAAGATCAATAATAGGAATATCTCCGACATGCGAGGCCTGATGAGTCGTCCACCGCCCGTCGTGCCGGGTTAGGAACAAGTCGTATGAGCTGCCGAGTACACTGAAGCACGCGTGGGAAGAAAAATGGTGGCGGGTTCGCAGAGCATCGACAAGGAGTCGAAGCCTCGAAGAAGAGGCAGCGTCCTTCGCAGGCACAAGGCGAAAAATAACAACAAATAGTTGAGTACCGAGTCGTCACAATGGAGGGCCGTGTGCCCCTTATTAGCAATTAGCATCGACAACGACCCGACCCTCGAGACACTCGAGACACAAGCCGTGCCATGTGGCCGATGATGCAGACATGCGATAGATCTGAGAACTTGTGAAGCATACCCATCAGGGTTCAGGCGTGGCCATCAGGGTGCTTGGGACGACCTCGGTCGACAAATCACATCGTGGAGGACACGGACTCGAATTCTGAGGAAGGACGGAGCTGGTAGCGTCAGCGTTTGGTGGTATCGACTCTCGGCCCCAAACCATTTCGATATGCTGATTGATGGTCGCCATGACGTACACAATTCCTAAAAACTCTTGAGCGGGATCGTCCTATTGACGGTATGCATTTCAAACAGATCACACAGAGGCCACTTACAATCAATCCAGCGGCAGATGGAGAAGCTCTAGAGATTTCTCACCACCAATATCAAGCTGGCTCAACCTTTGCCCAAATTCCACGCCCAGAAAAATCAAAAGAACAAGTCATCGAGATACAATAGCTGGCATCACAAGCGAGAGGGGGGTAGGTAAGGTGAATCTTTCACCAAGGATCGGCCGGCACGTGTGGCAGGAAAATGATGATTGTCATTGAGGATACTAGTCAAAAACTAATAGGCTAGATATATTACTTGGTTTCATACTCGAAAACCTGTCCTCTTATACATCAGCCACCCTCTCGTTGTTCCCTTGGCAACTAACATTCAACCATTAGACATATTCATGGCCTTCCGCATGGCTGCCGATGCCGAGCTTAAAACGTCTTTTGATAGCCTTCCACAATTCGACAAGTCCAACATACGTCACGACGCAACCAACAACCACACCCCACTCCCATGTTAGACCCGAGTGTTTGAAAACCTGCTTGTCAATATAGGGAAGGTAGATGACCAAGATTGTAGCAAGAAAGCCTGCCACCACTGACCAGAAGAGAAATACGTTTTGGTATATGGTTCTAACCACCGAGAATGGACCGGTCCATCGCTTGTCCATTGCAAAGAGACTGCGATGGAAGTGCTTCACCTCCCAAGCAGTGACCATGAGCAAGAAGCTGAGAGTGGCAAATGTTGTGGCCCTTGCGCGGAAGACTAGAGTACAATCATCACCCTTGCCGTCATTGCAGTCGGCCGGTAAGTCATGGAAGCCCTTACCGGAAGTCGAAAAGGCTACTAACATGAAAGCTGCGAGACATAGTGAGCCCATAAAGGTACCATAGATAAGTTGATCACGGACCAGATCAACCGTAAAGACCCCTGATCGTAGACTCCGAGGAGGTCGTTGAAGAATATCGGGTTGGGCTTCCTCAAGCCCTAAACCGAGAGCGAGCGGAGAAGAAGTGACAAGATTTGCCCAGAGGATCTCCAGAGGCGAGAGTGGAAATACGGAGAACTGTTCTGTGTCTTCAAACGCCAATCCGATCAGTAGCAAAATAACCTGGGCCAGGTTTGAAGTAAGCAGATGCAGCAGAAACTGAGTCGCGACATCGGATTAGTAGCCAATCTATTGCCAAGACCAAAACCAGTCAGTCTGACGAACCTTTTCAATATTGTCTGACAATCTTCTTCCTTCTTTGATCGCAGTCACAATGGAAGCGAAGTTGTCATCCGTAAGAACCATGTCAGATGCTTCTTTGGCAACATCACTTCCACGATCACCCATGGCTATTCCAACATCAGCTTGTTTCAAGGCTGGCGAATCGTTGACACCATCACCAGTCATCATGCAGAAGGCTTTGCGACGATGAAGTGCTTTGATTACCCGCACTTTCGTCGAGGGACTGCACCTGGCAATAACCAAGGGAAGTGCATCTAGAGCGTCGATCTGGTCATCGGTCATATGGCCAAAGTGGGCAGCTGACATGACTGCAGTGCGCGAAAATCGGACGTCGTTGGAAAGAATACCAACCTCAAAGGCGATGGCCGTTGCAGTCTTGATGTGATCGCCGGTGACCATGTGGACCGTTACTCCAGCTTCGCGGCATTGTTTCACAGCGCCGGCAGTTTCCGGTCTTGGCGGATCATAAAGGCCTGCAAGTCCAAGGAAGCGCAGGCCACTCTCAACCTTGACGCGGTCTTGAAAGTCCACAACCTCACCGGACATGCCTTTGTCCGCGATGCAAAGAACTCTCAGTCCTTCGCTTGCAAGTTCTTCTGCTTGAGAATATATGGCCTTCTTGTATCCCTCGTCCTCATTCAGCTTCGGCAGAAGAACTTCGACGGCACCCTTGGTGTAAACGTGTCGCTCCCTCCCCAGGCCATTGCCGTAAACGACGCTCATCATCTTGCACGAAGAGTCGAAGGGGTGCTCCGCAGTCAGGAGATCACTTCCAGTAGATTTCCCAAATCGCATGGCGAATACCTTTAGCGCAATTTCGGTTGGGTCACCCAAGGCCTTCCAGTCAGCGGGCTCAAAAGCGGTGGTCATGCTGCTGGGATCAGTCTCGGGTTCTTTCTTGCTGTCGGAAACAGTAGCGTTGTTGCACAGAACAAGAGTGTTGAGAAATGCGTTGATGCAGCTTCCCACAAGCGAGCCGGACCAGGTGACAGTTCCACTACTTGGATCATAAGGTTCGGCAGTACCATCAACGATACCGGTAAGCCCGTCTCGGAGCCAAACTTTTCGTGTTATCATGCGTCCTTGTGTAAGGGTTCCGGTCTTGTCGGAGCAAATATTGGTCACTCCGCCTACTGCTTCGAGAGATGGCATTTGGCGAACAATGACATGATCTTTGACCATTGCTTTTGTCGCAACAGCCATGGTCATCGTCAATACCGCTAGTAAAGATTCGGGTATGACTGCGACACCAACGCAAATGCCATACAAGAGAACGTCATCATTGATTTCCCAACGGTTCACCGAGAAAACGATGGTGACAAGAAGAATGGCCAAGCCAAACATCAGCAAGGTGAACTTGCTGAGAGTGACTTGCAGGGGGGTTCCTTCGAGGCCAAGAATATTCCGAAGGGTCTGAAGAAAGGTGTAAAGAGCCTTGGTCACATGGTTGTTTCCTCGGACATCCTTTTTCTTCTTGCGCAAAAGCTCGGCAATCTGGCCAACTTCGGTATCCATTCCCGTGGAAATAACAACACCGGTGGCGCGACCACGAGAAACAGAGCTACCGCTGAAGACAAGGTTGATACGGTCGCCAACAGGCAACTCGGGATCTTCAAGCACTGCATCGGGGTCTTTGTTAATGGCTACAGATTCGCCGGTCAGGTGTGCCTCATCGGTAGACAGATTGATTCCTTGAACAAGTCGCAAGTCCGCAGGCACCACATCGCCAGTTGCCAGAGATACAAGATCGCCCTTTACGAGGGTCTCAGCCTTGACGGTGTCACTGTGACCATCTCGAATAACTTTGCATTTGGGCGTAGAAAGCGCATACAAGGATTGAATGGTTTTCTCTGCACGGTAATCTTGGATCAACCTACATTCTATTAGTCAAACGGGTCACAGGTACAAGAAATCGCTTGCAGAAAGAGAAAAGAGATACATACCCAACAACAATGTTGAGCACAATGACAGAAACCAGGACGCTGCCTTCGATATAGTCGCCAATCACCTAAGATGTGACGGCTACAGCAACAAGGACGAGAGTCAAGGCATTGGCGGCTTGTTGTAAAAAAATCTTCCACAGAGAGATGCCTTTAGATCCTTTGATCACATTCGGACCGTTCCGGACTAGCCGGGCGGCCGCCTCCACGCCGCTCAAACCATGATCGGGATCAGACCCAAGTTGGTCGGCGACACGCTGGGCAGAATGCGTGTGGAAGCAGGTTGCCTTTTCACTTTGACGTATATCTGGTGGCTCAGCTATAGGTGGCTGGCCGTCAAGACTTGTAGGGGTCGACGGGTCCGAAGTGAAGTTGGCTTGTTCTGCACCATTCTTACTGATAACGAGAGGTCCTCCCATCGAACCTGTATCAGAGCTGCAAGGCGCAGACTATAGCAAGCGGTTGGATTTGTTGTTGGAACGAATGTACGAAGTTGCGGTGAAAGCGAAAGAGGTGAAGCTGAGAGTTGTCGCTGATGCCAGTTGCTGCTGACCTCGAATGCCAACAAGGGCCGAATAAGAATAAGAGATAGAAATAAGGGAAGATGAAATCGGATGCCTCTATCGGCGATGAAGAGAAAGCGTATAAACGAAACGAAAACAAGACAAGACACTTGAATAAAGGGGTGGGGGAGAGGTGATGAAGCCCCTCACCCAGTCACGAGGAATTGTCGTCTCCTCCTGCATGGCTCAAAGTGGCTGTTTGTTCTTGACAACGGCTGACGATGATGACTAGGGGGGGGGGCACCGACCACCAGCGCCTTCCGTTCATAGATCACTGCACCCCGCCACGAACAGCCACATCTTGGGTCTGCCAGTTTGACTAGGGCCATTGTGCGAGAGAAATTCACAAAGATGGTCGAGATTCGGCAGTGCTGGTTTGTCACTTGGCCCTCCACACGACATTGCACCTTACAATCGATTATGAGGATATATATACCCCTCACTTGTTACCTTAGGCACCTATCTCCTGCCTGAAAACTCGCCGACCCACATTTTTGTCACTGATGCAGGGACTGCCTTTTCTAAAACTATTTTAGTGATTTTCCCCTATGCGGCATCCTTGGGTGAATGTGCTGCTCGCTGCGTCCACATGTACATCATAGGTATTCATTCGTCGAAAGAAGGGTCATATAGCCACGTACGAAGCTTATCGAGAGCAGAGATATCGTGTCGCGCCTCTGATGTCGTGTAATCCTCCATCTCGCAATCGATCCAACCTTTGGTGCCACGGCTGGACGCCAACTCCTCCCCGATTCTACGAGCCGAGCCAAAGTCAATCAAAATGGGTCGCCCCTCCCTTGTCAGAACGATATTTGCTGGGTTAAGATCATTATGGGCCCAGCCAAGCGAATGCATGTGACGAATCGCAGACTCCAATGATATCACGAAGCTTTCCTTATCCTCAACGAAGTAGCCATTCTTCAAGTGATCATTCAAGTCACGGAGGTGTCGGTCGAGCACAATTCCGGTGATATGCCCACGTCGCACACGGCAGCCATGATATCTGACAATGTTTGGGTGAGGTCGGCGCGCAAGCACCTCCAGTGCTTGTGCCTCTTCGATCAATTCCTTGGCAAGGAGATGTGGACTTTGTGCTTCGAGAAGACATCGTACAGGGCTAGCCTCGGCCGTTTGACGAAAACGTCTGATACGAGGTTTTCTGGAGCCTTGGTAAGGTCGAGATCTTCAGACCACACCGGAAAGATTTCCTTGTCGGCAATTCGAACAAGGGAGCAACTGGCGTCCCTCAATGCGATGTCCTCCTTTCGTTTTTCCAGCTGGCCGTAGTATATCTTGTCGTCTTCCACGGCTGCAAACGTGGTGTACTGGGAGTATGGGGCGTCTTCATGCGCCTCCTCAGACACCCAGAGCATGTCTTCCCAACTGGCAATCTGCGGTGCCATGGTATCAATCAACTGGGTCGTGGAGTGGCAAAAATGCGCCTGGATCACATCCCATTGATGCTGCGCCGTCGACAAGATGTAATGTTATTGCGTGCGTTTACGTCCGTATCATCCCTTATTATTGTGTTAGCGAGTTCCCATAGACCCACACAGGTCGACGACTTTTCAGGCAGGAGGAGATGGGTGCCTAAGGCATAATTGAGAGGTATGAATCCGCTCCTAAAATTTCTCGCTATCCCGTTGTTGGAACAAGTAATTGCAGAGGGCTGCCCTTGCGGGCCGACCGCAGTCGCGATCGCGACCTACGATTACTATTCTTCGGTCTCATTTATTTGATCCTACTAGTAGGCATCCCATGATACCAACACCTATTGCTTTCTTTTCTTTTTTTTTCTTCTTTAGCGGCCATCATTCGAAATGATGTGAGTATACCTACCCCTTGCCTGTCCCTTGTCCAACGCGAACAGATCAAACTGACTAATATTTGAAGAACATGCCTCTTCCAGCCGCGATAGACACAACCATTCCAGCCGCGACTCCCTTTGGTGCGCAAACGTAAGTTTGTTTAGGAACCCTCTTTAATCAAGGTACACTAACATAGATGTTTAGTACAGATCACCGAGATTGCAATACCAGTGTCAAAGGTATCCTTAAACCTAAGCGCTAGTTCCATGCGGTAGCAAACTCCATCACATTAGCACCACACTCGAAGCCAAACGACGTAGGGGTTGGAGTTCACTCTTGCGGCCAATCAATGGGCGCAAGGAGCTGCGGTGGTGGTGTTAGTGCTGGTTGTTTCCAACACATTAGCACCACACTCGAAGCCAAACGACGTAGGGGTTGGAGTTCACTATTGCGGCAAATCAATGGGCGCAAGGAACTGCAGTGGTGGTGTTAGTTGTTGAGCATTTGTCAGGGAGAGCTCCCTTGAAGCATAGGTTGTATGAGGGCAGCGCGCATCAATAGGGATAAAACGCGAGGTCAGACATTAGTGGATATAATGTATTAGAAGTACCTCCGTAAACTAGTTATTACTATAGCGCACTATATACCTTTTAGGTATAAAAGTTAGGTGCTATTTGCACCTCTAATTAACTAAATTAAACGCTTTTTATTATCTTTTTATACCCTTACCTAATAGTTATAAGCCTAGGAGGCTTTAATTGCTATTTTTATTAATTATTATTAAAGATATAAGCTTTATTAAATATTATTAATTAACGCTTACCTATATTATAAGATAATTGCCTTTTTATTATATTAATTAGTTAAAACCCTTATCTTACGCTCTAATTAACTAATATATTCCCCTTTAAGATATCTAAAGAAACTCTAAATATAGTATTATTATTAAAGAAGGATTAGATTAAATAGTTTACCTAAGTTAAGAACTACACGGAATTATATAGTATTAAGGAGTATATTAACCCTAATAAGGTTAAACTACTTAAAGAACCTATAATACCTATATACCCTTAGAGAGGCCTAAGACTAGAGATTACACTAGATAACCCTAATGCTCTTAAAGATTAGAAGATTATCTATAAAGATATAAAGGACTAATTTAACTTTAAATATAAAGAGCTTTAATTTAACCTTATAAAGTATATAAACCTATTAAAGTAAATACTAAAGATTAGGGAATATATTTATAAGACCCTTTTAAAGAATATATAAGACTCTCTTAACTTTAATACTAAAGTAAAGGAAAAGGAGTTAGTTTAATATTATACCTATAGGATACTTAAGCTTCTTTATAATTAATATAAGCTAAACACTAAGAAAATACTTATCCTAGTAGAGAATTATCTTAATAATTACTTATAAGCTAAAGGTACTTATAATTAGTATAAGTAAGCTATAATAATAGAGATACTATAGAGAAATTATCTAGATCTTAAGACTTAATAAACTAAGGAGATAATACTATATAAGTTTATTATTTCTCTTTAAAGTAAATTTAAGGTATTCTAGAAGAAATAGAATAACTTACTTAATAAAGGAGAGAGCTATAGCTTCCTTAAGGTAATTAGCAAGTTTAAAAGAGATTATAAAGCTTCTTAAAGCTTAATAATAATAAAATCAGCTAATAATGCTATTACTACTAATAGATTAAATAGTTAGAATAGATTAAAGCAAAGGAAGTGCCTTAGATACTCTAGTTATAATGTTTATAATATATTAAAGTAGTGGGAATCCTATAATTTATTTAAAGCTCTCTATAAGCTAAAGGCTACTCCTAAGGATTAGGAAGTTAGGAAGAACTCTAAAGATAATATTAAGAGATACCTTAAGGAGAACCTATAAGAGAGATTAAAAGCTATAAGTTAGAAGCCTAAGAAAAGGGAGAAAAGCAGTAATATTATTATCCCTTTATAAGCTCTAATAAATAACTTACTTATAGTAACTCTAGGTAAGAAAACTATAAATATATTATTATTTATATACTTATAAAGCTCTTAACCTTTAAAGAAGATTATTAGTTTAACTTTAAACGCTATAGATAGCTTAGAGGGAAATTAGAATATAGTTATCTATAATTCTAGGGCTAATGTTTATATCTTTAATAATATTTATTAGTTTAAATAGTCTAAATTTAATAGGAATATTATAATAGAAGTTAGAGCTAGAGGTATAGTCTATTTATCCCTTAGCTAAGGGCTAGTCTATATATTAGTTATAGATCTAGTATTATAAAGGTCTAGAAGGATTATATTATATAGTGCTTTACTAATTCTAGAATTTCACGTTAACCTAGTATTAGTAATAATCCTTATAAAGGCAGGAATCTATTAGAATTAGAAGAAATGCTTCCTATTCTAAGGAAAATATCTAATTACTAAGCTTTATAATATTAATAAGCTCTATATATTATCTATTCTCTCTAATAATCTAAAAGAGGCTTACGCTATAACTAGCAGAGCTTTAAGGCCCCCTATAAAAGGAGATACAAAGCTTTAGCATTAATAATGTGATTATCTAGGTAAGAGAGCCTTTATAAAGATTATAAACGCTACTCTTAGTGTTAAATTAACAGGACCTAAGCTTATGAAATACAAAATCTATGCTATAGGTAAGGCTAAGCGCTAGAGATTATAGGTTACACTAGAAGGGCTTCCTTAGGGACCTAGATATAGCCTTTTAGTTAATCTAGACTATTATAACTCTCCTTATTAGAATAGTAATAGGTATTAGTGTGCTTTTACATGCCTTATAACCTTAATATGTTTCTTTTATTTATTTAAGACTAAAGATAGAATTTATAATAGCTTCTATATAATAATAGCGTTCCTACGTATATAATTTAGGGTTTAACTGCGCTTTTTATATAGTAATATTAAAAAGGCTTTATTTATAGAGAGTATAAGAGATAAGATAGCCTTTACTAGCATTATAGTCTATAATTTAGCTCCCTTAACGCCTAGTTAGAATAGAAAGGCAAAGAGATCTAGGGAGGTAGTTAAGCAAAAGGCTTATATATTAAGCCTTAAAGCTTACTTTCCTTTAGAACTTAATAATAAAGTCTTTAATATAGCAGTCTATCTGCTAAATAAAATACCTTTTAAGCATTATAGGAATTAGGTTATACCCTATAAGCTCTAGTAAAATTAGGCATAGAAAACAGTCCTAGCCTATTTATAGATATTAGAGGTTTAAAAGCCTTTAATTACATATCTATAAGCTTATAGATATAAGGCATTTCTAATAATAACAAAGGCTCTAGAGCATATTAAATTATATAATATAATACTATAGTTAGAGCAGAAAGCTTATATTAGATACCTTATTAGTTATAGAGGTAAGTTATAATATATTATATAGGTGCCTTTGCTTTATAATTATAAGGTTATTATATTAGTATGTGTTTAGTTTAATAAGAACTCCTTCTTTAAGCTAGAAAAAGAGCTAGAATTAGCTTAATAGGAGAAGATATTAATAATTAAGTTACTTAAGGAGCTTAAAGCTAAAGATCTTAATAAAGAGATTAGTTAAGACCTTATTAAAATAGAGCTTAAAGAGAATAATCCTACCTCTTTACTATTAGCTATAGGCTAGGAAAATAAGCAGTTTAAAGCAAAAATACCTCCTTATATAATAGGGGATAAAGAGGACCTTTCTAGTGCACTTTTAACCCCTCCTAACTTCTCTTAAAAGGCACTAGTTACTATAGAGAACTTAGAGCTTTAGGTATAAGGTAATAATGCGCTATTTTATAAGATTAATAAATTTATAAGTAAGGTAATAGCTAAACATATAGTAACTACTATAGAGACTAGTAAATTTACTATAAAAGGCAGTAAGGCTATAGAGAATTATAGTCCCTATAATAATAGCATTAATATAAATAACATTATTACTAGGAAATATTAGAGAAAGGAAATAAGGAAAGCTAGGTAAGTATAGTTTTCTTCTACTTTCTTAATAGTATTCTAAGGAACTTAATATAGTTTACATATTAAAGATATACCTTTAGAACCTACGCATTATTATTAGGTAATAGCCTTAGTGTATTATAACCGCTAGAAGGAAGTAATTATAAAGGAGCTTTTAAAGCTTTAATCCTTAAACTACTAGGAGGATATACTAGATAAATTATTTAATCTTAAAGAGATTATTAACCTTAGATAGGTTTTTAAGTATAAAACTAATAAAAAAGGTATTATTATAGAGTTTAAGGCTTAAATAGTAGTCTAAGGTAACTAATAACTAAAGGATAACCTTAATAACTACGCTACTACGCTTACTTTATAATCTCTATATATACTACTTACTATTTACTACGCTAATAATCTTAACATGTATTAATATAATATTTAGAATGCCTTCCTACACGTAAAACTTAAAGAACCTATCTTCTATAAGCTACTAGAGGGTATAAATATATAAGGTTATCTCTAGAAAATAACTAGAGTATTATATAGGCTATAGGAAGCTCCTTAATAATGGTTTCTATACCTAATGTAATTCCTATTAAATCTAGGCTTTATCTAAGGAAAGGAAGACCTATATATCTTTATAAAAGGCAGATTTATTCTATTTTTCTATGTAAATAATATTATAGTACTGTTTCTAAACGGATTTAAAGCAGAATTTAAAGAGCTATATAAGTAGTTAATAAATGGTCTAGATATTAAAGACTAAGGCAATTTAAAGTAATTCCTAGGCATTAAAATCATTAGGAATTGTAATACTAAAGAGATATAGTTATTATAGAAATTATATATTTAAAAGATAGCTTAGAAGTTTATCCTTAATATCATTAATAACGATTTAAAGAGCTTAATTATAACACCTTTAATAACAGCTATAATTATCCTAAAGAATAGCGAGGCCACTAACAAAGAGATTAATTACTATAGAGTAGTTATTAGCTCTTTAGTCTATCTTTACATTATTAGAAGACCTAATGTAGCCTTTATAGCTTTAAAGCTAGCCTCCTTTATAATAAACCCTTTAATAAAGTATATTAAGCTTACAAAGGCTACTCTAATGTACGCTTAGAACACAAGGAAGCTATATATTTAATACTTAGGAGCGAATAGCTTTAACACGCTCTTCTCTAGCACTAACGCCTCTCTTAGTAATAACCCTAATACTTAGAAATTAACACAAGGCTATGTCTTTATTATACACAGAGCTATAATTAATTAGAAGTCTAAAAGGCAGTATTATATAATAACTTCAAGCATAAAAGCAAAGCTCTTTACATTAAATTACAAAGCAAAAGAGCGCATATCTCTAGGTAAACTGCTTTATAATATTAGTATATAGGTCCCTCCTCTATTAATTATCTAGTGTGATAATAAGTAAATAATTTATATTATAGAATATAAGGAAAGAAGGCTTTAAACTAGTCTAAAGTATCTTAACATAAATTAAATATGGATTTAAGAGCAATATGCCCTAGGCAATATTAAGGTAAATTAGTTAAAGACCTCTAAGATACCTACTAATAGCTTTATAAAGCCTTTATTAAGGCAAATATATAAGGAATTCTATTACTAGATTGGCTTATAGGAAATTCCCGCTTAATTATAACTGTTGGTTACACCAAGGAACGTTACACTAGTGCGAAGAGGTTAAATTTAATGAAGTTAATAATAATAGCTAATAACTAAGAGAGAAGAGAAGAGGGAGAAGGAGAGGAATCTAGCTAGAAGAGAAGGTAGGCAAAAAGGGGGAAAAGTAAGGCTATAGTGCGGTGCCACTGCTAACGGAGCGGGGTAGCTTATAATATATCTAATCGCATTACGTGTATCCCTTTAGTGGCTTTACTCTTTAGCTATAGTTAGACTATCTATTATCTAAAGGTCTAAAGGAAGCTATACTAGTAGTCTCTCTTTTCTTTATAGCTAAAGGAGCCTAAAAACATAATAAAAATTAGATTAAAGGAAAGTATATATAAGTAAATCCCTTAATAGGAATTCACGGTTCTTATTAGCTATTATGGCTTTGGTTATTCTAATTAACCTAGTTATTACAGTCTATACCTATATGCCTATTATATTAATTCTCCCCTCTGCCTAACCTTATAGGTCTCTTAACCTATCCTTTTATATAAATTATTAATTCGTTTAAATTAATTAAGGTTAAAAGGGCTAAATTTAGCAATACCTTTATTATTGCATTAGCTAGATTATTCCCGCCATTAATCCATCTAACTTTATAGACTTCCCTTCTCTTATATAACTACTAAAGGGCTATAATATTAATTATTAGCCACTTCTCTTTTATTATGCCTAGCTTTATAAGGCATTTATATAATAAGAAAGAGTCCGTATAGAGAATTATTAGGATTTAAGGTATCTTTAATTAGTCTATGATTATATAAAGGGTTATAGATATTACGTACGCAATATTAGCACCTTAAACCATGCTATATAGCTTAGATGTAAGTGCGCTATAGGTTACATACTTGCTTTTTATAAAGCTATATATAATAATATTCCCTTTTAAGATAAAGGTGTTATTCTTCTTTATTACTTTATTGCTAATTATAATAATATATCCGATTTATAAACTTAGATCTTTATTATTAGTAAGGGACCTATTTACAAATATAAAGAGCTTTGCTTCCTTAAGAGTTAAGGGGATATACTATAGCCCTCACTACTAATTCTTAATCTGTTACTTAAGGCGTTTATTAAGTTATAAGATATTATTAGCAGAGGGTTCTTAGTGTTATATGGCAATTAATAGATTGTATAATGCTTCCGGTTAATAGACTATTATGATATAGCTCCCTTAGGCTCTTTGCTTTATGTAATCCTACCTCGCTATTAGTAATCGCAGGTTAATCTCCTTAATTTTCTAACTTTAGCCTTTTTAGTTTAAGGTTAGTAAATTATTATTATTTTAAGTTAGAATATAGCTATTAAAGATAAGGGGATTTATAGTTATTAGGCGTTGTTTTTCTTTAGCTATAAACTTTACCTTCTAAAGCTCTTTTTTTTCTTTCTTAAAGAAGTTATTGTTACTAAGGCCTAGCGTATTATCTATTTATATTCCTATAATGCTAAAGAGGTTTTTGTTATTTAGGGCCGTAATTAGCAGGCAGGGATTGTATATTAAGGTTATTATATTAAGATTATCCCTGTAGTAACGAAAATATATTGCCTACTAGTGGGTTCTAGCCTTTACAATCCTATAGAGGGGCTTAATTACCTCTATTATTATACCTTTTAGAAAGAGGTATGTAATCTGCTTTAGTAACTTTATAATAATTAGCTTATTTAGGGTTATTTAGGATTAAACGTAAGCTTATATAATGTCTTATAGCTAAAGGTAGATTCCCTTCCGCTTTAATAATAGAGTAAGGGCCATAATAATCCATTAGCTTAATCGCTATATTATTAGCGATTAGGTTAAGATAGCCTCTTTTCCTCTATTATTATGCCCTTGCACAATAAGGCATGACTTCTTATACGGTGATTTAGTGCCTTTGCCTTTAATCTCTTAGACTATATAAGAATTAAAGATCTAGTAGCCTCTATGCTTTACTAGATTAAACATTATGAATCTAAATATATCACAAGCTTATAAGGCATTAATCTTAGCTTAGTTAGATTATTTAAAGGGGCTCCCTAGGGTTATAATCTTTCCTTCTTAGTAAAGTTAAAGGGTAAGGTTCTAGTTAGCCTTTTCTTTTACTATAAGGAATGCTATATTT
This sequence comes from Epichloe festucae Fl1, assembly GCA_003814445.1. Lineage (NCBI taxonomy): Eukaryota > Fungi > Ascomycota > Sordariomycetes > Hypocreales > Clavicipitaceae > Epichloe > Epichloe festucae. Next base: position 2,811,824 of record CP031390.1, read on the forward strand.
AGCACTTCTCTAGCTATGATCCCCTTAATTAATGCTTATTAAAATGTAGGGAGCTAGTTGCCGGCTGGCAACAGCTGTACAGGTGCAGCTCTACGGTCGGGGACCAGTAGAACCACCACGTTGAAATATTCAACGCAACGCAACGGAAGGTTTTGGCAGTTATTAACTAATAGAATTCAATCTAGATGACTTTTACGATATCTTATATACTAATAGAATTGATTTTAGTGATGTTATACGGGCAATGCGGCTGTTAGATTGAGAGGCCTAGCTATCTAGCTAGATTAAAAAGATCTTCTTCCTCTCATATACTCACTAACTATATTAGTGGATCCGGACCGCTAAAAAGGTCTTACGGGCCACTTTTTGTTTTCCGCAAAATTCATTTATATGTAAAATCTAAAAAATCGACTCACCACTATACAAACTAGCAACCCATATGCACCAAATTTTAGTCTAAAAAATATTCCTATATAAAATAAAAACCCTGTCTTCTAGCTTTAATTTGCTATATGTAAGACTTTTATATGACCTCTAGTTAAAGAGAAAATTGCTATTAAAGATAGCTATAGGGTAACCTGCTTACGTCACCCTAGCTTACCTAATTACTAGTGGCGCTGCGGTTGTGACTGCGCTTGCAGCCACAACGCAATTGAATAATTCACAATTAATAATTGATTTGAATTAGTCATCCACATGGTTAGTCGCAGCTGTTGATAGCTGCGATGTAGCCATTGACGGCCACCTTCGCGACCGTTGACAGCTGCAGTGCAGCTGTTAGGCTTGCAATACAAGCTAGTAATAGAAAGGTCCTTTAACTAGAAAGGGCTAAAAATAGGTCTTATTTTTAACACCCCCTTTACAAAAGAATTACGTATAAGCTAATTAAAAGCGTACAAAGTGATATAGGGTAAACAAGAACTTTTAGGTAAAAATAAATAAAAGGGAAAAACAGGAAAAGATAAAAGACCTCCTTTTGAATTCCTAGCTATTGTTAAATATAGCTCCCTTTTTAGCGTTGTTTTTGGTTCCCTATTGAAGGGATTTAGTTATTGGTTTTTAGTGATTATTAAGCCCTAAGAGCCTAATAAAAGCCTGATGAAGAGGCCTAGATAACGGTTTTGTTAGGCCATCTGCAGGTATTGACTTTGTATCTAGATATTCGATCTTAGCTAAACTCTCTAAAACCTGTTGCCTAATATAGTTAAACTTTAGCAAGGTATGCTTTGTACGGCTATGTAAGGCAGGGTTATAGGCAGTGGTTATAGCGCCTTAATTATCGCAATATATCTGGATAGGGGGAGAAATAGGGGTTTTTAGCTCCTTAAATAAGCCCTAAAGCCACTGTAGCTCCCGGAAGGTCTCGCAGATAGCGTTAGCTTTAGCTTCTAATGTTAATAGAGCTATTGTACTAGCTTTCTTTGATTTCTAGCTAATAGGTCCGCTAGCTAGCTTAAATAGATAAGCGTAGGTTAATTTAGAGGTCTTTTTATCCCCTGCAAAATCACTATCGCAATAACCTATTAGGCTTTTACTAGCTATACCTTTAGGGTCTCCCCTATAGATTATAGCAAGGAATTTAGTCCCTAATAGGTACTTAAGCAGGTTTTTAGCTGCTTTTAGGTGCTCTATATAGGGCCTAGCTAGTGCTGTAGATAGCCACTAAAGTGTAAAGGCCATGTCTGGCCTTGTAAGCAACATTAGGTATATTATAGTCCCTATAATGCACTGATAGAGCTTGATTTCGCTAGCTATTAAAAGCTTAGTGGTCTGCGTAGCTAAAACGCCTAGCTGAAGAGGTATGCTAATAGGCTTACTATCTAGCATATTAAATTGATTTAAAGCCTCTGAGATATACTAAGATTAATGGATTTTTAGTATCCTATTAGGTCTATCTTGTATAATTTAAACCCCTAAGAAGAATTCAGCTAGCCCCCTATCTTCTATTGGATAGACTTTATAAAGTTCCTTTTTAAGTCTTTAGATATAATATAAATCCGGTCTAATTAGAAGACAATCATTCACATATGTGATAATAAAGGTTTTAGTGGAGGTATTATAGAATATAGCTAGGTTAGAAATTAGAGGGCTAAATCCTAGGGACTTTAGCACTGCTATTAGTGCTTATTGCCATTCCCTTAAGCTCTGTTTTAGGCTATATAAAGACTTCTATAATAAAATTACTTAATCTTTAGAAGGTTTATAGCCAAAACTTTTAGCTAATTTAGCTAATTTAGGATTTGCTTTAAGGAATTTGATAAATCCGTCTAGAATAACCATATAAATCTGTTATTATAGCTTACTGTTAAGAAAAGCTCCTATAAAATCGACCTATTTGATTTCCTAGTTATTCCAAGCCACTAAGGCTAGTAAAATCCTCTAGCTAGGGGGAATGCTTATAGCTGCAAAGGTCTCTAGGTAATCTAGGCCTTTGATTTGCATAAATCCCTTAGCAATGAGTCAGGCCTTGTATTTTAAAGGATTATTTTCTTTATCCTTTTTAAGCTTATAAATAAGCCTATTCTTTAGTACTTTTTAGCCCTTAGGTACTTAGTCTTTCCCTATAAATTTAAAAGTACTAGCCTTTAGAAGCTGTTTGTATTCCTTATACATAGCTTCTATCTATTTATCCCTTTCAGGGCTAGATATAGCTTACTTCTAGGTCTTAGGTTTAGGGCTATTAGGGTTGTTTTCCTTTAGCTTCTCCTGTACCTTAAAGTAGATTTCTTTTATGAAATCTAGAGAAGAAGGGGAACTAATATTAATATCTATGGGGTTAATATTAGGGTTGAAGTTGGTAATTTTGTTAAAATCAAGGTCCGGAGTCGAAATCTGATTTCCTAGTAAAGTTATAGGCGTGGCCTCCTCTAAGGCCTTTGGAATCGGTTCCTTAGGGGGTTGTACAGGCCCTATAGGGTGTTTTTCTTGACCTATAGGGGGACCTCCTATGTTGTCTATAGGGTAATCCTTTAAACCTTAATTTAGATCTTAATCTTCTAAATCATTTTCCCTCTCTAAAGGGTTATCCCCTATAGAAAGCCTAGGTAATCCTTTAGAGACAGGACCTATAGGCTCTATAATCTTAATAAAGCTAGTCTTTATAACTAGCCTTTTAGAGGGGATATACACTAGGTAGGTATTAGAACCTAGTGTAGCTAATAACCTTCTAGGGATAGTCCTAGCTACTAACTTCTGGGCTTTAGGTTGTTTTTCTAGGGGGATTAGAATCTCACAGTAAGATCCTATGGCTCTAATACTGCTAATATCAGTTGTACAGGGCTGATTTAGCTCCCTAGCTAGCAGTTGTTTAGGGCTTTTATCCTTTGTGGTATTAGCAGTTATATTAACTAGGTTAATAACTGCAGGTAATACAAAACACTATAGATATAAAGGTAATTTTGCCCACTGGATAGTAGCCCTTAATCGATCTAGAATAGTACGAATTGAACGCTTTGCTAATCCATTTTGCTCATAGATATAGGGACTAGAAGTCGTGAATTTAATCCCTTTAGAATTTAACTAGCTTTGATAACTAGAATCGATTTCTTAGCCCCCATCAAAGTGAAGGTGCCTAGGATATTGACCTAGTTGATTTTTAAGCCCTTTGAAGAAGCCCTTAATAGCCCTATAAACAGTTAGGCCTTCCTTATTAGGTAATAAGAACACCCACTTATATCTAGTTTTTTGATTAACTAGAAATAAGCAAATTAACTGTTTATTGTATAGTACAGGGCTGATTTTTAGCGTATCCCCCTCTATTTAATCTAGAGCTCTAGGGGGGTTAGGGATAGCTAATTTCCTAGGTCTTTGTACTGCCTTAGATTGATCACAAGCTATACATTTAAAATCTTTATCCTTAATTTTAGAAAAATCAGGGATTCCTTTAGTTATAAGGCTTGTTTTCTTTAGCAAAGGAAGCCCTAGGTGCCCTAATTGTATATGCCATAGGCTAGCTAGTTCTAGTAACTTTTGATATTAAAGGTCTTTAGGGCCTGAATTAGGGTCTAGATTCGAGTCTAGATTAGGGCCCTCTCCGTCAGTCCCCTGCTAGGCCCCTTAAGAACCACAGGCCTCTTAGGGAGGTATTAGGGACCTTTTTCCTCTACTAAGGCCCTCTAACACCCCTAAATCTATATCTTTAGATTTATAAGGGACCTAACCTGGGGCTATAGGCGTTGGAGAAGGGACTAAATCCCCTAAATCATCCCGTACGATTTCTTTAATATCATCATTAATTTCAGCGATTTCGTCCAAATCAGAAGCCTAATCCGGCTTTTTAGAGGGAATTTGAACCTCTATAGGGTATCTAATCGGATAGCTATGACCCCTAAAGCTGGCATAGGTAAAAGGTCGGATATAATGAGATTTTTTACAGGGCCCTTTATGTAACGTCGGTGTAGATTGGTTTTTAACGTGAAAGAAAAAACCATGTTTTTCTATATCTAGGGCAGCGATATAAGACCTATCTTTAAGATAAAGATAGTTTTTTATAAAGCAACCGCCAGATATATAGTGAATAAGGCCACTAACTATATTAACATCAAGCTAAGGAAAATATAGAGCGTCCTTTAGCACTAAGGTCCTATATTTATTAGGTTTCTTTTGATATAAGACCTTAAAAACAGCACTACCGTGACCCTTAGGATAAATAGGGCCACTACTGGTTATAATAGGGTCGGATTCTCCCTTCTTATAAGGGGTATAATCCCTAAAGACCTCCCTAGAATTAACTATATATATAGTCAAACCTGTATCATATAATAGGGCCTTTTTCATGTCTTTACTGTAATAATTAAAACCATTTAAGGTATTAATTTCTTGTTTATCATTATCCGAATCACTAGAGCTAGAATTAGAGCTACTATTGCTAGAGCTCTTATAACTAGTCTTGTAATTACTAGGTTTCTTGTATGGATTAAGTGCTCCGTTAGAAAGGTTGTAATTTCCTAGCATAAAAGAACCCTCTATAAGTTCTTTAGTATTCTTTTTATCTAATTTTTGACCCTTTTGCTTCTTTTTCTTCTTATTAGAATTAGAAGAGCCCTTATTTTCTTTAGAGCCTTCTTTCTTCTTCTTCTGACCTTTAGGGGCCTTTTCCTTGTCTTTAGTACCCTTTTCTAGGTCTTTAGCCCTATAATTCAGGGCTTTAGATACCGTAGATGATTTATCCCTCTGTTTAGCTAGAAGGTCTGCCATTAGAAATTAAAGATTTAGGGCATCTAGGGGAGCCCCTATAGCCCTATTCGTACGCATGCTAAATCATTGCCTCTTAGCCCACTGAGGGAAGGTTGATTTTAGGGATTAAAGATATTGATTAACCTGATCTATAGGATCAATCAGGACCCCTAAAATTGATAATCTAGCTAGTAGATTATTAAAAACTGCATTAAAGGCCTCTAAAGTCCCCTTAAATCCATAAAAATTCAGGTTATGAAATTCAGAATACAGGGACCCTCTCTAGATTTCAACGCTATGTGAATACTGCCGTATAAGTAAATTATAGGCTTCTTTAGGTGATTTTTGCCAAGTTATAGCGGCTTGGGGGCCTTCCGTACAACTATCTCTTAGTAACATAAGAATAATAGCTTAGTCAGCGTCCCCTAGCGCCCTAGAAATATCCGGATTATCTAGAAAATTAGGCATGCCTAAGGCTCTAAATTAGATAGCTAGGGCTTGTTTCTATTGATTAAAATTTTCAGCTCCTTTAAGCTTAGCAGTCTTAGGGAAGCTATAAACCCTCTTATTAAATTCCTTAATAATCGAATTATTAAAGGCAGCTTGTATAGAGCTAGATTCAGGTGCCTTATCTTGCTGAATAGGCTGCTAAACTTGCTGCTAACTAGCGGGCTTAGCAGCTTCCACACCCTCTATGTCTCTATTATTAACAGCTATAGTCAGAGCCTCTAGCTTCTGTAATAATAGATTGATAGTATCTTGTTGCTTAATAACCTGCTCTTTTAGCTGGTTATTTAGAACCTCTTGCGCACTAAGATTAGGGGCAGAAGGCCCCTGACCTTGTTAATTAGTATCCATCTTCTAATTTTATAGAAGGGAAGTCTTCTATCTGTACTGAAATTCCTTTTTATAGAAGGGAAAAGCTTCTATCCACGCTGAATTTCCTTTTTATAGAAGGGAAAAGCTTCTATTCTCGCTGAACTTCCTTTTTATAGAAGGGAATGCTTCTATATCGCTTGTGCGCTTCCTGTTTTATAGAAGGGAAGTCTTCTGTAATCACAATAATTCCTTTTTATAGAAGGGAATTAGCTTCTATCTCGCGGGTCCTTCCTATTTTATAGAAGGGAAGTCTTCTATAACTATACGTAAAAGTGCACTAGAAAGAATTTTATAGTGATAGGCCAGGCTTATAACCTATTAAAATGTAAGGAGCTAGTTGCCGGCTAGCAACAGCTGTACAAGTGCAGCTCTACGGTCAGGGACTAGTAGAACCACTACGTTGAAATATTTAACGCAACGCAACGGAAGGTTTTGGCAGTTATTAACTAATAGAATTCAATCTAGATGACTTTTACAATATCTTATATACTAATAGAATTGATTTTAGTGATGTTATACGGGCAATGCGGCTGTTAGATTGAGAGGCCTAGCTATCTAGCTAGATTAAAAAGATCTTCTTCCTCTCATATACCCACCAACCGTATCGGTGAATTCAGACCGCTAAAAAAGTCTTATAGGCCACTTTTTGTTTTCCGCAAAATTCATTTATATATAAAATCCAAAAAATCAACTCACTACTATACAAACTAGCAACCCATATGCACCAAATTTTAGTCCAAAAAATATTCCTGTATAAAATAAAAACCCTGTTTTCTAGCTTTAATTTGCTATATGTAAGACTTTTGTATGACCTCTAGTTAAAGAGAAAATTGCTATTAAAGATAGCTATAGGGTAACCTGCTTACATTACCCTAGCTTACCTAATTACTAGTGGCGCTGCGGTTGTGACTGCGCTTGCAGCTATAACGCAATTGAATAATCCACAATTGATAATTGATTTGAATTAGTCATCCACACGGTTAGTCGCAGCTGTTGACAGCTGCGACGTAGCCATTGACAGCCACCTTCGCGACCGTTGACAGCTGCAGTGCAGCTGTCAGGCTTGCAATGCAAGCTAGTAATAGAAAGGTCCTTTAACTAGAAAGGGCTAAAAATAGGTCTTATTTTTAACAATGCTTCCTCTTAGTCTTTATTAATAAACATAAGAGGCTCCGTAGGTTTAATAAGCTCCTTGGGATTATGAACCCAGGCCCTAATTGCCTTTACTTTCGCTTCCTTAGGGCCACTAGCTTTATAGCTTCCTATAGGGTTACCTTTAGCCTTAATAGCCTCTGCGAGCTTCTCCGTGCCCTTATTAATATAGAATTAAACTATAAGGTTCTTCCTTAGCCTCCCTTGCTTTCTCTTTACTAGTATCTCTTCCTTTCCTTTTACCTTACTGCCCTTTATAAGTAGCTTATCCCTCCTAGCCCCCTTAGCCCCTTCTTATAATAGGACTATAGTATTAGAGGGGGCTATAGCGTAGGAAGGGGCTATATTATAGGTAAGGACCTCTAGGCCTAGGTTATATTTCCTAATATCCTAAAGGCTTTGCTTATTAGCCCCTATATACTATAAGTCCTTATAGTATAGCTTTACTACTATAGAGCGAAACTTAGCTAGGCTATAGGGTATCTTAACTATATAGGTCTCCCTATTAGTAGCTAATAGCTTATAAGGGCTATACTATTCGCCTTTTTCTCTCTATATATATACATTAGCCTATAGTAGTAGCTAATATATTAGCAATATATTAGGGCTATTCTAGGCACTAAGGGCCTTATAGACCTATCTCTTAGCTAGGTAATAGCGGACTTTATTAGTTACTTTCTAAATTACTTTAGCTTATTAAATAATAGAGATACTTAGTAGTAACTTATCTATTATCTATAAGTAGGCTTTAAAGACTAGTAAGGTTAGCATAAGGCTATTAGGGCTTACTAAGTTATTAATAGCTTTAATAGCTATCTAGAGTTACTACTTAGGAGTAATCTCTTTACTAATTAAATCCGTGATAATATTATAAGCCTAGCAAAGAGGTCTATAATATTTTTTAACCTTTCTAATGCTATTATAGGCTTTAATAGGTATCTTATTAATATTAATTAATATTAAGCAAGTATAATGCCTAAATTTAGCTAAAGTAAAGTTATTACTAGTATTATAAATAATCTAGTCTAGAGGGCCTAGATATGTATTAATTTAGCACTCTCTAATTATATCCTAGATATTATAAGCTTTTTACTTCTTAAGGTTAAGGAATTAGGCTACTTAAAATAAGGTTACTAAATTAATAATATAAAGGACTAGTTAGCTATTAATTTGCATAATATTAATAATAATCTTATAGTTAAAGTTATAGTTATCTTTAAGGGAGAATTTAAACTAGCTAGGGGCTTTTCTATTTATCTAATAATAGTGATAGACTTTGGTAAGCTTCTTAATTACATGGCGTTTAATATTATAACTAGCTTATTAAAGAATCTTTATAAGCTATTAAATTAAGGGATAACTAAACCTTTAGTAAAGTTAATAAATCTCTCCTTCTAATAGGTAAAAAGTGGTGGTTTCTCTTACCTCTAGAAGCCACTAAGGGTGGCCCTATTTGCGCATAATAGGTATAGTCTTATTGTTTTAAATTAACATATTAGTAAGGTTATTAATCCTAACCTTTATTTTATCTATATTAGTAAGGGAGAAGAGAAAGGGTGTAGTAGTGTTAAGGATATAGAAGTTAATTTAGCTAAGCTTTATAGGCATATAGATAATGCCATGTGTTATTACTAATCTAGCACTAAAGTAAATAACTTCTAGGTTATAGGGTTTAATTATTAATAATAGCATTAATCTTAGCAAGGCTTTAGCTTATGCTAGACTAGTAGTTAATTAGCCTAAGGCTCCTATATCTAGTATAATTCCTCTAAAGATCTCTTTAGAATAGCGTCCTTTAGAGATATAATAGATTAAATTATCTTTATTAGAAGCCTCTTTAAGGTATAGCTCTTACTTAAGTAAGGCATGTTAAAAAGCTTAATTCTTAAGCATTATAAGGATATTAACATTATCTATTATTTATAATCCTATATAAAAGAATTATATAATGCTAAGTTATGCCTTTAATAATGGTTTCTTCTTAACATTATTATTACTATTATCTTAGTCCTAAGTAAAGGCCTTAAGCTATGTTTCCTAGTCTTCTATTTCCTCTTCTTTATTACTATTATTTCCTTTAAATAAAGTAAGGAATACCTAAAACTTTATCTCTATAGGTAGTAAATAATAGTTCTTACTAGCTTATTACCTCTCTTTCTCTTTCTAATATTTAGTATTAGTATGGTTTAATAACTAGTAGCTACTCTTACTATAGATAAAGCATTACTTAGGTTATCTAGAGTTACTATAATAACCTCCTCTTCCTTAGTCTCTTTAATTCTATTAGCTATATTAGTAGTCTATAAACATTATCTCTAATAAGTCTTTATCTTAATACTAGTAATATTAGTTACTCCTTATATTACTCTCTATAATTATAAGTAACTTATAGAGATTACTAGTAAGGTTCTTAAAGCCTAGTATATATATATACTTCACTACCTAATATTTAGGAACACTAGAGATTATATTTAATATTTACTTATAAAGCTTTATATTTACTATATTAGAGGGGTATAACCCTCTATAAATCCTTTTTAGGGTAGTTAATATAATCTTAAGGCATTTAGACTTAGTCTTATTAGGGTTTTAAGTAATAATATTCTTAAGAGTTATATTACTCTATTTATATTAGTAAAATTATTAATTACTCTCTATCTTAAAGTATTAATAGATATTTATAATTATCTCTTTATATAAGGGGTTCTTACTAGTAAGGTAATTAAGAAAGTGCTATTTAGTATCTCCTATTAATATAATAGGGAATGCTTTACTAAAATATAACTTAGGGAGGTTAATTTAGTTATACTTACTTTTAAAGAGCGTAAGCTTTAGTAAGAGGAAGTTATATAGCTTTTTACTATAGTGATTACTATTCTTATATATCTTTATAAGCTTAGAGATTTTCTTTATAATTTACTTATTAGAAGGAAGGTATTAGGGAGGGAAATTAAACTATTAAGGGTTAAGCTCCTAATATAACTAAGATTATTATAGGGGTTCTTATAGAGAATATAGTAATTATTCCCTTTAGGAGCTAGGAACATTAGGTAAGGTCTTTATGGCAGTAGCCTATAAAGGTTATATTTAAGGTAGTTTAGAGGATCTTAACCTTTCTTTTAGCTAATAAGGCATTAAGGTTTAATAAAGCACTTCTTTAAGCAATACTAGGATTAAATATCCTAGGCCTTATTTAATAAGAACGCTATAATCTTATAGAGAGTTACGTAACTCTCTTATAATATCCTTATTTGCTCTTTTAAAGGTATCCTTAGACTAGCCTTTAAAGTCCTCTTAGAATAATTCCTAGAGGTTATTATCTCTCTAGCCCTAATGCTTACTAAGGTTAATAAACCCTATAATATAATTATTAAGCTTAGGCTATGTAGTAGTCTTAGGATCTAGCTTATTAGATTCTTTTTAATCTCTTATAAGCTTACTAGCAAGTGGTTATAAATATAGTAGGAGTTTATTCTCTTAAGGTCTTTTAAGGATAGTTATCTTTAAAGATACTTATAAGGGTTTAGAGGAAAAGGGCGTGTTTTAGGGAGTGCCCCTTATTATTCTTTTGCCCTCTAGTTCTATCCCTCTAGTAATATTAGTCTTAAATTAATAAGACTAATAAAAACAGGGTAAAAGTGCTATAATTAATATAATAGAGCCTAGAGCTTTACTTATAAAATAAGTAGGATAAACAAGATAAACAAGATAAATAGGACAGAATAAACAGGATAAACAGAATAGGATAAACAGGATTAGCAGGATTAACAGGATTAACGGGATAAATAGAGGGAAACAACAAAAAACAACAGAAAAAGTATAAAAGAAGGAAAAACAGTAAAAAAAAAAAAGAAAGAACAGGCCGCAAAGATAGCATAGAAGCAAAAGCAACTTAATGCCTAGAACACCAAGGCGCAAAAAGCCATAAAGAGAGAAAAAGGGTTATAAAGAGAGTGTAGAGGGAGGTTATATAGGTTAGCTAGCTTAGCTAAGGGTTGTTTTTAACATTAGGTTCGAATAAAATGCCTTACGGCAATAGATTCGGTTATTTAGTTAGTTTTCTCGTAATAGATAATAAGATTAATGATTAACTAAATATCCCAAAGGCCTAAGAGTTAATAGATTAATCTCTTAGAAGTCTAATAAGCCTATTACTAGGATTCTAGTCTATTTTCCTTTAGCACACTCTATAGTTATGCCTCTCTACTATAATAACCGTTAATTTAGTATAATAAGGGGTAGTAGCTATAGTATTTATAGAAATATCTCTTCTTATAATACCTAACTTATCTATAGTTATAGTTAACCACTAATTAGTATTAGTTACACTAAGGAACATTACACTAGTGTAAAGAGGTTAAATTTAATAAAGTTAATAATAATAGCTAATAACTAAGAGAGAAGAGAAAAGGGAGAAGGAGAGGAATCTAGCTAGAAGAGAAAGTAAGTAAAAAGGGGGAAAAGTAAGGCTATAGTGCGGTGCCACTACTGACGGAGCGGGGTAGCTCGCGATGCATCTAATCGCATCGCGTGCATCCCTTCGGTGGCTCCACTCTTTGGCCACGGTCGGACTATCTATCGTCCGAAGGTCCGAAGGAAGCCACAATAACACCAGAAAATCATCATAACCTCTTCCTACGCTTATAATCTTTAGCTTTAATAGATATCTTAGCTAAGGGGGGTATGTTAAGAAGAGCTCCCTTAAAGCATAGGTTATATAAGGGCAGCGCATATTAACAGGGATAAAATGTAAGGTTAGACATTAGTGAATATAATGTATTAGAAGTACCTCCGTAAACTAGTTATTACTATAGCGTACTGTGTACCTTTTAGGTACAAAAGTCAGGTGCCGTCTGCACCTCTGATTGACCAAATCGAACGCTTTTTATCATCTTTTTACACCCCTACCTGACAGCATTATATGCCCGTTTACAACAGCTACCATTAGGGGTGCGCACTCCGTTTTTGGCCTAGTTAGCCTAGCTGTTGTTATTAGTGCTAGTCGTCTGTGTGTTAGGGGTGCGGGCATATCGTTTGTAAAAAGCTTTTAAAAATATAGCGTCGAAATCATAAATTTGTTTAGCGGTATTAAGACGTTTGTTCAAGTCGGTCCGTTCCGCCTATCGAACTAGTGGTGTTGAGGATATTCACAGCCTCACATTGCAGCCTCAGGCATCACTCTCGTCATCCCCTCTTCGTTTGACGATGCAGCTTCCCGCATCGCGTTTGTTATCGTGTTTCATCGTAGGCTTCGTTTAAAGACCTAGAATCACTGATTGATAGATTTGAAGCTTATAATAAGCTTCCTTTTCCTTGCAAGATTCCGAATTCACAGATAGCAATTCTACATCATCTTCTCTTCTGATCACTCTTTGCCACCGTCTGCATCTTTCCACACAATGTTAGCAACGGCTAGCATTGACGGATCTTTTGGTCTATTGGGGAATTCCAGCACACCTTCTGGGTTCTTACACCATCATCTCCTCGCCGTCCTCGCCGTCCTCGCCTTCAAAATGATGTGAGTATTGCACCTTTGCCTGTCCCATGTCCAATGCAACCATGTCCATCAATGGAAATCAAACTGACTATTTGGAAGACAAAAAAATCGTTGAAGTCCGTCTCGTGTTGTGGCGGTCGTCCGCCAGTCCCCCCGCCGCCGCGTCAGAGAACTCTGAATCAGACGCGACGCGATCCGGTGAACATATGTAAGTTTGTGTACGGAACCTCGTTAATCAAAGTATACTAACATACATGTGTAGTATGGCTGTCGAAAGTTACAATGCCGTGCAATATAAGGCGTCCATGCCTCGGACGGAGTGGGGGGACAACATTGATTTCGCCGCAGAATTTTAGTGGCAAAATGCGGCGATATTACTTGGGGCAATACTTCTGGTGTTGTTTTGGGGGTGTCGGGACTGGGTATAGGAATATCGGAATCTAATAGAGGGAAAAAGGAAGCGATTGAAAGCTTTAAATCTATTAATAAGTAAATCTAGATTATTTGTATGTTAATTGTTATACCGGCGGGGTATTGCCCGCAATAATTGTGTTCTTATAAATTAGATGCACTGGCTACACCCAATGACGCAAAAAAAAATATAAAAATCAATAGGTAAATCTTGGTCTTTAAATCAAGCCTATAATAGAACGCAATAACAAACGTGATACGGGAAGCTGCATCATTAAACGAAGAGAGGATGACAAGATTGGTGCCTCAGTTTTGAAGCTACGATGTGAGGCTGCGATATCCTCACCATGATCCAAGTCGGCGCAGTCTTCTAAGACCCCTGTTTACAATGTACTAGATTTACAGGGGTTATTTGGATAGCTACGGAGTAGATGAGGGCTTGAAGCTAGTGTTGATTTTCGTGATGCCCGCGATAACTGTTGTAGCGAGCCGCTTGCTTTCGCCACTAAGGGACTGACGCGGTATGCACAGTCCACGGGCCACACCAAGTGGCTCCCACGTTGGTAGCCTGACTTAAGGGGCTGCTGCCTAAATTGCATGCATGTTGGTTGCATAAAAATGCTAAAGTATCACGCTCGTCCGTTGCATGCAGTTTAAGTTACCTCCATCACACATACCGCCTTCTCACAAACCCCCGCCCAAGCGATGATGCAGGCTGCTTGGGCCGAACAAGTCACTCAACGCTTCTTTGACGACCGTAAATCACCGTCAAGAGAGCAATGCACCACAATTGCTTACTCCATTTCTGGCGCGTCAAGGGTCAGCCCTGTACACAGCCCAGGCTCGACGAGCTATACCGTCGTCTGCAATGGATGTCATGGAGCACGGCAGGACCTAGTTATGTCCTTCAGAGAACAAGGAGCCCTTCTTAACGAGGAGATGGTGAAAATCGCCAAGGACATCCACGGCGATCTCGTGCCCGAGTCCACTTTTCACGGAAGCGTGGATGGAGCAGATCCGCCATTATATATATATTCCATGCCCTACCTACGAGGTCAATCCTGTATTGAAGCCCTGCCCTTTCAAGTTTAGTTGGACTCCGACGAACAAAGGAAGCTTGGAATGCTTGTTAAGCATTTGGCTCGGTAAAACTCACCCACACTGAGAACCATTTGGAGGCAACCGCGCTCATTCAGAACAGGTACTTTGCACGATGTTGGTCCAAACCACAGTCCGTAAACCGTGAAATCCGAGCGGAAAAGCAGCAAGGGATACGAGAAAGACTTGCACGACTTATGGAAGCGTCATCGCAGTTCACCGTTCCAAAGTCGAAGCTCTCCAAGCTGATGGATACCCTTCCTGCCCTCTTCAGCCCAGACTATCCACAAGTCCTCACCCATGGCGACTTCTCAGTAACGAACATTCTGGTCGACGAGAACGAGTTCGAGATTGTCGGCATCGTCGATTGGTCTCTGGCGGCGATGATGCCTTTCGGCATGGATTTAGATATTGGCTTGATTACTGGGTTCATGACAAGAGATGGCTGGCGTGATTATGCATGTAAATCGATGCTGCAAGACACCTTCTGGGACGAATTTTGGGCCGAATCTGGCATTGAAGAGTCGGAGCTTCGAGCCAGAATACATATTCTGGCTAAAGCGGCAAGTACGATTGCCGCAATCCTTAGATTGGCATTCCGGTGTAATGCTGATGGGTCACCGTCTGAAGAAGTTTTGATATCAGAAAGCAGCGTTGAACAACTGAAGGCGTGGTTTGGCGATGAGCAGTAAGATGGCGTATATCGGACAAGACTCAGGCATGGATGGAAGCTGTGCGGGTAATAACGTCGGCGTCGAAATATATTAATGAGATCACTGGATCTGCGCAAGTTTTCCGTAGTAAAACAGCAAATTACAACCAAAACGTGCTCCCCCCCAGTCCAATCCATTGTACACCGTCTTTTTTCGTTTTTGAAGAGAGGTAAATAATCATTTTAAAGAGCAAACCATGATCTGGAGGCTCTAACAATCACCTCAAAACCACACAAGTTCCATGCTCGGTCCTCTTCTCCCCATGGTTGCAAGGATGCGTCTCCATCCCAATAGTCATGATTGTCCGACGACGCCTCGCTCCTCGTCGCCTGCCTCTCATCAGTGTCGTCACCCTTCTCGGCCTTTGGGTTCGGCCACGGCCACCAGCCGTGCATGGGCATGTCATCGAAAAGGGCATTGAAGTTCTTGTTCGCGTCAATGCAGTCGAAGAAATACACCTGATTGACACTTCTGACAAACGCTCTCACCATTCGTATGTTCTTGATGGAGAGGTCGTCAAAGCGAAACCGAGAGAGCTCCTTGACGGAACCTGAACGAACGATCATGATCCCCTTCCACTGCGGATTCCCATCCTGAAGATGCCGGAGAGCATACCGGCGGTAGTGAGTCCATCCTAGGCTTTTACAATACGTTGAAAGGTGAATTCCTCGGTTGCTGATGAGGGCGCCGCGAGGATCAATGTTCTCAGAGGATAGATGGACACCTCCCGTCATCATTTGCGAAACATCTTTAACGTGAAGGGTCAAGACGGCGTGCCAGGGAACCTGCCCAGCAACGTATTCGTTCCGCTTGGGGGTTCCGGCCCTCCACACACTTACATTTGTGTCCTTGAGCATGTCAAACTGAATGTATCCGCCTTGAAACTGCGAAATATCGTTATAGGCGCTCTCTTGACTGTCAGGCTCTGAAGCGGTGTAGGGAGGAGGAGGAGAGGAAGAAGAGCAAGAAGAAGATGGATCAGAAGAGGAAGAAGAAGATGGATCAGAAGAGGCAGAAGAAGATGGACTAGAAGAGGCAGAAGAAGATGGATCAGAAGATGGATCAGAAGATGATGCCATTTTTTTCTTTGGCGTCGAGTCGAGTTGCCAGCCCTCTTTTGCTTTTGGACTCGGCAGTACAAAAATTGACTATCCCCGTCTGGTATGCAAGCACTGTTCAAATACCAAAGTCTTGATCGATATAGGAACACCCGTGGAAGCAGAAGGCAGAGCTCAATAGGGCCTGTATTTTGTGGTTAATGAAATGATGGGTTGAGGGAGAAAATGAAACAAAGGGCCGTCCCGCACTGAATGATATACGCGTGTGTCCATTTATAGGTCATTAGTAGTAGTAGGGAATAAGCTTTTCTTCTCCCGCTAGTTGAACTCTGCGCCGATGTGAACTTCATCAGTCACGCCACGCCCCACCTTATTAGGTGTATGTAGAGTTTTGAAGAAACAAAAGAAATGCAGCGTGCCACGATTACCTCTGGCCATGTCGGAGGAAACTCTAGCATTCTGCGAGCAGAACACAAGTTGTACCTCATAGTTCAAAATGCCGCAGGGACACGGAAGTTATAAAATTCAATTACCCCAGCAAGGAATACCGTCCATCGGTCACTTAAGCAGGACACCATCGCCGTCGGGGATGGACGTGGTGACCGAGGACAAAATAGGCATGTTTTTTCTTGGCGGCAAATGTCCTCATCTGGCTAGTTGCACCGAGTCTTGTAATTTACGTCCTCGAGCTGTCATTCACTGGCGTTGACCAAGCAAAGTCGTGAATCCACGCACTGTACAGATGTATTTTTCTTTACTCCCTTCAGTTGTTGGTGCCCCCCCCCCCCCAAAAAGCATCGCAATGGCTCTTTGGCCCAGGCCCATCAGACAGTGACGTACAAGTTCCTTTGGTTGTTAATTGTTTGCTTGATCTCCCCCGCACTATATGGTTCGATTCATGAGCAAAAGTAGCCGCAAAGAGTCAGCCACATGGCTCACCAAAACACCACCAATCGCCATTGCCGTCAAGACAATCATGTCACTCCAATAAAACATCATCAGTGTCATCACTGCAACTGTCGCCGCAGCCATACATTCATGGTCGAGAAGAGTTCTTATATATATACAAATACACACGCGTACTCCCATGTCTAACCCAAATCTCAACGCGCGCCGCCAAGCGCAGGTATCATGTCTAATGCACCCGTATCCGATGCCGAAAACGCCTAAAAGTAGTCCAAAACTTTGTCCATATCATGAAAAATACTCATGCTTTGCCTCCGTGTATTGAAAGAAGAAAGAAATGGGGAAAATCACAGATGACCGCCATCCGCCAAGTCCATGCTTATTCTTGGTTCTATGCTCTTCATATTTCGAATCCTAGTTTGGCTTTAAAAGCATCCCGACATCGTTGAGTTGCACGCTGCTCATCGCCGTCGGGGGCGCGCCTCGATCTATTCGGCCCCATCCGGCACCCCAAGTCGGTAGCTGCTGTCGCTGAGCACCACTCTGTGATGCTGACTCGGCATCAGAAGACACGCCGGATGCGCGATTGCGTAGCGCAATTTCGTTGGATCCGTCGCTAGGTAACCGAGCTTTTCGATTTCGTCTCCAAAACTTGGTTCGCTGTTGGCGCATAGCCTCCGCCACCATCTCTGGCGAGGACACGGTGCCAACCCGAGAAGATCTGCTCTTGCCAAAGCGACCACTGTGAGCTCGAGGGTACAAAAATCCCGCCGCTTGTCCGCCGTGAAAAGGATTCCAATTGCGCCGGTGAGGAGAGCCAAGGCTAATGCTTCCGTTGCAACCAGCATAACTCGTGCGTGATTCGCCCGACAGTTCTTCGAGAGTAATACCCTTTGTCTCGGGTATGAGGAATGAGACCAACGTGCCGAGAAGCATGAAAAGAGCAAACAGCTTGAGAAGCCGGTCGAGATAGGGTGAGCAATCATTTCCAACACATCCTCTGACTTTGCCGTGCTCCAAAAGCGGGATGCTAATGACTTGCGCAATTATGGCGCCGATTTTCCCCATAGCAGCCGAGACTCCGTGCCCGGTGGATCGATACCGCGTGGGAAAACATTCGCCGGGAACCACAAAAGTCGTCGTATTTGGCCCGGCGTTGAAAAGATACTGCCCGATGATGTACAAGGCCAGCATTGGTCCCTCGCTCAAGTGGTGAAGCCTGAATCCGATGACACCGAACACGATGGTGAGCAAAAGGAAGCCAAAGACTTGGAGTGGCTTGCGGCCGATGGTGTCAATGGTCAAGACAGCGGTCCAGTATCCGGGAAGGGAGCCTGCAGCGGTGAGAATAATCATGCCCACCGCGTTGTTCCACAGCTTATGATACATGTTGCTGCCACTACCGTAGCCAATAGCTTGGAGCACAAAACCTTGGTTAAGACCCAGACCATAGAACGCAAGATCCTGTTTCTCTGTTAGTCCTGAGGTAGGTGAAAGTTGACGTGCTCTCTTTCGATACGTACCAAGAAGAACCAGGACATGGTTGTGCCGATCAGAATCTTAAAATTCCTCCACTCTCTGAAGTATGAAAAGGCATCAGTCCAAGAGGCCTTGGGAAGATCAAGGGAACTGTCCGAAGTCTTGGATCTCGAGTGACGGCGGCCGTCAACATCGCCATTCGTTTTACTAGATACGTAGGCTTTGATATCGGCATCAGCTTTTTCGACATCTTGCTGTACATCAAAGGTGTACCTTGGCGTTTCCGGGATAGTAATTCGGTAGTAAAACGCAAGGCAGGCAGGAATGGCACCAACTCCAACAATGATCCTCCACGCACGGTCAGCAGCCACCCGACAAGCGGCGTCGCAGCTCTCTTCGTCGGGAATGTCGATGAAAGACGACTTGAACGCCACAGTGGTGATGAGGGAGACGATGGCAGCCATGAGCTGACCTAGACCTTGCATGGAGAATACAGCTGAGATCATGGCACCGCGCCATCGGGTGGGAGCAAATTCGGATATAATGACGCTGGAGAGGGGATAATCGCCACCGATTCCGATGCCCTTCAAATTGTTAGACTCGGTTCACACAGCTCACGCTCGCATGCGTTCAGAATTCGCGTACCATAAGGACTCGCCAGAAAATCAAAAGACCAACAAAACTGATGGATGGACTGGAAGAAACCAAAGCACAGCTGAATGTGCCGAAGATGATGATGGCCAGCTCGATGCCGTACATGCGTCGACGACCTAGGGAACTGAAGGTCATAGTTAGTAAGATGGAGGGGACAATTACACAAAAAGCCCGAGGCGATGCACGTACTCTGCGAGCCAGCCAAATAGGATCATACCGATGACGATGCCAGCACTTGTCGACGCCTTCAGTGCTTGACTAATCGTATCCGGTAAAATGCCGTTGTCCCCGCCGAAATCATTGGTAACATCCTCAACAGACCAGAATACCATTCCAAGCAGGGTCGTTATAAGGTTGATGGAAAATATGTCGTATGAGTCGAGAAGAAAGCCCATGCCAGCGACCAAAATGGCTCGAATATCTGCAGAAACAGTTAGTTCATTCCAAAACCTGCCTCAACAAAAGCGAAGTCCGGACCAGAGAGCGACCCAACGGCATAAACATACGAGACAAACCGAAGGGGACCTTGTCAATCTCGGACAAGGCCAGTCTCCGGCGAAGATTGGGGTCTGATATGTGCGAATAGTCGTTGTAAAAGTTGTGAAATGCCCGGTTCCCCCCCAAAGTACGTGTACCAGTAGGATTCGTCGGGGGCGGAAGCATTTCTTCTACAGAAGCAGCAGCCATGGTATGAGGGTCGAAGACGACTCAACGACGGAGGCTGCTTGGTCTCAAAATAGAATACATGGGAATAAGAGGCCAGAGAAGCCGCCAGTCCGTGAAAAATAAGAATTTAGGGCTGACAGTACAATCGGTTTCCGTCACATTCATCGGCTGACTTTGACAGACTTTCGGATCGTCACGAGTAAAAGATGAGTTGGCGTGCGAAAAGAATAGGTTGATTCGTTAATGCAGTGGGGAAAGCCAAGTATCGGATGGGTCACGACTTCGCCTTCCTATGGTATTCCACAGCTTGCCGAGAGTAATTGATTCAAATGTATATGGTCGGGCACTTGAGAACCAAATTTGCAGACAAATTTGCTCTGATCCTGTGCCTGGACCATACGACGACTCGGCAAGGAAGAGATAGGCAACTGTGAGTTCGTGTACCCAAGTTCAGTTATGGCGGGCTTTAATCCGTTGGATCGAGGAGGTCACGATGATGGTGATGTGACGATAGTCGCTACCGCTGTCTGGTAGTTCGTTTTGCGAATTGGGCGACGACATGGACAAGAGAATCCGTCAGCCGTGCCGGTTATATCAACGGATGATAAGCGCGCGGGGTGAAAAGCGAGAACGGGAATGGGAAGGGAGAAAAAAGGATCACGATGAGAAGGAGATGCAAAAGTGGAGGGGAGTCGATAACGAGCCAAACGGGTTCGACGATGGGAAAAATTCTGGGCTGGAATAGATGCTGAGTACAGAGTAATACGGATTAGAGCGTTTCGGATTTTAAATCCAGCAAGCCCGTAATAATCCGTAGAAGCAAGATGGACTCCGTGCCTTGGGCGAGGCCTTGGTAGTGACGAGTGGGGCGGGGCGTGAGAATGGGGGGTTGATGGGCAAATGCAGCGAAGGAAAGGAAGGCGCGACGAAGGAAATGTGACTGGTAATACCGAGTGAGCTGTGAACTCTCTATGTGCATGTGTGTTCGGATTAATAATAATACATACCAACGTGTGTATGTACGGCTGGACCCTGGTCGGATTCGAGAAGCTTTTGCTCCGCTCGCAGAGACAACAATAATCCAGCCATGCACATGATGCTGACGGAATTCATAATAACCGTGACCAGCATCCGCACCCAGGCTAGGGCCAGCAAGGTCAGGGTGGCATCGAGTGGTTTGCTTCGGTGGTAGTTCCTACATGTAATAATCCGTACGTCCGTATGTATTCTGCCCATCTGCCCATCTGCCCATCTGCAATCAGCCGAGCAGGGAATGAATAAGCATGATTACTTAACTTATTACATACTTCGTAATCCGTGGTGCGAAAAAAACAAGCACAGCCACCTACATAGTGCATGCATGTAATCAAAGAAGATACCACGACAGGGTTGCCAAGGCAGGAGGCCCAGCAGCAAAGCCTCATCAATTTCATCGCTTGGCCTCGGGACTCTGAACCCTTTTTGTTCAACTCTCGGCCCCGGGTGGCCTCCGTCGGCAGATAGTCTTGCTGACAAGCACTCCGCACTGCACTGTAATCCCACTACGGAGTACTCCGTGTAGTCTGTTGGCGATGGAGGAGGTGCAGACGGGGAAGCAACAGGACAGGAGTGACGGCATTGGACGGTTGGACGGATGGACGGATAAACGGATGGTTGGCGACCCGACGGCAAAGTAGCAGTGGAGGTGGGGAATATTGAAGCGATTATATCAACTTCAGATCAGGTCAATTTAACCATCTGGACGACGCATGCAGACCAAGCCAGGCTGGATAAGAAGTGATAAGAAGCTCTCGCTTAGCCTTGCTTTGCTGGCATTGTCCGTGGCATTCCCGGACCAAGGTGGCTCAGCCGTCTGTGTGTACCTGTGTACATGATTGGCTGCTCGGGTGTCGGTGCCAATCAACGAAAGCCCACGTCGGGGCCCCTGTCATGTCGTGCGCGGGTGATGGTGATGGGTGATGGTGATGGCGTGGCACGAAACGGAGGAGAGAGAGACATGTGTATTACGGACTACATATGTACATACGCGCAATGGCTCGAAATCCGGGGAGTCATTTCATGCAGTTTGCTAGCCCATCAGCAGATGATCATTTCGACGAGTGCAAGTGATATGTATCGTACGTACAACATCACTGAGCGACTTTCTGCATCGCCCATTGTTGCGACTGTTGCTTCGGCCGCCGCTACTTGTTCTTTTATAGCCGGGTCCGAATCTGCGCAGCCCATCGTCCGCACCTTTGACAAGACACTTGCCTATTACTGTGCGCGTACCAGCTAGGCAGGAGGAAGGCAATAATCCGTAGGCATCGATATTTTGACCACCTGGACCAATGACCAGAATAGGGGCTGCCGCTGGCGCAATTACGGCAGAGCCCGAGCGGGGGTATTTGTACATGTGTCCTTACAACAGTGGGTGATACATGGCTTTTGTGTCCTTCTGGTGGCCTTCTAGATCCATTCTCCTCATAAAGCTTCCCGATGGCGCAATCCGTCACCGAATGAAGCCTCGGCCCGCTTATACAAACGAACTAATCCATACGGAGTAGTGGGCAAAGTGTTTTAATAACCTCCTTAGACAATGTTCCGCCTTATAGGTCTACATAGGCCCCCCACAGGCCCCCTACCATAAGGTTAGTGACCGCGCAGGTACGCGAAAGTGTAATAGTAATTTATGTACTCCGTACTCCGTAGGGAATACGATAGCTCTGACCTCTAGCTAGTTGAATCCAACTACAACCTTCACACTCATTATATCATACATTTTATATTGTAACACATATGAAAATAGCTTTAATTACGGAGTAGTGAATGTTGATTGCACATCAGCCCATGTAGCGTCCACCGCCAGGCCTTGCCGTTACCAAGGAGACAGAGAGCTATTACTTCCATGTACTATACAAACTACGGAGTAGCGCTATTGGTCTCTGACCCAGGGGGACGTGGGGTCAGGGTATTGTCGCAAGGCATAATACAAGGGATAATGTATTATCGTCCGTGCGCACAGATTAATACTGGCCAGTCGGCTGCGCCGCTTTCTTAGTGCAACATACGGTCCGGTCCGTATGCACATACATGCCTTAATAATTACGGCCTTCAAATAGATGGTGAAACGGGTAATACATTTTCCTTGTTGCGAAATCCGAAACGCCCCCGAAACGCCCGATGGATGGACAGGGCCATCGAAGTTTATCCCTTTGCCAGTGATGAGGCCTGAGGCATGTCGCGAAACCAGACAATGCTGTGCCAGCGCCAGATGGGACGGAACATATTAATATTTGGCACCCGGAAAGGTACCTAGGTATGGAAATGCACAAGCGCCCCGAATGACTTCTTTGGCATTTCCCCTGTGTTGTACTCCATACATGTGCGTCACTATCGTCTCATCCACAAGGTTTGTTTTGTTAGAACTCGGGGTGAATGAATCCTTGGAACGGATTGCGAAACATGGGAAACAGACATGCCGAATGCCGAATGATGGGGCCGAAACACGACGGCACTTGGTAAGAGGGTCTCGCGCTAATATTGTGGCCATACGTTTTTATCTGCTTTTCTGCTTATTACCGTGTTGTTTTATTGAATGCCGTTCGAGAGACTGGCCTTGATCGTCATGAAGTGAGTGTTTCAAGTAGGTCAAGAGTCATGACGAACAAGTCTAGACACCATGGGAGGGTAACACGTGGCTTTCGATAGTCAAGGGCGCGGAGCTAACCGTCGAGTTTGTCTCTTTGTCTGTCTTGGCAAGACAGGGGAGGTCATAATGGAAATACGTACTCTGAAAACTTTGAATAGCTCTTGCACGTTGCAAGACTGACCGGAACAACGGCCGACGCGTGAAATTTGCCCTTGTTGGTATAGCCGATCAGATGCTGCAGATTACCCTTGTTTTCGAAAGGGGTTGTAAATTCGTAGCTTAATTCCCCTTTCCGTGGAACCCGTTGTACACGCGCACGATGGACCGACTCATGGTGCTGCCTTGCACAGATACTTGACGTGCGCATACTGACACCTTCAAGGATAACTTTTGTAGTCGTGAGAGAGGTGAGGGACTGCGTGGAGAAATGTCATTTTTGCTTTTGAACCGTCTGCGCTAAGTATATGTTGTCCTTGTTGGAAGGTATCCTTTTCGTATTTCCAGCTATATGCATTTCGTTGAGCTTCCCTCTACATGATCATGCGGAACATTCATGCTTGAAAGACTGTATAAGATGTATAAGAAAAAGAAGAAGAAAAAGAAGAGAAAGAAGAAAAGGAAGGGCAAAGAACAGCCGACAGTGTAATAGACAAGGTTGCTACCACTCCGTGATATCTTCCACCTCAGCTTCACCAAACGTACTAGACTTGGTCAATTTACCCACGCCCGCTTCCTCGGGTGCTGCCCCGTCTTTGCTCATGATATCCGGAAGCACTTGCTTCAAGAATGACAAGATGTGCTTATTGACCTGTTCAAATTGTAGCAAGAAGGCATCATGGCCCTCAGGACTGTCAATCCGTTCCAAGCGTGCATTCTTGACATGCTGCGCAATCTCTTCCTGCTCAGCAATTGTGAAGAGTCCGTCACTCTCGATGCCCAGCACGAGCGTCGGCTGTTCAATAAGAGCCAGAGCCTCGCCAATAGTGTCCGTCCGCCCTCGTGAAACGTCGTGCGTATCGAGCTTGCGTGTCATGGCGATGTAGCAGTTGCTGTCGAACCGCTTGACGAACTTAGTTCCCTGGTATCGCAGATAAGACTGGGCGGAAAAGTAATTGGACGCTGGAAGAGTCGTCTCTCCGCCGGTGAGGCTCTCGCCATTTTCCCCTCCCTTGCCAGTGCTCGTGCTCTTTTGGGGCCCGTGGAATTGCGGATCAGGAACATCAGTGGGAGGGGCAGCGGACGATGACGATGCCACCTGAATGCTTGATCCACTGCCCTGACGTGAAATACTCGCGCGCTTAATGTTGTGTCCATCGTTGTGGATGCGGAAATGCGCTTCTGATGGAGTACTCGGTCGCAGCCGCTGTCGCCCGCTGATGGTCTGGACCTTGGAGGGATCAGGGTTGTTGCGGCCGAAACGCGATTCAAAGGAATTGCGGCTTCGGTATGTCAGCAGCGCGGCCATACGAGCGGCGCCTAGCCCTGTGGCGGGCGGGTCGTCAAATAGATAATAGCCATCATCATATTTGGGGTCGGCGTAGATGCTTTGTCGTTGTGCTTCACCCCAGCTAATGCCCCATGCGCTGTGTCGACTCGACGTGGCAATGGGGACGATGCATCGTATGTAGTCTTTACCCAGATAGGCCCATTCCAGAACGAACATGCCTCCAAGTGAGCCTCCAATGACGGCGGCAATTTGTCTAACTCCTAGATCGTCGAGTAAGAGCTTATGAAGGCTGAATGAAGACGAGTTAGTGTGAAGTTTCATTTCAAGATTCTGAAACCGTATAGACTTGAAAAGTTGGAATGGAGTGCATAGGCCGGATAGAAGCGGAAAAAAAAAGAAGGAAACATAATTCAAAATTCACACAGATCAGATCTTATACTCACTTCACATCATCACGAATCGTGGTGAGGGGAAATTCAGGTCCATAGCGGCCGTTTGATGCGTCTCCATCTTTCGCAGTTACTGGGCTCGCCGTCCCATATGGACTGCCCAGACTGTTCATGCAAACAATGAAGAATCTGGAGGTGTCGAATACCCGTCCAGGACCGCCAAGCAACGGTCCCCACCAGTCACTCACGTCAGCACTTCCTGTGAGAGCGTGGCAAATGACCATGGCATTGTTCCCATCTTCGTTGAGCTTGCCACGTGTGGTGTAGGCAACAGGCACATTGCAAAGGGTGATTCCTGATTCGAGCGTGAACTCGGGAACAATAGCTATCTGCTGGTCTGGAATCAAATTGGCGAAGGGATTCTCGGGCTGTGATTTCTTTCTTTCTTTCTTACAGGTGTTCAGCCACTGTTCTTTCAAAGTATGACAAAGACACATGCATCACGGAGGAGTCATGGTTGCTCCTGGGCTCAGAAGATGGTGGCGGGGAGGGATAATGAGGGAAGAGCATACGAAACTATTGCGTGTAATTCACGAAGAAGGAAGACTTACCGTATTTTGTCTGTGACCCAACACTGGCAGGAGTTCCTTGAACCATTGTGATGTCTTCCACGCGTGATGGATATCCGTCTTACCTGGCCCCGAGACCGGAGGCGGGATGCGAATGGTGGTTTGAGGAATGTCACTTTCACTCTTTGTGATAGAAGTTGACCGAAGCCGCGGTGTTTGGTGAATGGATCCGTTTGTGTGGTGATCTTCGGCGTGGTGATGCAGTGTTCCACATTCAATGGGAATTATTGCGACTACGAGGCTTATGTATTTAATCTTGGAGATGGCGCCGTTGTGTTGTTTCTGCCAGACAGAGGGAACTTCGGTCCCCAATTACTCGTACGCCGCCCCACCTTGCTAGGTGGAGGGGTGGGGCACGAGTACCCGCTGCGGTCACGGTCCGGTTGTCGCAGTGGCATTTGGCTTGACAAATCGAGAAGGTAACGTGACAGTCCACGTGATTAACACCGTCGTAGAGCACGAGTTTTCAAGTGCGTCAGGTGGGGCCCACGTAAGGTGCAAGGCTACAATCTGGCGACGGGCGGACGTGAACGCGGAGCTCACGATCATAGATCTTTCTTCATCTTGACTACACAGTCGCCTAACGTCAGCCCCCCCCCCATATACCCCTATAGAGCCGAGCTCAAAGTACATAAGGTGTCTAATAGGAAAGGTGAAGCTGATATCAGGGGCACTTGCTCCCCCATTCTTCTTTTTCCCTTCATTTCCCACCTCCCGCCGAAGCTTTCCCCGTTTGCGCGGCAGATCCTTCAAATAATATTCTTTGTTCGCGATTCTTCCCCTCCTCGCCGCAGTCG
The DNA here is from genome assembly GCA_003814445.1 of Epichloe festucae Fl1. Classification (NCBI taxonomy): domain Eukaryota; kingdom Fungi; phylum Ascomycota; class Sordariomycetes; order Hypocreales; family Clavicipitaceae; genus Epichloe; species Epichloe festucae. Next base: position 2,838,405 of record CP031390.1, read on the forward strand.
CTTCGCCTTCAATAACCCCTTGGTTTCTTTGGCATCCCGCGTATCACAGAGCTCAACTTTTCTTCTTCCAGTTGTCAATATCAACTTGACCTGGCTCAGTAATCGAACGCTTGCCATCTCCGAAACTCCTGACATATTTATCGGCGCAAATGATATAACTCGGTGCATTGCAAGGTTGGCTACACGAATTTGAGTCATGCCCATAAAGCGAAAGAGATCTGACCGGCCGTTGGGTGACGGAGGCAGACCCTCTCCCCATCGACCTGGAGACACGAATCTAGCCCAACAAGAAAGTCACGATGGCGCTGGTCGTGGGAGAGGTGGCGGTCGGGGCGGTCACTTTCCTCAAGGCAATCGTGGGGGTTTCAATCGACGTGATTCATCTCAAGGCTATGGCCAAGGCTATGGCCGTGGAGGACACAATCATCATCACAATCAACAGTACAATCAGCAACGAAATCATTCTGGAAACCAGGCCCCGGCGCAAACACAACCACACCCTCCCTCTCCCGTCAAACACACTCCTAACTCACCGTCAACGCCAAGACAGACTCACCCCGGTACTGGTCAAATACAAGCCCCGAAAGCACCAAGTTCCCCGGTCTCGACGAAGCTTCCATCAGAACCGGCACGACGACCAGCATCCCCCGTACGGTCGAACTATCAGTACGACAACCTTACGGAGGACAAAGTTCTGAATTGGAACGAATATGGACGGCAACAAATACTACTGCAAGGTGTCCAAGCAAGGGAAGATGTTGATATCACCGAGCTCTCCACTCTCTTTCAAGAATTCATTCAGGCAGTCGTTGAGAACAAATTGGACGCTGTCGATGCTGGAGTCTGTATTAAGGGAATCTTGGGCGAGGAGAACCCGGACGCTATTAAGGATGCCTACGCGTTCGCTCCGCACACTCTCTTTCTAGATTCTCTGGCCATTATTATGGACAACGATTCTGCATTCTACCGACCTAGACTTCGCGACTTCCTGATTGCAACAGAAGTTTCACCCGCATTGATGCGCCAGATACTGGATGCCCCCATCCTACAACAATTAGGTCTCATTAGAGACAATTTTGCGAGGCTGGGCGTCCGTCAGGCCACGAACTTATTGTACCGGCAAGCAAACTACAACCTACTTCGAGAAGAGACTGAAGGATACTCCAAACTGATCACAGAGCTTTTCTCAACGAACAGCGCGATGCCGCCACCTCCGGAACTGGCCGAACAGACTTTTGAGCGGGTCAAGGGCCTCATTGGAACTTTCGATCTGGACGTTGGGCGTGCTCTGGATGTGACGCTCGATGTTGCCGCAGCCGTCTTAATCAAGCAGTACAAGTTTTTTGTCAAATTTCTTCGAGTCAGTTCGTGGTGGCCGCGGTCACATCTTAAATATGACTCTGCATTTATCGGTGGTCTCCCTCCCTGGGCCAACCCCGGCTACTTACAATGGACAGCCACAGAAGAGGACGAGAAAGCCATTGCACAACAGAAGCTCGCGAGGGATGTTGCATTTTGGGATCGAGCCAGGGCAATTCACCTGGGTGCTTTCTTCGAACTTGGAGGAAGACAAGTTAGTGACGCCGACTTTCAGCAAGCCAAAATTACGTTTGGTCAACAGGGCGAAGGCGACGCTGATTTTGAGCAGCAATGGATGGAGGAAACCAAAACATTACCTCCTCCAGGAAATCGAGTTGCTGCACAGCTACTCGGCTTCAAGCTGCTTTTCTATAACTCTGAAATGCGCGACAAGGCTGATGTGCTACCTGCCAACTTACTCTACCTCGCTGCTCTGCTGATCAAGGTTGGGTTCCTATCAATTACCGACTTATACCCTCATCTGTCACCCCCTGATCAGGACATGGAAAAGGTCCGCGAGGTAGAAGCTGAAAAGTTACAAAATGAAGAACGATCAGCCCGAGGAGGAGGACAAATGAACGCGCTGCTGATGGCTGGAGTTTTGCCGCAAGGAGATGACGACAATCCAAACGCCACGAATATGCCGAAACGAGATGCTGCAAAAAAGCCCGACACCGACCAGAAGAAGGCGGCCAGAGATGAGGCCGAAAACAAGGCAAAGCTTCCCGAACCACTTGAGCAAAAAGTGGCTCTCTTGACTCAGCTACTCACAATAGGCGCCATACCTGAATCTTTGTTCATCTTGGGTAGGTTCCCGTGGATCCCTGAATTATTTCCCGATGTCCTTCACAGAATCCATCGGATTCTTCATGTCAGTCTCGAAAAGGTTTTCAATGATACGACGCCCAAGGCGAACGCCTTACTGGAGATGCCCAGCAAGGAGCTCCCGGACCTTGATCAATCAGGTATGCCGAAAGGGAGCGTGCGACTTCACAGACCAACAGTGAAGAAGCAGTGGCGGTGGCCATTCCCGGAGAAATTTGACGTCAACGAAAATCAAAATTACCGCTTCTACTGGGACGAATGGGCTGACAACATTCCCGTCTGTCAAACTGTGGATGATGTCTTCACCCTTTGCAATACCTTTTTGAATCTCTCCGGTGTCAACATCGGCAAAGATGAGGCTTTGCTCTCTAAGCTAGCGCGCATCGGCGGGAAAAGCCTCGCGGATGATACTTCAGACGCCAATCTCGCGCGATGGCATGACCTTCTTCGACGATTGCTATTGCCTGCACTTAGCCACACTAAGGCTAATGCATCAGTTGTCAACGCCATCTGGGATCTTCTGAAACGCTTCCCTCTCACTACTCGATACTCGATGTACGCTGAATGGTTCGAAGGCCAGATATCCAGATTGCCTGCTATGAAAATTGCTTTTGCCAGGGCGACCGCAGCTACCCGAGGTACGATGAAGCGAGTCTCTTTAACCAATCTGAGCGAGATGGCGAAGCAGCTTGCCAAAACGAGCTATTCGTCTCCTGGCATTGTGTTCCGAGTGGCTTTCGAGCAATTAGAATCCTACCCGAACTTGATTGAAGCCTTTGTTGAGTGTGCGAAATACTTCACTGATCTTTCTTATGATGTCTTGGTTTGGTCGCTTCTGAGTTCTTTGGGTAAATCTCGAAGTCGCACCCAGGCCGAGCACGCCCTCACTACCAGCAAGTGGCTGCAAGCTCTATCGCGATTCTCGGGCAAAGTCTTCCGCCGATATCAACTATTAAGTCCAACACCGGTTTTACAATATGTCAACGATCAGCTTTTCCGTGGCAACTCAACCGACCTCATCATTCTCAAAGAGTTCATATCCTCAATGGGTGGTATCGTGGATGCGGCAGACTTCACTGATTACCAAGTCTTGTCCATGGCAGGTGGTGCATGGCTCAAGCAACATACTCTGATACGAGCGCAAGATCGACGGTTCGATAATGTGAAGAGCTCCAAACGTTTGATACAGGCCCTTGAGAAGTCAAAGTTGGCAGCTCGACTTTTATTGAATCTTGCGCAGTATCGGCAAGCCGCCATCTTTCAGGTTCCAGAGGACGAGGCGCACATCAAATTCTTATCAACAGTGGTGGATGATTCTCATCAGACTTTGGTCCAATACCTTGACTTCCTCTGGAGCAATCTGGAGCCGAATGCTTTTGATGCCATTGTTCCATCAATTCCCGAACTAATTCAGTCATACGGCCTCGACCCTAGCTTAGCGTTTCTGATTGGTAGAACAAGTCTTGCGCAACGAATATTTCCCTGGAAAGGAAGCAGGGGCAACAAAAAGGAGGTCGCCGCAGTGTCCAAGACTGACAAAGAGGGTGACGTTGATATGTCTGAGACTACCGTTCAAGGCGAAGTACTTCAGGAGGCGGATGCGTTGGATCCCATTGAGAGTGAAGAGCCGGTATGTATTCAAACGCGAACCGCATCACACAAATCAGTCCCTAATCAGTCGTCATGCAGAAATTGGACGGTGTATCCCTCATCCGGACGACCATCAACACTTTGCAACCAATCATCGATTCAGTTCGAATAACCCTACGCCCCGAGTTGTGGCAAAAGATTGCCCCTGAGCTGTACGCAACCTTCTGGGCGTTGCAGCTCGGCGACATGTGCTTTCCTGAGGAGGTTTACGTACGAGAACGCCAGCGAATTATGAGTGAATGGCAAACTCTATCAAGCGACAGGTCCGACATGAGCCGCAAAGCTGTAGACCGGAGGAATGAGAAGCGCAAGGAACTAATGGACCTGCAAGGCTTTCTCCTAGATGAGCTGAGCGAACACGGTCTGCGCAAAGCCAAATGGAAGTATTTTTTGACGAGGCAATTCCAAACCTCGTTTCCTGACCCGTCCGCGAAACCGGACAGTGTGTCCGACGCTCTCTTGGAGCAGTGCGTGCTTCCACGTGTGCTGTTATCTCCTGCTGATGCAGAGTTCACATTTCGCTTCATCAAAGCCTTGCACGAGTGGAATGCTCCTGTTTTCAGACTCATGTCTCTCTACGACCGTCTATTCAATGCCAACCGACTTCGTTCCCTTATATTCACTTGCACTGTTCGAGAGACAGAGTATCTCGGCCGTTTCCTGAAACTCATACTGGAAGATCTCTCAAGGTGGCACAAGAACGAGCCGTTATCTGCCGAGAGAGAATCCAAGACCGCCGAAGACGTCTCAAAGCTCGGTGCCTACGACAAGGAGGGCAAAGGTACTGCTAAGCATCCTCACTTTGGCTTCGCCCTCACAACTAATGCCGAAGGCAAACCGGAAACTTTTGTGGAACATGCACAGTTCAGGGATCTATTGTTCAGATGGCACAAAAATCTTAACATTGCACTCAAAAACTGTCTGGGAGGGTCTGAATGGATGCATATTCGAAATGGTATCACGGTGCTCAAATGTGTTCTCGACTATTTCCCTGCTGTGGATTTTATGGCCACTCAGTTCATTACCCAACTACAGAACATCACGAAACGGGAGGCATCGGCAAAGGCAGCTCCCGATAGCGAGGAGGGTAGTCGTGTAGATCTCTCCGTTGCTGCTCAAGGTGCCATGTCTGAACTTCAGCGGCGAAAGTCGAAATGGGTAATGGTGCAAGCTTTTCGCCAGAATGCGGTATGTCCATGGAAGACCCCTTGTGTTGCTAGCAGCGTGAACAAGTCACACTAACCCCTGACTAGGTTGTTACGTCACGGCAGGAGACTAATGCGACTTCTGGATCTAATCTGCGTCCTAATGCTCCTGAATTCAAATCTCAAAACGATGTGTAAGGATTGGATCGATACTGTTTTGCAAATAAGCTTGACTAACATTCTCATCCTGTAGGGCACATATCGCAAAGGGCTCGACCGTCGACGAGGAGGATGGAGAGGTACAGGACAAAGAAGCTGCGCGGGAGGCTGCCAGTAGCACACCCAAGGAACCTCTGCCTGCCAAGCCCCTTGGTCCCAGTCGAGATAGTGCGAAGCGAAGCGACACTCCAAGTCAGTCTCGTCCATCAACCCCTAAACCCACTGTGAGCAAACCCGAGCGCAGCGGTCACAAGCTGCCGGACCGGCCCTCGCATAATTTGCCTAGCCGTCCAGATGTTCCCATACCAGGGTATTACACCCAAGATCGATTCAGTCAACCTCGTAGCGGCCACGATCGCAGGGACGGCAGGGAATCCTGGGGGCCCCGAGATACCCGAGACGGCAGAGAAGGACGAGACAACAGGGATACAAGAGATGGTCGAGACTCAAAAGAGCAACGAGATGGTCGTCCATCAGACTCGGACCGTCCCAGTCGTGGGCGAGATTCAACGGAGCGTCGTCTAGCGGAAGGCAAAGACGAAACTAGTCGCGCCGAACTACCCCCACGTCCGACACAGCAAGACAGTGATCGTGCGCAACGCGACTCGCGCGGAGGGAGATCGCACGACCGGGCCAGCGAAACAACAACAGCTCCTGGGCCGACATCTTCATCCGTTCCCCTTGAGCCGGCAATGAATCCCCAAAGAGCAGCACTCTTTGCCCAAGAATTATCCGATAAACCACCCAGAGGGAGTGATTCTGATCGTTCCTCACGCGGCCGCCGACAAGACGGTGGTAATGGCGGCGCAATCATGGATGCCATTATTCCCGAGCGTGAAGCTTTGATTGGAGAGGAGGAGGCAGACTCTCACTATGCTCCTGTCCGTTCAAACAGAGACGACGGACGCGATCGCAATCATAGGGCTCAATCTCCACGACGACACAACCGGCATACAAACGAACGCGATATACCTGCAGCATATGATGATCGTCAAGCGCGCCCCCTTCCTCTGGAACAGCGCCCAACCAGCCGTGATCCAAGGGATCAGTCGCCTCTTCCAGCTAATTTTAGAGGTGAACGACCCATGGAGAGAGAGGGCGATAGGCTTCCTCAACCAGACATGCCCCGTGACGCTTCCGGTTTTCAACGGGCAGGAGGACGACATCAAGATCCCGACAGCCACAAGCCATATCAGGACCAAAATTATGGCCGACTGAACCCTGTCTCCAATCCCAATATCGACATCCCTTCTGGTCCTCGAGGCAGAGGACGTGGCGCAAGCCGTGGGGGGCCCAACCAGCCTTCATTACCAGGTCGGCCAGACAATCGATTCGGCGGCGGCGGCGGTGGTGGACCAGAGATACCGAGAGCACCATCGCCCGACAGAGGTGGTCCTCCAAGTGGCCCTCCGTCAGGTCCTGCTTCTGTTCGTGGCCGGCGTGGCTATGACGCAGGGGGTGGACCACAGACGCCATCTGGAACACCTGCGGGCCTTTTATCAGGGCGAAATAGAAACTTCGGCCCTGGTGGTGAGAAACCCTCGCCAGCTGCTATGAATTCTACACCCGCTTCTGGGGTGCATCCAGACCGTCTTGCCCAGCTGGCAGGTCCACCGTCTGGCTCTCATAGCGATCCTCACAGCAATCACCGCCATCAAGGCCCAAGTACTAGCACGCCTGATCGTTCCATGCATAACCCTCGAGGCGGGCCCGCACCTGATACGGACACACCTACTGGACCAGCTGCAGGAGATCGCCCAGGACGTGGCGGTGGCAGGCGACAGCTTGCCGGCATCAATAACACTCTTCAGCAAGCACAGGCGACCATGCCTGAGCCACCGCGCAGCAATGGTTCTCGACACAGCCAGCCCCGCCAAATGTTGGGCAACTCAGATGTTCAAGTTCTGGCGGGTGGCTCCCCAACGCCAACTCCAGGTCAAGAACGCAACGACCCCATGTGGGTATCTTCGAACGGCGGCGAAGGCCATCCAAGAAGAGACCATGATCGATCTCGAGGTGACCGTGAGGGACGATCAGATAGGTCTAGTCGGACATCACAGCGGAGCAGCAGGGAACGGGATCGTGACGGCAAAGATCACAGTGAGAGCAGAGAACGTTGCTCTATGGGTGGCGCTCCGGATCATAGCGGTAGCAGAGAGGAACGCAAGTCTCGTCGGCAGCTCCGCGATCCAATGGGGCCACCGCTGCAAGTTGGAGGGCGGGAGTCGATGGGTGGACGGGACGGTCGGCATCGAGGTGATGGTCAGAATATTGGAGGAAGTTGGGGTGCCGCGGGAGGAGTCGGCGGTCGAGCGGGCCCTCGAGAGGGAGGAATTCAGTTGAATGACAGGAGAGATCATCGAGAAGACCGCGGACGCAAGAGAAGAAGCGAAGAAGGAGTTGGTAACTTGGCCAGCGATCGTGATAAGCGACTTCGGCGATAAAAATGCAGCTTGGAGTGAACGCATTGGCTTATCCAAATGAAGAAGGGAGACACAAGAACAAGATGGATGAAGCTTGGGGTGAAATCCAGACGATTCGGGCCGACAAGGATCAAGATTAGAAAAGATAGGAGACTTGTCGTTGTGCTACGCAACAACTATGTACGAGTTGAAGAGGCTTTGTGGAATTAAAAGGCAAAGACGAGGTGGAAGCGGAAGCGGAAGCGGAGCTGCAGCAAATCGAGTCTTCAGCGAGCATGTCATACTTTGAGGCGTTTCTTTGGTCGACAACATTTACTATTATTATTATTATTATTATTATTATTATTATTATTATTTGTCTTATCTACGAACACTGGTACCTTGCAGAGATCGACTTACTCAACTTTCAGTATAATCAACGTGCTTGCATTCCGTCCCACGATGGAACGAATGACAAGCGAGTGGCTCATCTCAGCTGGGTGTTTGGACATTTTTTTCTATCATTAGACTGCGGTCCTTTGATGGCACGAAAAGCGATGAAGTGACGTGTTTGTGTACATGATCTGTAGCGTTGAAGAATGGAAGGGTGTGCTTAGTGGGTGGATGTACACGAGGTTAAATGAGATACCCTCCTGCAAGGGGATAGGAATTTGGGCCTATTTGGTTCTTCGAGCCATGCGAGTTTACAATGGGGATTGTTGATGGAGTTTCCTGGGTGGTGAACGCGGGCTGCAGAATGCGGTGTATATATAAGGCTGCCAACTGCAGTCAATTATATGGCTTTGTCATTCTCGGAATCATCCATCAAATATATGGCGTTCCACTGCGGAGCGTAGAACGTGGCAATCAAAAGTTCATCGTCAATTCACAGCAGGGTATTCCACCTATTACTTCAACTCATGTCGCTCATTAGGAATGAGTCGAAATTCAAGTCAATTTTAAGAATGAGATCCGTATGCATCTCGTGGTATCATGAAGACGTGCCTCTACTGACGGCAGATTCAAAGAAACAGCTCACAACTCCAGCTCGAAATAACTCCTAAACAAGGTAACAAACAACATGTTGGCAAAGCAATCTAGTTCACGACTGACGAGGTTCCCGCCCCCACAATGCTTGGCCCATGACCGCTTGGGCATCTGTCGGTGCTGGTTGCCTGAGGTCCGGTTGATTGTAGGGCTCATAGTGCCCATGCGCCACGCCAACTTCCCGTGGGTCAATGTGTTGTTGATGCGACACCTGGTATGGTGCTTCGTGTAGTGAGGGATCTCGCAGTGGACGTGGGGGTGGCTGGGAATTCGCATGCGCCTCAGGATTCGGCTGGGCATTATCCATCAGTCCAGCTCGCTCTTCATGCCCATGCCTTCCGGTAGGGTGGTAGGATGGTGGTTGCTGGCCATTCTGGCCATATTCTTGCATTGTCGGTGGAGACTGAACATGGCGCGATTGCGATGTAGCGACTTGAGGCCGCAAGCGATCATATGAGCTTCTAGCTTCCTTAGGATTTGCGAGATCATCCATATCAAGATTCTCGCTGCGATCAAGTCGGTAACTGATATCCTCCTTGCGACGCTTCACTCCACAGAATAGCCATCTCATTCCCCGACCGAACGCCTTGATGAAGTCCCAGACATTAAGAGCATCGCAAATTGCAGAGAGGCCCATAAAGCCGCCGGCTGGTGCGTGTCGCTCATTCTCAACAGACGGACTTGCCTTATCTGCGTCGGGGACAGGATAAAAGGTACGAGGTGCTCCTGGAGTGTAGGGGGCGTATGGGAAAGCCCAGAGGTGAAGGATGGCGAACAAGGCCATTTCTACACAAAGTAGCAAGGCTGGGATGCCGACCTTCAAATCGGGATACGCCAAAACCTCATTCGCTTGGACAATCTGGAGAGTTGAGGTGCCAACAGAAATGGCGGAAGCTTGCCAGAAGGAAAGGAACACGACCAATTTTATCGCAACAATCTTGACGAAGAGTTTGTACTCGGCGAGGGCGTCTTTGAGTTGAACGTAAAACTGAATAAGACAATACATGGCAATTGTGACGGCAACAGCGTTGAGAACGATGATCTATCAGAGTCAGCGTGTCCATCCACGACGGTCTGACGTGAGAGGGTTTGATATGTCAACTTACCCAAATGTGCCCAAACACAGGGCTGTTGGAGCTCTCGCAGTATCTGTGAAAATACTGCGAGACAACTGCAGATATGGTCATGGCCACGCGAACAAAGCAATAGTGATAGACTCCGATCCATATGATATTGAACCAAGTCAAGCCGCTCTTCGGTATCCTCCAAATACCTCTCTGCCCGCCGCAGCACTTGGCAAACCAGTTAATTGGCAGAACCCATTGCTTGATAGGGTGCAACTCTCGAAAGAAGACCTTCTGGCTATGCAAATCGGGGGCCACATAATGACACAGGAGTGCGAAAAAGGAGGCGATGGCGAACGCTTCGTAACAGTCGGAAATTACTTGAAAGTAGATGGCATGCCAATACCACTGAAGTTGTAGATATGACGAAATGGCATATACTGGTACCATGAATAGGATGCGGATGATGCTGTTGCGAACGTCTTGATCAGCGTGGTTCGCCTTGCGGGTTTGCCCTCAAGACTTACTATCGTTGCTCGCGGGGCTGTGTGTAATTGAGAGCATGCATCCAAATAAGATATAAGCTCATCACTGTTGAAATGAGTGTACATGATGCACCGATGACCCGAGCTAGATCATGGAAGTTGAGCGGCCCAATCAGAATTCTTTCAGATCCGGGTGTTACTGCAGTGGGATGGTTAGCACCGTGCGAAGAGCAAATGGCTTGCAACAAGAAGCCAGCGCGCAAAGAGCCATGACATACTTCTCAAATCCTCAAGGGTGGAATTGCAAGTCAGATTCAACATAGTGGTGGTTGGCTCAGCGGTTGTGGCGTCTTCGGTACAGTGGGTGTATGTTTGTTGGCCCGCCAGGGGCGGCGTTCATAGAAAGGCCTGTTGGTAATACGACTCAAGGGTAGTTTGCAATCACGCGATGTGGCAGTCGTAAGCGGAAACGTATGTCGTCGCTATATAAAACGATGCTTACGAAACAGTTCGCATGCAACGGCTGGAGATGAAAAGAAATTCGAGTTGTTCGCGAGTCGGCACGGAGCGCTAGCGACGCAACCAAGTATCCCGCGGCAGCCACGAGACGTCGATGGGTAACGATTCGACAGTTATTTCAACGGACGTTGAGTATCGTGACGCTTCGTTGCAGTTTCGGGGTGTGGCGTGGATGTCTTGCGATACATCAGTTTCCTCGCCGACTGTCAGCCCGCGTGAAGATAATAAGAGGTGAGGTCGAGACCGTAGCTTTTTTTAGACAAAGGTCGATAGGAAGACGGATCGATTGAAGCCCGAAGCGCGAGCAATAGCCATAAGCCAAGTATGCACAAAGGAAATAGGATATAATATGAAGTCTGCAAGTGCGCATGGGGGGGGGGCACGACGAGCGAACCCAAGGGGGGGGGGGCTGTGAGCGTCAAGTATGAATGAACGAAAGGAAAGGGCGGGAAGGAGCGCTGGAATGCACCTGTTTCAGCACCACTAAGGGGCAGGCACGTCGGCGGGCCAAGCCCAAAAATCAATATGTTGACCCCACGAGGCGTGTTCACGTCGGACCCGATGGACCTACCCATATATTTTTAGTTATGAGCAGGAATATGACAATAGACCGCATAACGTCCAGTCAAGAGCTAGCGTATGCACATATACAGCATAGCCTAATTAATAAAGACAAATCCTACTACCCGCAATTTCCTTCTTCTTTTCCTCGTCAACCTTTAAGTATGTACGTATACCTATATAATTTCCTCTTCTTCTTTGCCGTGTTCTGAACCCGATTAGATCATTAAAACCGAGTAGGTAAGACGTCGTGTTACTCGATCAGCAGCGTCCATGATCGTCAACCTGCATCTTACCACGTCTGATCGTCTGCAACCTAACGCCTGTGGCCTGTGGCCTGTATAACACTCACTCAGTCGTTCTTGCAAGATATGACAGATATGTGTACTCGGCCCCCGGTAGCTGAAATCAGACATGCAGACGCCTCGTTTGCACGTTCGTCGTTTTCAGGTGGTTGTTTTCGCCCGACAAACTGACAACTTCATGGTGATAAGACTTGAACTTCTGTGGTGGCTCTTAAGGTAACATAAAACCGGTTTGAGTCCCGTACTAGTGCACTAGGGGGGAGCTGTCTTCCTTTATCTAGGTTAACCGTGAAACGTAATTCACCTTTGTTAACCATGCTAGAAGCCTAAGCGAGTTTGTGTCCATCGAAAATCCACTTGTTATAGGTGTATCTCTGTAAGGCTTTCTTAGTCGCTTTATGGTTCCAAATCTTTCTTATAAGAGCAGATTTTGCTTCCGTATCGGGTAAAACAACAACATTGTATTAGTAGATCTTCTTGGAGAAGTCGAACTTCGTTATTTGATACTAGTTTACCTCTATAATAGCTTTGCTACCTTTAGTGTTGAATTTGTTTCCGCGAAGTGTAAATATATCTTTTTAGGTGCGAAGCACCTGCCCCCACCCGACATATTTTTCGCGAGGGAGATTTTTGCAGATGGATCATCACTACCACAGTTAAAATTTAATTCAAATTATCAAAAGCTTTGTGTTATTTGTTTAGTTATTTTCGGGCCTAGAGAATGTGCCCGTTGGGACATGGTGGCTGTCTTTGGAAATTAAGCCGCTGTATTGGCAAAATCGTCGCCAGAGGCTGTAAAGGAACGACTTGTCTGTGAAAGATGCGGCAAGCACTCTGGTCTAGATGACCTCGTTCACAATGCCCTCTACGGCGGCATTCACTCCAGTGCCTTTATGTTGTCCGTCTTGGCCAACGGGCCCCATAGCGAGAGCCCTGAACATGAACTGGTCTGCTCGCGATGCACTACGAAACATAGGGACACATTTCGCTGGCCGCCTCGATTTTTTTGGTAGACCATGTCCTGAACGAGACGTTGCGTTGGATTGTCTTCCGCAGCTCAGCGGGCATGCGCGCTGTACATATGGTGGCGAAGCGCTCTTCTACATGGAATGTCGGTTCTACTTTGTAGTCTTGACGTGCCATCGCTTCTGCTGTCATGTTGGACCTCGGATGGAATGGCTGGGAATCTGTCAGGATGACTTGTCCCAAGGTAGCGAACGTTGAGTCCCTGTTCCCAGGGAAGAAAAAGTGCTCCAGCTGAAACCAAAGGGCAGTGTGCATAGCCAGCATAATTAAAAGCTCTTGCATTTCTCATGATGCACACATGCTCGTCTATGCCATGGTCAGTCGCCCGCGTCGTGTAAAACAGGTCGAGGATGAGACACGAGGCGGACCCGGCCCCTCTGCTTGCGTTTCTTCTCGTGCCTTGCCTCGAGCCGCACGGCAGGGGTCCCTTAGCGTGTAAAGTGTAATCCCCTCTCTGGTCTTCACGAGAACTGAGAAAGGGTTAAGCATTCCGTCCCGTGAAGGCATCCGTGGGTCAAAGGGTTCCCTCCCCCCTTGGATTCCGCTGCCAAACACGTTGTTAGCGCGTCTCAAACATGCGACAAGTCGTGTACGTAGTAATGCAGTCAAGGACTCAAGAAAACAAGATGACTCTGAAAGAAGAAGGGTCATGCGTCAGCTCGAACATGGAAAAGTCTCACAACGACTTACCTCCTACCACGGGCGTTTCGTCCATTTTTCAAAATTATCCGCTCAGGGTAGGTTGCGCGTCTCAGCCAGACACAAATCAAACAAGTCGTGGTGAAACTTTTTTGACCTCAACATGAAGCGTAGGAAAATGCGTTGATTTCGACAGGCAGACGTGATTGGACGACCATCCCATCACGATTCTTGGTTCGTCACATGCCGGTCTCCATCTAAGACAAAATAGTGCATGCCAGGCGGAGAGGGGGGGGGGTGCGACAAAGTTAAACCCTTTGTACCTACACACGTGGATATGGATACTCACTTAGTCGACCGTACCGAGTACCGAAGGGAGATATATTGACTTACGAATTGTGAGGAAAAAGGGGGGCGGGGAAGAGCAACGTGCTCAAGTAGAATCAATCTCCAGAGAGGCCCTTTTTGGCCCCCCCTCCCTGTGACGCACATTGTGACTCACTCGTTCTTGTTTCCCGCCTCAACCCCTCCTGGGTTGTCTTGTCTCACCGGTGTAGAAGCTGGAGACAACGACAACGGCAGAGCTGAGCGCGTCTTACTCCGTACATGGTGGCCCTGGTTCCCAAGCTCGATGGGGTAGGTAGCCCTGAACTTGACCTGTCAGTTGATACTTCTCGTTGCTGTACCCCAGACGCCAGGGAAGTGTATGTAAGTCAACAAGGAGCCGTCTACCGCCGCTGAGGTAATCGGTCCAGGTCGACAGGCTTATCGGAGTTTGATGAAACATGAACCTCAACGGTCGGGGGGGGACTTGTTCCTCGTTTTCGTCTCGCACGAGTCTGCGCCACTTTCCAGAATGAATCACAGCCACCCTTGTTCGCCACTTTGGATCACTTTCGCACTCATCAGTGTAAGACGGCAGGATAACCAGAGAAGGGTTTGGCATCTCAGTAAACAGGCAGTTGTGGCTGCTGTGTGCTTTATAGCAGGAGGGAGTGAGAAACTCGTGCTTCGCTTCTCCGTCCCCCTCAGTTCTGAAAAAAAAAAAAAAAAAAAACCACCTAACTCCGGCCCGTCGGACGAGTCCAAAGCGTGCGCTGGAATGCCATCATGAGTCAATAAAACGTATGGACAAATCAAAAAATGCGTCCGCGAAGTCAAGTTATCCTGAACAAAAAACTCGGGATCCCGAACTTTGAAGTGACTCGGGTGTGTATGAGACAGGCATGATGGATTTGGGCAAAAGACCAAACAGGTACCGCGACAAACGCCAGATGATTGAGCCACAAGCTGCTGTTCCCCCATGAACACGAGAAAAAACCGAGGCTTGTTCCACCTTTGTCTTTTGAATTGTTTCAATCTCCCTCGTCATAGGTGGGGTCAGCGGTGACAAACCTCAATGACGGTTCTTCCCGGCCGGCTTGCGTGATGGCTGCTTCGCCTCTGGGCAGACAGATCTTGGTAGGAACTTTTGTCTGCTTTGGCTGAATTTTTCCTCTGCGGCTCGTTTGTGAGTGAGAGAAAGAATAGCGTGTTGCATTTGTATTCGAAGAGCATCCAACACACACACACACACACACACACACACACACTGCATGTGCACTACAACACGGAGGGTATCATGCAGCCATTCACCCTCATTTGTCCCAAGAGTTGTCCATTGTTCCCAGCTCCAGTCTCCAGCCACGTGGACGGAGCTAAATCATTTTCATGTGATTATCAACTGGCGAACGAGCGAACCCCGGAATGATGACGTCGGCCGCCGCGAACTTGCTGCTACAACAAGACAGGACATATTCGCACATGTCAAGTCGTGCAAAGGCCTCGCTTGGACGTATTGTTCTATTTCGAAAATAGCCGCTGTACTTTTAGTGATGTACTTGGACGAGGACGAGGAAAGTCACTTAAAGAGAAATCTTAGATCTGCGTTTATCGTAGTCTCGAGGCTTCTTTTTCGGAGCCCGATTCCTTCGTCCCAACGTATCCCACTCCTGTCCCCTAAGAGCACAAGCAGGCCTAACACGGTCTGATTGAAAGGTTCCTTGGAAGCAGCGTCGTGCATTCATGGCCCCTCTACTGTATTCATTATCTTCGCGCATCATCAGCTCTCATTAGGAAGCTGCGCGTGGCGCATTTTTAGTGCTTGATTATCGGGGGGGGAGAAATGATATCACCCGGCCAGTGTGATCAAATGGGAAGGCGATTGGAATTCGTCTGTGCATTGTACTGGATTTTACTATCCCAGCCGATGGTAGCATCAGGTTCCTCGGAGGCTTTATTAATGCAGCCGCCATGCAGCCCCCATGCGGCGATTTCTTCAATGGTAGGCTGGTTGCAGATGCAGATGCATGTGGTCGGTGGTCGCCGCCGCCTGGCCCCCCCCCTAATAACCAAAACAAAAGTCGCCGGCCCGTGTTCGTGTCCATTCCATGCCACCACTGCGCTGCTATTCCGTACATAGGCTGTTTTTCTTTGTTTCTTTGCCGGTGCCTTATTAACGTCCCCGTTTGGCCAGGAACTCATCCACACCCTTTCGCTTTTCCTCCGTTCCAAACGTCGTGTAGTATAAGTTGCGTTCGAAGAGGTCGTCCCTGCAAAGACTATCGGCTATAATGCAGAAGGTTAGCATCGGATATTTCGCGTGACAGATTTTCAAGTGAAGCAGCAATGTAGGGCATATTGAAAACCAATTTTGGGCCGTTAGCGGTCTGTCAGGCGTCGATGATCCTTACCTCTACAGACAGCTTCTTTGGCCAACAGAAGGGCCTCAGACCCATGTTCAGTCAGTGCGCTCGCAGTGTCGACTGTTCGCTGCAGCATGTCACAATCTTCCGTGAGGTCACACACAAGGCCCCATGACAATGCCTCCTCACTCGTAATTGGTCTTCCCGTGAGAATGGTTCGCATAGCCTGGAAAGCGTTTGAAGAAAGACAATGAGTTATGTTAAGCTTCTTCTTCTGATGGGGCGGGTACAGGTACAGGCGACGTCACCCCCGCTTTCTTGGTCGGGAATTTATTAGACCAAGTCTTGGTTGAATGCGACTTACTCGAAACTTGCCTACGGCAGCAGTAAGCCTTTGCGTACCACCTGCCCCAGGAATAAGACCTCGTTTGGTTTCCGGAAGAGCGAAGTATGCTGATTTCGAGGCGATGATGAGATCACACTAGTTTTCCATGGTACCGCGCATTAGCCGCATGGTTGCAGTTCACTCTGCAGCGCGCGCGATATTGAAATAAAAACAAGAGCACGATTGGCCGACAAGGCAACGATGTGAATAGACGAAAGGGGTAATTGCTTAAATCCTTACCATCAACGCCACTTCAAATCCGCCCCCAAGCTAGTAAACGCAGAATGGGTTGTAAGTCAAGAGAGACTTTCGAAGAAGTTGGCTGCGCCGTTGAGAAAGCTAGTAGCGTTCACTCACCGCTGGTCCGTTGACGGCTGCAAGAAGGGGCTTGCGTACAGCGGACATTCCGAGGCACAAGTCCTCGAGGTAACGACATGTCCGGGCTCCAGTGGCATCGAGACCCGCAATGTCTTTCAGATCGGCACCAGCTACAGTTGACAATTTAGAAACTGACAAGACGTATTGTGGTGAATAATTCAAGGCGCCAATGGATCAAAGTGGAGAACAAATTGAGCGACTCTTGCAAGTGACGGGAGATGGGATGGCTGATGAGAGCAGACAACAATGTGCCTCACCTGAAAAAAAAGTGCCATTGCCGGTTATGACAATGGCCTTAACTACCGAGTCAGTTGAAACTATCTTCAGCTCCCGTAAAAGATCCCCAATGAGCCCTTGGGACATGGCATTTCGCTTTTCTGGACGGTTCAATGTGATGACCCGAACCCCCTCCGTCGGTGAGGTGACTTGAACGAGACTCGATGCAGACATTTCGACAATATTTGTTTAATTTTAGTAAAATAAGAAGCTCAAAAAAAAATGGCAAACGTGTAGTCGACGTTCTTGGGTCTTGAGCCTTCGAAGGAGATAGGTTCAGCACAGTCGAGTGACGAACGGAGGAGGACGGCGATGATCACGGCAGTGGGCCAGCGAACGGGAGGAGTGAGGAGAGAGAATCTGTGATCTGTCTCGCAGGGTTTTGGCTCGAGCTCTACATAAAAAAGCCTAGCAGGGTGTAGACCGCATTATCAGGGAACGGACCGGCCTAATTAGGTATAGTACGGTGGGTCTTTGCGTTATGCCCACGAATGCTATTCAGCTAGATTTCACTAGACATAGCGTGGAAAGCCACGTGATTTATCTAAAAAAAATCTCTAAGCCATAAGTGGCAATTCGACCCACTTTTCTCTCTTATTAGCTAATTAAAAAACCGAATGTGGCCACGCTAGTCTAATTTAAGCATATGTGCTTCAATTAGCAGCTAGGGAGCCACTAATACTAGGACCTTAGGCCTAGTTCTAATGAATTAGAGCTTGCCAAGCTATTAATAGGCCCACCTAACACGCCTCGCGCTATACCCAATTGGGCCGGTCCGCTCCCTGATAATGCGGTCCACACCCTGCTAGGCTATCTTCTACTGCTTCGACTTGCCAGGAAAAAAGCAAAGTGCAGATAAACGAGGCTGACGTTGAGTGAACCCTCACACCAGAAAATAGCTGATGAACGGCGGGCGGGAAGAACGGGGCTCTGTACGTCCACAGACGGCAAGAAATCGTGACGGTGACGGTGACGGTGACGGTGACGGTGACAGGTGCTCGCAGGAGGCTGACGTGGATGCGGATGCAGATGCAGATGCAGATGCAGAGTGCTGGATTTCTCGATGGGTGTTTGCAGCGCAAAAAGCGGAGGCGTTGAGCCAATGCAGTAAAGGGAGCGAGTTATTGGCAACTAAGGCCAATTGCGATGAGACCTGCTCAAGCGCTGGGGGAAAATAGACATTGATTGACGTGCGGTCCGTATAGTCAGGCGATGATGGCAGGCATTCTCAGACGAGGCCAGACCTAACAGAAACAGACAGAAACAAGGCCTCATTCGTGTCCATGTTACCATGTTGATTGTTGACGGGACGGAAAGGCGGGGGGGGTCTGGTTGTGCGGACACCAGACGTGCAAATGACTGTGATTTGTCTTATTATTATTGGGCGGCGAATCGAACTGAAACGAGAAGAGAAGGAGCTGAGATCTGATCGCTCCTCCTACCTCTCGTCTCGTCTCGTCTCCGCTTGACAAGTACGGAGTACTTCGTGCAACAATACAATCTCGACACTAAAAGTGAGCACCCTCGTCTCGTCCTCACACATCGGCTGGCGCGCACGATGCCATCGACGTCTGCGGGCAGTCACAGACACGCGGGGATGAGCATGTAGCTGAGCACACAGCATGCCGCGCCACGAGTGCATCATGTCTTTGAACTCGCCCCGACTCGACTCGACTCGATACCCTACGTTCTCCCGCTGCCCAGCGTGCAGAGTCGGCGCAAAAGACGCGGTAGCTACTTTCGCCAACTAATTTGTATAGAAATTTATAGATCACAGCTATTTCTACAATTTCCTGCTCACAAGAACAAAGCCAGTGGAAGAGGCATATAAACTTTGTATAGACTGTATAAAGTAGCTGACAAAGTTTGTAACGTTTCGTGGATCACAGTGCAGCCAACAAGCCACTCTGCATAAGCCGAACCGACAGTGTGGAAAACGCCTCACCGCCGCAGGATCAAGCAAAGCATGGCACCTTCCGCAGACAAAAGCTCCAGACCCCAACAAGCGGCACAACACACGGCTCGACATCGACCTTGACCTCGACAGCAAAAAGAAAGCAACCGCCGGCCTCATGGTCATGACGGCGCACATGAATTGATCGGCCAGTGGCCACAGCAACCTCTCTCGATCTACGTTTTCTCCAACTCGTACTTCCAAGTTCGGCCAAACGGCCCGCGTTTGATTGCCCGGCTGATTTGCCAAACCGTTCGTCGTTTCATCACCTGATGAATCAGGAAAAGCCTCAGAGTGGGAACAAGAGTATTCACGCTTGGCGCCTCTGAAGAATATGTGGGACAATAGCATTTTGCGGTCCGACGCCATGCAATTATTCCCGGCACCTAGTCATGCCTATCATTATCATCACAACGATGGTACACCAGGTTTCTACATGAAAAGACATGTGCAACTTGAGCAATCGACCAAGCCGCAAGCACGTTCCTACTGCTTACCGACCCCTATATGATAGTATGATAGAGTTATTAGGGAGTACTCCGTACGTCGCATTGTAACGACTCCATGGCCAAATCTATCTTTATGTGGCCGGGCTGCCGAAGAAGCAATGATTTCCTGCCGCCAACCTAGCGTGCAAACTGCGCCTCTCCGCTGCCAAAACGCATGCCACGCTTATTCACCCCTGCTCCCGTGATCTGACCGATACTTCTCTCTTCACCTTCGTAATCCTGGAGCAGATTTTCTGAAGCTTGACGACAACTCAATGCAGCTGCTGTCAACTTTCAACCCAAAGTGGTATCAACGATACCAGACGAAGAACAATTGAGCATGAGGACACAATGCAAACGAAAGGTCGTACTTCGCAGGAGCAGGCTAGTCACCTTGGTCATCTGTCTGCACGACGCCGCGATCCCTACCTAATATTCGCACCTCATCCGAGAGCCATTCTCATTTTGGCGGTGGCTCCGCACGCAGATTCCCATGCTTTGTTTTACCTTGGATGATGATGGATAAGGGTTGGATCTTACCCCTCCATTCGCTCCTCCATCCCTCACAACTTGGCGGAGCAAGCCTATCACTCAATCGCCTGCCTGTCTCAGTGCTGAAGAGTGCGTGATCGAAGACTCGATATAATGAGACCAGACCCCTTGTCGACTTTCTCTAGCTCCGCAATCTACTCTGGGCCGAAGTACCCATCGTTGGTTGCCCTTTTCGGGTCCCCCGTCGCCATTCTCGGCATTCCACCCGTCTGCTTTCTAGTATCTACCCTCCCTTGAACCAGGCAACGGTCCAGGGAAGGGAATCGCCTAGGGATTCTTTTCTTTGGCACTGTTCTTTCCATTGGGCAAGCCGGGAATGCGACAACTACATTCCCAAGCACACCCTTGACTTTTTTCGTCCCACATGCGGTCACATACCCCCCAGAGGCTGAGAGCCTGCGAGGGGTGTGTGTGCAGACTGCAGAGCTTGGCCAGTTGTCCTGTATAATGTCCTGTATAATGTATCGCATTTTTTTTTTTTCAAACCTTGGGAGGCGTACGAGTTCACTATCCTACCTCGAATCTCTCTATTCGCACGTCTGCAAGAAACATCTGCTCATCATTTTATGGACCCACCGAGCTCCATGCTACCTTCCCATTCATCAGGTGCGTACGGCTACAAGACAAGATACCCTGGTCTAGGAACCTGCGCTGCTAGGTGCAGTCGCATCGTGGCAGGCTCAACCAACATGACTGGGATGTACAACGCTGGGCAATCTCACACGGAGAATTATCCGGCAAGCTGATCTCAGATTGTCCCGTCTGGAGAAGGACGTTGCCAAGGGACGACTATTGGGTCCCGGGGGAGGGCTAAGAGTCCAAGACCATGCCCATTGCCAATCCGACATCAAGGGAAAGTTCCCAGAGAAAAACTATATAAAGGCCCTTCATTCACAAGTGTAGTCGAGATGGGGGTCCAGGAGCTCAGACTACTTACTCTTCTATTCCTTAAATCACCCCGCTCTTTGAGTGTTACCTCATGGTCGTCACCATGAACGGCACCAGGAAATCTCATTCATTTGCTGTGCCCACGGCAGACTTCACCCATGGTGAAGCCATCTATTGCCCGTTTCCCACTGTTACTGCTGCTTTTTATCACTATGCCACCTCTACACCTTCAGTCACAGCAGTTCGTGATCTCTCGAGTGGCGTTTTCGTGAGGGAGCTGACGTATCGTGAGCTTGCCGTTCAGGCTCAGCTTCTGGCTGCTCGGCTTCGAATGCTTGGCGTTGGGCCTCATCAAAGCATCCCCCTTGTTGTCAAACGTGGCACTGAGATGCTTGTGGGTATCATGGCTATTTTATCGTGTGGTGCACAGTACGTGCCTCTCGACGGCGGCGTTGTTCCGGATTCCACCATCAAGCACGTCGCAGAACAATGCGGTGGACATATTATTCTTTGCATCTCATCAACCGAGAGTCGCCTCAAGACGCTCTTGCCCACTTCGACCCCTATCGTCATCGAACAAAGAACTGCCCCAGACCATGCTTTAAATAACCCCGAGGCGTGGACCGACAATAACCCCGAGGCGTGGACCGACCTTGCATCCCCCGATACAGGATGCTACGTTATCTACACTTCTGGTTCGTGCATCGTTCCCCCAGGAGGATCTCAGACCGTGACATGCATAACATGATGTTGATATTCTCCGCAGGAACCACGGGTAAGCCCAAAGGTGTGGATGTCACGCACAAGAACGTGGCCAACTTGGTCTGCCTGTCGCCGGGTGGATTGGGCGTTCGGCCAGGAATGTGTGTTGGCCAGGTTCTGAACATCAGCTTCGACATGGGTAAGTGGTGTAACCCATCAAAATCATGTTTTGTATGATGGGATACTTGTTGGTGATATAGACACTGACTAAGTCTCAGCGGCCTGGGAGATTTTCAGCTGTCTATGTAATGGAGGCACACTCGTTGTGAGAGGCCCCAAGTGGGAACCTACACTGAATGAAGTAAGTATGACGGTCAACGTTCTGGGCTTCTACTTCCACTCCTGCTGGATGGGCCCGGTCGGGATGAAATGATGCTAATCAAACATGTCAGCTCGACGTTCTGATTTGCACACCCACCATCTTGTCAAAATACCACCCTAGACTCTATCCCAAGATCAAAGTTGTCGCCACTGCTGGCGAGCCTACGTCCCAAGATCTTGCCGATCTGTGGGCGACGCATGCCACCTATTGGAACTGTTGCGGTCCTACCGAAACTACAATTGTCAATACCATGTCCAAACATGTTGTTGGCGAGCCCATCTCCATTGGTCGCCCGACTCCCAACAACTCCGTTCACATTTTAGACAGTGACGGCAGAACCGTCCCTGTGGGTGCGGCTGGTGTAATATGGGCGGGTGGTCATGGAGTAACTCGTGGCTACGTGGGGCTTGAATCCAAGACAAAGGAAGCATACGTTTCGGACCCATTTGCAAATGATGGGTAAGACAGACCAAGGACTGACCCTACCGCCCTCTCTATTGGTATGAGGAATAGACCGGCCGCTAATTGTTGTCTCACTAGATCCTCCATGTATTGTACTGGCGATCTTGGCCGGTGGAGGGAAGATGGAAATATCGACATCCTGGGTCGGGTGGATGACCAAGTCAAGGTCAAGGTAAGATGAGATATTACACTCAATCTGACGCTCGGTCTTGTTTCCCGGGGAGGAAGATTGCTCTGACTTGGTGGGCTGACAATACTGCGTTGTTTGTTGCAGGGTTTCCGGGTTGAGCTTGACGGGGTGTCGTCGTCATTGGCATCTGCCCCAGGTGTTACCCGCGCAACAGCCCTTCTGGTAGAGGGAGACATTCACGGTTTCACAGTACCATTAGGACCCGATGTTGAAACAATCGTTGCGCACACAAAGAAATTGCAGCCTTACTATGCCATTCCGACCAAGATCCACCAAATGAGCGCCTTTCCTACGACAGCAAATGGAAAAATTGACAAGCAGTCTCTTCGCGACCTTGCCCTAGCACAGGAATCAAAGGAAAGCATCGAAGAGCGTATGCCAAGGTCTCCCTCCAACGAGAGCGATGAGATGACTTTGGCCGAGGTACGATCTGTATCTAGTTCATCAACTCTGACAGTTTCGGAGGAAAAGCTGGACTTGAACAAAGACATTCCGGAAAAGAAGCTACCAAAACATCTCCGTGGTCTCCGGCATCGAATTGCCATTGTGTATCGGTTCCTTTTCAGCCTCATTGGCCTGCTCAACATTGGTGCCCTTGTTGCCCTCATTCTTGTCAATCCCGGCCAAGAGTGGCTCGCAACCCTCACGGCAGCCAACTTGGTGTTGGCGGTGTTGGTCCGCCAAGATGTTGTCATCAACACTCTGTACACAATCACTTGCTCCGCGCCAAAAACAGCTCCTATTTGGTTGCGTAAACGTCTTGCCAAGATATACCATTTGGGTGGTGTTCATTCTGCTGCTGGTATCTGCGCAACGGCGTGGCTGCTTGGATCCACATTCCGGTCAACGGTTGCCTTCGCCGAGAAGAAGACCAACGACTCCCTCGCTACCCTGGTGATTTCCTGGATGCTTTGCGCTCTATGCTGCGGGTTGGTGGGATTTGCCTGGCCTACATTCCGCAAGAAGTACCACAACCAATTCGAGCGAATTCACCGATTCGTCGGTTGGACAGTGCTTGCCATGTTCTGGGTTCGAACCATTCTGTCGGTCCGCGACGTGACGCCGATAGGAGACGACCTCGGAATGGCACTCGTAAAGACACCTGGATTTTGGATGTTGGGTGTGGCCACTTGCAGTATTGCTTCATCCTGGTTCTGGTTGCGAAAGGTGCCGGTCAATGCGGTGCCTCTTTCAGACCACGCCATTGTCTTGTCGTTCGACTATACTGTTCCTGTCAACGGAAGTTTCACGCGCATTTCCAAGCGTCCGTTGATAGAATGGCATTCGTTCGCCACCATCCCAGCTCCACAGCCATCTGCTATTGCTGAGAAGCCTGGGTATTCCCTCGTTGTTTCAAGTGCAGGCGATTGGACAAGGGACTGCATTCGCAATCCACCCACCAGTCTGTGGGTTCGTGGCTTGCCCACTTGTGGTGTCATGAGAATTGCAACGCTCTTCAATCGAATTGTCGTCATCGCCACGGGGTCTGGTATTGGCCCTCTGCTGGGCCATATTGCACAGCCAAGCTGCCCGACGCAACTCATCTGGTCGACTTCGAATCCCGAGAAGACGTTTGGCGAGAAAGTGTTGGACACGATTTACGAGTCAATCCCCGACGCCGTGATCCACGACACCAAGCAGAAAGGCCGTCCAGACCTTGTGAAAATGGGCTATAACTTGGCCAAACAGTTCCGGGCCGAGGCTGTCATCATCATTGCCAACGAAAAGATCACCAAGAAAGTGGTTTACGGTCTCGAGACGCGAGGGATGCCCGCGTATGGCGCCATCTGGGACAGTTGAACTTTCCCATTCTCTTGCTTTTCTTCCTTTTCTCACATCTATTGTGCTAGCTCTCCCCCACAAGTTGCCTTTCTTTGTGGGTCGGGGTAGTAGCGAGCGATATTTATGTTTGTAAATCGTCACACTCGCTGTATATTTCTTTTGTATCATGCTGCCTAAAACAGGGCACGGGAGGCGTGGGCATAGACGTATGCCGACTGATTTTTGCATCAACATGAGCGTGGGCAGGCTATCTTCAATTTACCAGCATGGCAGGGTTGCGGTGGAATCTTGGGAGTTTTTTTCTTTTTTTCTTTTTTTTTTTCCTTTTTTTTTGCCGTCCATCGTGAATGAGCTCATCTGGGGTCTATCTAGATTTGGAGATGTATCTGCCGCCGCGGCACATCTCTTCTTTCAATAGCATCATGTGTTTGCCTTGGCTTCCCCCGTTGGTAATGGTGAAAGAAGCAGTAGACGAGTTTAGTCCCGCCGGGGTGGGACGTACTAAACTAAAATGAAGCGGGCTTTGCATTTTTAAAGTTGTGTACCCCCGTACCCCGTAGAGCTCTAGATCATGGCCCGGCCCGCTGCGTGGCAAACGGAGATGACAAGGAGCCATGGATCCGGCCTGTTGGTCTCCGTCTTTGTCCGAGTTGCCCATGTGTACGGACTTACAGAGCACATACATGCTCGGAAGACCTGCCCTGCCTGCCTCCAAGTGGGTGGGTGGGTGGGTGTTCTGTCAGGGCCGGACTTCCCACGCATGTATGTAACTTGTAAGTTGTGGTAGGGCGTGTACGTGTGTACGTGCCATGTGGGAATGTGATGACTGCGACCCTGTCTCGGGGAATGACACGAGACAAATGACATTAATGTACTGCCCGCCTGCCTACCCTGGAGACCATACATGTTCTGCACGAGATTTTCGCACCCGCGAGTCTCTTCTGCTTTCCTAGTTCTCATTGCGCGTGCCTAGGCCTCGCCACAAGGCATGCCCTCGGGACGGAGCAGGAGTCAGGACCGAATAGGCCTGGTTCGAAATGACCTGACTTGGGCATACGTGGCGTCCTTTTCACCACTTGCCGAGCTTCTAGTCATCTCCACGACCATTCAAGTCATGTCTTATTTGGGTCACTGAGAATAGCCCGGAATCTGGTACGAAACATTTGGTTTCTATGAGTATTGCAAAATTAAGTAATATTAAGGTAAGAATTTCATGTAAAATCTCACACGACCCATGATCGGGTGGCGTGTATTAAAAGAATTGTTAGAAGCGTACCAAATATCCACCCCATATAGACATATCAAATACATGGATATCTTGTATTTTTTTTGTAAAAAAAGTCATTTACCAGCCTACGCACTGCTCGAGTCGTCCAATGATCGTCGCTCCTTGATAAACTTAGGCCAGGTATTGGTAAGAACGAGGTACTTGATGCTCATCTCGGCGTCGTCAAAGACGCAGTCGCTGAAAGCGTCGGGAATCTCGCCCGTGTATCGAACAGGAGCAGAATCGCCTTCTTGGCGCTTGGGGCTGTCCGCGAAAGGAGTGGCGGGGTCAGGGGTGCTGCATTCACCAGTGACGGCCCGAGCGGCGCCTTCGAAGATAGCTTGGAGGTTCTTGAAGTCTTGTGATGACAAGTTGACCTGGAACTCGGCGCTGTTGCTGCTGATGAAGTCCATGTAGATGCGGAGAGCACTTTCGAAGCATTCGCGCGAAAGAGCCGGGCTGATGGCGCCATCTTTCTCATCCCTGACAGGCTGGTTGGCACCAACGATGTACTGCCCACGCCATAGACGAATTCGGGTCAAGAAAGCAATGTTTTCTCCAGAAAAGTCACGGAGAGCAGAAAACTCCTGCAAAGGCTCGGGATTCTTTGACAAGGTGTGCTCGAGGGCATCCATGGTAAGGATACTTCCTCCAGTAGTGGATACAGAGCAAGCCTTGGTACGGCCCATCCAGGATGAAGTGGTTGAGGTATCAGAGGTGAAAGACTTTCCACAGTGCTGGGCGGATTTCTGTCGCGATTCCCAGCGAGCGATGGAATCGAGTGTCTCTCGAGAGAGGCTACGTTGCTTGCAAACCTCCCAAATGGGAATGAAGACAGTGAAAATCTCGAGCATCATGATGGACACGGCAATCCTGTGGAATGGTAAGTTGAATGGTCTTTAGTAAGAACATATGTTCATTTTACATACCATTGAGGAGGAATGAAGTAGTTGTTGATAGGAGCCATGCCAGGAGCGTAGATGGCGACGAGCCACATCGGGGATGCATGAAGGCTATGGCGTCACACATTAGTTCTTCCCTTCAGAAATAGGTTATTGGGCGTCCATACCCTGAAAGACAGCAAGCTATCGTCTGTGTTCTCCACCCTTGGGTATCACGAAGGCCTCGAGACCGCCAAAGGATAATGGGAGCGACGATCCAGGCCCAGAACATCTGCCAGAAGATTGATGGCCACCTATGAGACACACGTCGTGTTAGTTGATCGAGTCAAGTTTACTGAGAGGTTTATGCCCGTCTCACCATTCCCATCCGCGACCTTGCTCCGTCTTCTGCTCCATCATTGTACCGGTAACTTCGGTGCCGGGGATACCCCACGTGGAATGAAACTTTCGGGAGATGAGAAACATGAAGATGGTGAGGAAAAACTGTGTTACGGTTAATTAGCTGCGTGTTCCACTGCGAGTATTCATTCGCCTCAACTTACTTGGAGGGCCATTCCTAGACCAATAAGAATGAGCACTTTCCTGGTGTAGGCAAGCATTTGCCATCTGGCAACCAAGGTTTTGCGGATACGGGGACGTTGGCCGCCCCAGCCAAGATCGATCGTTTTCTCGACATATTTCTTCTGGGCATTTGCGACATAGAGGAAGCGACTGTTGGAGGCGTGGAAAAGAGCAATACCAAAGGGCAGCCACAGGCCCATGACGAAGAACTCGGCTACTTCAGGCATCAAAGGGCCGTACACATAAACAGTTGTAACGCAGAACCAATAACCATGTAAAAACGCGATTGCCGCGAATGAAAGACTCAGGCCTCTGGTCCTGAGAATTGGCATATCGCGCTTGATCCACAGGAAAGACATGCCGCTAGCAAGAACGACAGTCCATGAAATGGCGAAGACGATCCAGAAGATGCCGACTCCATCGAGGCGAGCCACTGGCTTGGTGTCAGGTGTGGTACCGAATTCCGAACCCATTTTGTCGTTTGTTTGTCTCCGGGAGACAAGCTGAGCCGTTCAATCAGGTTAGGGAGAGGATATATTGAGCGGAAACGCCAGATTTGGAGCAAGGAACAGTAAGGAGCGGAAGTAGAAGCCACTCGAAGCCGGAGTTGTTGAGGCCAGAGCCGCCAATTCGATGGGCAGGTCAGGCAGATAGATACGCTGAGCTCCGTGGTTGAGGCAAGTTAAGTCGGATATGTGTTCGACAATAAAAGAGCGTTGTATGAAGAAAGGGGGCCTGGGTGTGATAAATATTCGACCCAGACTACACCGAGCAAAGTTTCCCCAAAAGGGCTTGCCAGGATAGACTAAAGGATTGACAAGTAGGTGAGCACTAAGAAAAAAAGAACGTAAAAAACGAGAAGTCTGAGGGTGTGTATTTTGCTTTGTTTTGGCAGATATCGAGCCAGAGCACTGCACTTGCCGATCTCCAAGGTTACTTCATCAGGAACTGCTTTTTTTTTTTTTTTTGGCCAGAAACAACATGGCAAAAGGGAAACCCAGCCGTTGGAAGTGTGTGGAAGTATCTTCGTGGGACGACTTGGTACCCGCGTGTTTGCGCCAGTCAAGTCCTCGACTCCTCGCGCACTAGTAGACCACGGAGCCAGGGTACCCGGGCCAAGTACAAGTAGGTACATGTACATAGTATCGTAGTATCATTACATTGTGTGCTTGTGTAACCCAAAAGCAGATTTGCTTTGCCCCCAGCTTCACGGGGACGCAGGGCTACTGAGCAATTGCCTGATGCGGAGCATGGCAACGTAGATCCCTACCAGCTTGTGTGGCAACCAAGACACGAGTCCATATCGGAACAGCGCAAAACGCACTCAGTAGCACACAATCTCGAGATGATAGCTCAGAAGAACTGTTGCTTTTTGCTTCCTGGCTTTGCCCCTCGCTTCAACGTAACAAGATGTCCGTCTAACAGAAGTCGATCGCTCGAAAGGCTCGTCCTCTGCGCTTGTTCTGACGCATGATGATTGGGAAGATGACAGTTCGGGCTGCCATGCTGTTGACCTTTCGCACGCCGCCTGATGGAACCTCCGGACAATGTGAACGAATAGGACGGACGCCCATGACGCCTACGACCGAACGAAATTAGCATTGACCGTTTTGGAGCTCAGAACTGTTGGAGGTTCCGATTCCGAAAATTTGTGTGAGGCCCCGAAGCGGGTCTCGTTTGTGGATTGACAGAGGTTTTTTTTCATGGGCGTTTGGCTTCAGCTGAATTGGACCTTGACTGCAGCTTGTCAGGCAACAGGATTGGGACTGAGCAACGCGATGTAGTCCGTACTAGTGTATCTTTGAAGAGAACTAATTGAATTGAAGCACTCGGCCGAATGGCACCGTGCCGTGTGGGCATCACGCTCGAGACTTGAGACCTGCTAAGCTCCTTGGCAACTGTTCACAGCCGTTGGAGCTATCGCAACTGCCACGCAACTGTAAAGAAGCGTCCGGTCCAGCCCGGCTCTTTCCCAGTGACTAGGCTGTCTACGGAGTACTAGGCTTGCTTATTGCCCAGCCTTTTCTGTTTCCTCTCGCCCTCAATTTGTTGAACGCGTTGGGGCGGCTAGCGTGGAAAGAGGGACAGACCCAGACCCAGACCCAGACCCAGACCCAGACCCAGACCCACCCGGCCTCTTCCAATGTCATCACACCCATTGTCCCACATGTCCATGTAAAATCGCCTTGTCTGGATGTGAGGAGATTACGGAATTACGGCTTCTGACTTTCCGCGGTTCAAAGCCCTTTGGCTCGGCTCGCAACACTGAGATTTCACAGCGGGAAGCGCCTCTCGAAAGGCTGGCATCACCATCTGACGGAAATCATTCGCGAAGGACTCCGTAAGCGGCTTACTCAACGCCTTTGTGTCTAACTCTTTCTGACATAGCTCCCCGTCCGAGCCCGCCGCTAGCAACGGGAAGATTGCAGGTAATCACGGGACAATGTTTAATAAGTTAGCCCGCGAGGCGATGCTGGCACACTCGAAATCTCGGCCGTACGGTGTTGACTCCCACCAAAGATCAACATCTGGGCTCCCCCGAGCTCCTCCGTTCACACGGATGTCCGAGACAATGCCTCGTCCGCCATGAAACCATGATCGCATTCAATTGGCGGAGACAACAAACAGCCCGACCAAAAAAAAAAAAAGGTATGTCGCGGGGTATGTTCATCCTGCATCGAAAAAGAAACGCCGCGAGGAAATCTCATCCTGCGCCTTACATATGTCTTGAATCGCACCAGACCCATGGCTTGTGTGGAGTAACAAACAGCGGGAATAGGCCAAGATGACCAAGTGCAGTCACGCGCGTCTAAGGAGCCTCTCACGCGGTGGACCACACGGGTTCAATGGCAAATGGCTCGGTGAATTTCGATTTATTGTACTCCGAATAAGGCCCCGGTTAATCGAATGTGTAATCCGTATTCCGTACGGAGCAGGAGCAGCGACCGAGACAGACAGGGGACTTCTTAGCCAGTGGCCCAGTGCGGTCCTTGCGCTATTACCACGAGGCAACTACATATTTCCGATCAGAGACACACCATTGGATGAATCCTACCAGCGGCATGGCTAGACTCCGTAGAGCTGTCACTTATCACCTTTTCTACTCCATAGACGCAAAAGCATCGCCTTGGCCAGGAAGCAAGATCGACGTCGCAGCTGCAGGGGCACTGGTTTGTCCATGATCTTGCTTCTTTAAAGCAAAACAAATTTGGAGCCCTCGGAGGTTTTTCCTGTACACTGCTTCGTCAACTGCTCCTCTGGACGTGCGAATATGTTTTCCTGTTTCCTCAGACTTTTCAAAACGTTCGCGAGTCTGCACCAGCATTTCGGCGCCTAACATCGAAAAGTTGTCCCCGAGAAATTGAGATTCTGAAACCGGCTTGGGTAATGGTTCGACTGAGCTTAAGTCGACGGCGCGTCAATATTTCATCAGAGTGATCCTCGAAGGACAGACTTGTCTTGTCCGTATTTGCCAAGACTTTATGAACCACATGGCGACAAAGCCGGTGGCTCTCCAGATTGTCCGATTTTAACAGTCCATCACCAGTTTATTCTAGGCGGTGTCTCTCACATTTCATGTTGTACAGGCTGCCAGCAGAATGAATCCTTCAGGGGAACCGTTCCAGCATGCGGAGTAAAAGCTTCATTCAGGATCGCTGAAATCAGCATGTCGATTATTACTGCCCAGGTTCATCGCCAACCACGGGCTCGACATTGTGATCAATAATCATCTACATGGCGCTAAGTCGGCCGCTGTTGATTTTTCAATCGTACGTAGTAATCAGGCCTAAAACGGAAAGAGGTCCCTACCTCTCCGTAGAAGGGTCGCAGGTGAATTGCTCGGGGCGCAGCGATTTTTTGCTAGGTGCGCAGAAATCCCCACCGCCCCGCTTTTTCGGCGGTCAGGCCCGCCACCACACGCTATAGTATATTTACAGTATAAATATATAGTAGCTTTACTAAACACTAAAATTAATGAATTTTTTAATAGACCTTTTCCCTTTAATTAGCATTATAACCTATATTATAATAGATAAAAATCTAGAAAACCCACCCCTAAATTTACC
Source organism: Epichloe festucae Fl1 (assembly GCA_003814445.1). Taxonomy (NCBI): domain Eukaryota; kingdom Fungi; phylum Ascomycota; class Sordariomycetes; order Hypocreales; family Clavicipitaceae; genus Epichloe; species Epichloe festucae. The sequence goes on from CP031390.1 coordinate 2,869,571, forward strand.
TCCCTTACTAGGTTATAGTAGCTTTAATAAACTTTATATTACTATATAAGTATTTAGTAAGTAAAATAGTGTAGCTTTTAGTAAAAGTAGTATTTCCCTAAAAACCCTAATAAATAGTATTTAATAACCTTACTCTAGCTAGCTTAACTATAATTATAGTGGCTATTAAAGGGCTTCTTGTTATGGACTAGCCCCTAGGCGACTGCGATAGGGCGTCAATATAGTATTAAGAGACTTAAGGAGAAAAAGGGAAAGGAGAAAAGGCTATCCCTAGTAGCGCCCCTTATACCCCCTTAGCTTCTTATATAAGCTCCTCCTTACTTATTCTTACTTACCCTTACCTTTCCTTCTATTTATAATATACTTAGGCAAAGCCTAAGCCCTTATATATACCCTTACTTAGGTATGTCTAATAAGTCCCCTTTTTATAATAGTCCTATAAATTATCCTATAGGTAATTAATCCTATTCCCTGCTTATTATTATTAAGTATATAATATATTTACCTTACTAGCTATTATATAGTAATAATAACTACCTTACTTCTATGCCTTAGTTTTATAGTATATATAACGCGTTTACCTTACTAACCTATTATTTATTATAGTCTCTAGCCCTACCCTTACTAGTTTATTAATTACCTAATATAGGTTTAAAACTATATATAAATATCTTACTTAGTTTCTTTCTATATCTTACCTTCCCTTATATAATACTATCTCTTTACTATTATAATTTTATTATACCTTTCTCTTTATTTTATTAGACCTTCCTTCTTAGATAATTATTCTCCTATTAGAATATACCTTATAATCTAACTAACCTTTCTTTACCCCTAGCTACTCTTATAATGCCCTTAGCCTATTCTATTAGTAAGTTCCTTATAGAAAGTAACTTAAATAATAAATAATATACTACTCCCTAATTAGTCTAGTGCCTTTATAGGCTATATATAAAACAGGCCCTTATTACTAGTATTCTAGAATATTATTTACCTAAATCTAGAGAATTATACCCTTTATATTAAAGGTAATACCTTACCTATATATAGTATACTAGGCTTTTATTTACTAACCCTTATCTTTATTATATACTAAAGGATATTAAGGTAAAGATTACCTTAGGTATATATATTATTAAACTTAGAGTCCCTAAAACTTTAGAAATAAAAAAGAAAATACCTATACTATTCTAAAGGTATTATTACCTTATTAGTTAGTAAAACTCCTTTCTTACTTAAGCTTAGTTTAATCTAGCTTTTATTTAGTTAGCCCTTAGGGTATCCCTTACTACTAATACTACTATAATAAATATAACTAGTCTTAAAGTTACCTCTTTTATTAGCACTAGCCCTTTAGCTAGCTATAGTATAGCTTACTTTATATAGTAAGCTATAAGTATTTTATTCTAATAGAACTAATAAGTTATTAGTAAACTAACTATAATATATAAAGAGATATATAAGTAATTTATTACACTTCTTTAAGCTTTAATACCTTATTACTAGGATAAAATCTAGTAATATATTTAAATTACTAGGTTAAGTAATAAATCTCCTTCTTATTACTACTAGTAACTTTTATGCCTTCTCTCTAAAATAGGTTTAACTTATAATTATATTCTTAGAGCCTTAGAAGCTAGCTATTCTCTAGCTAAAAATAATACTTCTCCCCCCCTTAGTTATCCTCCTCTTACTTACTACCCTCTTACTAAGTCTCCTATTATACCCTCTCCTATATATACTCCCTATACTAACCCTATTTATACTATCTAGGTCCTAGGTTATACCTAAGGTAAATAAGGTAAATAACTTATTATACTATAACTATTACCTAGTAATAATAATACTATAGCTATAGTAGTAGTAATATAACTCTAAATAAAGGTAGTGTGCCCTTACCTATCTTCTCCTAGTAATTTAGGTAATAACTTAATAGATAATTATCCTTATTAAGTAGTAGTAGTAAAATATAGTAGTTTAGTGCTTTAGGTACTTATAGGAGTCTTTATAGGTATATAAGTCTTTTAAAATTAATTTAGTCTATTATTATATTATATATCTCCTTATTTTACCTTAAACTTATTAAGGGCCTATATTTATACTATATTCTCTAATAGTTCCTATATAGGCTATATATAACTTACTTACTTAATAAGTATATTATATCTCTTACCCTAGCCTAGGGCGTTCTAAGCCACTAGGATTTGCTTAACCTAATATTCCTTAATAAGTTTATTATTACCCTTTATAAGGACTTATTTTAGTCCTAGATAGGAGTCCTAAAGCTTCTAACTAAGGAGAGGGTCCTTTATAGTATATTTAATAAGATTTATGTAAAATACTAGGTAAATACCTCTTAGGATATTAAGCTATACTATAAGTAATATTAGGACTTTTATAACTATATACTTTACTACTACTTAATTAAGTTTCTATAAGAGGTAATTAGTTTTAATATTTTTAAGTAAAAGCTATACCTTATCTTTAACCTAAAACTATTTTACTAGCTAATATAAAGTAAACATAGTGTCCTACTACCTTTATTATATATAAGCTATTATAGCTTATACTAGATAAGTACTCTCTTAGAGGTGCTTAAGAAACCACATTACTTGCCCCTTTAGTGTTATTATAAAAGTAAATATATCTAGTAGTAACTAGACTAGCTCTAGGTTATAGCTATATTGTTACGTGCAGGTTTGGCACGATGTAAGGCGAATCTGTCAGAGGGGCCAACGGATCTGCTGTCGTAAAGTTATACTAAGTTCGCTATAAGAGCTACTATTAGGTATAAGGTAAGATATCTAAAGAAGGTTAATTCTTTTTATCTAGAGTCTAAATCTAGTCTTATATGCGCTTGTATTTAGCTTTACTACATAATAAGTGCTAGGTATACCTTAAAAGATAACTATCCTAGTTAGAGGTAGTTAGATTATAACTAGATTTATACTTCACTTAGCTAAGTAAATTAACGAAAAATTATCTATTAAAATCACATAAAAGAAAATTTTAGAATAGCTATTGCTATATATTATAATAACTTTTTAGCGCCCTATATCCCTTAATAAGCCCTCTAGAATTATTATATTAAATAATGCATTTAACCTTTCTAAAATTAATTTTCTATTTACTACCTTCCTATTTTCTATTACTAATTTCCTATTATATAGTAAATTCTTAAGTTTTATTACACTAACTATTTCTATTTTAATTTAGTTTAAATTTATTCTCTTAGTCTAGTAAACTAGCAAATTTATCTAGCTTTTAGTAAATTCTTAAATTCTATTATACTATCTATTCCTATCCTAATTTAGTCTAAATCTATCTTCTTAATCTAGTAAACTAGCGAATTTATCTATCTCTATTACTTTAATAATTAGTAAGGGTAAAGTTAGAGATACTATTTATCTTTATATTATTACTATCTTTAATTTATTTAATAATATAGGTAGCGTTTTATTTAGGCTAGGTAAGACTAGTATTACTAGCGCTCCTTATTATAAAACTATTTAGTTCTTTACTATTTTACTAGGTAGCTTAAGCTTCTTTATTAGTATTAGTAATAGTGCTATTTCCTCCTATAGATATTTATTACCTAATCTTAGTGTTTTTTAGCATTCTTTATCTTATAGGGTATTAAATTTACTTAAAACTAGTATTATTAAAGACTAATTCTTCTTACTTAGTATTAATAGTAAGCCTATCTTACCTTATAGTTACCTATTACCTAAATTTAGTATTACCTAAGCTAGTGTTACTAGAGTTAGCATTACTAGAGTTAGTGTTACTAAAGCTACTCTTACTTTCCTAGTATATTCTTTATATCTTTTTTACTTCTCTATTAGCTTATTAATAGTTACTACCTAATTCTATATCTTTTTTAATATCTTTATTACTATATTAGCTAGAGCTATAATCTTTTCCTTATACTTATTCTTTTAAACTATACTTTATTTTAAAGTATTAATTTATTTATTAAATTTAATTAGTATTTTACCTATATTAAGTTTAGTAATTCTCTCTTTCTAGTCTTTTAATATATCTAATATCTTTAAAAACTTATCTTAGATTACTATTACCTCCTTCTATATTAAAGCTATTAGTTAGTAAACTTCTTTTACTAAATCCTTTACTATTATATACACTTTATTTACCTATTTTCTAGTATCTTTAAATCCTTTCTTTACCTAGTTAACTTAATTAACTAGGTTATTAATCTTACTTTACTTATATTATTTACTCCTTTCCTTATCCTTCTATAATTCTAATAATTTCTATATTAACTCCTTCTCTATACTAATATAGAGTAGGTTTGCTTATCTAATGCTAGCTAAAGCGCTTATAATTATAGCATTTACTGCGCTATATTTATTAGCAAAATAAAGAGCTAAAAGATCCGCTTATAGTAGCAGAGATAATATGCTATTATATATAGCTATTTACTATTTACATTTAACTATTACGCTATTATAGAAAGCTACTACTACTGTTTTTACCTTGCCCTTTGCTCTTCTTATTGCTTTATATTTTATTAGATTAATAGTAATCTAATATATAAGCTTTCTTACTTATCTTACTATAGCTTATTTTATAATTAATATAGCCTTTTATTCTTTAAATATAGTGAAGATCTATATAATTACGTTTTACTATAATATAAAATACATATCCTTTAAGTTAACTTCTAATCTATTAAATACTATTATAATGCCTTTAAAGGCGAATTTATATGCATAAGCTTATATTACATGTTTAATATCCTAATTACTATTCTTATAACCTAATTTAGTGTATCTAAACTTACTAAAACTAACTCCTTTAATGCTCTTTTCTTTATATTTTATATTAAACTCTTCTATTACTCTTTTACACGTTACTACACTAATATTAGGTATTAGCATTTAAGTATTAGTTCTAGATCTAGGCTTCTTAAATCTAAGGAATAATAGCTTAAAATTAAGGTCTATAATTTATTTATAGACTTATAATAGTCTAATAATATACTTAGCAGGCATTTTACTAATATTATTATTTATCTTACTTTCTATATCCTTATATTTACCCTTAATGCCCCTAGCTTTAGTTTTCTTATTACTTTTAGGTTTAGACTTTAGTTTAGGACTGTCCTTAGTAAGGTTAAATCTTACCTTATTACTATTATTTTTGTTTAATTTATTAGTAAGATCCCTATCCTTTTAATTTACTTCTATTTTCTTTAGTTACTTTTATCTTATAACTCTTACATAATTATCCTTAATTAAATCTTCTATTGCTTATTTGCGTTTCCACTGCTTTATATCTAAATCTAACTTTATACTTATAAAGTTATTATTATTATTATTATTACCTTACTCCTTAGTGTTAACTATGTCTTAAATAACCTTTACTATATTAATGTTTTTATTATATCCCTTTGTTAATTATAATAGTATATTTAATTTATCCTATCTTATTCTTAGTTTATCTAAATACTACTGCTATTATAACTATATAATTTGTTATATAAGGCATAAATATATCTCTAGCTAATTCTAATATTTTACCTAACTTAAATAGCGTTTAAAGAACTTCTTCTCTTTATAATAGGTTATAGTTTCTAGTTTTGCTAAAAGCTTATCTATTTACCTAATATATTTAGCTCTTTCCTTATTAGTAGTAAATTACTACTATCCTAAATCTATAACTATAAGCTAACCTAATAGTTAATTCTATTATATTAAAGCTAGGATTTAAATGTAAAGGTATCTTACTTATATTTGCTTATAAAGTGTTTAATTATATATATTAACCTTATTATTAAAATAAATAAAATCTAGTATAGCTTCTAGGTTATAGTATAGATTTATATAATATTTATAAAGCTTATATTTAACTTCTAGTATAATATTTTTATGTTTTACTTAATATTTCTTATAGTTATTATAATTCTATATCTCCTATAGCTAAATTAATTCTATTTCTTATAGCTTTTAGAAAACTTTATAACCTATATTATTATCTTTAGGCTTATAGGCTATTAAGCAAAAATAAGACTAAGATAGATTTAACTACGCTTCTATTAGATTTAACTACACATAGGTAGTAGTAATATTAGGGGATAATATAAAGTAAGAGTATAGTAAGCTTCCTTTAGTTAGCGTAAAAGAGTAATATATATAAAAGGGTTTAGTGGCTTTAATCTATCCTATTAAATCTAGCTATTTGCTATTAACTTTTTTCCTTTATTATTACTATTCTATAGGTAAATTAAGGCCTTTCTTTATATATTCTCTTTGCTAATTAATTAGGTTTTTCTTAAGGTAGTCTTTTACTATCTTAGCTATATTAATTTACATTTTACTTTTAGCTATCTATTAATTATCTTTAGCTATATATCCCTTTTATCTAATAAGGAATTTCACTCTTACTGTTTTAGTCTATTTAAAAATCTTAACCTAATAACCATAGATTTATTTAATCTCCTAATAATTCGCTTTCTCTAGATTATTAAATATAATTAGTAGTAAAGCTAGTTCTTCCCTATTAAATAAATCCTTTCCTTATGCTAGTTTCTATATCTATATTACTAATACTACTAGATAGACTTAAGAGTCTAGAGGGAAATCTAATTAATATGCTAATAGGTTTACCTTTTCTAGTACCTTATATAGCCTTACTCTCTATAGTAACTATTTTTTCTTAGGCTTACTAGGTAACTTATATCCCTTATATAATTATAAATATACTATATCTCCTATGTTAATATTAACTAGTTTATAATGATTATTATACTAGATCTTAGCGAGGGTAGTGGCTATTATAATTACTAGCTAAGCCTTATGCTAGTATAGCTTCTGTAATACTACTATATTATTTGCGCTAGCCCTAGTGTTAGTTATATTATTTAGAGAAAGAAGGTTAATAATACTTAGAGGGCGAAATCTATATAATAGCTTATTAGAAGCCTGCCCTATACTTACTACTATAGTGTTATTTAGTTAATACTATAGCGCTAGAAGTAGTAATGTCCACGCTATATCTAGGTCTATTACTATATAATATTAGATTGCGATTATTACTATCTAATTCTTCCTTTCCGCTATTCTATCTATTTAGGGATAGTATGCTATGCCTATAAGAAGTTTAACTCCTATATATCTAAATATCTCTTTCTATATGTTAGATATGAATTTTAGGTCTCTATGTCACGGCTTGCACCGAAAGGTTGAGAACGAAGTGATGGCTGAGACTATTGCAGTCGCTGCTAGATAGATACTAGCTAGGGGCGGGTGCGTGAAGGTTTTAATCTCTAACCTAGCACTAATAATGTGCTTAGTCTTTAATAAATACCCCGCTCTATAAGCACGTGGCTATCTTATAGCTAGCTAGCCTCTTTATTATCTATATAGCCTAAAGGTTCTTTAAAGACCTGCTTTAATAAATATCCTATCTTTAACCTCTATGCTCCTAATATAATACCCCCTCTATATATAATTAACCTTAATTATAAAATAAGCTACTTACTTAGGGCATAGTTACTATATTAGAGCTTTATAAAGAAAATAAGATAAGGCACCTTATATCTAGATATATAGGTGAATAAAAAGAAATAATAATAATAATACCACTAATTAAAAATAACCCCTTATTATAGTTAGTAATATTTAAATAGTAGCTTATACATAGCTTTACTATAGCAAAATAAATGTTATTACCTATTATATAGCTAGAAAAAAAAACATAGATAACCCGTGTTAATTTTCGTAATTAGTTAAATAAATAAGGTACCTAATGCTAGGGTTCTAAATAGTCTAACTAAAGGGCTTGTGTTATAGTTACTATAAGCTTATAGCTATTAGGCATATATGTATTTAGCAGTGCTAATGGTTATTATTATGATTTATAAATTACCTATATATAGTGCATTAGATTACTTAAGGGGTCTAGGGTTAATATAAAAGAGACTGATTTTCCCCCCTTTCTACACTTTTCCTTTCTTTTATAATATTCCTTAACCTTATAAGTTACCCTTACTAGCTAAGCAGTAGCTCTCTTATTGCTATTACTTAGTAGTTACTAACCTCTTTTAGTCCCTAATTATTATTATTATCTATCCTTATTTATCTTAGTTTCTTACCCTTATCTAGCTTATAAGTTTATACTCTTATTAGCATAACTTCCCTATTTAGTTTATTATAGCTAACTTATAGCTAGTTTACTATGTCTAAGTCTTATGCCTAAACTCTGCCTTTATTAATACCTTAAAAAGATTTATTAACTAAAAAATCTCCTATAAAGTCTCCTATAAAGTCTTCTCTAAAGCGAACTTCTTCTAAAATCTTATTATAAGTTTATTATATTCTTATAGTGTCTTTATTACTAACTTACTACTAGTAAAATAACTTTAAAGAAGATTCTATATATACGCTATTATTAGTAAGTAGTAATATAAAATATCCTCCTAAAAAATAGTACTTATAAGATTCTAGGATACCTTATTAATAAAAAAACCTTCCTAGCTAAATATAATGAATTTTTAAGTATAACTTCTTTGCTTACTTACTGCTTCTTTATGGCTAATATTTAATAGGCTATTTAATAAAATATACTTATTGCTTCTAAAATAATAAAAACTATATTATAGTATATCTCTCTTAACTAGAATCTACTTACTTATTACTAATATACTACTAGACTCTAGCTTAAATTATATAGCTTTATAATAGGCTATTTAAACTTATTAAAGCTACTTCTAAAGGTAGCTACTACTATTAAAATAAAGTAAGTATAATCCTATTTCCTAGACACTAGATTACTACTAACTTACTACTAGCCTATTATAAAAGCAAAGAAAAAGCTATAGAATACTATCCTAGTTTATAAAAATTCTAATAAGTATAGTTATATTTACCACGCTTAAATGTTTACTAATATTACTTATAAGGTAAAATATAACAAATATACTATAATAGCACTACTAAGTAACACTATAAATCTAGAGACTTAGATTAATATTTTAAACTATCTTTACTTTATAGCCTAGAATATCCTAAAGGTAAGCTTTCTTAATATATATAGCTAATACTTAACTAACTTACTAGTAGTTTACACTAAATACTATTAATTTACCTAAATATATTAGTTTTATTAAGCTCCCTAGTGCACTTTAGGTTTATATATATAGAGAGAGGGATTCTAATAATAAAGATACTCCTAAGGCCTCTTCCTTTATAGCTCCTATAGCCACTACTAATAATAAGGGACTAGTAGTCTTAGGGGCTAACTCTATTATAAAGGGATAGGTGCTTAGTAGCTACATAATAGATTATTTAAGTTATCTAAGTAAATTAACTTTATTTTCTAATATCTTTAGTGTATTAAGTTATAAAACATAACTACCTTATATTAACTTTACTACTTAGCTATTACTTATAGTTATTAATAATTTCTCTAGTAATAAAATCCCTTTTTAACACCTAAGAATTCTCTAAAGCATTATAGCCTTTTTATTTAACTAGATATTTATAATACCTTCTATTATAGTAATATAAAATAATTCTCTTAACTTTAAACTCTTATTTATTATCTTTAATAGTATCTTATAGTAAGGACATATCTTCTATGTCTATTAGGTCCCCTTTAAAAGGTTTAAGACTAGTAATATTAAATATATTATATAATTAAGTCCTAGGTGGTAATTTTAATTAATACACTAATCTATAACTCCTAATTGCCTTTTTAATTTTATAAGGGCTTAGATACTTTATAGCTAGCTTCTTACTAGGGCGTCTTAGGTTAATGTTTTTTATTAATAATAAAACATAGTTACTAACTTTAAACCTTATTAGAATTCTCTTCTAGTTATAATATTTTTTATACTAAGTTTATAAGTCACTTAAAAGCTACTTAATTATAGTGTGCTTCTCTTTTAGTGCTAAAATCCTACTTTTAGCTTAATTATTCACTAAAGGGATATCTATTACTACTTACTATAGACCTCTAGGATTATAACCTTATAACGCCTCTACTAGTGTGTAGCTATGCGTTAAGTGATTACTTATATTGTATGTAAATTGCGCTATTAATAGGTTATCTGCCTAATTAGTCTATTTAGCACAAGCAAAAGCCCTTAAATTATATTCTAAGACCTAGTTTAAACGTTTTATCTAACTATTTATCTAGGGGTAAAAAGCGGTGCTAAGTAGCCGCTTTATCGCAAGAAGATAACAAAAGTTATCTAGAAACCACTAGTAAATGTAGAACCTTAGTCTATTATAATACCTTCTAGGGCTCTATAGTCTTTAAAAACATATTCTAAGAATATAGTTACTAGCCTATCACTAGTTAGTCGCGTTAAAACAGGGATATAGATACTGTATTTCGTGAAATAGTTAATAATAACTAAAATTATATCATAGGTCTAATTTAAATCTTTCACTAGTGGAAGTCTAGTAATAAAATCTATTAATAATTCTTAAAAGGGGCGATTAGGCACTAGTAATATAGCTAGCTTACTATATGGTTTGTAATGCCTTAGTTTTAAAGTCTAATAATTTACATAAATACTAATATATACCTTTATATCTTTCTTTATTATTAGCTAATAATATTAGTTTATAATCTAATAAAGAGTTTTGCTCACTCCTTAGTGCCTAGTAGCAGGGTTATTATAAGTTAGTAATAAAATTTCTTTCCTTATACCTAGAGAAATAAAAATATGATTTTTAAATATTAATAGCTTAGAGGGTTTAATTAACTATGTCTAGGACATAGCTAGATTACTGCTTTTAAGTAACTTTAATTAAGCTATAGTAAAGTTATTACCTTACTATACTTTATATAATAAGACTTAAATTAGGGGTTTTAACTCTAAGCTCTTTTCTAGAAAGTTAGAGTTAAACTTAGAAGAGGTTCTCTAAATAGATTAAATCCTAGCTATAATATCTCTATAAGTGATTAGTTTAATAAATGCTTTTAGTCTTATAGGGACACAGATAAGTGACGTTTTTAAGGGGTGCCCTCGCCGCTTACTAGTAATAACCTATACTAGTCTATCCCTATTAGAAATAGCTAGTTTAATAGGAAAATTAAAATAATTAAGTAATAAACAATGCATATGCTAGGTACTAATAGTATTACTATAGCTAGCTTATTACTTATTAATAGAAGTATAAAAAGTATTAAATAACCCTACTAATATAACTCTTCTAAGGTTATCTAGATTATTAGGTTCTTTAGGAATATAGTTAAGTTATGATTTTTTAAAACCCTAGATGTTAGCAGTATTATCGCAGCGTTATCATAACTAACTATTAGTTATATTAAGTGATGTTTTTATAGAGCCTATAGTATTAATAATATTGCTATAGTGTTCCTATCTCTTAGTATCTATAAATTTAGATAAAAAGGCAGGAAGTTATGTAGTTACTACTTCCTCTTTCCTTACCTTACTTATAAAATCTAGTCTTCTTAAAAGTGGGTTAGTAGGATTTAATTTCCCCGCATAATACATAATCTTAAAATCAAAAGGATAAAGCTTATTAAGCATAGTTACTTACCTACTAGTAAGCTTAGGCTTTATAGTGAGGTACTTATAGTTTAAATAATCTATAATAACTTTAATTATATAAGCCAAATAAGTGAGATAGTGTCTCTATATGCAAAAAGCCTCTTAGATAGCTAATAATTCGCTATTAGGTGTTAAATATTATAATTTAGTATTAGTTATCTTCCTTAATATAAATATAACTAGGTGCTAGTAACCTAGCACTAACATCATGAGTATAGCCCTAATTGCATATCTAGATATATCTATCTCCACTCTAAGATACATAAGTAAGTTAAAATATACTAAAATTAGCGCTTCCTAAAATCTTTATTAAAGCTCTCTAAACACTACTAACTCACAGGGTTCTAGTTTAAATATCACTAGTTAATTCCCTCTAAGGCAATCTATTAATAGAATAATAACTTTACTATACTATTTAATAAAATAGCAGTAGAATCTAGTAAAACTAAGAAATAACTAAATGTTAAAAACGCTACGTGGTATTAGCTAGGTTGTAATTACTTTAACTCTTACTAGGTCTATTATAATACCTTTCTCTAATATCTTAAAGCCTAAAAATTTAACTTCCTTAACTAAAAATTAACACTTCTTAAGGTTAATAAAAAGACCTACCTCTCTAAACCTACATAAAACTTATTTAATATGCTCTATATAATCTTTAACCCTGCTACTATATATTAGCGTATTATCTAGATAGATAATATAAGTCTTATTAATAAGTCCTTTAAGAGTATTATTAATATACTCCTAAAAAGTCACTAGTGTGTTAACTAGTCTAAATAGCATTACTAGATATTTAAAGTGGCTATATTAATAATAGAACGCTGTTTTTCACTTATTACCTAAGCAAATACGTAGCTAGTGGTACGTATCTTTTAAATCTAGGACTATGAAAATAACTACACTTACTAATTAATTAAGAATTTTAGTAATAAAGGGCAAAGGGGCCTTATTCTTAATTATAATCTTATTTAGGCCCTTATAATCCACATAAAGCCTTAATTTCCCTCCTTTCTTTAGAATAAACAAAATTAGGGCTTTAGCTAGGCTAACTAATCTTCTAATTTACCCTTTAAGCTACGCACTTATAAGGTACTCTCTAAGAACCTCTAGCTTCCTTTTAGCTAAATTATATATAGGCCCCTAAGGTAGTGTTTTCCCTTCTTTTAATTTAATTATATAAGTGCAACCTCCTAGTTTAGGAAGCTTACCTACTAACTCTTTAGAAAAAATATCTATAAACTCCCTATATTCTTCTAGGATTATTAGTGTAAGGCGCTTAGTGCTCTTATCCTAATTTAATATAGCTTCTTCGCTACTTATGTTTTCTAAAATTAGTATAACTATAATACCTTTGCTTTTTTACTATAAATAAGCATACTCTAGGATTTACATAGCTACTTTACTATTTATTTATATATCTATTACTACTAGGTCCTCTAATTAGCCTTCTCCTTTTCCTTTTTAATTTTTATTTTCTAGAACACTTAGCTTAATCTTTATTACTCCTAATAATAAAGTAATTACTACTATTTTTTTTTCTTTATATACTTACCACTTACTATAAGTAAAGGAGAGATATTCTATTATTACTAGATATCTCTAGTATTTATGCTCCTAATATATAATCACAAGTAAATACTCTTTAATCTAGTCTATACCTAGAATTATCCCTTTACCTATATTAGTAATAAAGTAGCTAACTTAGCAAACCTTTGCAAATCCTATACTATCTTTTATCTTAACTAATTTTTTTAAAATTCCTTAATATAAAATCACTTTTTTACTTACACTCTCTAATATCCTATCTAATTAGATTATATTCTCCTAATCCTTTTTTAATAATAATTTTAGATAAATTATTAAAGACTATACGCCTATATTAAATAGCGCTTATGTTAAAAATAAGACCTATTTTTAGCCCTTTCTAGTTAAAGGACCTTTCTATTACTAGCTTGCATTGCAAGCCTGACAGCTGCACTGCAGCTGTCAACGGTCGCGAAGGTGGCCGTCAATGGCTACGTCGCAGCTGTTAACAGCTGCGACCGACCGTGTGGATGACTAATCTAAATCAATTGTCAATTGTGGATTATTCAATTGCGTTGTGGCTGCAAGCGTAGCCACAACTGTAGTGCCACTAGTAATTAGGTAAGCTAGGGTGACATAAGCAGGTTACCCTATAGCTATCTTTGACAGCGATTTTCTCTTTAACTAGAGGTCATACAAAAGTCTTACATATAGCAAATTAAAGCTAGAAGACAGGGCTTTTATTTTATGCAGGAATATTTTTTGGACCAAAATTTGGTGCATATAGGTTGCTAGTTTGTATGGTGGTGAGTCGATTTTTTGGATTTTACATACAAATGAATTTTGCGGAAAATCAAAAGTGGCCCTTAAGACCTCTCTAACGGTCCGGATCCACCGATACGGTCAGTGGGTATATGAGAGGAAGAAGATCTTTTCAATCTAGCTAGATAGCTAGGCCTCTCAATCCAACAGCCGCATTGCCCATACAACATCACTAAAATCAATTCTATTGGTATATAAGATATCGTAAAAGTCATCTAGATTGAATTATATTAGTTAATAACTGCTAAAACCTTCCGTTGCGTTACGTTGAATATTTCAACGTGGTGGCTCTATTAGTCCCCAACCGTAGAAGCTACACCTGTACAGCTGTTACCAGCTGGTAACTAGCTCCCTACACTTCAATAGGTTATGAGCCTGGCCTATCACTATAAAATTCTTTCTAGTGCACTTTACGTACGGTTACAGAAGACTTCCCTTCTATAAAACAGGAAGGACCCGCGAGATAGAAGCTATTCCCTTCTATAAAAAAGGAATCATTGTGGTTACAGAAGACTTCCCTTCTATAAAACAGGAAGGACCCACGAGATAGAAGCTATTCCCTTCTATAAAAAAGGAATCATTGTGGTTACAGAAGACTTCCCTTCTATAAAACAGGAAGCGCGTGAGCAATACAGAAGCTTTCCCTTCTATAAAAAGGAAGTTCAGCGAGAATAGAAGCTTTTCCCTTCTATAAAAAGGAAATTCAGCGCGGATAGAAGCTTTTCCCTTCTATAAAAAGGATTTTCGGTATAAATAGAAGACTTCCCTTCTATAAAATTGGAAGATAGCTACTAATCAACAAGGTCAGGGACCTCCAGTCCCTGATCTTAGTGCGCAAGAGGTTCTAAATAACCAGCTAAAAGAGCAGGTTATTAAACAACAAAATGCTATCAATCTAGTAATAGAGAAGCTAGAGTCCTTGACTTTAGCTATTAATGATAGACCTATGGAGGGTGTGGAAGCTACTAAGCCTGCTAGTTAGCAGCAAGTTCAACAGCCTATTCAGCAAGAAAAGGCACCTAAATCTAGCTCTGTACAAGCTGCCTTTAATAATTCAATTATTAAGGAATTTAATAAGAGGGTTTATAGCTTCCCTAAGACTACTAAGCTTAAAGGAGCTAAAAATTTCGATCAATGGAAACAAGCCCTAGCTATCCAATTTAGAGCTTTAGGCATGCCTAATTTTCTAGATAATCCGGATATTTCTAGGGTGCTAGGGGACGCTAACCAAGCTATTATCCTTATGTTACTAAGGGATAGTTATACGGAAGGCCCCCAAGCCGCTATAACTTAGCAAAAATCACCTGAAGAAGCCTATAAGTTACTTGTTAGGCAATATTCACATAGCGTTAAAATCCAGAGGGGGTCCCTATATTCTGAATTTCATAACCTGAATTTTCATGGATTTAAGGGGACTTTAGAAGCCTTTAATGCAGTCTTTAATAATCTACTAGCTAGATTATCGATTTTAGGGGTCCTGATTGATCCTATAGATCAGGTTAATCAATATCTTCAATCCCTAAAATCAACCTTCCCTCAGTGGGCTAAAAGGCAACGATTTAGCATGCGTACGAATAGGGCTATAGGGGTCCCCCTAGAAGCCCTAAATCTTGAATTTCTAATGGCAGACCTTCTAGCTGAACAGAGGGATAAGTCATCTACAGTAGCCAAAGCCCTGAATTATAGGGCTAAAGACCTAGAAAAGGGTGCTAAAGACAAGGAAAAGGCCCCTAAAGGTTAGAAGAAGAAGAAAGAAGGCTCTGAAGAAAATAAGGGCTCTTCTAATTCTAATAAGAAGAAAAAGAAGCAAAAGGGTCAAAAATCAGATAAAAAGGATAATAAAGAGCCTACAGAGGGTTCTTTTATGCTAGGAAATTACAACCTTTCTAACGGAGCCCTTGATCCGTACAAGAAACCTAGCAATTACAAGACTAGTTATAAGAGCCCTAGCGATAGTAGCTCTGATTCTAGCTCTAGTGATTCGGATGATAAAAAACAAGAAATTAATTCCTTAAATGGTTTTAATTATTACAGTAAAGACATAAAAAAGGCCCTATTATATAATACAGGTTTGACTGTACATATAGTTAATTCTAGGGAGGTCTTTAGGGATTATACCCCTTTTAAGAAAGGGGAATCCAACCCTATTATAACCAGTGGTGGCCCTATTTATCCTAAGGGTCACGGTAGTGCTGTTTTTGAGGTCTTATATCAAAAGAAACCTAATAAATATAGGACCTTAGTGCTAAAGGACGCTCTATATTTTCCTCAGCTTGATGTTAATATAGTTAGTGGCCTTATTCACTATATATCTGGCGGTTGCTTTATAAAAAACCATCTTTATCTTAAAGATAGGTCTTGTATTGCTGCCCTAGATATAGAAAAACATGGTTTTTTCTTTCACGTTAAAAACCAATCTACACCAACGTTACATAAAGGGCCCTGTAAAAAATCTCATTATATCCGACCTTTTACCTATGCTAGCTTTAGGGGTCATAGCTATCCTATTAGCTACCCTATAGAGGTTCAAATTCCCTCTAAAAAGCCGGATTAGGCTTCTGATTTGGACGAAATCGCTGAAATCGACGAAGATAATAATATTGAAGAAATCGTACGGGATGATTTAGGGGATTTAGTCCCTTCTCCAACGCCTATAGCCCCAGGTTAGGTCCCTTATAAATCTAAAAATATAGATTTAGGGGTGTTAGAGGGCCTTAGTAAAGGAAAAAGGTCCCTAATACCTCCCTAAGAGGCCTGTGGTTCTCAAGGGGCCTAGCAGGGGACTGACGGAGAGGGCCCTAATCTAGACCCGAATCTAGACCCTAATTCAGGCCCTAAAGACCTTCAATATCAAAAGTTACTAGAACTAGCTAGCCTATGGCATGTATGATTAGGGCACCTAGGGCTTCCTTTGCTAAAGAAAACAAGCCTTATAACTAAAGGAATCCCTGATTTTTCTAAAATTAAGGATAAAGACTTTAAATGTATAGCTTGTGATCAATCTAAGGCAGTTAGAAGACCTAGGAAATTAGCTATCCCTAACCCCCCTAGAGCTCTAGATCGAATAGAGGGGGATACGCTAAAAATCAGCCCTATACCATACAATAAACAGTTAATTTGCTTATTTCTAGTTGATCGAAAAACTAGATATAAGTGGGTGTTCTTATTACCTAATAAGGAAGGCCCAACTGTTTATAGGGCTATTAAGGGCTTCTTCAGAGGGCTTAAAAATCAACTAGGTCAGTATCCTAGGCACCTTCACTTTGATAGGGGCCAAGAAATCGATTCTAGTTGTCAAAGCTAGTTAAATTCTAAAGGGATCAAATTCATAACTTCTAGTCCCTATATCCATGAGCAAAATGGATTAGCAAAGCGTTCAATTTGTACTATTCTAGATCGATTAAGGGCTACTATCCAGTGGGCAAAATTACCCTTATATCTATGGTGTTTTGTATTACCTGTAGTTATTAACCTAGTTAATATAACTGCTAATACCACAAAGGATAAAAGCCCTGAACAACTGCTAGCTAGGGAGCTAAATCAGCCCTGTACGACTGATATTAGCAGTATTAGAGCCATAGGATCTCACTGTGAGATTCTAATCCCCCTGGAAAAACGACCTAAAGCCCAGAAGTTAGCAGCTAGGACTATCCCTAGAAGGTTATTAGCTACACTAGGTTCTAACACCTACCTAGTGTACATCCCCTCTAAAAGGCTAGTTACAAAGACTAGCTTTATTAAAATTATAGAGCCTATAGGTCCTGTCTCTAAAGGATTACCTAGGCTTTCTATAGGGGATAACCCTTTAGAGGGGGAAAATGATTTAGAAGATCAAGATCTAAATCGAGGTTTAAAGGATTACCCTATAGACAACATAGGACATCAAAATCCCCCTATAGGTCAAGAAAAACACCCTATAGGGCCTGTACAACCCCCTAAGGAACCGATTCTAGAGGCCTTAGAGGAGGCCACGCCCGTAACTTTACTAGGAAATCAGATTTCGACTCCGGACCTTGATTTTGACAAAATTACCGACTTCGACCCTAATATTGACCCCATGGATGTTGATATTAGTTCCCCTTCTTCTCTAGATTTTATAAAAGAAATCTGCTTTAAGGTACGGGAGAAGCTAAAGGAAAACAACCCTAATAGCCCCGAACCTAAGACCTGGAAGCAAGCTATATCTAGCCCTAAAAGGGATAAATAGATAGAAGCTACGTATAAGGAATACGAACAGCTTCTAAAGGCTAGTACTTTTAAATTTATAGGGAAAGACCAAGTACCTAAGGGCCGAAAAGTACTAAAGAATAGGCTTGTTTATAAGCTTAAAAAGGATAAAGAAAATAATCCTTTAAAATACAAGGCCCGACTCATTGCTAAGGGATTTATGCAAATCAAAGGTCTAGATTATCTAGAGACCTTTGCAGCCACAAGCATTCCCCCTAGCTGGAGGATTTTACTAGCCCTAGCGGCTTGGAATAACTGGGAAATCAAACAGGTTGATTTTATAGGAGCTTTTCTTAATAGTAAGCTACAACAACAGATTTATATGGTTATTCTAGACGGATTTATCGAATTTCTTGAAGCAAATCCTAAATTAGCTAAATTAGCTAAAAGTTTTAGCTATAAACCTTCTAAAGATCAAGTAATTTTATTACAGAAATCTTTATATAGCCTAAAACAGAGCTCAAGGGAATGGCAACAAGCACTAATTACAGTGCTAAAGTCCCTAGGATTTAGCCCTCTAATTTCTAACCCAGCTATATTCTATAATTCCTCCACCAAAACCTTTATTATCACATATGTGGATGATTGTCTTCTAATTGGACCGGATTTACATTATATCTAAAGACTTAAAAAGGAACTTCATAAAGTCTATCCAATAGAAGATAGGGGGCCAGCTGAATTCTTCTTAGGGGTTCAAATCGTACGAGATAGACCTAATAGGGTCCTGAAAATTCATCAATCTTAGTATATCTTAGAGGCTTTAAATCGATTTAATATGCTAGATAGTAAGCCTATTAGCATACCTCTTTAGCCAGGCATTTTAACTACGCAGACTACTAAGCTTTTAATAGCTAGCGAAATTAAGCTCTATCAGTGCATTATAGGGACTATAATATACCTAATGTTGCTTATAAGGCCGGATGTGGCCTTTACACTTCAGTGGCTATCTATAGCACTAGCTAGGCCCTATATAGAGCACCTAAAAGCAGCTAAAAACTTGCTTAGGTACCTATTAGGGACTAAATTCCTTGCTATAATTTATAGGGGAGACCCTAAAGGTATAGCTAGCAAAAGCCTAATAGGTTATTATAACAGTGATTTTGCAGGGGATAAAAAGACCTCTAAATCAACCTACGCTTATCTATTTAAGCTAGCTAGCGGACCTATTAGCTGGAAATCAAAGAAAGCTAGTACGATAGCTCTATTAACATTAGAAGCTGAAGCTAACGCTATCTGCGAGACCTTCCGGGAGCTACAGTGGCTTTAGGGCTTATTTAAGGAGCTAAAAACCCCTATTTCTCCCCCTATCTAGATATATTGCGATAATTAAGGCGCTATAACCACTGCCTATAACCCTGCCTTACATAGCCATACAAAGCATACCTTGCTAAAGTTTAACTATATTAGGCAACAGGTTTTAGAGGGTTTAGCTAAGATCGAATATCTAGATACGAAGTCAATGCCTGCAGACGGTCTAACAAAGCCTCTATCTAGACCTCTTCATTAGGCCTTTATTAAGCTCTTAGGGCTTGATAATCACTAAAACCAATAACTAAATCCCTTCAATAGGGAACTAAAAACAACGCTAAAAAGGGAGCTATATTTAATAATAGCTAGGAATTCAAAAGGGGGTCTTTTATCTTTTTCCTGTTTTTCCCTTTTTTATCTGTTTTTATCTAAAAGTTCTTATTTACCCTATATCACTTTGTACGCTTTTAATTAGCTTATACGTAATTCTTTTGTAAAGGGGGTGTTAAAAATAAGACCTATTTTTAGCCCTTTCTAGTTAAAGGACCTTTCTATTACT
Organism: Epichloe festucae Fl1; assembly: GCA_003814445.1. Taxonomy (NCBI): domain Eukaryota; kingdom Fungi; phylum Ascomycota; class Sordariomycetes; order Hypocreales; family Clavicipitaceae; genus Epichloe; species Epichloe festucae. The sequence goes on from CP031390.1 coordinate 2,889,502, forward strand.
AGCTTGCATTGCAAGCCTGACAGCTGCACTGCAGCTGTTAACGGTCGCGAAGGTGGCCGTCAATGGCTACGTCGCAGCTGTTAACAGCTGCGACCGACCGTGTGAATAACTAATCTAAATCAATTGTCAATTATGGATTATTCAATTACGTTGTGGCTGCAAGCGTAGCCACAACTGTAGCGCCACTAGTAATTAGGTAAGCTAGGGTGACATAAGCAGGTTACCCTATAGCTATCTTTGACAGCGATTTTCTCTTTAACTAGAGGTCATACAAAAGTCTTACATATAGCAAATTAAAGCTAGAAGACAGGGCTTTTATTTTATACAGGAATATTTTTTGGACTAAAATTTGGTGCATATGGGTTGCTAGTTTGTATAGTGGTGAGTCGATTTTTTGGATTTTACATACAAATGAATTTTACGGAAAATCAAAAGTGGCCCTTAAGACCTCTCTGACAGTCCGGATCCACCGATACGGTCGGTGGGTATATGAGAGAAAGAAGATCTTTTCAATCTAGCTAGATAGCTAGGCCTCTCAATCCAATAGCCGCATTGCCCGTACAACATCACTAAAATCAATTCTATTGGTATATAAGATATCGTAAAAGTCATCTAGATTGAATTATATTAGTTAATAACTGCTGAAACCTTCCGTTGCGTTGCGTTGAATATTTCAACGTGGTGGCTCTATTAGTCCCCGACCGTAGAAGCTACACCTGTACAGCTGTTGCCAGCTGGCAACTAGCTCCCTACACTTCAATAGCTTACATAGCTAACTACTAGTTATCTTATTATAAAGATACTTATATTCTTATTCTATTATTTACAGGGTATTCTACAGTAAGATTATATTCCTAGGTCTATGCTAATTAAACTAGTATTATATTAGGAGACATAGCTTTATTACTACTTTCCCTATGCTTCTTAATTATATACTTAGTACTTTTATAAGTAAAATAATCCAGTGCCTAATAAACTAGTAAAGCATACCTAGGCTTTTTATATTTATAGTACACTAAGGATAATCTTTTCCCTTAGTCTTTGCTCTATTACTACGCCCTATCTATAGGTAATATAAAATAAGAGCATTACCTCTTTCTTTTAGAGTCCTAACCTTTTTTATTATTTTAGCCTAAACCTATTATAACCTTTACTTTCTTACCCTAGCCTTATAGTTAGCTTTAGGTTATTAGGATCTCTTAACTAATTATTTACTTCCTTATAGCGTTATTTAAGCTATTTAGAAAGATTATAATTCTTAGATATATAGGGATTTCTTTAGGTAACTTAGCTTTTACCTTATCCTAAGCTTATATAAAGGATTAAAATAATTAGTTATTCTTCTACCTAAGATTTAGTAATAACCTTATTACTTCTAAGTATCTTATACCTATATCTATTATTCTAGTTTTTAACTATTCTAGAAAATCTACCTAGGTAATTAATAAATAATCTATATACTTATCTATAGCTATATAACGCATTTACTATTACTTTACATTACTAGCTAGGTAGCTACTTACATACACTACCTTAGTTATATTATCCTTAAAGGTATAGTAGTTTAATTTAAATAGTATATCTAAGTCTACTAAGAAATTCTACAGGCTTTTATACGTTTCCCCTTTATATATAGGCATTTTTATTTACATTTTAATAAGACTACCTCACTATATAATTACTACTATGTCACTATAGACTATAGGTAGAATTATAGCTAATGTTTAAGGGGTAATTATAGGTCTAGATTAAGGGGTAATTATAGGTCTAGTTTAAGGTCTAGCTAATCCTAGATTTGCCTTAAGCTCTCTAATTTACGCCTCTATCTATAAGACCTCTTATCTCCTCTAAAGGCAACGTAGCTTAGATTATATAACCTTATAGCGTTACTATAACGCCCTTTCTTCTTTAGTTATATTATCTATACCTCTACCTAAATTAGGATTAAGTAATGTTTATTATACCCTATTATTATCTATAGTTCTAGATTATAGGGGTTCTCTATCTTCCTAATTATCTATAGCTTTATTATTATAAGGTACTAGCGTGTTTCTTATAGATCTTCAGAGTGTTAGCTATATAATAATCTAGCTAGTAGTTTATATCCTTAAAAAGGTTAAGAGAGATTAATTTATTATAGCTTATACTAAAAGGTTAAGAATAAAGTAATAGCTAAGACTATTATAGTCACTACTAGATAGATACTAGCTAGGGGCAGGTGCGTAAAGGTTTTAATCTCTAACCTAGCACTAATAATGTGCTTAGTCTTTAATAAATACCCCGCTTTACAAGCACGTGGCTATCTTATAGCTAGCTAGCCTCTTTGTTATCCACACGGCCTAAAGGTTCTCCGAAGACCCGCTTCGATGAACATCCTATCTTTGACCTCTGTGCTCCTGACACTCTATTACTAATAATTTACCTTAGTAATCCCTAATCTATAATATATAGCGCATAAAGAAGTAATTTCGCCTAGATTTCTACTAGGTATATAGTGTGCCCTAGTATTAGAAAAGTCCTTTTGCTAAATAAGTAATTTACTAGGCATAACGAATTATATGTTATATATCCTTCTATTTGCCACATTGTGTTCGTGGCTAATACTTCTAGCATATCTATAATAAAATTAAGTGAAATTATATAAAAAGGCATTAGTTTTAACTAGAAAGGTTGTAACTCTTCTAGTGGTTTTAAGCGATTAATTACATTCTCCTAATATACTATATAATAAGCTATATAGTTATGAATTTATTAGCTTATTCGTAGGAAACACACTAATTAAAGCTTTACTACTATCCTAGTAATTCTAAAATATTACTATTTATTATAAACTAGTTATAGTATAGATTTAACCTCTATTATTAGAATGTAAAGGCGGAAAAACCTATCTTCACTATAATAGCATAATAAACTATCCTTATGTAAATCCTATCTATATAGGGGAATTTTTAGTCTAATCTAGGCGTTCTTTACCGCTTATCTCTCTTAGTATGCTCTTATAGCTATAATAATTTAGCTAAACTTTTAGTTAGATTAATACCCTTAGATAATTCTAGCCTTAAGGTTATTATTAATTATCATAGTTATAATGTATTCCTTAGTGGCAAAATATGCGCTTATATCTAGTTTATTATATTAACTTTTTTACATTACTTCCTTATAGGTTACCTTTACTAGTAACCTTAAAAGTGTATCTAGCACTATATTTAGCACTCCTAGTATATATATTACTTTTAAGTTAAATTATAATAGATAATTCGTAACCTTAGCTAATTTTAGATTAGCCTTATCTAAATCTATTATTAATAAGGAGGTATATTTAATAATGCCTTTTACTAGAGAATAGTTAGTTAATATATTAACCACTATGTTATTAGATTAAACTATTTTTTAGAGCTTCCTAACACTCTATGTAATTATAGTCACTTTTGCTTTAGTTAAACTATATTATTTCTTAACACTTAATATTACCCTTAAAAGAAATAGGATTAGCTATATTTAGTTACTCTTAATATCCCTTCTAGGAATGCTTTAACTATCCTATTCTTTTTATAATTAAAATACATATAAACTAAATCCTTCCTTATAGGCATTAATTTTAAGGAAAAGCGGCTTCTTTAGATTATAATGCTATAGGGTCTATTTCTTACTTAAGAATGTTTTAATATCTTTAAAAGCCTTTTTCTCCTCCTTAGTTAGTGAAAATGTCTTTTATTATATTAATCTTTTCTATACTAGCTTTAAGATACTAGTAATTTTCTTATCCTTATTATAAAACTCCTTTAATAACGCTATTTTTTATTCCTATAATAGTTAGATTTGTATGTTAAACCATAGGATTCTATTGCAAAGGAAACTAGCTATTCTAATAAAAGTTTTAAGACTTAATAAATTACTTAGAAAAATCATTTTTTAAAAGGCTTTAAGTCTATTATTAGTGTTAATAATTCTATTACTATTTACAATAAAACTAAGTAGTTAAATAGCTAGGTAACTAATAAAGGACTTTTTCGTAGTAATTATTATCCTATTTTCCTTAAGAATTTTAAGTATAATATTAAGGTAAACTAAATGCTCCTTAATACTATTTAAAAATACAATAATATTATTAATATATACTTATATAAAATATTTATATTTTCAGAATAATTTATCTATAAATCATTAGGTAAAAGTAAGGGAATTCTTATATCCTATTAAAGCCACATTTAATGCCTTAAGGCCTTAATTTAATATAACCACTATGCGTGCCTAGTGGTCTCTCCTAACTAGTAGCTAGTAAAAAAATCCTATTCTATTAAATAAAGAATAAACCTCCTTACCGCGGGTATTATCTATAATATTACTTTAGTCTAGTAAAGGGTATATATCTAGTATTACTATATTATTAAGTAGTCTTATATTAATTATAACTCTTCCTTTCCTTTCCTAACTAGTTTCTTACTAGACTATAAACACTAGATACGCTATAGCTACTAGCTTATCTAAATACATTATCTTCCCTTTTAGGTAGAGTTTATTATATACTTTATTAAGTTTGCTTATATCTTAGCTACCTAATCTATAAGGTCTAATTAGCTTTATTTAATATTACTACTTATTAATAAGATTAATCCTTATTTTCTTATTCTTAGGCATAGGAATAATGCCTTTATCCTAATAGATATTATATTTATTAGAAAGCTAGATAAATTTACTTATAGCTTTATAGTTAATATTAGTAATTCACACTCTAAATTTATTAGTAGTATATAGAATCTCTTCTAGATATAAAATCCTATATAATAGCACTCTTATATTAACTTTCTTTAGGTTAAGCTTATCCTTTTCCTTATTAGATTTATTACTATCCTTATCCTTATCTTTTATTTTCTCTATAATATCTTTGCTAAAATAAGCATAATACGTAAAAGGGTTATTAATTACATAGTTAGCATTAATTTTACTAGCTACTATTAGCTATATAACCTTTTTATACTTATAAATTATAATAGTTTTATTAGTTAGGTTATAGGTAATTATTTGCCTTTAGCTAGTATTACTAAATAAAGCATTAGGAAAATATTCTAAACATAACTACGTATAATATACGCTTATTTCCTAATTTCTTTATACTACTTTCTAACTAACTAGTATATATACTAATGCTTTTAGCGGAATTAACACTATTTACATAGTAACCACCCTCTAATAAGGAACTTTAGTAGCTAGCCTAAAAATCTTTACTAGTACTATTATACTATAGACTAACTAAAAAACCACCCTAGGGCATATAAAATCAAGCTTTGCTTTATACTTATAAAGGAAATTTATTCCTAGTAATAGTTTTAGTCCTAGATTTAGTATTATATTTGCTATTACTATAAAATATCTAGTGATTTTAGTTCTATAAGCTATCCCTAAAATATAAAAATTAAACATAGCTTTTTTAGTTATAAAAAAGGAAGACCTTACTTTAGATATAGGCTTAGGTTCCTATATTACCTATTTTATATTTAATTTATTTTACTAGAGCTATGCCTTATTTACTAAAATTAATAATATTCCTAAGTTAAGGCAAATCTAATAACTCTTACCCCTATTATTAAACTTAATATTAATCTTTAAATATATATTTACTTACTTCCTATTATATTTAACTTCTTATAGTCTTATAATAGCCTTAATTACTTATCCTAGAACTAGTTAGTTTAGCTTTATTAAATCTATTCTTATAGTGTTTTTATTTGCCTTCTTTTTAATATTTTCTATAAAGTAAGTTTTAATAAAATTTAAGTCCTATACCTAGGTTTCTATATAGTTATTCTCTTTAACCTCCCTTTCTTTAGCTATATAATAACTATATTCCTAAAGATAAGTCTTATATTATTATATATTAGAATTATTATTATATACTATAATATAAGCATATTCCTTATCCCTAGTAAACAGTTTCTCCTAACATTAAAATTACCTAGGCTACTATTACTAGCTAAATGCCTTTAATAGTCCTAGATTCTATGATTATTATTTATTATATTAGACTAGGGGGTTATTTTATTAATTCTAACTAAAACCTAGACGCTTTTCTCTATTCTCCTATAGTTTATTTTACTATAGTCTCTAGTTTTGTCCCTTAATCTATGTATTTTACTAGTATAGCCTTAGTTAGAAAAAACCTAAGGATCTTTAGATATTCTAATTATCCTATCTATAATGTTAATTTCCTAGCTAAAATCATGTGTTTAATAGTCTATTCTAATTTACTTAAGCTCTATTCTTATTCTCTTCTAAGTTACTACTAGATATCTTAGTATTAAAATAAACTTTTAGCTTCCCTTTACCTTTTCTAACTATAGACTAATCTTCACTTTATAAGTAATTATATAAATCTTACCTTTTATTATTTACTATAGTAATATAAGCTAATCTTATATCTATTATTATTAGAACCAGATATATCTAGTGTAATCCTAGATAAAGTTTAAGATATAAGCGCACTAGAAGCTAATAATCTATTATTTTGCTATTTACTCTAGTATACTAGAAAATTTTTAATATAAAATCATAAAAAGATACGTTATTCTTAACGTTTTCTTTAGTGTATTTTACTTTATTAAGCTACGCTATTATATCCTAGACTTAAATACTAAATTCCTTCTAAACTACCTTAAAGACTAATAGTATATCACTAAATATAGTGCTTTATTCTTCTAAATTAAGATATTATTAGTACTATACTATTATATCTCCTTAGAATAGTGTCTAGATTTTCTTTTAAATAATATCTTATTAACTAGGGTTAGTATAATATAAGTAATCCTTAACTGCCTAGACCTATAATTTAATATTATAAAAAATAGTTTACTTCCTGTTATATATTATAAGGTCTCTGCTAGTCTTTTCTAATTTATTATAAGGCTTAAAGTGTCTAATATCTATGATTTTCCATGTTAAATCCGCGTTTTATTCCGCGTTTTCTATCTATTAGTTATCCTAATTCTAATTAAACACTAGATCTATTCTTTTTCTAGGTTAGGAAGTCACATACTATTCTAGTCCTAGGGAATACGTAGTTTAATGCTATATCTAGTGTGAATTCGCCTATTATTATATAAAATCCTATAGGTACTATAGTTACTAATACTATTAGTACTATAGGTATATTAGTTATGCTAATAGTCTTACTTTAGTATCTAAGTAGCTATTATACTAACCCTAGTTATTTAGTAAATATAATATTCCCTAGGTAGCATTTTACGCTAATAGTATTAATCCTACTAAGGTATTTACACTTTATAAGCTTCTGATTTTAGTTATTAGTCTTATTACTAGCTAGTCTATTCTTACTATTATTTTAGCTATTATCTCTTTTTATATAGCCTAATATTACTTTATTACCTCCTATAAAATCCTTATAGTATTAGATTTACTAATCTTAGTGTAAAACTCCCCTAGATCTTATAGGTTCCCTAAGGATCCTAACTAGAGGTTATAAAATTCCTCTAAATCTAGTAAGTTCCCTAAGAGTCCTAATTATAAGTTCTCTAGATATAACCCTATTAGCTAGTTAGGGGGTTTAGTACGCTAAATAGTGGTATTGTTTTTAGGATAGTTTTTAATCCCCTTTTCTTTATTATTCTTATCCTTATCTATACTATTCTTAGTTCTAGTAGTTATAGTGCTATAAGTAAGGCTAATGTCTTTAGATTATCCTTCTAATACCTTACTGCCTTCTAATCTAGTAGATTTATTAAGAAAACCTATAGATTTAGCTTTATAAATACATGATTTAACTTCCTTTTACGCGAGATATATAGCTTATAAATCTATTAGATTCTAGTAAATAGGTGGTTCTTAATATATTAGGTTTTTATGTCTTTTAAGTAATTTATTATTAAATTCGTATTTTGTAAGTTTAATTAAATCTTCTTATTCCTTAGTTTTAATAAGTTATTATTTTAGTACTTAAATATAGGGTTTGCTTTATTAAAAGCCTAAAACTAGTAAATAAGTTATAGTTTATTTTTAGTAACTAGGAAGTTAGACTAAATATCTGTAAATTAACGTTATAAATAATTAGATTTAGATATATGGTTTTTGTTTCTAGGTTTCTAGAAGGGCATAATAAAAGAATCTCTAATTACTACTAAATATTATATATAGGTTTAGTATAATATAAGGTAAATCCGTTAGAGAGGCTAATAGATTTGCTATTATAAAGTTATACTAAGTTTACTATAAGAGCTACTGTTAGGTGTAAGGTAAGATGTCTGAAGAAGGTTAATTCTTTCTATCTAGAGTCCGAATCTGGTCTTATATGCGCCTGCATTCAGCTCCGCCACGTAACACTCCCTTAGGGACTACTATATAATATGCTAAGGGACTAGCTTCTAGAGGTTAGGCGCTAGATTATAGACTTAATAAATAAGGGTTAGATTTATACTAGCTTATTATTAGCTATAGCTCTAGTCCTCCTTATTAAAAAGGCTAATAGGGGTTAGCGTTTTTACGTAAACTATTACGCTCTTAATAAAATAATAGCATAGGATTACTATTCTCTCCTATTAATTAAGAAGACACTCTATTCCTTATCCTAGGTATACTAGTTTATAAAGGTAAATATTTATATAGCATTTTATAAGCTATAGATTACTAAGGGCTAGGAGTACCTTATAGCGTTCTAAACTAGGTTTAGGCTATTTAAGTAGCTAGTGTGCCCCTTTAGCCTAGCTAGCGCACTAGTAATATTCTAATGTTATATTAATAAGTCCTTAGAGAATATATTAGGGGATTTTATTATAGTATACTTAGATAATATCTTAGTTTACTTAGGGGGATTAAGAAAAGACTATATAGCTAAGGTCTAGTTAATATTAGGCTACCTAAGGGCTATAGGTTTATACTTAGACCTTAATAAGTCTATATTTACAGTAAAGGAGGTTTAATACCTAGGATATATTATTATAGTAGGTTATTTTATTTATCTAGACCTAGTAAAGGTTATAGCTATTAGGGAGTAAGTAGCCCTAATAAAACTTTAGGGGGTCTATAGCTTCCTAGGGTTTACTAACTTTTACTATAACTTTATTAGTAACTTTTTAGAACTAGTAGCACTACTAATATAATTAACTAAGAGAAATGTCCCTTTTTAATAAGGACCTAAAGAGAATAATACCTTTAATAGGCTAAAAAACACCTTTATTATATACCTAGTACTAGTATAATAGGACCTAGATCTCCCTATAGTAGTAGAAGCTAATTATTTAGGAATAGCTATTAGAGAATGCCTTTCCTAGTAAGGCTAGGATAGTGTTATATACCTAGTTACTTACTACTTTACTAGCCTTATAACCTTATAAAAGAACTATATAATTTATAATAAGGAATTATTAGCTATTATCTTATACCTTAAGGCATAGTTAGCTAAGCTATAAGGCGTTTTTAGTCTATTTATAATCTATATAGACTATAAGAACCTAGAGTACTTTATAACTCCCTAGTTAATATTAGAGTAATAGGCTTAATAAGTAAATATACTTACGCTATTTAATTTTTACCTTTAGTATAGACCTAGTATATAAGTATAGTAGCCTAATACTCTCTCTTAAAGGGAGTAAGACTAGGAAAGGGTAACCTCTAGAATAGGATATATCCTATAACCTATTACTATTATATAGCTCTTACTAATACTAGATAAATAGTGGGATAATAGTAATATAGTGCTATTACTAGCTAGTAGGGTTTTCTTTACTACTAAATACCTTTAGACCTTATAGGACTAGGCTATTATCTCTAACTCTATATATAGTATTTAATTAAGGGCTATCTAGGAAGGGGCCTAGAGGTTTCCTATTAAGGCACTTATAAGAGAGTAAGTAGTAAATTATTTTATAAGCACTTATAGGGCGCTTTAGTTTAGGGGCTATACCTAGGTTCTAGTGTAGGAGCCTCTTATAATAACCCTAATATAGTAATGCTATAATTTGCTAGTAGTAAGGCACCTAGGCTATAATACCACGTTCTAAATCTTATAATAGTAGTTTTACTAGGATAGGATATTATAAGATATTACTAGGTTTATTTATAATTATTATTACTATAGTAGTTATAAGAGCTATTAATAACACTAGGGCTTACTAAAGCCTTTACCTATCCCTAACTAGTTCTAGTTATAAATCTCTATTAACTTTATAATAAACTTACTAGCACTATCCCTAGAAAAGCTATAATACCTAATGGTTATTATAAATTAACTCTCTAAATTTATTTAGCTTAAGGCTATATATTCTTTACGCTAGCTAGCTAACTATGTAGCTGTTCCTAGTACTCCATCCGCTTAGTCAAGAGGGAAAACCCTTTGCTAGGAAGAAAAACCCTCTTGCGTCTGTAAACGGGCCGGCGCCGACCCTCTTCCGGGTCTGCGCCGCATCGGGTGTGACCAATCGTAGGTGTTTGGTGCCGGCTTGCGCTGGCCTTATCCCGAAGAGCTTAAGGCTATAACTTCTATAGGAGCTAAGGAATATATAAAGAGATTTAAAATGGTTTAGTAGTAGTTTAAGGGGTTTCCCTAATTAATTATTATAGATTATAGTTTAGATTAGTTAGGAAAGTTTTAGATAATATTATACTCCCTAGTTAGGATTAATTAGTTACTTTCTATATTATACTACCTATAAACTAATAGTAGTATAAAGTAAGTAAACTAAGAGGTATAGGTAATACTATATATTATAGTCTCCTTCTTATAGTTTAACTAGCTAGAATATCTAGTTACTTACTAGCTTATAATTAATAATAGGCTATCTTCTATAATAGAAGTTAGCTTAAATAAGCTACTATATATGTTACGTGGCGGAGCTAAATGCAGGCGCATATAAGACCAGATTCGGACTCTAGATAGAAAGAATTAACCTTCTTTAGATATCTTACCTTGCACCTAATAGTAGCTCTTATAGCGAACTTAGTATAACTTTATAATAGTAAATCTATTAGCCCCTCTAATAGATTCGCCTTATATTATGCTAAACCTACATGTAATATTTAGTAGTAATTAGAGATTCTTTTGTTATACCCTTCTAGAAACCTAGAAATAAAAACTATATATCTAAATCTAATTATTTATAACGTTAATTCACAGATATTTAGTCTAACTTCCTAGTTACTAAAAATAAACTATAACTTATTTACTAGTTTTAGGCTTTTAATAAAGCAAACCTTATATTTAAGTACTAAAAATAATAACTTATTAGAACTAAGGAACAAGAAGATTTAATTAAACTTGTGAAATATGAATTTAATAACAGACTACTTAAAAGACATAAAAACCTAATATATTAAGAACTACCTATTTACTAGAATCTAATAGATTTATAAGCTATATATCTTGCGTAAAAGGAAGTTAAATTATGTATTTATAAAGCTAAATCTATAGGTTTTCTTAATAAATCTACTAGATTAGAAGGTAGTAAGGTATTAGAAGGATAATCTAAAGATATTAGCCTTACTTATAGCACTATAATTACTAGAACTAAGAATAGTATAAATAAGGATAAGAATAATAAAGGAAAGGGGATTAAAAACTATCCTAAAAATAACACTGCTATTTAGCATACTAAACCCCCTAATTAGCTAATAGGGTTATATCTAGAGGACTTATAATTAGGACTCTTAGGGAACCTACTAGATTTAGAGAAATTTTATAATCTTTAGTTAGGATCCTTAGGGAACCTATAAGATCTAGGGGAGTTTTACACTAAGATTAGTAAATCTAATACTATAAGGATTTTATAGGAGGTAATAAAGTAATATTAGGCTATATAAAAAGAGATAATAGCTAAAATAATAGTAGGAATAGACTAGCTAGTAATAAGACTAATAACTAAAATCAGAAGCTTATAAAGTGTAAATGCCTTAGTAAGATTAACACTATTAGCGTGAAATGCTACCTAGGGAATATTATATTCACTAAATAACTAGGGTTAGTATAATAGCTACCTAGATGCTAAAGCAAGACTATTAGCATAACTAATATACCTATAGTACTAATAGTATTAGTAACTATAGTACCTATAGGATTTTATATAATAATAGGCGAATTCACACTAGATATAGCATTAAACTATATATTCCCTAGGACTAGAATAGTATGTAACTTCCTAACCTAGAAAAAGAATAAATCTAGCGTTTAATTAGAATTAGAATAACTAATAGATAGAAAACGCGAAATAAAACGCGGATTTAACATAGAAAATCATAGATATTAGACACTTTAAGCCTTATAATAAATTAGAAGAGGCTAGCAAAGACCTTATAATATATAATAGGAAGTAAACCATTTTCTATAATATTAAATTATAAGTCTAGGCAGTTAAGGATTACTTATATTATACTAACCCTAGTTAATAAGATATTATTTAAAAGAAAATCTAGACACTATTCTAAGGAGATATAATAATATAGTACTAATAATATCTTAATTTAGAAGAATAAAGCACTATATTTAGTAATATACTATTAGTCTTTAAGGTAGTTTAAAAGGAATTTAGCATTTAAGTCTAGGATATAATAGCGTGGCTTAATAAAGCAAAATACACTAAAGAAGACATTAAGAATAACATATCTTTTCGTGATTTTATATTAAAAAATTTCTAGTATACTAGAGTAAATAGCAAAACAATGGATTATTAGCTTCTAGTATGCCTATATCTTAAACTTTATCTAGGATTACGCTAGATATATCTAGTTCTAATAATAATAGATATAAGATTAGCCTATGTTACTATAGTAAATAATAAAAGGTAGGATTTATATAATTACTTATAAAGTAAAGATTAGTCTATAGTTAGAAAAGGTAAAGGGAAGCTAAAAGTTTATTTTAACACTAAGATATCTAGTAGTAACTTAGAAGAGAATAAGGATAAAGCTTAAGTAAATTAGAATAGACTATTAAATACACGATTTTAGCTAGGAAATTAATATTATAAATAGGATAATTAGAATATCTAAAGATCCTTAGGTTTTTTCTAACTAAGGCTATACTAGTAAAATACATAAATTAAGGGATAAAACTAGAGACTATAGTGAAATAAACTATAGGAGAATAAAGAAAAGTATCTAGGTTTTAGTTAGAATTAATAAAATAACCCCCTAGTCTAATATAATAAATAATAATTATAGAATCTAGGACTATTAGAGGCATTTAGCTAGTAGTAGTAGCCTAGGTAATTTTAATATTAGGAGAAACTATTTACTAGGGATAAGGAATATACTTATATTATAGTATATAATAATAATTCTAATATATAATAATATAAGACTTATCTTTAGGAATATAGTTATTATATAGCTAAAGAAAGGGAGGTTAAAGAGAATAACTATATAGAAACCTAGGTATAGGACTTAAATTTTATTAAAACTTACTTTATAGAAAATATTAAAAAGGAGGTAAATAAAAACACTATAAGGATAGATTTAATAAAGCTAAACTAACTAGTTCTAGGATAAGTAATTAAGGCTATTATAAGACTATAAGAAGTTAAATATAATAGGAAGTAAGTAAATATATATTTAAAGATTAATATTAAGTTTAATAATAGGGGTAAGAGTTATTAGATTTGCCTTAACTTAGGAATATTATTAATTTTAGTAAATAAGGCATAGCTCTAGTAAAATAGATTAAATGTAAAATAAGTAATATAAGAACCTAAGCCTATATCTAGAGTAAGGTGTTCCTTTTTTATAACTAAAAAAGCCATGTTTAATTTTTATATTCTAGGGATAGCTTATAGAACTAAAATCACTAGATATTTTATAGTAATAGTAAATATAATACTAAATCTAGGACTAAAACTATTACTAGGAATAAATTTCCTTTATAAGTATAAAGTAAAGCTTAATTTCGTATACCCTAGGGTGGTTTTTTAGTTAGTCTATAGTATAATAGTACTAGTAAAGATTTTTAGGCTAGCTACTAAAGTTCCTTATTAGAGGGTGGTTACTATATAAATAGTGTTAATTCCGCTAAAAGCATTAGTATATATACTAGTTAGTTAGAAAGTAGCACAAAGAAATTAGGAAATAAGCGTGTATTATGCGTAGTTATGTTTAGAATATTTTCCTAATACTTTATTTAGTAACACTAGCTAAAGGTAAATAATTACCTATAACCTAACTAATAAAACCATTATAATTTATAAGCATAAAAAGGTTATATAGCTAATAGTAGCTAGTGAAGTTAATGCTAATTACATAATTAATAACCCTTTTATATATTATGCTTATTTTAGCAAAGATATTATAAAGAAAATAGAAAATAAGGATAAGGATAGTAATAAATCTAATAAGGAAAAGGATAAGCTTAACCTAAAGAAAGTTAATATAGGAGTGCTATTATATAGGATTTTATATCTAGAAGAGATTTTATATACTACTAACAAATTTAGAGTGTAAATTGCTAATATTAACTATAAAGCTATAAGCAAATTTATCTAGCTTTCTAATAAATATAATATCTATTAGGATAGAGGTATTATTCCTATGCCTAAGGATAAGAAAATAAGGATTAATCTTATTAATAGGTAGTAATATTAAATAAAGCTAATTAGACCTTATAGATTAGGTAGCTAAGATATAAGCAAACTTAATAAAGTATATAATAAACTCTACCTAAAAGGGAAGATAATATATCTAAATAAGCTAGTAGCTATAGCGTATCTAGTGTTTATAGTCTAGTAAGAAACTAGTTAGGAAAGGAAAGGAAAAGTTATAATTAATATAAGACTGCTTAATAATGTAGTAATACTAGATATATACCCTTTACTAGACTAAAGTAATATTATAGATAACACCTATAGTAAGGAGGTTTATTCTTTATTTAATAAAATAGGATTTTTTCACTAGCTACTAGTTAGAAGAGACTACTAGGCACGCATAGTGGTTATATTAAATTAAGGCCTTAAGGCGTTAAATATAGCTTTAATAGGATATAAGAATTCCCTTGCTTTTGCCTAATAATTTATAGATAAATTATTCTAAAAATACAAATATTTTATATAAGTATATATTAATAATATTATTATATTTTTAAATAGTATTAAGGAGCATTTAGTTTACCTTAATATTATGCTTAAAATCCTTAAGGAAAATAGAATAATAATTACTATAAAAAAGTCCTTTATTAGTTACCTAGCTATTTAATTACTTAGTTTTATTATAAATAGCAATAGAATTATTAACACTAATAATAGACTTAAAGCCTTTTAAAAAATGATTTTTCTAAGCGATTTATTAAGTCTTAAAACTTTTATTAGAATAGCTAGTTTCCTTTATAATAGAATCCTATGGTTTAACATATAAATCTAACTATTATAGGAACAAAAAATAGTGTTATTAAAGGAGTTTTATAATAAGGATAAGAAAATTACTAGTATCTTAAAGCTAGTATAGAAAAGATTAATATAATAAAAGATATTTTTACTAACTAAGGAGGAGAAAAAGGCTTTTAAAGATATTAAAATATTCTTAAGTAAGAAACAGACCCTATAGTATTATAATCTAAAGAAGCTACTTTTCCTTAAAATTAATGCCTATAAGGAAGGATTTAGTTTATATATGTTCTAATTATAAAAAGAATAGGATAGTTAAAGTATTCCTAGAAGGGATATTAAGAGTAACTAAATATAGCTAATCCTGTTTCTTTTAAGGGTAATATTAAGTGTTAAGAAATAATATAGTTTAACTAAAGTAAAAGTAGCTATAATTACATAGAGTGTTAGGAAGCTCTAAAAAATAGTTTAATCTAATAACGTAGTAGTTAATATATTAACTAACCATTCTCTAGCAAAAGGTATTATTAAATATACCTCCTTATTAATAATAAATTTAGACAAGGCTAATCTAAAATTAGCTAAGGTTACGAATTATCTATTATAATTTAACTTAAAAGTAATATATATACTAGGAGTGCTAAATATAGTGCTAGATATACTTTTAAGGTTACTAGTAAAGGTAACTTATAAGGAAGTAACGCGAAAAAGTTAATATAATAAACTAGATATAAGCGTATATTTCGCTACTAAGGAATATATTATAACTATAATAATTAATAATAACCTTAAGGCTAGAATTATCTAAGGGTATTAATCTAACTAAAAGTTTAGCTAAATTATTATAGCTATAAGAGCATACTAAGAGAGATAAGCGGCAAAGAACGCCTAGATTAGACTAAAAATTCCCCTATATAGATAGGATTTACATAAGGATAGTTTATTATACTATTATAGTGAAGATAGGTTTTTCCGCCTTTATATTCTAATAATAGAGGTTAAATCTATACTATAACTAGTTTATAATAAATAGTAATATTTTAGAATTACTAGGATAGTAGCAGAGCTTTAATTAGTATATTTCCTATAAATAAGCTAATAAATTTGTAACTATATAGCTTATTATATAGTATATTAGGAGAATATAATTAATTGCTTAAAACTACTAAGAGAGTTATAACCTTTATAGTTAAAACTAATGCCTTTTTACATAATTTCATATAATTTTATTACGGATATGCTAGAAGTATTAGCCATGAATATAATGTGGTAAATAGAAGGATATATAACATATAATTTATTATACCTAGTAAATTACCTATTTAGCAAAAGGACTCTTCTAATACTAGGGCACACTATATACCTAGTAGAAATCTAGGTGGAATTACTCCTTTATGCGCTATATATTATAGATTAGGGATTACTAAGGCAAATTATTAGCAATAGAGACCTAAAATTCATATCTAATATATAGAAAGAGATATTTAGATATATAGGAGTTAAACTTCTTATAGGTATAGTATACTATCCCTAAATAGATAGAATAGCGGAAAGGAAGAATTAGATAGTAATAATTATAATCTAATATTATATAGTAATAGACTTAGATATAGCGTAGATATCGCTACTTCTAGCGCTATAGTATTAACTAAATAACACTATAATAGTAAGTATAAGGCAGGCTTCTAATAAGCTATTATACGGATTTTACCCTCTAAGTATTATTAACCTTCTTTCTCTAAATAATATAACTAACACTAGGGCTAGCGTAAATAATATAGTAGTATTATAGAAGCTATACTAGTATAAGGCTTAGCTAGTAATTATAATAGCCGCTACCCTTGCTAAGATCTAGTATAATAATTATCATAAACTAGTTAATATTAACACAGGAGATATAGTGTATCTATAATTATATAAGGGATATAAGTTACCTAGTAAGCCTAAGAAAAAATAGTTACTATAGAGAGTAAGGCTATATAAGGTGCTAGAAAAGGTAAACCTATTAGCATATTAATTAGATTTCCCTCTAGACTCTTAAGTCTATCTAGTAGTGTTAGTAATATAGATATAGAAACTAGCATAAGGAAAGGATTTATTTAATAAGGAAAAACTAGCTTTACTACTAATTATATTTAATAATCTAAAGGAAGTGAATTATTAGGAGATTAAATAAATCTATGGTTATTAGGTTAAGATTTTTAAATAGACTAAAATAGTAAGAGTAAAATTCCTTATTAGATAGAAGGGATATATAGCTAAAGATAATTAATAGATAGCTAAAAGTAAAATGTAAATTAATATAGCTAAGATAGTAAAAGACTACCTTAAGAAGAACCTAATTAATTAGCAAAGAGAATACGTAAAGAAAGGCCTTAATTTGCCTATAGAATAGTAATAATAAAGGAAAAAAGTTAATAGTAAATAGCTAGATTTAATAGGATAGATTAAAGCTACTAGACCCTTTTATATATATTGCTCTTTTACACTAACTAGAGAAAGCTTACTATACTCTTACTTTACATTATCCCCTAATACTACTATTACCTATATATAGTTAAATCTAATAGAAGTGTAGTTAAATCTATCTTAGTCTTATTTTTACTTAATAGCCTATAAGCCTAAAGATAATAATATAAGTTATAAAGTTTTCTAAAAGCTATAAGAAATAGAATTAATTTAGCTATAGGAGATATAGAATTATAATAACTATAAGAAATATTAAGTAAAACATAAAAACATTACACTAGAAGTTAAATATAAGCTTTATAGATATTATATAAATCTATACTATAACCTAGAAGCTATACTAGATTTTGTTTGTTTTAATAATAAGGTTAATATATATAATTAAATACTTTATAAGTAAATATAGGTAGGATACCTTTGCATTTAGATCCTAGCTTTAATATAATAGAATTAACTATTAGGTTAGCTTATAGTTACGGATTTAGGATAGTAGTAATCTATTACTAATAGGGAAAGAGCTAAATATATTAGGTAAATAGATAAGCTTTTAGTAAAACTAGGAACTATAACCTATTATAAAGAGAAGAAGTTCTTTAAATGCTATTTAAGTTAGGTAAAATATTAGAATTAGCTAGAGATATATTTACGCCCTATATAATAAATTATATAGTTATAATAGTAGTAGTATTTAGATAAACTAAGAATAAGATAAGATAAATTAGATATACTATTATAATTAATAGAGGGATATAATAAAAATATTAATATAGTAAAGGTTATTTAAGATATAGTTAATACTAAGGAGTAAGGTAATAATAATAATAATAATAACTTTATAAGTATAGAGTTAGATTTAGATGTAAAGTAGTAGAAATATAAATAAGCAATAGAAGATTTAATTAAGGATAATTACGTAAGAGTTATAAGATAAGAGTAACTAAAGAAAATAGAAGTAAATTAGAAAAATAGGGATCTTACTAATAAATTAAACAAAAATAATAGTAATAAGGTAAGATTTAACCTTACTAAGGACAGTCCTAAACTAGAGTCTAAACCTAAAAGTAATAAGAAGACTAAAGCTAGGGGCGCTAAGGGTAAATATAAGGATATAGAAAGTAAGATAGATAATAATATTAGTAAAATACCTGCTAAGTATATTATTAGACTATTATAGGTTTATAAATAAATTATAGACCTTAATTTTAAGCTATTATTCCTTAGATTTAGGAAGCCTAGATCTAGAACTAATGCTTAAATGCTAATACCTAATATTAGTATAGTAGCGTGTAAAAGAGTAATAGAAGAGTTTAATATAAAATATAAAGGAAAGAGCATTAAAGGAGTTAGTTTTAGTAAGTTTAGATATACTAAATTAGGTTATAAGAATAGTAATTAGGATATTAAATATATAATATAAGCCTACGCATATAAATTCACTCTTAAAGGCACTATAATAGTATTTAATAGATTAGAAGTTAACTTAAAGAATATATATTTTATATTATAGTAAAACATAATTATATAGATCTTTACTATATTTAAAGAATAAAAGGCTATATTAATTATAAAATAAGCTATAGTAAGATAAGTAAAAAAGCCTATATATTAGATTACTATTAATCTAATAGAATATAGAGTAATAAGAAAAGTAAAGGGCTAGGTAAAAATAGTAGTAGTGGCTTTCTATAATAGTATAATGGTTAAATATAAATAGTAAATAGCTATATATAATAGTATATTATCTTTACTACTATAAGCGGATCTTTTAGCTCTTTATTTTACTAATAAATATAGCGTAGTAAATGCTATAATTACAGGCGCTTTAGCTAGCATTAGATAAGTAAACCTACTCTATATTAGCATAGAGAAGGAGTTAATATAGAAATTATTAGAATTATAGAAGGATAAGGAAAGGAGTAAATAATATAAGTAAAGTAAGATTAATAACCTAGTTAATTAAGTTAACTAGGTAAAGAAAGGATTTAAAGACACTAGAAGATAGGTAAATAAAGTATATATAATAGTAAAGGATTTAGTAAAAGAAGTTTACTAACTAATAGCTTTAATATAAAAGGAGATAATAGTAGTCTAAGATAAGTTTTTAAAGATATTAGATATATTAAAAGACTAGAAAGAGAGAATTACTAAACTTAATATAGGTAAAATACTAATTAAATTTAATAAATAAATTAACACTTTAAAATAAAGCATAGTTTAAAAGGATAAGTATAAGGAAAAGATTATAGCTTTAGCTAATATAGTAATAAAGATATTAAAAAAGATATAGGATTAGGTAGTAACTATTAATAAGCTAATAAAGGAGTAAAAAAGATATAAAGAATATACTAGAAAAGTAAGAGTAGCTTTAGTAATACTAACTCTAGTAATGCTAACTCTAGTAATACTAGCTTAAGTAATACTAAATTTAGGTAATAGGTAACTATAAGGTAAGATAGGCTTACTATTAATACTAAGTAAGAAAAATTAGTCTTTAATAACACTAGTTTTAGGTAAATTTAACACTCTATAAGATAAAGAATACTAAAAAACACTAAGATTAGGCAATAAATATCTATAGGAGGAAATAGCACTACTACTAATACTAATAAAGAAGCTTAAGCTACCTAGTAAAATAGCAAAGAACTAAATAGTTTTGTAATAAGGAGCGCTAGTAATACTAGTCTTACCTAGCCTAAATAAAACGCTACCTATATTATTAGATAAATTAAAGATAGTAATAATATAAAGATAAATAGTATCTCTAACTCTACCCTTACTAATTATTAAAGTAATAGAGATAGATAAATTTACTAGTTTACTAGATTAAGAAAATAGATTTAGACTAAATTAGGATAGGAATAGATAGTATAATAGAATTTAAGAATTTACTAAAAGCTAGATAAATTTGCTAGTTTACTAGACTAAGAGAATGAATTTAGACTAAATTAAAATGGAAATAGTTAGTGTAATAAAACTTAAGAATTTACTATATAATAGGAAATTAGTAATAGAAAATAGGAAGGTAGTAAATAGAAAATTAATTTTAGAAAGGTTAAATACATTATTTAATATAATAATTCTAGAGGGCCTATTAAGGGATATAGGGCGCTAAAAAGTTATTATAATATGTAGTAATAGCTATTCTAAATTTTTCTTTTATGCGATTTTAACAGATAATTTTTTATTAATTTACTTAGCTAGGTAGAGTATAAATCTAGTTATAATCTAACTACCTCTAACTAGGATAGTTATCTTTTAAGGCATGCCTAGCACTTATTACATAGTAAAGCTAAATACAAGCGCATATAAGACTAGATTTAGACTCTAGATAGAAAGAATTAACCTTCTTTAGACATCTTACCTTACACCTAATAGTAGCTCTTATAGCAAACTTAGTATGACTTTATAACAGTAGATCCGTTAGCCCCTCTGACGGATTCGCCTTACATCGTGCCAAACCTGCACGTAACAGGGAGCGTTAGTTTAGACCTATCCTAATTCTTATATAAGCATATGTGATGATTAAGGGACCCCTAATAAGGGGGTAGGCTATTAGCTCTAGCCTTATTAAAAAGGTCTGTAAAGTTAGCTAACTCCTTAGGTAATGTTAATGTGTCTAGGCTATTAGGCTTTATCCTAGGCACTATAATCTATAGTACTATTATTATCTCCCTAAGGCTTATAGTAATAAACATTATAGAAGTGTCCTTCTTATAGTATGCCTAGTGCGCTTCTATGGCATATAAGGACCTAATAATCCCCTATACTAGAGTCTCTACCCTATATATAAAGGCTTTAGAGATATATAAGCCCTTTATTACTTTAATAACTAATTACTATTTTACTATATAAATAACTATATTATAATATTCTAGCTATAGTATCCTAAGTATAATATCTTATATAAGGCCTAGGATAATATATAAATACACTAATAACTCCTAGCTATTAATATCTATTCTAGTGTGTACTATATAGGTAATTAAGGAGGTGTTCTCCTATACTCTTTTTCCCCTTCTTTCTATTTTTACTATAGTTTAAATATACCTTCTCTTTAGTAAATATATAAGCTCTAGGCTAAACTATTTTACTACTAACTTACTTATAGCACTATAATAATTATAACTATAATTAATCTAGATATTAATATAATAATATATATTAAAGAGTATAGGAATTAAGAATAGTAGTTAGTCTATATATTATACTATATCCCGCTCTAACTCTATATAGCTTAAATAGTTATTTTATATTATAGTATATAGTTAGCTTACTTACCCCTATATAAGACTTTACTTAGGGGCTACTTATTTTCTATAGGGGGAATATTTACCTCCTTATTTACGCTTTTCTTATTTACTTTATATAAGTTAATACTAACCTATAGGTAGTAAGGTAAGAGGAATATACACTCCTAAATATAGTAGTCCTTAGATCTATATTATAGGTAGTATCCCTCCTAATAGTATTTAGCTAACTTTACTTCTAATACCTATTTAGCCTATTATATATTTATAGTAGGCTTTAGACTCTTCTCCTTCTTAACTAGCCTATTCTATTTTCCTAGTTAAGTCCTTACTATATATACCCTAGTTATTAGTGTGTTACCCTTATAATTAATCTAAGGTATAGGTTTAGCTAGCTATAGTTTATATTAGGACTAGTACTTATTCTCTATAGTAAGGGCCTTAATATTAACTATAATCTTATAATACTATGTAATAGCTATATACTACATGCTCTAGCTAATACCCTAGCCTATGCTAATTTCTTTTAAATACTTATTAAGCGCTTATTAAAGCTTTACTAGCTTTATATTATCTCCTTAATAATTCTCTCTTACTAATAAAAGCTTCTCTATAAAGTAAATAAAGAATATAGAAAATAGCTCCCCTAGGCCTTATTTTATCTAGTTAAGCTCTATAAGGGCTATCTCCTATCTATATAAATTAAAGAATATAAACCTAAGGTATTCTAGGAATTTAGCTAGGTTAAAATTATAAGTACTACCTTATTTAAAGAAAGTAGCTACCTAGGACTAGACTTTAGAGAATAGGTTTTAGTAAATAAATATTTACTTATTCTTATTAGTTTTAATAAAGTCCTTATTTACCTATAGCTTATATTCTATTAGGAACCTCTATATAGTAAATAAGGCCTTATTACTATTATATAGGTTACCTATAGGGATAGGTTTTTATTTTACCTTAGGTATAGTTAAGACTAGGTTAGAAGTAAGAGGTAAAGTAAGGTTAACTATTAAGGCACTAGGTTAGGCTATAATAGGTAGTTAGGTTAAAGGTCCTATAGTATTTATAGCTACTTATTATTAGAGGCATATAAGCTTTACTATTTACTTATTAAGTATAAGTTAAAGCGTCTTAAATTAGGCTTATTAAGCTACTAGTAGTGCTATAGCATTAGATAGGGGGGTTATTATCCCCTAGCTAGGTTAGTCTTATAGTTAAAGCATGTTTACTATATCTATTAATATATCTATTAGTATTTCTATTATATCTTTTAGTAGTTATTATAAAGGACTAAAGGAAGTCTCTTAATTATTATAGACTAGCCCCTAGGTAACTATAATAGGGCGTTAATATAGTATTAAGAGACTTAAGGAGGAAAAGGGAAAGGAGAAGAGGCTATCCTTAGTAGCGCCCCTTATACCCCCTTAGCTTCTTATATAAGCTCCTCCTTACCTATTCCTGCTTGCCCCTACCCTTCCTTCTATCCGCAATATGCTTAGGCAAAGCCTAAGCCCTTACACTTCTTAAGGCACTAGAATTTAATAAATACACTCCTAAAAAACTAACTATAGCTACTAGCTTAAGGTAATATTTACTAATAATTCTAGTTATTAGGAATAGTATTATAAAGAGTAAGGCTATTATAATTATAATAAATTAAGTAATCCTTCTAGGTATATAATATATTATAAATTTATAAAGTAATAAAAGTAGTAAATCTTATGCCTTTTAAACTATATAAGCCTTTAACCTTAAAGTATGAGTATAATAATTTATAATAATAAAGATAAAAAGCTTTATTTTATACTTAAAGATATTTATAATTAATACTAAAGAGCTTATTAAGATAAATTAGCTAGCTATATATTTACCTAGTGGTTTATTAAGGAATTATAAGAGAGAGGCTTACCTTATAGGTATATTTATAATAATAATTATTATATTAAAAGCGCTATTTAAACTTACCTTTCTTATATTAAAAAATAGAAGGTTTTTTTAGAATTTATTAGCATAGACTATACTTATAAGATAAACCACTAGGGTCTTTATCTATTAAATATTATTACTATTATAGATTAAAAATTAATTATAAATATTATATTTAGCTTTACTAAAACTAAAAAAGAAGAGGGCTATTATTAGATACTAGCCTTATTAGAAGAAATTCGCTATAAACTCTAGATACTAGCCCTTAAGGTTATTATAATAGACTTTAAAAAGGCACTAAAAAACGCCCTTAAGGTTATTTAGCCTAATATATAGTAGTAGCTTTATATGTAGTATATTTAAGTGAATATTAAGAATAACTTCTATAAGAAGTAAATTAATAATAATAATAATAATAATAATAATAATAAATTAAAGGCTAAAGCCTTTAATAATAGCCTAATAGGAGATTTTTTAGCGTTTAAAAAGCTACTTTACTTAGATATAATTAGCAATTTTTATTCTATTTAGATGCTTATAATTAATATATATAAATCATAGTAATTTACAATCCTTTACTATATAGAAGAGATATATCTTCTAGTTAAGTAATAGTAAGCTTATTATTTTATAAAGGAATTTTAAAATTTTAGTAAATAAGTAAATAGTTTTATAGAGGTCTTTTATAAAGCCCTAAAACTTAACTTATTTATAGGGACTAGTGACTTTTTATTGCTTATAAATAGAATTTATTAAATACTTAAGACCTAAGAGCGTAATTATTATACCTATATAGCTAATAATAAAGTTAAGTAATGATTTTTAATTAATTATAAGGAATAGCTTAGTAAGCTACCTATATAGATTTCCTACTAAGCTATTAACCTTTTAATTAAGTAATATAAGCTTATTTAAGCTTATAAAACTAGAAAGTAAGCGCTTTAACCTTATATAGGCTATTTTACTAGGTAGTTTAGTCTCCCTTATGCTTATTATATTTTAATAAAGAAAACTAACTCTAAGCCACTATAAAAACATAAAATTAATTACTATTAGTAGCTATAGAGGCTCTTAGTAAGACCCTAATTAAATTCCTTACTTACTATTATATAAATTATAGCTAACTTTAACTTCTAGAACCTTAATAACCTATATTTTTATATTTATAATCCTATATCTATCTTAACTTATTAGTAAAAGGTAGTAATAAATAGAAAAGATACTTAATACTACTCTTTAAGCTAGAATAATAATAATAGTTAATAACTTAAGCCTTAATTAAGCTAATAAGGTATATAAAGGCTACTTATGCTAAGTATTTAAAGAGACTATATATAGGCTAAGATTAATACTACTATAAGAAATTAACACTACTAGTAGTAAGGAGCCTTATTCTCTTAATAATTAAATACTAATATAAATAATAGGTAAAGAGAAATAATTAAAGGATAAGGCTCTCTTAAGATTAAGGAATTTATTCCTTTAATACTATTACCACTATTATAGCTAATAAATATAACTAGATAGGTAATTAAGGCACCTAGGTAGCTAGAATAACTAATAATTCTAGCCTAAAAGTATATACTTTTAAAGAAAACACTAGAAAACACGTTTTTAAGTAATTTAAAGCTTACTTATAGTAATACTATTAATGTTAGTTACACCAAGGAACGTTGCACTAGTGCGAAGAGGGTGAATTCAATAAAGTTAATAATAATAGCTAATAACTAAGAGAGAAGAGAAGAGGGAGAAGGAGAGAAATCTAGCTAGAAGAGAAGGTAAGTAAAAAGGGGGAAAAGTAAGGCTATAGTGTAGTGCTACTACTAATAGAGCAGGGTAGCTTGCGATATATCTAATTATATTACATGCATCCCTTTAGTAACTTTACTCTTTAGCTATAGTTAGACTATTTATTATCTAAAGGTCTAAAGGAAGTAACACTAGTAGTCTCTCTTTTCTTCGTAGCTAAAGGAGCCTAAAAACGCAATAAAAATCGGATTAAAGGAAAGTATATATAAGTAAATCCCTTAATAGGAATCCATAGTTCTTATTAGCTATTATAGCTTTAGTTATTCTAATTAACCTAGTTATTATAATCTATACCTATATACCTATTATATTAATTCTCCCCTTTACCTAACCTTATAGGTCTCTTAACCTATCCTTCTATATAAATTATTAATTTATTTAAATTAATTAAGGTTAAAAGGGCTAAATTTAGTAATGCCTTTATTATTATATTAGCTAGATTATCACCACTATTAATCTATCTAACTTTATAGACTTCCCTTCTCTTATATAACTACTAAAGGGCTATAATATTAATTATTAGCTACTTCTCTTTTATTATACCTAGCTTTATAAGGCATTTATATAATAAGAAAGAGTCTATATAGAGAATGATTAGGATTTAAGGTATCTTTAATTAGTCTATAATTATATAAAGGGTTATAGATATTACGTACGTAATATTAGCACCTTAAACCATACTATATAGCTTAGATATAAGTGCGCTATAGGTTATACACTTGCTTTTTATAAAGCTATATATAATAATATTCCCTTTTAAGATAAAGGTATTATTCTCCTTTATTACTTTATTGCTAATTATAATAATATATCTAATTTATAAACTTAGATCTTTATTATTAGTAAGGGACTTATTTATAAATATAAAAAGCTTTACTTCCTTAAGAGTTAAGGGAATATACTATAGCCCTTACTACTAATTCTTAATTTACTACTTAAGGCGTTTATTAAGTTATAAGATATTATTAGTAAAGGGTTCTTAGTATTATATAGTAATTAATAGATTATATAATGCTTCTAGTTAATAGACTATTATAATATAGCTCCCTTAGGCTCTTTACTTTACATAATCCTGCCTTACTATAAGTAATTATAGGTTAATTTTCTTAATCTTCTAACTTTAGCCTTTTTAGTTTAAGGTTAGTAAATTATTATTATTTTAAGTTAGAATATAGCTATTAAAGATAAGGGGATTTGTAGTTATTAGGCATTATTTTTCTTTAGCTATAAACTTTACCTTTTAAAGCTCTTTTTTTTCTTTCTTAAAGAAGTTATTATTACTAAGGCCTAGCGTGTTATCTATTTATATTCCTATAATACTAAAGAGGTTTTTATTATTTAGGGCTATAATTAGTAAGCAGGGATTATATATTAAGGTTATTATATTAAGATTATCCCTATAGTAGCGAAAATATATTACCTACTAGTAAGTTCTAGCCTTTGCAATCCTATAAAGGGGCTTAATTACCTCTATTATTATACCTTTTAGAAAGAGGTATATAATTTACTTTAGTAACTTTATAATAATTAGCCTATTTAGGGTTATTTAGGATTAAATATAAGCTTATATAATATCTTATAGCTAAAGGTAAATTCCCTTTTGCTTTAATAATAAAGCAAGGGCTATAATAATCCATTAGCTTAATTACTATATTATTAGTAATTAGGTTAAGATAGCCTCTTTTCCTCTATTATTATACCCTTACATAATAAGGCATGACTTCTTATACAGTAATTTAGTGCCTTTGCCTTTAATCTCTTAGACTATATAAGAATTAAAGATCTAGTAGCCTCTATACTTTACTAGATTAAATATTATAAATCTAAATATATTATAAGCTTATAAGGCATTAATCTTAGCTTAGTTAGATTATTTAAAGGGGCTCCCTAGGGTTATAATCTTTCCTTCTTAGTAAAGTTAAAGGGTAAGGTTTTAGTTAGCCTTTTCTTTTACTATAAGAAATACTATATTTAGTATTTCTCTAGCTATAATCCCCTTAATTAATACTTTCTCTTAGTCTTTATTAATAAATATAAGAGGCTTTATAAGTCTAATAAGCTCCTTAGGATTATAAACCTAAGCCTTAATTACCTTTACTTTTACTTCCTTAGGGCTACTAGCTTTATAGCTTCCTATAGGGGTAGCTTTAGTTACCTTAAGGCTTACTATAAGTTCTTTAACTCTATAGCTTCCTATAGGATTACCTTTAGCCTTAATAGCCTCTATAGGCTTCTCTATACCCTTATTAATATAAAATTAAACTATAAGGTTTTTCTTTAGCCTCTTTTACTTTCTCTTTACTAGTATCTCTTTCTTTTCTTTTATCTTACTACCCTTTATAAGTAGCTTATCCCTCCTAGCCCCCTTAGCCCTTTCTTATAATAAGACTATAGTATTAGAGAGAGCTATAGTATAGGAAAGGGCTATATTATAAGTAAGGACCTCTAGGCCTAGGTTATATTCCCTAATATCCTAAAGGCTTTACTTATTAGCCCTTATATACTATAAGTCCTTATAGTATAGCTTTACTACTATAGAGTAAAACTTAGCTAGGCTATAGGGTATTTTAACTATATAGGTCTCCCTATTAGTAGCTAATAGCTTATAAGGGCTATACTATTTACCTTTTTCTCTTTATATATATATATTAGCCTATAGTAGTAGCTAATATATTAGTAATATATTAGGGCTATTCTAGGCACTAAGGGCCTTATAGACCTATCTCTTAGCTAGATAATAGTAAACTTTATTAGTTACCTTCTAAATTACTTTAGCTTATTAAATAATAAAGATACTTAGTAATAACTTATCTATTATCTATAAGTAAGCTCTAAAGACTAGTAAGGTTAGTATAAGGCTATTAGGGCTTACTAAGTTATTAATAGCTTTAATAGCTATCTAGAGTTACTACTTAGGAGTAATTTCTTTACTAATTAAATCTATAATAATATTATAAGCCTAGTAAAGAGGTTTATAATATCTTTTAACCTTTCTAATGCTATTATAGGCTTTAATAGGTATCTTATTAATATTAATTAATATTAAGTAAGTATAATACCTAAATTTAGCTAAAGTAAAGTTATTACTAGTATTATAAATAATCTAGTCTAAAGGGCCTAGATATATATTAATCTAGCACTCTTTAATTATATCCTAGATATTATAAGCTTTTTACTTCTTAGGGTTAAGGAATTAGGCCGCTTAAAATAAGGTTACTAAATTAATAATATAAAGGACTAGTTAGCTATTAATCTATATAATATTAATAATAATCTTATAGTTAAAGTTATAGTTATTTTTAAGGGAGAATTTAAACTAGCTAAGGGCTTTTCTATTTATCTAATAATAGTAATAGACTTTAGTAAGCTTCTTAATTATATAGCGTTTAATATTATAACTAGCTTATTAAAGAATCTTTATAAGCTATTAAATTAAGGGATAACTAAACCTTTAGTAAAGTTAATAAATCTCTCCTTTTAATAGGTAAAAAGCAGTGGTTTCTCTTACCTCTAGAAGCTACTAAGGGTAGCCTTATCTATATATAATAGGTATAGTCTTATTATTTTAAATTAATATATTAGTAAGGTTATTAATCTTAACCTTTATTTTATCTATATTAGTAAGGGAAAAGAGAAAGAGTGTAATAGTATTAAGAATATAGAAGTTAATTTAGCTAAGCTTTATAGGCATATAGATAATACTATATATTATTACTAATCTAGCACTAAAGTAAATAACTTCTAGGTTATAGGGTTTAATTATTAATAATAGCATTAATCTTAGTAAGGCTTTAGCTTATGCTAGACTAGTAGTTAATTAGCCTAAGGCTCCTATATCTAGTATAATTCCTCTAAAGATCTCTTTAAAATAGTGTTCTTTAGAGATATAATAAATTAAATTATCTTTATTAGAAGCCTCTTTAAGGTATAGCTCTTACTTAAGTAAGGTATATTAAAAAGCTTAATTCTTAAGTATTATAAGGATATTAATATTATCTATTATTTATAATCCTATATAAAAGAATTATATAATACTAAGTTATACCTTTAATAATAGCTTTTTCTTAATATTATTATTACTATTATCTTAGTCCTAAGTAAAGGCCTTAAGCTATATTTCCTAGTCTTTTATTTTCTTTTCCTTATTATTATTATTTCCTTTAAATAAAGTAAGAAATACCTAAAACTTCTTCTTTATAGGAGGTAAATAGTGGTTCTTACTAGCTTATTACCTCTCTTTCTCTTTCTAATATTTAGTATTAGTATAGTTTAATAACTAGTAGCTACTCTTACTATAAATAAAGCATTACTTAGGTTATTTAGAGTTACTATAATAACCTCCTTTTCCTTAGTTTCTTTAATTTTATTAGCTATATTAGTAATCTATAAACATTACCTCTAATAAGTCTTTATCTTAATGCTAGTAGTATTAGTTACTCCTTACACTACTCTCTGTAATTATAATTAATTTATAGAGATTACTAGTAAGGTTCTTAAAGCCTAGTATATATATATATTTCACTACCTAATATTTAGGGATACTAAAGATTATATTTAAGGTTTACTTATAGAGCTTTATATTTACTATATTAAAGGGGTATAGCTCTTTATAAACTCTCTTTAAGGTAATTAATAAAATCTTAAGGCACTTAAGCTTACTCTTATTAGGGTTTTATATAATAATATTTTTAAGGGTTATATTACTTTACTTATAGTAATAAAACTATTAATTACTTTCTATTTTAAATTATTAATAGATATTTATAATTATCTCTTTATAAGAGAGGTTTTTACTAGTAAGGTAATTAAGAAAGTACTATTTAGTATCTCCTATTAATATAATAGGGAATACTTTACTAAAATATAACTTAGGGAGGTTAATCTAGTTATACTTACTCTTAAAGAGTATAAGTTTTAGTAAAAGAAAGTTATATAGCTTCTTACTATAGTAATTACTATCCTTATATATTTTTATAAGCTTAGATAATTTCTTTATAATTTATTTATCTAAAGGGAAGGAATAAGAAAGGAAAGTAAGCTATTAAGGGTTAAACTCCTAATATAATTAAGATTATTATAAGGGTTCTTATAGAGAATATAGAGATTATTTCTTTTAAGGGTAAGGAATATTAGGGAAGGTCTTTAGGGTAGTAGCTTATAGGGGTTATATATAAGGTAGTTTAGGAGATTATAACTTATTTCCTAACTATAAGGTTATTATTATCTCTTAAAGTATATATTTAAGGGCTATTAGAATAGGAAGGCTTACTCCTTAGCTAATATAAATATTATTATCTTATAGGGAGTTTTATAACTCTCTTATAAGCTTATTAGAAGCTTTCCTAAATATATCTTTTATCTAACCTTTAAAATCTTCTCTAAAGTTTTTCTAAAGGTTTTCTCCTTACTAATTTTAATACTTACTAGCAGGCAATTGTACTCATGTAATTGTAATTGTTTGTAATTGTTTTGTTTATTTTTATATCTAACTTATAATTAAAGATATTATCATATAAATTACGTAATCTTATAGAGTAAAATTCTAAGATAAATACTATACAAAAAAGTGGGTCTAAAAGTGGATCGTTTGGCCGTAAATTAGAAAACAATATTTTTACCTGTTTTTACTGCTAAAATGTAATTGTTTTTAGTATTTCTAATTACGGACGAAGGGCCCACTTTTGGACCCACTTTTTTGTATAGTATTTATCTTAGAATTTTACTCTATAAGATTACGTAATTTATAGGATAATATCTTTAATTATAAGTTAGATATTAATTATTTAAGAAAAACGAACAATTACAAGATGTAATTGTTTACAATCCTCTGCTTACTAGTATAAATAAACCTTATAATCTAATTATTAAGTTTAGGCTATATAGTAGTCTCTAGGTTTAGTTAGGTAAGCTTTTCCTAGTCTCTTATAAGTATAAATAAATATAGCTATAGTTACCTTAGTAAACTATTCTTTTCTAGTCTTTTAGAAGCTATTTCTAAAGGCTTTTAGGATATCTTATTATTAGAGAAAGTAAGATAAGGAGTCTATTTTATTAATAGTCTAATATTTAATTCTATCCCTTTCTTAAGAAAGGTTTAGTCTTCTTAAATAATTTAAATAAAGTAAATAGTAGTATAATAATAGCGTAATTTCTATGCTTATTAAGAGGGATAGACTAAGTAAATCTAAAAAATAGGTAAAACAGGAAAAACAGGAAAAATAGGGTAAATAGGATAGATAGGATAAATAGGGTAAATAGGGTAAAATAAACTAGATAAATAGAATAGGATAAACAGGATAAATAGGATTAATAGGATAAACAGAGGGAAATAATAAAAAATAATAGAAAAAGTATAAAAGAAGGAAAAATAGTAAAAAAAGGGAAGAGTAAGCTATAAAG
The DNA here is from genome assembly GCA_003814445.1 of Epichloe festucae Fl1. NCBI lineage: Eukaryota > Fungi > Ascomycota > Sordariomycetes > Hypocreales > Clavicipitaceae > Epichloe > Epichloe festucae. Next base: position 2,921,660 of record CP031390.1, read on the forward strand.
ATAGTATAAAAGTAAAAGTAACTTAATATTTAGAACACTAAGGCATAAAAAGCTATAAAGAGAGAAAAGAGGTTATAAAGAGAGTGTAAAGGGAGGTTATATAGGTTAGCTAGCTTAGCTAAGGGTTATTTTTAATATTAGGTTTAAATAAAATACCTTATAGCAATAGATTTAGTTATTTAGTTAGTTTTCTTATAATAGATAATAAGATTAATAATTAACTAAATATCCTAGATAAATATAATAAGGTTATATCCTATAAGCCTAAGGGTTAATAGATTAATCCCTTAGAAGTCTAATAAGCCTATAACTAGGATTTTAGTCTATTTTCCTTTAGCACACTCTATAGTTATGCCTCTTTACCTAAATAGCCTATCTAGGTTAGCTTAAGAGGTAAGGGGCTATATTATCTATAGAAATATCTCTTCTTATAATACCTAACTTATCTATAGTTATAGTTAACCACTAATTAGTATTAGTTATACTAAGGAACGTTATACTAGTGTAAAGAGGGTGAATTTAATAAAGTTAATAATAATAGCTAATAACTAAGAGAGAAAAGAAAAGGGAGAAGGAGAGAAATCTAGCTAGAAGAGAAAGTAAGTAAAAAGGGGGAAAAGTAAGGCTATAGTGTAGTGCCACTGCTAACGGAGCGGGGTAGCTTGTGATGCATCTAATCGCATCGCGTGCATCCCTTCGGTGGCTCCACTCTTTAGCCACGGTCGGACTATCTATCGTCCGAAGGTCCGAAGGAAGCAACAATTAAGAAATTATATAAATTTATATAAGTATATTTTTATTTAATTAAAGGTATTTACTACTATATATTTATACTATAAATATACTATAGCTTATAGTAACGGGGATGCTAGCCTAAAATCGGGGCGTGGTGGGGTATTTTGCGCACCTAGCAAAAAATCGCTGCGCCCCGAGCAATTCACGGTCGCAGCACAATCAATATCAAGGCCTTTATTAGTTGGAACATTTCTATTGATCGCGGTCTTTATAAGGACCCTTATTATTTAGGGACCACTAATATAAAGGTGCTATGAAAGAACGCGTAGTTGGAATGCCAAAAACAAGGGTCGTAGAGTTAGCGTCGGCGGTTTCCTTGCCCTTCCTATTGTTCACGAGCGAATGACTCCGCTAGCTAACTGGCCGAAATTACTCCTCGACAATGAGTGTATTGCCGCATCACTAATCATGTTTCCATCGAAATTGCTCAAAACAAGCTTCTGTCGCGAAAAAAACTCATCAGGGGTATGGGTCGAGTCGCCTTTACTCCGTGCTCCGTACACGTGGTGTTGTCGTCGAATTGCACAATATCAAATCCTAGAAGCGTTTAGCCTCTATTTCGAGGGCGCACCCCAGCAACAAGTGCAAGGGGCCTAATCTCAGTCGCTTATCAAGGCAAGGCCCTGCGTAGTAAACGCGGTGTCTCTGATGGTTCAGCATGGTGTGTGTGTCACAGCAATACCATTCGGGGGCGGCTGTGAAGGCGTGAGTGAGTCATGGGTGTTCGACCTCATGAGCTGTTTCGCCCGCTCGTACGGAGTACAGAGTAAGTCTTTTGGGCCAACTTGGATGAGAGGGCGACATGGCCAACTCGTCATGGCTGCGCAGAGCGCCAAATGCCTGCCGCGTGACCAAAGACAGGGAATCCAGCAGCTGACGCTGACGGCAACTTGAACCTGCTGTCCCCGGGGGGGGGCATATGGTATATAGTTTCGGGCCATCAGGGCGTCTCATGTCTGGGTGACGAAAGACTCTGTCGTTCGACATCCTCGGCCCGTTTCAAGTCTTCCAGCCACCTGCCGAGTCGCAGCCTTTTGTCTTCGAGCCTGTCAATCTGGACGACGGCCTGATATGACGGGCTTGGACCGTCGTCGTCATCGTCACCGAAGCTCCACAAGGTGAGGTGTTCGAGAATGGCCAGCAGGGCAACCGAGATGATCTCTGGCACCGGGTTTCTACGGTTCCACGAGCATGCCACGACGAAGATCAAGACAAATGTGTCGATGGAATCGCTGAACAGGGCAATGCCAAGCGCTCTCTGCACCTCATGGCTGCGACGGGCATCGGCAGTCGCCAGCAGACCTCCGAGGACGACATCTCTGACACCCAGAACCGTGGTGAAGAGGAATGCAGGGCCGGATTTTGGCAAGGCAAAGCCAGCCAGCACTGTGGCTGGAAATGTGACCAGGGCAAAGCCTCGGAGCAAATGAAGAGTCGCAATCACCGAGGAGGCGGCGTACTGAAGTCTGGTGACGGGGGGCGTGTCGGGGAATGCCATCTCACGTCGCGCCAGAAGAGGCGTTGTCACCAAGGCTGAATTCATGGTGAGTCGGATGTAAAGTTCGCTGCGGTTTGGTAGGTAGGGAGAGGTTTTTTTTTTTTTTCCCAGAAAATGTAGTTGTTTTTTTTTCCCTAGAAGATGTAGTCGTTTTGTTTTCCAGAAGATATAGTCATTTTTTTTTCTAGAAGATATAGTTGTCTTTTTTTTTTCTAGAAGATGTAGTCGTTTTTTTTCCTCAGAAGGTATAGTCGGGTCTTTTTTTTTCAGAACATGTAGTGTGTTAATGATGGATAGAACTGCGCCAAATCGCTCTCTATCCACGAGAAACTCAAGAACAGAACAACATGTCATACACAACAGTGGGAAGGGAGTCTTCTATTAAAAGGAATACCGAACAGCCTGTGAAAGGCATTTAATCATGCGGCAAATGAAAGTTACAGGGGACAATCGTATGGAGTTTCCGGCCAGTAGAGAAAAACATTGTCGCATGTGGGACGGAACGGCGTCGGGTCTGCGTGACGGACACAACTTCACGCGGCGGGCGACTTGGATGGCGTTGGCAAGCAGCCTTTTCCTCACTCTGACACAATGCCCATATCGAGAGACGACGGCTCTCTTGTGTTTTTTTTTTTTTTTTCCCCGTTTTTTTTCGCCATTATCCGCGCCAACCTAGCAAAATACGCATCCAAGGCCCACCGGAGACTGCGTGCGTAATTGCTCATGTCGATGGTGCATTGCCACCGCAAGTGTGTGTGCCAGGATCTATCTCACCTGGAGAGTCTGAGAGTCAGAAGTCGGAGCAAAGATTGTCGATCAGACCAATAGCGTGGTCCGAGATGCGCGCGACCTTTTGGTGCTCTGCAACCTCGTGAGCGTGGGAGAAGTGGCCGGTAGGCGGGTTGGCGCGCCGATCATTCCGCCATGACTGCATCATGGGTTTCACGTCATCTACTCGGTAAATGGTTGTGCATTTTGCGTCTCAGTCAACATCATCATGTCATTGTGCATGGCATCCCCGCGTTTTCGCCCAGAATGGACAACCCAGGTTGGCCGATTTGTTATCTTGCACAACTTGCCAAATGCAATGTGCATGCATGACTTGTCTTTCGGGACCAACGGCCTGAATGCGGGAAGAAGAAGATGGCGACGTAGTATATTGTGCGATTGCTGTGCGTGCTGTGCCTGTCTGTGGTGGAGCGTCTCCTCCGCGGTTTTTGGCGCAGGAAGTCGCGGCTTGTTATCACCTACCGATTTTATCTTCGTCTTCTTTTCATTTTTCAAAGGACGCGTCACCAATGGAGATTACTACAGATTACTACGGACCGTACACAGCAGTAATAAAAAAAACCATTGCGTGATTGACACCCCCCCCCCCCTTCCTTCTTCCCTAAGAACCCCTTGTCTTTCGTAGATTTGTTTTGAGCACAGATGGCGTTTTTCCTGTCTGGCGCGATTGGAGGCGCCCCCTGAATCCGGTGGTTGGGGTGGCGGGAGCTGAGAGTGTCCCACGTGTGACTCGTCTGTTCTCACCTTTTACTTTTCTGACGTTATTGTCACGACCATGTATTTTCAGGCGCGCCGTGAACAAGTTTTCGAAAATAAGTTCCAGCCTTGTTGCACGCACGCACCGAAGCTGTATTTGGGTAGACAGAATCAAGGATTCTCAGCATCTGGGGTCCCGGGTGGGCTGTGTGGCTGTGTCAAGGGCAATGCAACGGAATGTTGTTCCTTGGACTGAATCTGTCTTGACTGATGGCCAACGGTAAGTAAGCATCATGCCTTTCCTACTTTGACAAGCTGCCGTTGGCACGGCTCTTGCCTCGGGAAGAATTCATATAAAACGCCAGTTCCGTAGTTCAAGTCCAGCATGGGGATGACGAAGAAACCTGTTGGAGCGCAGGCAGCTGCAGTCGAGATAACTCGACTTAGAATCGGCGCCTGTCCCTGGCGTCATCGCCCAGCAAGCTTCAAGCCAAGAAACAATCTGCAAATGAAACGCAGAATACGAGCACTACCGGGCAGTACAGCCACGGTTGCACCCCCCGCCCCCCCTTCGTTGCTGGATTGAAAAAAAAAAGAGACAAATTACCATGAACATCTGTGCGCCCATCCGTCATCACAACCCTATGCAGAGCGAAACACTTCGTCCTACTTGAGGGCGCCGAATCTAGCTACATCCGCGGACGTGCAGTAACTGGAAAGTAGGCACCCCAAGATGATGGAGTATTGACGACGGAACTGATATGCGGGATTCCCGTATATGATACCGCAAACCATCGCCTGGACGTGTCTTGGTGGGGATGGAGAGACGGAGGTGCTTAGATTCCATGTATTTTGTCTTTTTTTTATGCAACGTTAATATATTATATATCATCTCTTCTTCATTCTCATGTACAGCCTGCCCCTGCCTAACAGGACTAGCTCATCACCTTCGACTCTTCTTCGCCTTTTTACCCCGCGGCTCCTCTTCCCCATCCCCATATCCGCCTCTTCTCTTCCGCCCCTCCTCCAACAGCTGCTTCATGCCCTCTGTGCCCTTGAACCTGGGATTAGAAGGATCGATGGCGAATTCGTGACTGTCAAACACGGCCTTGAAACGATCGTCGCCCAGGTCCATGGTAAAGTCTTCTTGAAGACCGCCTCTTTTCTCGTCTTCTTGGCCCTTGTTCTTGCTCTTCTTCGCTTTCTTGCTCTTCTTCTTCTCCGCGCGCATAATCTCATTCATGTCAAAGTGATCCAGGTGGTCGGCTTGATTGTCGTTGGCATCTTCAGACAGGACCTTCTTGAGTTGCGCTTTCTGGGCAGCCGCCTCGGCTTCTGCAGCCTCGCGGGCTTCTCTTTTCTTGAGACGTTCCTCTTTGCGAATCGACGTCTTGGTGGACACTGCGGGAGCTTCTGTGGTGAAGAAGGGATCGTCGAAGCCGAGGTCATCGCCCGCGGTGGCTCCAGTAGATACTTGCTCTGCATCTTCGTTGTCCGCCTCGGGAACTCCTCGTTTCGCCTTGGCGGTCTGTCTCTTCTTTTCTTTTCTCTCCTTTTCCTTGCGCTTGTACTTCTCGATCGTAGTTTCTTCCTTGTCGCTGTCCTTGGTCTTGGATTCTGACAGTGCGGGGGCGAATGTGATTTCCATGTCGCCGACAGGGCCGTCCTTGGGCTTCCTGGATGCAGGCTCGCTGGCTAGACCGAGGGCCTCTCTCATTTTCTTGCGAGCAAGCTCCTTTTTGGACAATTTTGGTGCACCTGCTTCCGCGTTCTCGTTGCCGTCCGCATCGTCAGCGTCGTCTTCGTCATCCTCGCTCTCGCTCGCCAGATAGGCGCGGAGGTCGTTTTCCTCAATGTCGGCTCTGCTCCCGGTGAAGGCTCTGTTGATGGACTCCTTGCGTGAAGCTTCCTCTGGGTGCATGTCCCATGTCAATTTGACCTTGGAGCTCTGCAGGGCGTTGGTGACAAACTCGACTGGCTTGTACGTGTCGGGAACCTTGTCGCACTCGTCACGAGGTTCGTCTTCAAAGGTGACGTCGTCCGGGATAAATCTTAAATCAATCACGTTGGATGAGGAATGGTACTCTGTCCCGTCGGTGGCCTCGTAAATCTTTTGCGCGGCCTCAGGACTCGAACACACCATGACAGCATAGTAGTATCGCAGACGATCCAATTGATAGGCCCGCAGAGCATCACTGTCAAAGTCTTGATCGTCACCTTCCTGCATGAGCTCTTTCTTGATCTTCTCGTCTTCGCTATCGCTCCCGTCGTCGCTGTCGTCGTCGGAGGCCTTTTCGTTCTTAAAAAGGGCCTTGGGGGGACCCTCGAGCTCTTCTTGCTGCATTCGCTCTTTACCAAATTCGCTGGGATAAACCGAGATCTTGACGATACGTTCCTTGCTGCCCTCGGGCAAGAAGCTGGCGAAGAGTGCCATCAGATCCGTTGACTTGACGTGGTCCCAGTCCAGGTTAACAACAGCAATTCGGTTGGTGACTTCTCCGGTTTCGACATCGGCTTGCTCGTCCTGCAGTCGCTGCATGTCGCCTTCAGCGTCCAGGCCAACCCCACCATCTTCATCCTCGTCCTCATCCGAATCAGAGTCGGAATCCGAGGAGTCGAAGCCGCCATGCCGGGCTGGATCGTAGTCCTTTGGCTTATCTCTCTCATGGGCTGCCCGGAGTTCTCTCTGAACCATCTCATCATCGTCGACCTCTACCTCTTCGTCCTCCTCCAGTTCTTCCTTGTCCTCATCTTCATCGTCTTGTTCGTAAAGTCTCTGTAGAGCCTTCTTCTTGGCATCGGACTTGATCTTTCGTCCGTAGCGATCTACTTTGGAGACAGCTGTGAAATCTTCATCGTCAAGCATGCCGGCAAAGCGCTTGTCAAGTTTGGTCTTTACGCGCTTCTTGGAGGGGAGTCGAAACCGGGGGTCGGTCTCGAAACTTGCGAATCGCTCATCTTTTATGCCTGTTGGCGAAGAGCCGCTGCCCTTCTTTTGGCCTTTCATGTTGGATTTTGTTGGACTTTGTTGGTCTTGCCAGCGGCAACTTGTCTGTGGTGGAGGGGCAGGTCGGCCAGTTGGACCTTTTTTTTTTTTTTTTTTTTTTTTTGCCGGACGGTCGGTATTCTGCCAGTAGACAGTTTGCTGGGCGGTGTGGATGATTTCGTGTCCTGGCAGGGGCAGACACCAGGATCTCGCAGGATATCCACTCTCAACTTCTCAAGCCAGCACGTTGAGCATCCTTCAAGTTTGCCCATAGTGTCCTTATTATTAGTTCTCTCTGCGGAGTACGGATTACGAGAAAGCCAACATTGTCGTCTTAAATGCGAGAAGCAGTCTGAATTGGAGAGAGAGCCCCCAACGCTTTTGCAATTCCCTTACTACTACAACACAGCCATCAAACATCTCTCCTTGTGTGCACATTATTCGTCTGCATCGAATCCTTTGTCTAATACATATTCACATGTCCAAAATAGAACGGCAGCAGCGTGGCCCCCTTCTCTCTAGATCTGCTTCCGCCTGCCTGCCTTACGACCCCATGTGTTATATATGAAATGCCACATGTACAATATGCCGAAGAAACAAAACAAGTCCAAGCCGTTGAAGCAAACGACCTACATGTAATGCTACACAGTGACATCGTTCCACCGATGCACAACATGCGTCTCTCCCAACGTGCCCTTCAAATCCTCCACCAGGTCGTCCACCGTAGCCAAGAACGACAGGTACGCCGACACAGCAACGCAGTACTGCCTGTACTCTCTACTCCTGACCAGCTCGACACTCAGCTCGGCCCGCTCGTGGTGCACGAACCACGCAAGGAAGCAGCTTTCCACAAGAGGGACCGGCATTCTCTCCGGAAGAGGAGACCCCGTCCGAAGGGACGACTCGATAATGGCCATCACGGACATGACGTTGCCGACGCTCCTGTTCTCGATCAAGCCTACATTTTGTGCCACACGATCCTGCAGGTGTTTGGGCAGATTGGCCGACAGGACTAGCAGCTTCCCGAGATACTGGTTCATGGCATGGCACTTCTCCCTCGTGCTGAGCAAGATCTTCTGGTCGAACGGGGTAGTGCTAATTTCTATCTTGAGCAGGCTGATGGCTCCCGTGAGGTCTATGAGGTTTTCCCCGAGCTTCAGGGAGATGTGCTCGGCGGCCGCGGCGCCACCGACGTCGTGCCCGTCGAAACGAGGATGGCTCCACTGCGAGACGAGCAGCGCGTGGTGGTCGTTGAGGGAGCGCATCGTGTTGGCCAGCGACTTGGAGACGTGGCGCGTGGCGGAGGGCGGTTTCGGGAAAATCTGAACAATCAGGGCGGCGGCGGCACCAACGAGTACCGTGACAAGACGCCTCCAGAAGGCCTCGTACCCGACGCCAGGGAGGCCGTACTGCACGATGTGGTTCTGGTCCCAGCTGAAGCCAATGATGAGCACAAACGTCACTGCCGTCATGAAGCTGGCTTGAAAAAAGGCCGGAGGTAGGTATAACCTCCACCACATGAGGATGACGGAGACAACAGCCGTGGTGGCACCCACACCGTACGGGTTCCCGCTGCCACTGCCGGAGCCAGCATACCATGCTACCATGCCCAGTACGCCGCCTATCACGGTGCCAAGTCCTCGTGAGACGAGGGAGAATGTGAAATCGGCCATGTACATGAGCAGGCACGTCTGGGCCATGATGACGGCCCAGATGCCCTTTTCTCGGTAGAAGAACCCGGCCGTGGAAGGGAGCAAGGCTGGGATAGAGAGAGCAATGGTCACTACGACCATGCGCAGAGCATAAACGCCGCCCGGGTTAAACAGCCACTTGTATGTGTTGACGACGGCTCGCGTGACAATGCCCTTTCTCTCGGGTGCTCTTGCGCCTTTATTGCCATTGCTGACCATGCGCAGTCTCCTGTGAGTATCTTCAGTCTGAGCTCTGACGTCGTCGGGATCAGCTGCCGACTCGATGGACGCGCCGCGGACGGGGGCGGCCATGTCGCGGCTGGTGAGCCAGGAGAGTGCGTAGCGAAGACGGGTCGGGAGCCAAATGCGCTGCTGCGTTCGCAGTTTCAGGAGCTGAGCCATGTGATTTAGGACTTGTTCCATCGTGGCTGCCGCGTTGACGATGCGTTCTTCGAGAACCATGGATAAAATGAGACCCTTGAGGACGAGGGGGCTGATGGTGTTGCGGTCTTTCAAGAGTCCTTGTTCGTCGAAGAGGTCAGCGTGGGCCCCAATGACGGCATCGTTGGTGTTGGTCACGCACGATTCCCGCGCACTCTGCAGCTGGGCCTGCATTGCTATGAGCTCTGGTACCAGACGTTCCAGTCTTGTCTTGGACGATGCGCTCAGGTACCAGCGCGAGGTGTTGACGATGTGTACCGTCTCAGCGGCAAGCTTGATTGCCTGGGAGTTGACTCGCAGAGCGTCGGCAGTGGTGCCTCGGAGAGCCTCTACCAGACCGGGCCGGACGGAGCTGTGCTCGGGGCTTTTCAGAGCATCGACAAGACAAGGGTTGCATTCGGGGCTGTCGGATCGCTCATCTGTCTTTTCAACCTGGGGTTGTTGATCAGTGGCTGCGTCGTCACTCGGCGAAGAGCTGTTCACGGTTGTTGTTCCTGTCCCTGTCCCTGTCCCTGCCCATGTCCCTCTCCCGGTGCCGAGCCTCTCCGTCCTCATCGCGGCCGAGGCCCGGGCAACGTGAAAGTCGAGCAGAAAGAGACTGGCGACAACTGCTTCACGCACGCGGCCATGCAGGCTCTTCACATCGTCTGCGTTCCATCTCCCTCGCGAGAAATCCAGGGGCAAAAAGGCCAAAGCCGGCTCCATGGCCTTGAAGATGCCGATGATGGCCCCCTTGGCAGCCTGCAACTCGGCGTCATGCGGAGGGATTTCGGCAGCAAAAAGCCGTCGAGTAGATTCGAGCGGTGCTTCCAGCGTGCGAATCAGTTGCTCCATCTGCGACAACAGCACGTACGAGGTGGACTGCGGGAAGACGAGGACCGAGCAAGCGACGCCCAAGGCGATTCCAATAGCGCCCGGCTTCACCAAGACTTGGGCCAGCTTGGCATTGAACTTTGTCAAAAGCGGCCCGGTCAACAAAAAGACGTCAATGACAATGGTGCCGAACAGCTGCATCAGTATGAGCTTCGCGTTGGCGTAGCGCAGCCGGGCGAGGGCGTAGATGAAGACGCAGCACATGACGTAGAAGATGGCGATGATGCGCGCGTCAAGGAGGAAACCATCAAAGACCAGCTTGTTCGCGACGGCAGCAGGCGGCTGGCCGGTCTGGTTGGCCATGACGGAGGCCTGTTGCTGAAGAGACTGGAGGAGGCCCTGCATCTCGGTGTCTGACCGCACAGCAAACGCAGCCTTCATGGTCAAGAGACCCCATGCCCATGCCAGACACATGCCAAAGAGGAGCGAGAGCGAGGCCAGGAGGTAGACCATGAGTATTCCGGCGGGAGGCACAATGTACAGGACCAAGGCGCCGAAGAAGGTGGCGATGCCGATGTTCTGCAGCGACGGACTGATCAGGACGAGGAGGGTGGCCACCCAGACGGCAACCCAGCAGCGGAAGAGGACCTTGAGGTCGTTTCGATTGAAATGATTGAGCCACCCGGGGAGACTGCGCCGGGCCGGCTGATGGCAGGACGAGGTGGATGTTTTGGCCATGGAGTTGGAGTTGTCGACCTCGAGCTGGCCTGCCGCTGCACGAGCGTCGGTGGCAGACATTGTCGATGACGGTGATGGTGATGGTGACGGTGACGGTGAGGCTGAGGCTGGATGATGGAAAGCACCGTGATCCCGCTACTGCTACGCCTGCATCTCGAGCTGCGGTGGAAAAGGCCGCTCGCTGTCTACCGCAATTGACGAATCCGATGTTGATGTTCTTTTTTTTTTTTTTTTGGCTCCATTTGTGGTCACGGTGTGGACTTGTGGAGTCGTCGCCAATGGCTGAGCCGCGCCGTGATTGTTGCTCCAGCGGGGAGACGATGAGTTTACGGAGTAATGTGATCACGATCTGGCAAAAGAGACAAAGAAAGAGGAACAAAAAAAAAAGGGCGGGGGGGGGAGGGGGGCTCAATGGCGACCCCACGAAGGATTTGAGGCATTTATATTTATACGCCATGTCCCCCCAAAAAGACGAGTTTGATGGAAACAAAGACTTTTTGATTAATTAATATCAGCTAGGATAGATGAAGGGCAGAATTTTTCCTTTGTGAAAAATTCTTTTCGGTGTGGCTTTTTGGGGAGCCAAGAGGTGGGTCGGTGCCTCGCACCTTCCCCCCTCCCAACTCGTCCACCAACACCAGATGGTCGCTCCGACCATAAGTAAAGGGAATAAAAAAAGAAAAAAGAAAAAGAAAAACGTTCTTGATAGCAATCAACCGTTCCATCACCCCTTGATCCTGATGGCCAAACCCGTCAACACTTCGACCTCTCTCAGGGTCATCAGTTCATCATGCTCTGTGGCGAATTCCATGAATAAACTCTTGTAAACACCCACCAACTCCGTGGATAGGTGATTACACCTCATTGCTTCCTCCAATTCCCCCAAATCACCTCGCAATTGTTTTATTGCATTGACCCGCCCAAAACGTCGCAGGGATCGAAGCCCCCCATCAATTCCAAATACGAGTTCAGCAACCTTTTCAGCGAAGTTTGAATCCTCAGACTGATGACCTCCCAGGATGTCAGCCCACAGAGTCAGTTGGCCAGTGGCTCCCCCATCATGTTCAAGTGTTGGTGGTCCGAAGCACCCCTCAAAGATAGAGGCACCTTTCTCTTTTCCATCCAATGCAAGGGTAAGGGCGTCACCGGTTTCTTTCAGTTTGGCGGGGTTCGGCCCTCCAGCTTCGACATCATCAATGCTGTCTTCGCAAATATCAATCAATTTTCTCAAATCTGCCAGAGTGGCGCACAATGGTCGATATGCAAACGAGATCGCTGCAAGCACTTCGATAGCTTGGATCTCACTCTTGTCGCATCTCTGTCGATTCTCAAGAAGCCAAGACTTCAGGCTCTTCATCTGTAGGGACCATAGGTCTGGCAATGCCGCAGGGCGACCCGGAAAGGGTCTCTCCAGAAGAAGCTTGAGTTAGTCTCCAGATACTTCAATTCTGGGCGGTAGAACAGGAGATGGGGGCGGTGGGGGACTGGCTTTGGCTTCAGCCCTCAGCCTGAATGTTGTCACCACATTGTCATATTCCTCGGCACTCATGGCTCGAACCTCAGACAACTTGGGTGCACCTTTCAGCAAAAGTTCGCGTTTGTCAAACATGAACAAATCGGGGGTCATAGTGATTCCACAGTCGATGGCCAGCTTTGTCAGGTCCCGCAATTCCCGGATCAGGAGTCGTCTCGCGACCAGCCCCAGCATTTCGCCAAGAGGGGTCTCAGTCAATTCAGCTCCATCCCGATCACCCCGAAAAGTGTAACACATCGGAGGGGAGGTTGAGTTCAGTACGACGGCGTCCGATCCAGAGTAGTGGACATCACTGAACAGGAACATATCTTTCAGACGGCAAGGATGCTCGCCGGCAAGTGACCTTTTTGCCTGAACAGACGTAGTCGCAATGGTCAACGCCCCCTCCTCGAGATGCATTCCGGGTCTTGTGCAAAACACCGGTGGTAGTTGTGGTGTGGTTGGTGGGGGTCGTGATCTCGGAAACCCAACATCTGTTGTAGATCTCTTGCGCTTCTTCCCTGAGGCGTTGTCGTCATCATCAGCAGTCGGATCCTCGTCCTCATCATCATCCTCTTCATCTCCTTTGCGATCATTGGTTTCCTTGTTGTCATCTTCTCCATTCTCACGATCTCTTTGTCCATCACCAGCTCCCCCAGCCTCATGGCTTCCACCCCCAGTGTCGTTGACTCCATCATCTTTGGGGTCTTGCTCATTTCCATGAGTACGGCCTTTTCCCTTGCCACCTCCCCCAGTCGGTTCCCCAGGTGGCGGGTTTGGAGGAGCGCTGCTCGGTCCCCCATCGCCCATGGTAGTGACCACGATCTTCCCAGCCTCATCAGGTTTGCCAGGCATCTCCATCACAATAGGCCAGTTCACTTTCCATGGTTGACGTGGGACATTCCCATCTTTCAATCCCATTCGGATCATGTCCATGTACTTGGATTCGTATGAGAGGTCAGCTCCCAATTCGTGGACCGCAGCACCAGTCAAGCAGCACTGTCGTAGGAAGTCCTTTGGAATCACCACATTCCGAGCCTTCATCTTTGCCGCAGACGTTGGCAATCCGATCAGGCAAAATGACCCCAAGGCCCGGAGGCCTTGTACCACCAAGGATGGCTTTTCCCATGTTGGTCTATCGGAGCCGGGCGCCTCCTGCAGCACGCCACAGATATCGTCCCGCAGACATGAAGGGGTCACAGACAGTCGAAATGAGGGGAGCAAGCCTCTCTCCCTTGGGACCACCAGTCTCAGTTCTCGCCGAACCTCGTCATCCTTGAGGGCGTTTCTCACCCTCATGGTCTTTCCTACCACCTCACGCGCTCTCGCTGCCTTCAGTGGTATATTGCGAAAAGGATGCGGAAACCTTGAAAGTCGAAGGTCGCAGCATAGCCTCAGCCAGTGTTGAAAATATAAACAAAATTCTTCAACTCCAACTGGTTTCACATCTGGGATAAGTTTCCCGTCCTTCCCAGGTGGCTTGGCGAACACCTCTGTTCCACCGGCAGGGGAGTCAGTCAAATCATTCCAGATAACAAGAGCCATAAAGAGTCCCGTAGTGTGGAACATATCATGTGGGTATGCTTTCACAAACTTCGCCATTATGTTCAGGATAGAGTCCGGAAATTTGAGTGTGGCCATGAGGGGAAGTGCACTCAAAAAGATTCCAGGAGTGTCATCGCTGCGAGGAGCAGGCCATTTCATCTGGGTGATCTCCCCGATCAGTTCAGGATCTGTCTCCGACAAATTGGCCAGTTCAGCAGTAGTCCAGTTCTTGCGAGCGCACAATGGTGTAATCATTTGTCCCACTGCCAACTGTTTGCGGATCTGCTCACACCAATCTGACAGGGCTTTAAGCGTCAAGGTTCCCCTCTCTGTCGGAGATTTCCACTCAAACCCCAACTTCTTCAGCTCCTTGGTCATTTGAGTTTTCGATGGCCTGCCAGCTACAAACTGCACCAGACCCTTGATTGCCCTCATGTTCCCATCGACCAGCATGTCTTGATGTAAGATTATCAAACTGGGGGAGATACAACGACCCGTGACCAAGTCGTAGTAGGTCCCAACCATAAAGTCGTCCGTCTCATTGAACTTTGCCTTCCGGTTCTAGTTAGAAATTTGCACAGCAACGGGATGCAGGCTGTCCGTGCAGTATCCAACGAAGACTCGTCTTGGGCCTTTAACCACAGCTTCTTTCCCCTCTCCCAGGGTCTTCACCAACAGTGAACTTTCTATAACTGGGTTCTTCACCATCGACATCGTCGCGAGGTCATACAAACCTGGGGATCGGTTCTTCAGTAGCAGACGACACCATTTCCCCTGCTGGAGACCCGTAGCGGAAAACAGGTCATCCCCATTCACATGGTTCATCATTTCCGCCAGGACTTCACCCTTGTGTTCAACCACCGGAAGGGTCCCCTTCAGCCCAAGTGACACTCCTTCGACGTTGCGACAGGCCCATGCCCGCAGTCCGGCCTTCCAACCAAGATAGTCAGTGCTTGGGCAGGAAGAATCCCCAACAAACCCCAAATTCTTGAACTTAGGCTGGTTCCTCGTCGCCGTTCCCTCAATGTCGGCACCCCCCCCAGCCAGCGTGGCTACCTCCCACTTTGTAAACTCTGGCCTTTCTGCCAACGGTTCAGTAGGATCCATGACTTCCATGATTGTTGCGAGCAGAGAGGTTTTTGCCCAATGGTCCCAGCCGAACGACGTGTCAAAATCAGGTGGTTGATGATCTGATGGTCAAGCAAATAGTATAATTGATTCTGGATAAAGATGTGTTGTTATGAGCTCAATGGTCATCGACCACTACCCTTGATTTCTCTGGTCTGTAGCGTAAATTTCGAGAAGAAGAGGACCAAATGAAATGAAGGGGGAGAGGCGGGGAACAGTAGAATCAGAGAGAAAGAAATGGGTGTGGCGATCTGATTCACTTCCCGGCCGGAATTCACCTTCAACTCACTTTTTCCCACCTGTTGACACTTGCCACTCCACGGTCTTTCTCTTTCTCTCTCTCCTCCTCCTTCATTCTTCCTTTTTTTTTTTTTTTTTTTTTTCATCGCCGCAACCCTAACCTCACTAGTTATGCTGCTCACCCCTCCGAACCCCTTTATCATCCTCATCGTCGCAATCTCGTCCTCCCTATTAGCAGCTAATCCTATAATGTCTTTAGATAACCGGTTTAAGGGACAAAAGCCTTTAACGCATCCTTATAAAAGCCCAGACCATGATCTCCCCTTACATAAGATCTATCTAGGTTAACGAGCAGGTATGAAGCGCGCCTAACTCGATGTTTAATTTAAAATAGTCCTTACTATCGCGGCTGTAACTTTGGAGGCTTACCCTCCGAAACCACCATGACCATCTCACCCGGCTCGAAGGGTTTGACTCTTCGCTATCCGTGACGAGCTTTCCGGGCTACAGCCTCCCACTTTCTGTCGACCGATACTGCTTCTCAACGTTCTTCGACACTACCCACTCAATACACCACTGCATCCCCTTGGACTAAATCCTCCAATGGCCAGTTCAGACGCTCCCGAAATTCGGGGGACCACCCGGTCGTAATTGATGGAGTCAAGAGGGTCATCAGCTCTTGTTTCACATGTCGAGTCAACCCATACAGAACCTCTGCAGGGGAGTAACCCAATATAACTACTAAGGTAATATAATTATTGTTAAGATAACCTATAGAAGGGCCACCTATATTGCTAGCTAATAAGGGAGGTTACTAAATTAATTATAGTTATAACATAACGCTAGTTAGAGGTTAGATAATTATTTAGACTAATTAATGTGTGCATATTTAATGAAAACACTAGATATTATGTTTTTAAGCGAATTAGCTATAGCTATAATTAAATTAATAACTATAACAAACTTTATTATATGCGCGGGGGTAATATGCCATGACTATGGGTGTGATTTACGTGTGGGTGTGTGGCAAGTAACCTTTCTATCCGAAAACGGCTAGTCACAGCGTTGACGGATTTTCCGTACAGCTCCGATTAGCAGAACTCCCGTAAAATCTGTCCTCAGAGGACTCTATCTCAACAGGGACCCCCGGACTCTTTTTTCTACAGTCGGCATGTTGTCATGGATGTGACCAAGACTATGCATGCATGCACCTGATGGCTCATATCACACTCTCCAATGAATGAGTATGAACTTCTAACCTGGGACCGACGTAATCCCTTCCCTTGAAATTGTGCTACATATCTTTGGAAAAGAGGAAATAAAGGAGAACAACACCAGATTCATACAACATGAACCCTGCCATTCCGCGCCTGACAGCTTGTTTTTGCTGCCCCCTTTTGAAAAAGGACCAAAGTAGATAAATAAATGGCTTTCTCCCCCCCCTTCCCCCCGTCCTTACTCAATCACATAAACCGCAGGCTTCCCGTGGGAACTCTTTCAATCAGACCCGTTACTTCTCTTCTCAGCGTCCTCAACGCTCGTCGGATATCTGCCAAGTCTGCGCCCCCGTTGTTGCTCCCTTGTCCGGGCGGCGGTAACGCGGCTTCGCATCGTCCCAGAAGTTCGCCCACAGACTGGCCGATAGACCCGCCCTTGCCTGCGCCGCCGCGTCGACGAACCTCTGCCACCCAGTCGTTGACAACGTATGCAATGATTTCGACGATGCGGTTGCGCACCATGCCGCTGAAGCCGTAGTCTTGCGTGTCGAAAATGCTCTCTAGTACGCGCACAATCATATCGTGGGATACGCCGAGAGAAAGGAACAGCTGCACAGGCCACGTCGGGTCGGCTCCAATTGTCGCATCTTGCTGGTAGGCTACTGCGTACCGGCAGAGCTCGGGGAGGAGCGTCTGAATGGGGAAAACGAAGCTGTCGAGCGATGTGTGATGGGCGATGTTTTGGATCTTGCTGCTAACGGCTTCGTATGGCAACGGTGGTGTTGGCATGCCTGGCTCGGGGTTCTCTGATCTTGCCATGACCTCATTGTGTGTCTGCTGGATCAAGTTGCTCCACGTTCCAGATATTGTCGTGGGATTGCGATAGTTGGCTGTGTGGTAGATCAACAAGCACAAGTCGTAGTAACCAGCCTGATCGGCGTAGTCGTTGAAAAGCTGTGCCACTCCGTATTAGCAAGTTGCGCGTCGCAAGACAGTTCCTTTATAGCTATGCGGGCGCATTCGTCGTTTCTTACCTCTGAAAGCCCTTGGATTTTGCCGTCGAGAGCCTGCTCAATCTCGGCTGTCCGCTCAGCATCGATTCTATCGTCTATCTTGAGGCGTCCCAACAGGTCATCCTGAATATTGGCTACATCAAGCAAGTCCGTAACTTCATGATTCAGCTGCTGCTGCTGCTGTCGGCTGACGCCCACGGTCGCAACATTCGCGTTGGCCTTGGCCAAACTGAGTAGCCTGATGCGGTCCTTGATGCCAATCGGGAAATCAGAGTTCGCCAGCTGCGCTTGCACTTCTGCGGCATCAAAGAAGCGACTTCGATTCGTGTAAAAGCGACACAGCAGATCGGCATGCTCGACATTTGTGCCGGCCAGACGTTCCAGGAAGGTGATGACATGAGGCGAGTCGATGCCCAAAATGCGGTCAGTCCATCCCTGCTGAATGTACCATTCATACAGGTCAAAGTGAAACACTTCATCGTCAGATCCATTCACGACATCATATGCCTCTAGCCTCTTGGTAGCAATCAGTGTCAGCTTGCCGTCAATCATTTCAGGCTCTGTGCTCGAAGCAGCGTCAAGATGGCTAAGAACATCATGGATCATGTCATAGCATCGCTTTCGGTCGTTGAAAGCATTTGCTCGAGGGTCACCCGAGGGCTTGCCATCATTGACCCATACCAAGGCTGTGTTGCCCCGATCCTTTTCACGGGCAACAACAAGACACAGCTGAATGGCCCCAGCGTAGTATTTCATGTCGACGTACTGAGTAACTGCAGCTTGCAAGTTGGCAAAGGTAAGGCTGCCGGCAACCTTTTCAAAGAGTTTGAGACTTTCGTGCAGCAAACTTCTGAACTGGTTCGTGTTGGGGGGCTGCTCCGAGGCTCGCTTCAGCTGCTCCTGCGCCTTGAAGATAACTACATCGTCAGGGCTACAGAAGCTGCCGCAGCGTCTTCGCAAAGCATCCGCCACAGTCTCGACATTGGAACCACTCTCGATGTTTCTGTTGACAATGGCTTTGACGAGCAGCTTGGCAAGATCTTTTCCGTCAGTCTGTGAGAACAGCTTCTCGTACGTCAATTCTCGAAGCTGTTGGCGAGAGGTATCATCCAATCCGGCATAAATTTCTGTCACACGCTCATCGAACAGCATGAGCACAAACGAGATGCCTTCCGAAATGCTCTCCATCATCTTCTGAAGAGCATGCAAAGCTTGGTGCTCGGCTTGTAGGGCAACCTCTCCTTGCCTGGTCGAGACCCTCTGGAGGTCGGAGGGACCGGACATGCCCTGAATAAGACCCCGATTGGCTTCGATGAATCTTCTCAATCTCTCGAGGTTCTCTTGCGTCATGCTGAGCTTGGGCAGCGGAATAGCAGAGTCGATTACAACCCCGCCAGCTGGAGAGACACCCAATCTGATGACGGGCGCTTTCCACAGCTTTCGAACGAGTCGAGCCAGGTAAAGCGCTAGAGCATCGTGGCGAGAAGATAGTTTGACCGAATCCGTCGTCAGAGGCGTGCCATCAGTCTCAGCCATGGTCGGCTGGCCTCCAAAATCTACGAAAAGCGCTCGAGCTCTGTCCTGTGTAGCTTGGTCGATGGCTCGAGCAACGCCGGGTCTTGAATCACCCCCGTGACCACAAGCAACAGCCAGGGCTGTTGATACAGTCTCAACGCGCCCGTACAACTGTATTAGTCGACGGGTCATGATGTCCAAAGCCTCGTCACCGGGAGCATCTCGAATGGCAGCCGCAAACGTGTCAACCAACCTGCGCCGCCGGATGACGTGGATGCCTGTGTTGGTGAGGACGGCAAATTCACTGGGTGGCTCGTCGAACTGAGCGGCCAGCTCGTTACCAAACCCCAAAGGTTGGGAAGCGGCGGCAAAGGGCTTGGTGATGAGACCAACAGCCTCGGCACGACTACCAATGTCGATCCAACTTGCTTGCTCGAAATATCGCAAGGGCACAGTGGGTGACACGCGTTTGATTCGTCCCGTCTCGGGGCCAGACACAAACAATGTGTCCGTGTTGGCGTTGTTGCCACTGCTCACAAAGTCCAAGAAGAATCCAGGGGCGAATCTGACACCCTGCCGACTGGGCATCAGCATGGTAGATTCTAAATCGACGACTGACTCGCCAAGCTGACCCGACTGTGCAAATTGGCCAGACCTTCTTGGATTCTGGCTCGGTGGGAACTTGATGAACTGCACCTGCATGCTCTGAGGTGCCAAATTGGATTGTGACCCGTAAAGATATGATGACGCGTTGGTGGCACTAAAGAATAGTCGACAGCCAGAGTCTGTCAATGCCATGAGGTGAAGCTTGGCTGCCTCTTGCTTTGAGATAGGGCTGATGGAAACAATTCGGAGTTTATCGGTAAGTAGCTTGGACTGCGTGATCATGTGAGCGATGTCTCGAAGACAGTGAACCTTCTCCTTCTCAATGACTTTACTCAACCGATCAGGTCCATCCATGTGATATGTCCGAATGGTCGACTTGCTCGACAAGGTATAGACAAGCTTTCTGGAATCATCGATTACGACGTCTACCAGGTGCTCGGGCTCCTTGTGAGCCCAAAAGCCAGATTGCAACGAAACCACAGATGACCATCCAGGGTTCGTGTGATTGATTCTACCGCATCGGTTCGAGAACCACTTCTCCTCTGACTGATAATACAGTTCATTAATATCAATGTCGCTGCTGCCGCCAAAGAATATGCGTCCATCTGCTGAGCCAGAAATCACGCGGACATCGTTGCCGCGCAAGGGCAGATTCATCTTTGTCTGATACAAAGCCACCGACTTGGTCCCCGCCGGTGTGTCTGAAGCCGATAAGCCAAGCAAGATCATTTCAGAAGATGTAGCGACAACCAAAATGTGCGTGATTGTCTTTACAAAGATACCTGGCTTCGGGGGCACAAGGGCAACTGCGTGGATAGTGTGTGTTTGCTCCTCGAATCCGACCAGTTCAGGGTCGGGATGCGTATAATCCCAAAGGTACAGGCAACTGTCTATAACAACCCAGGCGTGATTGATCTCCGCGAACAACCCCATCAGGGTCTGAAGCTCTCCCGCATTGTAGTGATCGAACACCTGATTCGGAATCGGATACGTTTGCGTCTTATGAAAGGGAGCCCACGACGAGTCGGGCCCTGGAAGCTCGTAGTCGGACGAAGCACCTTCTAAAGTTTGCCATTAGTACAACTGATTGTTTCCCGTGAAATCATGTCGTTAGCTCAGAGTCTAGTGTCTTACGCCTGCAATAAGAGTCCAAATCAGGAAAGCTTTCATCCATTTGTAAGAACGAATTAATGGCCTTTGCGGCCTTTAAGACGGGGGGGACATTCTCGACTCGTGGAGGCGGTAAAGGATTGGTGGCAGCTAGCCCAGCATTTCCAGCATTCACCGATGTTACCGTCGTTGACGGACCCTGAGCTCCTCCTCCTGATGTCGAATGCGTGGCAGCCGAGCCTGAATTGCCGAGAACCAGACTTCCACTAGCCTGACCACTGGATTGGAGGTTCGATGAAGTCGGGAATAGTTGTCGTCGTACAGGATCAGAGCAGGACTGGAATCTAGAGGCTACGGCCGGCGTGTTCAGGAACGCGCCTGGGACTGGCCGTAACGGTGTAGTCTGAGGAAATGACATGCTGCACAGAGGGAAACAGCTTCGCCCAAAAGCCGAGTCTTGTGCAAGCGAGGAAGTACCAGCTTCGCAGAAGCGTCAAAAATCGCCCCGTGGTTGCTTAGCTGCGTTTTGGGGGGGAGGGGCGATGCGAATAAGATGGTGTCGACGTGATGATTGTCCCATCAAAAAAGCTCGGGCAGCTCGACTCGCGCGAGTGTTTTTATCGGTGGTCGGGTCGCGATTCGCGCGGGGGATTGAAACTGAGTGGCCCAATTGGATTGCGGGCGGTCCAGCAATGTCCCTTTGCAAAAGATGAGGCGATCGCTGTTGGGAAACAGAGTCGGGAACCACAAAGCTGCGGCGGCTAGTAGCAAGCTTGGATTTTTCGCGACAAGGGTGTTGGTGGTCACGCTAGTCCTAATTGGGCGTCATGACCATCCATCTCATTGATTGTCTCGTCTCCAAGATGGTTACTTCAACATAATTTTGGGAGACATAAGTGCATAGATGGCACAAGTTACTTTGTGAATTATAGTGGACGAGGAACTGTAGTGGTATGGTTACTGATTTGCCGAAGAGGGAATCTGTTTGAGGCACTCATTTAGTGGCGTGAAGCTGGGTGATAAGTATGCATGTATGAATGCGTCAGCGTCAGCGTCTATTCGTTGGATCGATATTTACTTTTACTTTCTTCTTGCTTCTCCATATAGAGCCATCCATCAGAGAAGTAGCTTCTTCACTTCTTCCGCCAACTCATCCAACGACACCAGCTTTCCATCGTCCCTGCCCGACGACTCGTCATCTCCAGCCTTGGCCTCTGCTTGTCCCAGCTTCTTGAGTCTCACCTGACCAGCAGCGAGCTCTTCTTGACCCAATATGACACCCAGCGGAACGCCTTCTGCAGCCTTGAATTGCTGTGGGAGCTTGGGCTTGACTTTGGGAGAGAACTCGGCGCGAATGCCGGCACTCCAAAGTCTCTGAGCTACTGACATGCGCTCAGTCAAGAGGCCAGTGAACTCCTTGCCACCAAAAGCCATGACGTATACATCAATATCGCGCTTCTGCTTGGCACCCTCCTTTTGGCGTCGAGCTTCCAAGATGGTAAAGATGCGGTCGACGCCGAATGAGATGCCCACACAAGGGATTTGCCTCTTGCCGTACATGCCCACCAAGTTATCATAACGACCACCTGCGGCGATGCTGCCCACTTGGCTAGCGGGATCGTCTTTCTTGGATTTATTTCCCGAATTAGCCCCCTCCTCCGGCTTAGGAGGCAGGTTGATAACCTCGTAAATTAAGCCGGTGTAGTAGTCGAGTCCTCGGGCGAGCGAAAGATCAAAGGATACCTTGTCAGAGATGCCAAAAGCGTCGACGTAGGATGCAAGAAGGGTCATGTCATCAAGACCGCGCTTGACTTGCTCGTTCGCAACCAGCTCAGGCTTGGAGTTGAGGAGGGCCAAAGTCTCGGAAATGGTACCAGCGTGGCGGACGAATTCGCCGATACGGTCGGCAACCTCTGCCGCCAGTCCCTTCTCTTCTACCATTTCCTTCTTGACATCTTCCCAAGACATTTTGTCTAGCTTGTCGACAGCGGAACTAATCGTTCGGATCTTATCTTTGGTGACACCTGCAACCGCAAACATGCCATCCAAGACTTGTCTGTGGTTCAGCTTGATAGTGACACCAAGCTTCAAAGCCTCAAATACCTCCACAATAATTCGCAGAACCTCGGCATCGGGAATCATAGAGTCGTAAACACCTGCAATATCAAAATCGCATTGGTGAAATTCGCGGAACCGTCCTCGAGCGATGGCAGGTTGATCTCTTCGGTAGACCTTGGCGATGTGGTATCGTTTAACTGACTGGATGTTGTTCATGGCCAGCCAGCGAGCGAAAGGGACTGTCAGATCGTATCGCAAAGAACAGAGCTCACCACCCTGGTCCTGCAAATCGTAGATGAGTTTGGAATCCTCGCCGTACTCTGGCCGTGTTAGTTACTGGGGGAAAATAGAAAAAAATTAAGCTACCGAGTCTCTCGCTCGGTTGCGTCCTGACTTACTTCCAGATAGGATTTCTTTCAATTCGAAGACGGGTGTGTCGAGAGGAGTGCCACCGTGTTTCTTGAAGACATCAGTGATCATCTTGCTACACGTGGGATTAATTCATAGTCAGTGCGGAGAGAGTCCTTGAATCTTGAAGGAGCTTGAACGTACAAAACTTGCTCACGCATAAGCATATCTTGTCCACTCCAGTCCCTCGTACCCTTGGGAGTCTTCAGGGTAACCGTCGGGGCGCGAGACGCCTTGGCGTCTGGAGTCGCCATGATCTCGTCGTGGTGTTGATGCGCAAAAGTGGCCACGGAGAGTCGGGGGACCGAGGAGCTCGTAAAGGTACGAAGGAACAACAGACCAAGAGACGGGCCTGTTCGTGTGATTGGAGATGTACAGCGTCTGTTTATCGCAAACAGCATGCCGGAGCCAGCACACATATATTCTGGACAAAAGAGCGTCTAGTGTGTGTGGTTTGTGGCTCTTTGAGTCATCTCTGTCTGCAGCCAAACAAAGCTTGAGTGGGGTGGGGAAGCAGTTGGGTCGCGACAATGAATGCGGCCAGAACGGTTTTTTTTTTTTTCCTTTGTCGCAAGTCGCGGGCCATTCATAACTTGCGAAGTCGGCACCTGATCAATCCGTCGAGCATGAGTGCAGGGCCCATCGACATATGACTTCATCAGCATGCGTGGATGAAAGCATTCAATCCATTGCATTGCATTGCATTGATGTTTCGGATACTTTACAGCATGCACGCGTTTAATTTAGGGTGGGTTGTCCTGAAACATCATATCATGGCGATTGAGCGCATAGATATCGTCGATAGCTCATGGTCAACCTCCACCATGTGCCTATGCTCGAGACCACCGATCTCCCTTCTAGCTTCCCAGAACATGACCATTATCTACTGTAGTTGAAGCTTAAAAATCCTTTTCCAATAGCTTTCCCTTTCCCTTTCCCTTTCCCTATCCCTTCTAGAAGCTTGTTACCTCTTCATAAGATATTCCAAGTCGCACTTTAGATCCAACTCCATCGATCACTAAGCAGAACTCGTTTACTGCTTCTTAACATCACGAGCCTGCTTGCGAAGAGCTCGTCTTCGAATGTCCAAGTGCATCTTCTTGTTGTACCAGATCGTTACAGGACTGTTGACACCAGGAACATTCTCGATCAACCACAGCATGACCGAGTGACTCCACCAAGGTGTGTAAGTGTTTGGTGCAGTCTGGTAAGCACCGAGACCAATCTTGCCGAGGGCGGCCTTGACAAAGTCGCGAGCATTGGGGATGAGAAGGCTAGGACGGCTAACTTTGCTCATGGCAGTGGTGACAAGATGGCTCAACACAAGGTAGACATCAACGTGGTCATCAGCCAGCTCCGAGGACAGGGCGTTGCTCCACTGCTGAAGGAAAGCCTTGCTGCCCGAGTAGGTGGCCAGATACGGAGTGGGAGTCCAGCCGCCGAAAGAGCCCATCGTCAAGATCAAGCCGTGCTTGCGCTGCTTCATGATAGGAGCCACAACTTGTGTCACCTTGAGGGTTCCCAGGCAATTGATGGTGACAATGTTTTGCAGCTCTTCCTTCGGAGTCTCGAGGAAGGAAACAGGCATGCTGTGGCTCTGTCCAACATTGTTGATCAAGACGGCTACATCGAGACCGTGGATCAACTCCGCCAGCTTCTCGTAATCGGCATCATCATCCTTGGCAAAGTCCATGGCATGAATCTTGACCTTGAGACCACCTTTCCCAATGTATTTCTCTTCAAGCTCTTTCGCGAGAGTTTCGAGCTTCGCCTTGGTTCGAGAAACGAGCACGAGATTGAAGCCCTTGGCAGCAAGCTGTGAAGCGTACTCCTTGCCGAGGCCATCGGAGGCACCAGTGACGACAGCCCATGATCCGGCGCGGCCATACCTGCGAAGCTGTAGAAGAATGCTGTTAATCTAAACACGAACTAAGCTGTGCAGTGATGAGGGCCGGAATTGGCGACTCACATTGTGGCCGGAAAAGACGAAGGCGCTCAAAACCAGGCGCAGGTAGCTGAAGAGTTTCAATCCCAAGTACAGAGCGCCAACGCCAGCAAGGGCGCCAACTACTGGCTGTGGGACGGCGGGAAGCTGCTCAACATAAGGTCTGACAGCTGCCAGAGAAGGATGATCCCAGATCTTGTCCATGGTGAAGAGTATGTCGAGGCAGTGCCTTTGATGACAATACACAATAGGATGATGTGACGGAGTGGGAGGGAGGTGATAGATGCTTGCCGCACAAGATGGTCAGTGCTGGCCCTGCGGCTTTGCACACGCAAAAAGCTGCCGGAACCTCGCGCCAAAAGCATGTGCAGCCGAATTTGTTGAGCTCGACATCCACCGAAACTGCCCAATTGCAAATATGGAGAGCTTGTCGCCGGGCGTGCTTGGACGCTGCCATCGAATACTCAAGTTGGCAACTCATATTTCAACTGATACATAGGTAATCAAGATTATTGGATTATTTTTCCCATGGTTCGTAAACCAACCTGTCAAAGCCCATCTGCACTACGTACGGATGCAAGCCATGCTAGTGGGGCCCAGCCCAAGCTCCAAAATCTCCTATCCTCGTGCACAAAATCTTTGACCAGAAACTTGTGTCCAGCGAACGCGTGGATCGCTCTGAGAACAGCAAGACGCAATCGGGCCACTGTATCGCGGCATCCTCTTAAAAAATGGATTTCATCAAGTCCGTCCTGCCGGATGGTAAAGGCGTTCTGCCATATTACATGCTCGTCGTACGCCAGAACCCCTATTCCGACACGCCCAACGCCGTCACCCAAAGTGCCCATGGCTAATGTATCACAACATCGTACAGTTATCCGTCATCTCCATTGGCAACTGTCTTCAAACCTACTCCACGCTTCACTTCTCGCGCCGCCTCTATAACGGCCGCTTCGTGCCCAACACCAAGCTCCCCGCTGCATCCACGACATACAATCCCGAGGACTCGACCGATAAGCTCGTCCCGGCGCAGAACGATCCCAAGGCTACGGATCAGATGACGCCTCTTGCAGGTCGCCTCTTCGGCACTTGGACCCTAATCACCTCTATTGTTCGATGCTACGCAGCCTATAACCTGCACTTGGGCCCCATGTATAACATTGCGTACTGGACCTACATTGTAGCATTTGGCCATTTTCTCAGCGAAAAGTTCATCTTCAAGAGCATGACGTTTGGTCTCCCTCAGGTTTTTCCCTTCACGTTGGCAACTTGTGCTTTGATCTGGATGCCTCTTGTGCGGGACCACTATGTTGAGGTCAACTAAACCCATCAATGTATTGGGGGGGTGTGTTCGTTCCAGCGCAGTTGGATTATTAACACGGGTCGGAGGGGGACGTGGCAATGTCGAAACGAAGACGTTAGATGCTTGTCTGCTGCGGTACAGAAATGAGCATCCAGATTTACTTTTCATTATTTTCTAACCACTTATTCGTTGTATTTACTTCAAGCTCTTCCGGTAGAGCTCCCCGCCACAATTTCTGAGCCGCGCGGTTGCCTGTTCAGGAGTAATGTCTCTCTGTGGCTCGGCCATGAGCTCGTATCCGACGAGGAACTTCTTAACGGTTGCGGACCGCAGCAGAGGCGGATAGAAGTGCATGTGGAAGTACGAGTTTTCAATCTCCTCTTCTGTTCCCTTCAGCGGCGCCTGATGGATACCCGAGCTGTATGGGAAACTGCACTCAAATAGATTGTCGTACCGTCTGGTGACTTCCTGGATGGCCTCGGCGAACTGGAGTCTTTCCTCGGGCTTGAAGTCAACGAGGGATCGGATGTGTCTCCTGGGCAAGACCAGAACCTCGAACGGCCAAACAGCCCACCATGGACACACCACCACGAAGGCATCGTTTTGCCAAAGCATACGCTCCCCCTCGGCAAGCTCCAGTTTCACATAGTCGCCCAGTAAGTGACGGCCCTCGTTGTTGACTCGGTATTTGGTCATCTGGGTGAGTTCTTTCCCAGGCTCTTCCGGCATGGTGGACGTTGTCCACACTTGACAATGCGGGTGAGGGTTGGAACAGCCCATGGCCGAGCCCTTATTTTCAAAAATCTGCATATACCGGTACTCATCGTTGGGGACGGGTGTAGCATCTTTCGGAAGCGAAATGTCCAGGTGTTCAGCGAGTTTTACCAAGGAATTAGAAGCAGAGAGGTGGTTTGCGTAGATGCGAGTCCAGTGCTCAATGATGGGGAGAATATCAGGAGCAGGCATGTCAGCTAGAGTGAGATGATGTTTAGGGGAGAATGTGAGGACGTAGCAGACGCCTTTGACACTTTGGGCCCTCAGGAGCATGGACGCAACATCTGTGGTAACTTGTTAGAATATAACTTTCGTCTACATATGATGACGATAGTAACTTTTGTGGAACTGGCACTGTACCATTTGCCTTGGCATCCTGGTCATAGTCAGGCTGCTGCTCCTTGACAGCGCTGTAGTCGTTGACAAAGGCGAAAGTCTTTTCATACTTGGGATTGAAGTCGCCTGCGGCACGCGAGTTACCAGGACAAAGGTAGCACTGACTTTGTGGTCAGACGGCTTGGCTTCCAAGAAGAAGGTCTACAGCTCAACCAAGCTTACCTTGGAATCATACTCTGGCAGGGTGTTGATAGCAGCCGCCTCCTGCGCACCTCTTATAGATTTGTTGCATTAGCATGACTCCAAAAGTTCTGCATGGCCTTCCAACTTACTGCCATGGCCGCTTGGTCCGATGCGGCGATACCAGGAGCCAGCTATCAGTGAGCGGGTTGTATCTCCTGTGAGAAATGTCGTCGAGGATCTTGTCAGGCATGGTAGGCGATGGTGGGGCTCAGAACGGCGACTTCTCGGCAGTTGTTTTCCTGCACAAGATGGCAAAAGCAGTTGGAGGTAGGAAACGATGTTGTTGGAGGAAGATGCAGGCAAGGTGGTGTATGTCGCTCGCCGAGGAAGAATCATTCATTGGTGGCTTGAAGCTTTCAGTGCGAACTCGTCTAGAATGGAGCAAATGGGTTTGGTCTGGTCCTACGTGCGTCAAGCATTTGACGGGACTGGATAGGCGTCTGAGACAGGCAGACTAACTTGTAAGAATATCAGAGGGCATTTCTGGTGGCGCGCTTAGCCCCTAGCGTATTCAATTAATACCGCAGATGTTCAAGACTTGGCCTGCGACTGCCTGAAGTTGCCGGTGGAACTGACAAACCAGTGACGTCGGTGTCGCGGAGTTGGGGAGCTGGAGCTGGTTTGGGTCTTTCTCTTCGGCATAAAGCTCAATACTTCCAGGCGCGGACAGGATAATATCTTGTCTGATTTACCCTCGTGGTTTACCCAAAGAAAACCATAAGTTTAACGTGATAGACAGACTCCATAGCCTACACGTCCGTAGTAATAAGCGCACTTTACGGGCAAATCAACGAAGCTCTCCCGTCTCGTCTCTGCCCCTCCCTGTGAGGGGGCAATCCACCAGGAACGGACTTGTATCACGTGAAAGCACATTGCTGCTGACTAACAGCATATCCGTTTCCGGGCCGTTGCCTGGCCCCTGCGCCCCTGTTCCTCCCCTGTCCCTCCTCCAATCCGATCACAAACGATTGGCTCCACGCAATGCGGATCTGCGCCGTATCGCGACATCCACCAAATATCCGACTTCACTCCGCATCATCATTAAACACAAATTCATCAACAAGGACCGACATTTGACACTTGCTCATCACACCTTACGCATATTAAAATACTAAGTCATTGCTCTGATTCGTCAAAAGTCATTTTGGCGCCACTCGCGCGCTGTACTGGCCTTTACAGATCGCTTGCCGACTGGAGCTTTGTGGTTCCGGAATAGCGCATTGGAGGAGCTCTCGAGGGGACCGTATTGAACGGTCCGCAATGGGTGTCATACGCAAAAAGACTGTGACGAGAGGGGAAGGGGGTGTGAAATATGTCTGTGACGTGTGCTCATCAGATATCACATCAACGGTATGTCGTTGCAACTACTCTGATACCTTCGACATGACGCCAGCGATCGCAAGTGTCGCAAGTGTTGTTTACTGACGCGTGCGATGAACAGGTTCGCATTAGATGTGCAGACTCAGCATGTTCCGATTTCGACCTGTGCGTCTCCTGCTTCGCCAAAGGAGAATCTCGCAATGCGCACGACCCGGCCACTCACGAGTTCCGAGTAATCGAGCAAAATTCATTTCCCATATTTGAGCGCGAATGGGGCGCCGATGAAGAATTACTGCTTCTAGAAGGGGCCGAGATATATGGTCTCGGCTCTTGGGCTGATATTGCGGACCACATCGGTGGATTCCGCGAGAAGGACGAAGTTCGCGATCATTATCTCCAAACCTACGTGGACTCGCCAAACTTTCCGCTACCGAAGCGCTGCCGGCCACATGATTGTGAACTCGCCAACGAAATACCACGAGAGGAGTTCCAGGCGCAGAAAAAGAGGAGGATAGAAGAGCGCCGGGAGAAATCAAAGGGTGCGCCTGCGCTTCAACCCAAGACCAAGCCCACGGCCAGTGTACCCAGCTGTCACGAAATTCAGGGATTCATGCCTGGACGTCTCGAATTCGAAACAGAGTACGCCAACGAGGCTGAAGAAGCGGTACAGCACATGCAATTTGATCCTGGCGATGGCATTAACCCGCGAACTGGCGAACTAGAGCCGGAAATGGAGCTGAAACTCACAGTGATGGACATCTACAACTGCCGCCTCACACAGCGTGCGGATCGGAAGAAGGTCATTTTTGAGCATGATCTGCTGGAGTACAGAGAAAATACCAAAGTTGAGAAGAAGCGATCAAAGGAAGAGAAGGAACTGTTACAAAAAGCTAAGCCATTTGCGAGGATCATGAATCATAACGACTTTGAAGACTTCAATCAGGGTCTCATTGATGAATTGAATCTGAGGCAAGCAATTGCCCAGTTACAGGAATGGCGCAGCTTGAAGATTGGCGATCTTCGCAGTGGAGAGAGATATGAACTGGAAAAGGCAGCTCGCGCACAAAAGTCAGTCCCAATGGGCTCCATGGACAGAGAACGGCTTGCCACGAACCAGCGATCCAAGCAACAGGCGGCGCCAGACCCGCCCAGCGGTGCAGCACTTCTTGTCGCGCCTGACCTGGCGATGCGCCCAGCGGCACAAACAGACGGCGAAATAACTGACGGCGACATCAAACCGTTGACCAACGGTCACACAAACGGCGTGAACGGTCACGCTCAACCCCATGCTCAACCCCGGCCAAAGCATATGCCGCAACCGATATCTGGTTTGCAGCCGCTTCAGCTGAACCCAGATACCGCAGCAGACTTGCACCTTCTAACCCCCGAAGAAGCCAAACTTTGCGAGGTCATTCGACTACAGCCCAAGCCCTACCTCATGATCAAGGAGCAAATTCTCAAGGAAGCGCTCAAGACCAACGGAACGTTGAAGAAGAAGCAGGCCAAGGAGATATGTCGCCTCGACACACAGAAAGGTGCACGCATCTTTGACTTTTTCATTAACGCCGGCTGGCTTGGCAAGGCATAGTGCCGGATGGGGCGAGGCGGACTACTCTACGCTATCGGATTTACTATGGAGCTCTTGTATGTTGTTCTTGTTGTTGTTTCTGACGAATTCTAGTAGACTGGAGGTTGGGCTTTGATGGCAAAACAGTGCATTATATGATGCGGTTGAGGGCGTTGTTGTTTCACATGTGCAATTGCGGAGTTAGGCGAGCGTATGATATCCAATATCCGAGGAACAGAGCAACGAAATTCTCGCACATCATGTCCCCACGAAGAATCACGCGCGTCCTGTGTGCTGCGTTGCGCTGTATTTGTACTGATGCTGTGCAACGAGATCTGGGTCAAAAGTGGGTCGATGTTTGCTCCCCAAAAGCCAAAAGCCACGCTATATATATTAGTCAAATGTGATGTGATGTGATAACCCGGTCTGGACTTGACATGGCTATTCCATCACTTTCTCGTATCAACACACGCCTGAACTTGCCACTGTCCCCTTGGTTGTCCTTGATGGGAATTTTCAGACACGTCACCTCACACTCAGCATCATCAGTCCGCAACATGACCACCATGGCAAGCCTGCGCCGCATATCCGCCAAGTCACTCTCTGAGAAGATTCTCGCTGAGAAGGACTCACCCAGCCCAAGCTATGCCATTATTGACGTTAGAGATGACGGTATGTTCATTTTTTTTTTTTTTTTTCTCTTCCCACAGTCTTATCAACGTCAATCTCCCCTCCTCGCCTTCAAATGCAAGGGAAAATGAAACAATGGCATGGCAACATTCACTCGTCCTATGTGCCGCGACAGGTATATTAACTTCATTTCTGTAGATTACATCGGCGGCCACATCAAAGGGTGCATCAATATCCCCAGCGTGCAGCTCGACGCCATGATGCCCACACTTGTGCGTAAGCTCAAGGATACAAAGACGGTGGTGTTCCATTGCGCACTGAGTCAGCAGCGTGGACCGAGTGCTGCATTGAAGTATTTACGGGAGAAGGATGGCTTGTCGAAGAGGGAGGGCGAGGGTGCCGTGGAGCAGGAGGTCTTGGTGCTGGACAAAGGGTTCGAGGGGTGGCAGCGGGTTTATGGAGGAGACGAGAGGTTGACGGAGGGGTACGTGAAGGACATTTGGGAAAACTACTAAATTCGATGTCAAGGCAGGAACGGAGAGTAATATAGGGGTTATAGGTAATATATGCCCTGTAGTATAGTGGTATATGCTTGGTATATGCTATTTTACTACGGAGTAGTTAAAGGCTTTACCCTAGATACGAGACAAACTTTATTAGAGCAGAGATTTACTGTAACCCTAACGAGGGCCAATTGTTCATGTCGCATGTTTTCCCCCTCCAAAATCATTTTCGGCAGGTATGAACCAAGATTGGCACCAGATGAAGAAACACATGCAATTGAAGATGAGGGGTGTTAAGCATATGATATGCTCATTTATCGCAGCTACTGTTAGGGGTGCACCCTCCGTTTTTGGCTATTTGGCCAAGCTGCTTCAATAAGGGGCGACGCGGAAAGAGGACGTGACCATCATGACCCCTTCTTGGAGCTTGACTACTCGCCACTTTCGTGTTTGTTCTTCCTTCATCACTAATTACTGCTTTTTGCACCTCATACAGACATTTCTATACTGCTAAATTTATTCCCATAATTTTCCACAGTTACTCCAACGAGTTCCTCTCTTCACACTATCTGCCAACTTCTTCTTTTATCAAGATGAGGGTTGGATTATTCCTACCCTGCATGCTGCTGCCTTTGGGAATGTTGGTGTTCTAGAAGTTATCCCCTTTCAGAGTACGGAATCCGGCTTCATTTCATCACCTGCATGCAGAGTCCTAACTAATATGGGTTACTATTCTTCGCAGGAAGAAAACTATTTGCACCTAGATATCCCTTCCATCTTCCAAGCAGGTCCGAAGCGACGAAATGCGCCACAGCTAGGAGACTCGGAACCTGGGCAAGAAAGTGGCTACAACATGTATCACCCAGGTATTGTATGCAGTATTCTGGGACTTGTGATCACATTTATTTTTGCCACGGTTTATTGGCATTGGACAACATATCGACGACAATGGCCAACTGCACATGATAGTGGTTTTCATATGCCTCAGATCAGGCCACCGACAAGGACTGAGGATCTAGATACGCCTCGGATCGATGATGGTTCGCTTCCGCGTGAGAACGCTTCTTCGTATGAGAGTTGGGCCGCGAATGCAGAATGGGAGGAACGCAGCCCGGGAAGACACACCTCCGTGTCGGAAATGGAAGCTCAACAAGAGCAAGCTGAAGCAGCGTCGGTTTCAGCGCAGGATTTTGGTCGGGGCGTTGAGGTCGGTAACCCAGTTTGGAATGAAAACGAAGGGGTTGGAACTCAGGAAAGCGTGGATTTGAGTGGGTGTCAGGATTAAAGAAGCCGCTCGAGAGTGGTAATTGAAGGTTTAGCAGATTGCAGCGACTGAAAACGAATAAACAGCGATTTTATACCCCATATCCGAGCTTTGGGAGTTTATCCTGACCGTAGTAATGAGCATTGGCAAGCCATGGTGCCGGTGTAATGTGGTACGCTGCTGTGGTTGGTAACTTGGTTCTACAGCATATGGACTGTGAACGGACTTGGAAGTTTCCAAAGCACACCTTAATACTTGCCATACACATGCAGACTTTGCAGATTAAGGAAAAACGATGCTGTGCGATTGATCCTACAAGGTGGCAAGTTGTTGACGAAGTGTCTATAGATGGTTTTGGCATCCGAAACTCTTGAAGTTCACGTGACGCAGTGGTAGCGTGAAAGATTGCAAATCTTTAAGTCCTTGGTTCGAACCCGAGCGTGAACTGGGGTTTTTCTTTGGCCACGCCAATTATTAGGGTCTTATACTTTTGTAATCGAAGCCCTCGATCGAGGAACCTCTAAATGCGCATCGCTCCTTTTTTAAGTGCGCATCCTTCCTTAGTCCAAAAAAAGGAAGGATAACCTACCTACCTGTTACGTGCTAGAATATGCTTTATAGGGCTTGGTTTCGCTACAATCATTTAACTATGGTTATAGCTGAACTTTTAGTCTAGTGTATTAAGCACTAGATTATTACAGCTAACAAATTGTCAGGAGCACGGAGACAGTTAGGGCAGAGGGCACGGAGGGTTCTCGAATCCTCCTAATAACTAAGAGCCGCCCTCTTGCTACGAGGTTACCACATGTACGTAAGGTGGAGTATATAGCGAAGACCGCTTACATTTAGGTACCTGGTGGGTAAACCCAAAATCAAGATGGTCCGATTCTTCGGTTAGTGGTCTGCTGTAATGACAGCCCAAATTGACCGTGAAACTCCGTGGCAAGTCACCCTCATTGACACAAAAGTGAGTGACCATGTTCTCCCGTCCATTAGCATTAATTATTTACAGTCCTTGAAATTTCACAGACCCGGAATCATAAACCAGTATGTTCTCTTGCGGCACGAAAGCACGAGATATGATGTTGATCTCAGCTCCCTGGTCGGCCACAGCTTGTCGGGAATGACGGGGGATCTCGTGCAATCGGTCCAGGCCAATTATTCTTCGTCCACTGAAACGTCTTCTCACTGTTGTCGATCCTCATCTCCATGGGGTGTTCTCCTCCTCCAAGCAAATTTACCTCCGATAAGTATGCGCAGAGACTGAGTTGACTCGCAAGCTGATAAACGGAGGGTCTGGAGGCGAGAAACGGACTAGGAAGTTCCAATTAAAGGAGTGTCGTCGTGGTTTAAGGGTTACCGTGTGACCTTAGGCCCCCTAGTCCCGAAGTCTATGGTGGAAGAAGTTATGCGGACTTTTTATATATATAGAGACCTAAATGCTTTATTAATTGCTAATATCCCTGCCACAGATCTCTATGTGCACGCACCTTAACTAAAAGAAAATGTGAAACCCTAGGCACGATCCCCTAAGAGAAGGTGGTTAGAGCCTCAAAAGTACTGGCTGAATCGATTGGTGACAGAGGGGATTGAATCTGGAATGTACGAGTGGTAGGTCAGAGTTTGAAACCTTGACGCACTCACCTTACGTACATGTGGCAAGTCTAGCGACCTCGTAGCTAGAGGGCGGCTCTTAATTATTAGGAGGATTTAAGAACCCTCCCTGCCCTGACTATCTCCGTGCTCCTGGCACAAATAGACAGGACCTCTAAACACGCATCTGTCAAAAATTAAACACGCCTCTGCTACTAATTAGGATAGACAACCCGCCTACCTATTTTTAGTGTGGCTCGCGTCTATTAATCTTTATAGCTATCTATAGAGCTTACTTAGTGTAATTCATTCACTATAATCCGCTAGTAAGGCACCCGTAATAGCTTTAATAATATTAATACCTTTAAAAAAACACACTTATTGTAGGCATTATAATTCGCTTAACCTACGAAGATTAATAGACGTAAGCCACACTAAAAATAGGTAGGCGGGTTGTCTATCCCGATTAGGACTAATGGCAGATGCGTGTTTAATTTTTGACAGATGCGTGTTTAGAGGTCC
This sequence comes from Epichloe festucae Fl1, assembly GCA_003814445.1. NCBI lineage: Eukaryota > Fungi > Ascomycota > Sordariomycetes > Hypocreales > Clavicipitaceae > Epichloe > Epichloe festucae. The sequence goes on from CP031390.1 coordinate 2,956,460, forward strand.
AAATAGACAACGTCCTATCTAAATTAGGAATAGCAAGCTATTTTAAGAATAGGAAGTTCTTTAAACATTATATATAACTAGTAAAAGAGCGTAATTAAGTAAAGGAATATATATATTCTATATAGTAAATTATATGTTTATAATAAAAGTAGTACCTAGGTAAATTAAAAATACTAGAGAATAGATAATTTAAACGCACTATTATAGTAAGCGGAAGGAGGCAGCAGAAATGTCAATGGTTGCTACAGTGGGGTCCTAGTAATTCCGAAGAATTTCCACTAGAATTACGTATTTTTTAGTAGCTTATCTATTATAATAATAAAGGCTTTATCTTTAAGATATAATTACTCCTTCTATAATACCTTATATTACTTAAAAGAAAAACTAGAGTCCTTATAAGAGAGAGAGGATTTATAAGTTATATAAAAAAAACTACTTACTATAATATATTACTATAAAGAAAGGTATTCCCATAGGTAATATATATAGTATTTGTTAAAAATAAGACCTATTTTTAGCCCTTTCTAGTTAAAGGACCTTTCTATTACTAGCTTGCATTGCAAGCCTAACAGCTGCACTGCAGCTGTTAACGATCGCGAAGGTGGCCATCAATGGCTACGTCGCAGCTGTCAACAGCTGCGACTAACCGTGTGGATGACTAATCTAAATCAATTATCAATTGTGAATTATTCAATTGCGTTGTGGCTGTAAGCGTAGCTATAACCACAGCGCCACTAGTAATTAGGTAAGCTAAGGTGATATAAGCAAGTTACCCTATACGCGGGTTACCCTATAGCTATCTTTAACAGCAATTTTCTCTTTAACTAGAGGTTATATAAAAGTCTTATATATAGCAAATTAAAGCTAAAAGACAGGGCTTTTATTTAATGTAGGAATATTTTTTAGACTAAAAATTAGTGTATATAGGTTACTAGTTTGTATAGTGGTGAGTTGATTTTTTGGATTTTATATATAAATGAATTTTGCGGAAAATCAAAAGTAGCTCCTAAGACCTCTCTAGTAGTCTAGATCCACTAATATAGTTAGTAAGTATATAAGAGGAAGAAGATCTTTTTAATCTAGCTAGATAGCTAGGCCTCTTAATCTAACAGCTGCATTGCCTGTATAACGTCACTAAAATCAATTCTATTAGTATATAAGATATTGTAAAAGTTATCTAGATTAAATTCTATTAGTTAATAACTGCCATAAACTTCCGTTGCGTTACGTTAAATATTTAACGTGGTGGTTCTATTAGTCCCTAACTATAGAGCTACACCTATATAGCTATTACTAGCTAGCAACTAGCTCCCTATATTTTAATAGGTTATAAGCCTAGCCTATTACTATAAAATTCTTTCTAGTGCACTTTACGTATAGTTATAGAAGACTTCCCTTCTATAAAAAAGGAAGGACTTATAAGATAAAAGCTATTCCCTTCTATAAAAAAGGAATTATTATGGTTATAGAAGACTTCCCTTCTATAAAACAGGAAGCGCATAAGCAATATAGAAGCATTCCCTTCTATAAAAAGGAAGTTCAGCGAGAATAAAAGCTTTTCCCTTCTATAAAAAAGGAAATTCAGTAAGAATAAAAGCTTTTCCCTTCTATAAAAAAGAAAATTTAGCGCGGATAGAAGCTTTTCCCTTCTATAAAAAGGAATTTCAGTATAAATAGAAGACTTCCCTTCTATAAAATTAGAAGATAGATACCAATTAACAAGATTAGGGGCCTTCTACCCCTAATCTTAGTGCGCAAGAGGTTCTAAATAATCAGCTAAAAGAGCAGGTTATTAAGCAACAAGATGCTATCAATCTATTATTACAGAAGCTAAAGGCTCTGACTATAGCTGTTAATAATAGAGGCATAGAGGGTGTAGAAGCTACTAAGCCCGCTAGTTAGTAACAAGTTTAGGAACTTATCTATTAAGATAAAGCCCCTAAATCTAGCTCTATATAAGCTGCCTTTAATAATTTAATTATTAAGGAATTTAATAAGAGGGTTTATAGCTTCCCTAAGACTGCTAAGCTTAAAGGAGCTGAAAATTTTAATTAATGGAAACAAGCCCTAGCTATCTAATTTAGAGCTTTAGGCATGCCTAATTTTCTAGATAATCCGGATATTTCTAGGGTGCTAGGGGACGCTAACTAAGCTATTATCCTTATGTTATTAAGGGATAGCTATATAGAAAGCCCCTAAGCCACTATAACTTAGCAAAAATTACCTAAAGAAGTCTATAATTTACTTATATAGTAGTATTCATATAGCGTTAAAATCCAGAGGGGGTCCCTATATTCTGAATTTTATAACCTAAATTTTTATAGTTTTAAGGGGACTTTAAAAGCCTTTAATGCAGTCTTTAATAATCTACTAGCTAGATTATTAATTTTAGGGGTCCTAATTAATCCTATAGATTAGGTTAATTAATGTCTTTAATCCCTAAAATTAACCTTCCCTTAGTAGGCTAAGAGGCAATGATTTAGCATGCGTATAAATAGGGCTATAGGGGCTCCCCTAGATGCCCTAAATCTTTAATTTCTAATAGCAGACCTTCTAGCTAAACAGAGGGATAAGTTATCTACAGTATCTAAAGCCCTGAATTATAGGGCTAAAGACCTAGAAAAGGGTGCTAAAGACAAGGAAAAGGCCCCTAAAGGTTAGAAAAAGAAGAAAGAAAGCTCTAAAGAAAATAAGGGCTCTTCTAATTCTAATAAGAAGAAAAAGAAGCAAAAGAGTCAAAAATCAGATAAAAAGGATAATAAAGAACTTTCAGAGGGTTCTTTTATGCTAGGAAATTATAACCTTTCTAACAGAGCCCTTAATCCGTACAAGAAACCTAGCAATTACAAGACTAGTTATAAGAGCTCTAGTAATAGTAGCTCTAATTCTAGCTCTAGTGATTCAGATAATAATAAAAAACAAGAAATTGATTCCTTAAATGGTTTTAATTATTACAGTAAAGACATAAAAAAGGCCCTATTATATAATACAGGTTTAACCATATATATAGTTAATTCTAGGGAGGTCTTTAGGGATTATACCCCTTATAAGAAGGGGGAATCCAACCCTATTATAACCAGTGGTGGCCCTATTTATCCAAAGGGTCACAGTAGTGCTGTTTTTAAGGTCTTATATTAAAAGAAACCTAATAAATATAGGACCTTAGTGCTAAAGGACGCTTTATATTTCCCTTAGCTTAATGTTAATATAGTTAGTGGCCTTATTCACTATATATCTAGCGGTTACTTAATAAAAAACCATCTTTATCTTAAAGATAGGTCTTATATTACTGCCTTAGATATAGAAAAACATGGTTTTTTCTTCCACGTTAAAAACCAATCTACACCTAGGTTATATAAAGGGCCCTGTAACAAGGAATCTCATTACATCTGACCTTTTACCTATGCTAGCTTTAGGGGTCATAGCTACCCTATAGAGGTTTAAATTCCCTCTAAAAAGCCGGATTAGGCTTCTAATTTAGACGAAATCACTAAAATCAACAAAAATGATAATGATATTGAAGAAATCGTACGGGATAATTTAGGGGATTTAGTCCCTTCTCTAATGCCTATAGCCCTAGGTTAGGTCCCTTATAAATCTAAAGATATAGATTTAGGGGTGTTAGAGGGCCTTAGTGAAGGAAAAAGGTCCTTAATACCTCCCTAAGAGGCCTGTGGTTCTTAAGGGGCCTAGCAGGGGACTAACGGAGAGGGCCCTAATTTAGACCTAAATCTAGACCCTAATTCAAGCCCTAAAGATCTTTAATATCAAAAGTTACTAGAACTAGCTAGCCTATGGCATATATAATTAGGGCACCTAGGGCTTCCTTTGCTAAAGAAAACAAGCCTTATAACTAAAGGAATCCCTAATTTTTCTAAAATTAAGGATAAGGATTTTAAATGTATAGCTTGTGATTAATCTAAGGCAGTTAGAAGACCTAGGAAATTAGCTATCCCTAACCCCCCTAGAGCTCTAGATTAAATAGAGGGGGATACGCTAAAAATCAGCCCTATACTATATAATAAACAGTTAATTTGCTTATTTCTAGTTAATCAAAAAACTAGATATAAGTGGGTGTTTTTATTACCTAATAAGGAAGGCCTAACTGTTTATAGGGCTATTAAGGGCTTCTTCAGAGGGCTTAAAAATCAACTAGGTTAATATCCTAGGCACCTTCACTTTAATAGGGGCTAAGAAATCGATTCTAGTTGTCAAACCTAGTTAAATTCTAAAGGGATCAAATTTATAACTTCTAGTCCCTATATCCATAAGCAAAATAGATTAGTAAAGCGTTTAATTTATACTATTCTAGATTAATTAAGGGCTACTATCTAGTGGGCAAAATTACCCTTATATCTATGGTGTTTTATATTACCTATAGTTATTAACCTAGTTAATATAACTACTAATATCACAAAGGATAAAAGCCCTAAATAACTGCTAGCTAGGGAGCTAAATCAGCCCTATATAACTAATATTAGCAGTATTAGAGCCATAGGATCTCACTATAAGATTCTAATCCCCCTAGAAAAACAACCTAAAGCCTAGAAGTTAGCAGCTAGAACTATCCCTAGAAGGTTATTAGCTACACTAGGTTCTAACACCTACCTAGTGTATATCCCCTCTAAAAGGCTAGTTATAAAGACTAGCTTTATTAAGATTATAGAGCCTATAGGTCCTATCTCTAAAGGATTACCTAGGCTTTCTATAGGGGATAACCCTTTAGAGAGGGAAAATAATTTATAAAATTAAGATCTAAATTAAGGTTTAAAGGATTACCCTATAGATAATATAGGAGGTCCCCCTATAGGTTAAGAAAAACACCCTATAGGGCCTATATAACCCCCTAAGGAACTAATTCTAGAGGCTTTAGAGGAGGCCACGCCTATAACTTCACTAGAAAATCAGTTTTTAACTCCGGACCTGGATTTTAACAAAATTACTGACTTTAACCCTAATATTAACCCTATAGATATTAATATTAGTTCTCCTTCTTCTCTAGATTTTATAAAAGAAATTTACTTTAAGGTATAGGAGAAGCTAAAGGAAAACAACTCTAATAGCCCTAAACCTAAGACCTAGAAGCAAGCTATATCTAGCCTTAAAAGGGATAAATAAATAGAAGCTACGTATAAGGAATACAAATAGCTTTTAAAGGCTAGTACTTTTAAATTTATAGGGAAAGACTAAGTACCTAAGGGCTAAAAAGTACTAAAGAATAGGCTTGTTTATAAGCTTAAAAAGGATAAAGAAAATAATCCTTTAAAATACAAGGCCTAACTTATTACTAAGGGATTTATGCAAATTAAAGGTCTAGATTATCTAGAGACCTTTGCAGCTATAAGCATCCCCCCTAGCTAGAGGATTTTACTAGCCCTAGTAGCTTGGAATAACTAGGAAATCAAATAGGTTAATTTTATAGGAGCTTTTCTTAATAGTAAGCTATAATAATAGATTTATATAGTTATTCTAGATAGATTTATTGAATTCCTTAAAGCAAATCCTAAATTAGCTAAATTAGCTAAAAGTTTTGGTTATAAACCTTTTAAAGATTAAGTAATTCTATTATAGAAGTCTTTATATAGCCTAAAACAAAGCTTAAGGGAGTGGTAACAAGCACTAATAGCAGTGCTAAAGTCCCTAGGATTTAGCCCTCTAATTTCTTACCTAGCTATATTCTATAATTTCTCCACTAAAACCTTTATTATCACATACATGAATAACTGCCTTCTAATTAGACTGGATTTACCCTATATCTAAAGACTTAAAAAGGAACTTTATAAAGTCTATCTAATAGAAGATAGGGGGTTAGCTAAATTCTTCTTAAAGGTTTAAATTATATAAGATAGACCTAAAAGGATACTAAAAATTTACTAATCTTAGTATATCTTAGAGGCTTTAAATCAATTTAATATACTAGATAGTAAGCCTATTAGCATACCTCTTTAGCTAGGCGTTTTAGCTACGCAAACCACTAAGCTATTAATAGCTAGCAAAATTAAGCTTTATTAGTGTATTATAGGGACTATAATATACCTAATATTACTCATAAGGCTAGATATAGCCTTTACACTTTAGTGGCTATCTATAGCACTAGCTAGCCCCTATATAGAGCACCTAAAAGTAGCTAAAAATCTGCTTAGGTACCTATTAGGGACTAAATTCCTCGCTATAATCTATAGGGGAGACCCTAAAGGTATAGCTAGTAAAAGCCTAATAGGTTATTATAACAGTGATTTTATAGGGGATAAAAAGACCTCTAAATTAACCTACGCTTATTTATTTAAGCTAGCTAGTAAACCTATTAGCTAGAAATTAAAGAAAGCTAGTATAATAGCTTTATTAACATTAGAAGCTAAAGCTAACGCTATTTACAAGACCTTCTAGGAGCTATAGTGGCTTTAGGGCTTATTTAAGGAGCTAAAAACCCCTATTTCTCCCCCTATCTAGATATATTGCGATAATTAAGGCGCTATAACCACTACCTATAACCCTGCCTTACATAGCTATACAAAGCATACATTGCTAAAGTTTAACTATATTAAGTAATAGGTTTTAGAGGGTTTAGCTAAGATTAAATATCTAGATACGAAGTTAATGCCTGCAGATAGTCTAATAAAGCCTCTATCTAGACCTCTTTATTAGGCTTTTATTAAGCTCTTAGGGCTTAATAATCATTAAAAACCAATAACTAAATCCCTTCAATAGGGAACTAAAAACAACGCTAAAAAGGGAGCTATATTTAACAATAGCTAGGAATTTAAAAAGAGGGTCTTTTATCTTTTCCTGTTTTTCCCTTTTATTTATTTTTATCTAAAAGTTATTGTTTACCCTATAGTCTTCTTATACGCTTTTAATTACTTTTAATGTAATTCTTTTGTAAAGGGGGTGTTAAAAATAAGACTTATTTTTAGCCCTTTCTAGTTAAAGGACCTTTCTATTACTAGCTTGCATTACAAGCCTAACAGCTACACTATAGCTATTAACGATCGCAAAGGTGGCTGTTAATAGCTACATTATAGCTATTAATAGCTATGACTAACCGTGTGAATAACTAATCTAAATCAATTATTAATTGTGGATTATTTAATTACGTTATAGCTGTAAGCGTAACTATAACTATAGCGCCACTAGTAATTAGGTAAGCTAATGTAACGTAAGTAGGTTACCCTATACACGGGTTACCCTATAGCTATCTTTAATAGTGATTTTCTCTTTAACTAGAGGTTATACAAAAGTCTTATATATAGCAAATTAAAGCTAGAAGATAGGGCTTTTATTTAATATAGGAATATTTTTTAGACTAAAAATTAGTGCATATAGGTTGCTAGTTTGTATAGTAATGAGTTGATTTTTTGGATTTTATATATAAATGAATTTTGCGGAAAATTAAAAGTAGCTCCTAAGACCTCTCTAGCAGTTTAGATTTACTACTATAGTTAGTGGGTATATAAGAGAAAGAAGATCTTTTTAATCTAGCTAGATAGCTAGGCCTCTTAATCTAATAGCCGCATTGCCTATATAACGTCACTAAAATCAATTCTATTAGTATATAAGATATTATCAAAGTCATCTAGATTAAATTATATTAGTTAATAACTGCCACAAACTTCCGTTACGTTACGTTAAATATTTAACGTGGTGGTTCTATTGGTCCCTGACCGTAGAGCTGCACCTGTACAGCTGTTGCCAGCTGGCAACTAGCTCCCTACATTTCAATAGTATTATATAATACTATTAATAATAAATGAAGGTTAAGATTTACTATACCTAAGATAGCTAAAAAAATTATTTAATTATAATAAAAGAGTTATTAATTAAATTATTAGTAAAGACCTCTTTATCTAGAATAAATAGCTTCTTTAGGAGATATCTCTAGTGTATTCTATTATAACTCTAACTTATTATCTTAAGGAAGAGAGTATTTAATATAAGTATATAATTTAATAACTAAAATTAACACTAGAGAATGCGTTTTAAAAGCTAAGATTTATATAGCTTTATCTTTAGAAGCTAATCTTATAGTAATATAAGGTTTTTTTTATAATAAGGTTTTTATAGTAAGTTCTAATAATTTAAAGCTAAAGTAATATTTTATATATTATATAAGTAAAAGTAGCCCTTTAGAGAAACTCTTATAACTAATTAATAAAAAATCTTTAGGGAGAGAGACTTTAACCTAACTTTATATAACTAAAGCTATATATAATATATAAATTACTAATATTCTAGGGTACTTTTAGTGCTTCTAAACACTCTTTATTATATATACTAGTTAGTAATCTAGAATTAGTATAATAAGGTATAACTTTATAAGTAATATATAATACCCTATAGTCTAAATTATATATAATTTTAGAACCTAGTAATATCTTTATATATAATAATACTCCTATATTTAAAGCTTAATCTATATAAAATTAGTTATATAATTAGACTTTATAGAATAGGATTAAATTACTACTATAGCTACTATTGTGAGAACAATGGTAGCTAGGCAAGAGGTATAGGGGCTCTAATATATTGACTAAAGCTTGCTAGGTCTAAGTGTGTTATGCGTGCAAGTCACTAGCTTATAGCTAGTGGCTTACTAGTATTATATAAATATAGCCCTAGGATATAGCTTACTTATAAAGTACGCTAGTGTACCTATATTATAGGTATTATTATAAGTAAGGCCTTATAATTACCCCCTTACTTATAGCTAGGCTCTTAAATAGCTTACTAGCTATTATATAGCTATTTACTACCTAGCTATAATATTAAAATAATAATAAATAATAAGTAACACTTAAGTATAAATTTACTAGTAACTCCTTATTATATTATATACTTTTCCCTTTTATAACCTTAGATAAGTTTTCTAATAATTATTATTATACCTTTAGTTACTATTACTTTACCCTTACTTATTACTATATTTTTATTATAAATACTAATAATATTCCCTTAAAGGAATATTCCTATATATACTATTTATATACTAAATATATAGACTTTAAGAAAAGCCCTTTATCGAAGCCTAAACTACCCTAGATTAACTATTAATTTCTTATTAAATTATTTATTATTATTATAATAGTAAAGTATTTTAAATACTATATTTAGTATTATAAATATAGTAATACCTATAATACTATAAGTATACTACTATTTCTTAGTCTTTTAGTCTTTTATTACTAATATCTTTATATAGGTAATAGTTACTATAAAAGGTAACTTTTTAGACTTTTTAGTCCTTTTAAACTAGGTATAAACTCTTATAAATACCCTTAGTAATACTATTAAGAATAACCCTAAGAATACTATATTCTCTAAGGTAACTTACTTTAGTATTACTAGGTTTTACTTAGCTTTAATATTAGGTTTTAACTATACTAATATAGTATACTATATTATATTTAGCCTTATAAAGGCTATAAAGATTTACTAGGTTCATCTTTTTCTTACTTATATACTAATACTTTACTTATATTTTAAGGTAAGAGATATTAATTTTATATAATTAGCATATTATATCTTAGTAATAACTTTCTATTATAATATAGCTAGCTTTTATCCTAGGGGTAGTAAGTATTTTATTTTATTTTATTACTTATTTACTAATTTTTTTATAGTAAAATTACTATAAACTTTTCTATATCTAGAAATTAAAGATAACTTTATATTTATAGTTTTATAACCTAGGTTTTGTACCCTAGGATAAAGTAAAGTATTACTTTTCCTAAGTAATAAGAGACTTTATTAGTAAGAATAAGAAAGTAAGTAAATACTTTCTTTATAAAGATATACTTTATTCCTATATAAGGGCTATTATAAAGGGGTTTTCCTTATCTTTTCTTACTTTATAAGTATATTTTCTTTTATTTTATAGTAAGTAATCTAAGGTTTCTAATCTAGAGTATAATAATAGCTAATAAAGCTATGCCTTTATATAAGAATATTATATCTTTTTACCTATAGCTTACTTATATCTTATTACTTTTCTTACTAGACTTATTTTAGTAAAATACCTAAATTATATATTAAGTACTTTCTATATTCTTTACTAAAACCTATTAGTTATATTTACTTAGCTAATTCTTTTATTTACTAGGTATTTATTACTTTCTTAGGTTTTTCTATAGTCTTTAACCTCCTTAACTTTATACTTATTATTTTTATTCTTAAGATTTAGTATTAGTATTTCCTTATTTTTACTATTTTTATAGTAATTCTATAGCTTTAATAAGCTAATATAAAATATATTATATAGTTAACTATATTTTTTAGGTAATATAAGTTTATATACTTATTTACTTATAGTATTAAGTACTTAAAATAGTCTAATAAATCTAGGGATTAGCTTTTATTTTATATTCTTAAGCCTAATATTCTTTATAAATAGTAATATTAAGTTACCTCTTTTTAGTATTAGTAGCTAGTAATACTAGTTATAGTACTTTACTTAGGTGTAAGGCGCGAGGCCTACAGGGCAGCCCACAGGGTGTTATGCGAAAGCGACAGGTCTTAAGTGATTATAAGGTGCAATGTTAGCAACGGCTAGCATTGGCGGATCTTTTAGTCTATCAGGATTCCTAGCACACCTTCTAGGTCTCTTATAATTATGCTAGCTATTACAGGTCTTCTAGTTACGCTAGTCCTAGGTTTAAATCCTGTTATAGGTGTACGGGATTGTTTACTAGGCTAGGTAGCTTACGTTAGGCTCATAGGGTAGCTAGGGGATAGGGCTATTATATCCGCCTTAGTAGGCCTTAGGGGTTTGCAATTACTAATTATCTAAGGCCACAGAATCCAGGCCTAATCCCTAACTAGATAGTGGTAGCGCGCTAGCTTAGGATAAGCCCTAGGAAAGAGAAAGGATAGTTATAAGGCGCTATGTATTATAAGGCGCGAGGCTTACAGGGTAGCCCATAGGGTATTATGCGTAAGCGACAGGTCTTAAGTGATTGTAAGGTGCAATGTTAGCAATGGCTAGCATTGGCGGATCTTTTAGTCTATTGGGATTCCTAGCACACCTTCTAAGTCTCTTACATTAGGTTTTAGTAGCTTTTACTTAGTTTTACTTTAGCTATTCTCTAACTTTATATAGCTTTATAATATATATATAGGCTTCTAGTATTTCTCTTTTTTTAATCTTATCTTTAAAAGCTAGGTAAAACTTAGGTAAATAGCCTATAAGGGAGTAGTTAAAGAAGTAACTTATAGTCTTATTTACTATATTATTATAGGTAAATTAGGCTATTAGGAGTAGCTTAGGCTATATTTATTAGTTATTAGCTATAAAGTATTAAAGGTAATACTTAAGTACTTAGTTTATTTTCTTTATTTACCTTTTAGTTTAGAAATAAAATACTATAAAAAGCCTTTACTTTATATATAATAGGTAGTATAAGTCTAACTAAAATTAGCTTATAAAACCTAATCCCTTATTAAATATAATACCCTTTAGTACCTTAAATCTTAGTTTAATTTCCTTATAAAAAAGCTTTACTAGTTTAGCTATATTAATTATTATAGTTATAAGTAAGAAAATAAAGTACTTAGTTAATTAGTTTTTAATTACTAGAATTATATTAGTTTCTTATTTACTTACTTAGGTAATAAGTAATTCCATAATAAAATCTATTAAGATTTTTACTTACAGTTACTATAGTATTAGTAAGGATTTAAGGCTTTTATATAAGTAATACCTTCTAGCTATTACTTACTAGCAGAGTATTGTTTGTAGTGTAGTTAGTGTAGTTTTTAGGAAATATTTGTATTTATAGTGTAGTTTTTTTTAGCTTATAGTTAGTGTAGTGTAGTATAGTTAGTGTAGTTACTAACTACACTAACTATAAAAACTACAAATATAGTGTTAGTAAAAAAAGAGTAGGCCTTTTTATTATATAAGGTTATTATAAGGATTAAAAGAAAGCTAGTTATATAGAAGCTTTTATTATGACCTATTTTACCTAATTAGTTATATAATTTATAAAATTTACCTTTTTTTAAGGATTTTACTATAACTAGGGTTATTTATAATATTATACCTTTTTAATAATACTATTATACTTATTACTTTATTTTACTAATATAACTTAAAGAAAAACCTTCTTATTATTTTATTTACTATTACTATTAATTATTTTATATTTTTATATATTTTTATTATTATTTTAAATAAAAAATACCCTAAACTAATAGAATAAAATTAATTAAGAAATCTAGATAAATAACTAGAAGTTAATAAAATATATAATTAGTACTTAAATATTATTCTTAGTATAATAAGAACTTAAAAAAAGCTTAAACTATTTATTTAAGATTTAAACTAATTAAATATTACTTTTAGCTTTATAATTCTAAAGCTTTAAGAAGTTATATATAGTAACTTTATATATCTTATTACTATAATATATAAAGAAAGAATATAATAAACTAATATTTATAATTAATTAATAAATAATTAATAGTATTATTTTAATTATCTTATATAGCTTAATTAAGCTATAAAAAATAAGTTTAAGTTATTTTTTTTTAAAATAATACTAGGACTTACTTTTATATAATATACTATACTTATTATAAGAGCTTTAATAACTTTAATAACCTTAATTACTATTATTACTATTATTACTTAATTACTATTATTACTTAATTACTATTATTACTTAATTACTATTATTTTACTTTTATTATTATTTTAAAAAAATAAAAATAAAACATTTTTATAATATTAATATTTTTAAAAACCTTAAAATACTAAGTTATTAAAAACTATAGCTTTTACTATAGTAATTTACTTATAATTACTAGTATTTATATTTTATTTATTTATTAGTTATTTATTTTTTATTAAACTTTAACACTAATAATATTATAAGTAATATAAGTAATATAAGTAATATAAGTAATATAAGTAATATAAGTAATATTAGTAATATTAGTAATATAAGCTATTATAAGCTAATATAAGCTATTATAAGCTATTATAAGCTATTATAAGCTATTATAAGCTATTATAAGCTACTTATATTAAGTTTATAAGTAGTTAACTTTATTTAATTACATTAGTTTATAGTTTTTTTTTAAATAAGTAATAATAATAATTTATAGAAATAAAAAATAATTCATAGAAATAGTAAATAATATACTAAGAAGGTTTTTCTTTAAGTTATATTAGTAAAATAAAGTATTAAGTTAAATAGTATTATTAAAAATATATAATATTATAAATTCTATAACTAATTAAATAAAATAGGTAATAATAAAAGCTCTTATATAACTAGCTTTCTTTTAATCCTTATAATACTAATAAATAATAAAAAGTCTAATACTATATTTATAGTATTTGTAATTAATGTAGTTTAGGGAAAAAATTTGTATTATATTATATTATAGTTTTTTTTTCACTTATAATTAGTGTAGTTTGTAATGTAGTGTAGTTTGTAGTGTAGTTACTACACTACACTATAAAAACTACACTACACTACACATTGTAGTGTAATACTCTAACTACACTACACTACATACTACACTACACTACATACTACACTACACTACATACTACACTATACTATATACTACACTACACTATATATTACACTACACTATATACTACACTACACTACATATTACACTACACTATATACTACACTACACTACATACTACACTACACTACATACTACACTATAAGGAGATTTTTTTACTACATATAGTATTTGTAGTATTTTGTAGTATTTGTAGTATTTTCTTATATTTAGTAATATTATAGCTTATAATAGCTTATAATAGCTTATAATAGCTTATAATAGCTTATAATAGCTTATAATAGCTTATAATAGCTTATAATAGCTTATAATAGCTTATAGTATTATATATATATTATATACACTAGTTAGCTCTATGTATGGCTATTCCTAGTACTCCCGCTACTTCGTTAAAGGGGAAAACCCTTAAATAGGAAGAAAAACCCCCTTGCGTCTGTGTTTAGGTTAGCGCTAGTCTTGCTACGGGCCTGCGCCGCTCAGTGAGTAGTCGTCCGTAAGTGTTTGTGTCATGGCTTACACCAAAAGGTTAAGAACAAAGTAATAGCTAAGATTATTGTAGTTACTACTAGATAAATACTAGCTAGGGGCAGGTATATAAAGGTTTTAATCTTTAACCTAGTACTAATAATATATATAGTCTTTAATAAATACCTTACTTTATAAGTATATAGCTATCTTATAGCTAGCTAGCCTTTTTATTATTTATATAGCTTAAAGGTTCTTTAAAGACTTACTTTAATAAATATCCTATCTCTAACCTTTACGCTCCTAATTAGAGTATTGCACTACAATGTGTAGTGTAGTGTAGTATTTGTAGTGTAGTGTAGTTACTACACTACAAATTACACTATACTACAAACTACACTAACTATAAGCGGAAAAAAACTATAACATAATATAATACAAATTTTTTTCCCTAAACTACACTAATTACAAATACTATAAATATAGTATTAGACTTTTTATTAGTTATTAGTATTATAAGGATTAAAAGAACGCTAGTTATATAAAAGCTTTTATTATTACCTATTTTATTTAATTAGTTATAGAATTTATAATATTATATTATTTTAATAATTTTACTATAACTAAGTAAGGTTATATATAATATTATACCTTTTTAATAATACTATTTAACTTAATACTTTATTTTACTAATATAACTTAAAGAAAATTTTTCTTATTATATTATTTATTATTTCTATGAATTATTTTATATTTCTATTAATTATTATTATTACTTATTTAAAAAAAACTATAAACTAAAGTAATTAAATAAAATAAACTACTAATAAACTTAATATAAGTAGCTTATTATAGCCTATTATAGCCTATAATAGCTTATAATAGCTTATATTACTAATATTACTAATATTACTAATATTACTTATATTACTAATATTACTTATATTACTAATATTACTTATATTACTTATATTACTTATATTACTTATATTACTTATAATATTATTAGTGTTAAAGTTTAATAAAAAATAAATAACTAATAAATAAATAAAATATAAATACTAGTAATTATAAGTAAATTACTATAGTAAAAGCTATAGTTTTTAATAACTTAGTATTTTAAGGTTTTTAAAAATATTAATATTATAAAAATGTTTTCTTTTTTATATTTTTTTAAAATAATAATAAAAGTAAAATAATAGTAAAAATAGTAAAAATAGTAATAATAGTAATAATAGTAATAATAGTAATAATAGTAATAATAGTAATTAAGTAATAATAGTAATAATAGTAATTAAGATTATTAGAGTTATTAAAGCTTTTATAATAAGTATAGTATATTATATAAAAGTAAGTCCTAGTATTATTTTAAAAAAAAATAAGTTAAACTTATTTTTTATAGCTTAATTAAGCTATATAGGGTAATTAAAATAATACTATTAATTACTTATTAATAAATTATAAATATTAGTTTATTATATTCTTTCTTTATATATTATAGTAATAAGATATATAAAGTTACTATATATAACTTCTTAAAGCTTTAGAATTATAAAGCTAAAAGTAATATTTAATTAGTTTAAATCTTAAATAAATAGTTTAAGCTTTTTTTAAGTTCTTATTATATAAGGAATAATATTTAAGTACTAAGTATATATTTTATTAACTTCTAGTTATTTATCTAGATTTCTTAATTAATTTTATTCTATTAGTTTAGGGTATTTTTTATTTAAAATAATAATAAAAATATATAAAAATATAAAATAATTAATAGTAATAGTAAATAAAATAATAAGAAGGTTTTTCTTTAAGTTATATTAGTAAAATAAAGTAATAAGTATAATAGTATTATTAAAAAGGTATAATATTATAAATAACCCTAGTTATAGTAAAATCCTTAAAAAAAGGTAAATTTTATAAATTATATAACTAATTAGGTAAAATAGGTAATAATAAAAGCTTCTATATAACTACCTTTCTTTTAATCCTTATAATAACCTTATATAATAAAAAGGCTTAATTTTTTTTTTACTAACACTATATTTATAGTTTTTGTAGTTAGTGTAGTTAGTAACTACACTAACTACACTACACTATAAGAGAAAAAAAACTACACTACACTACACTATAAAAAAAAATACAATATACTAACTACAAGAAAAAAAAAACTACAATACAAATACAAATTTTTCCTAAAAACTACACTAACTACACTACAAACAATACTCTGCTCCTAATATAATACCTCCTTTATATATAATTAACCTTAATTATAAAATAAGTTACTTACTTAAGGTATAGTTATTATAATAAAGCTTTATATAGAAAATAAGATAAAGTACCTTATATTTATATATATAAGTAAATAAAAAGAAATCATAATAATAATATTACTAATTAAAAATAACCCCCTTATTATAGTTAGTAATATCTAAATAGTAGTTTATATATAGTTTTAATATAGTAAAAAAAATATTATTACCTATTATATAGCTAGAAAAAAAATAAATAACCTATATTAATTTTTATAATTAGTTTAAATAAATAAAGTACTTAATACTATAGTTTTAAATAGTTTAACTAAAGGGCTTATATTATAGTTACTATAAGTTTATAGCTATTAGGTATATATATAATTAGTAATACTAATAGTTATTATTATAATTTATAAATTACCTAAATATAGTATATTAGATTACTTAAGGGGTCTAGGGTTAATATAAAAAAGACTAAATTTTCCCCCCTTTTATATACTTCCTTTCTCTTATAATATCCCTTAACCTTATAAGTTACCTTTATTAGCTAAGTAATAGCTTTTTTATTACTATTACTTAGTAATTACTAATCTCTTTTAGTCTCTAATTATTATTATTATTTATCCTTATTTATCTTAGTTTTATACCTTTATTTAGCTTATAAGTTTATACTCTTACTAGTATAATTTCTTTATCTAGTTTATTATAGCTAACTTATAGCTAGTTTACTATATTTAAGTCTTATATTAAAACTTTACCTTTACTATTACTTTAAGAAAATTTATTAATTAAAAAAACTCTTATAAAGTCTTTTATAAAATCTCTTATAAAGTTTTCTTTAAAGTAAACTTTTTTTAAAATCTTATTATAAGTTTATTATATTCTTATAGTATTTTTATTATTAACTTATTATTAGTAAAATATCTTTAAAAAAGATTTTATATATATACTATTATTAGTAAGTAATAATATAAAATATTCTCCTAAAAAATAATACTTATAAAATACTAAAATACCTTATTAATAAAAAGACTTTCTTTATAAAATATAATAAATCTTTTAGTATAACTTCTTTACTTACTTATTACTTCTTTATAGTTAATATTTAATAGGCTATTTAATAAAATATACTTATTACTTTTAAAATAATAAAAACTATATTATAGTATATTTCTTTTAACTAGAATTTACTTACTTATTACTAATATATTACTAGACTTTAGCTTAAATTATATAGCTTTATAGAAATTATATAGCTTTACTTATTAAAGTTACTTTTAAAGGTAACTATTATTATTAAAATAAAGTAAGTATAATTTTATTACTTAAATACTAAATTATTACTAACTTATTACTAGCTTATTATAAAAGTAAAGAAAAAGCTATAAAATACTATTTTAGTTTATAAAAATTCTAATAAGTATAATTATATTTACTATACTTAAATATTTACTAATATTACTTATAAGGTAAAATATAATAAATATATTATAATAGTATTACTAAGTAATATTATAAATCTAAAGATATAGATTAATATTTTAAACTATTTTTACTTTATAGCCTAAAATATCTTAATAATAAGCTTTCTTAATATATATAGCTAATACTTAACTAACTTACTAGTAATTTATATTAAATACTATTAATTTACTTAAATATATTAGTTTTATTAAGCTTCTTAATATACTTTAAGTTTATATATATAAAGAAAGGGATTTTAATTATAAAAATACTTCTAAGGCCTTTTTCTTTATAGTTTCTATAGCTATTACTAATAATAAAGAATTAGTAATCTTAAGGACTAACTTTATTATAAAGGGATAAGTACTTAGTAATTATATAATAGATTATTTAAGTTATTTAAGTAAATTAACTTTATTTTCTAATATCTTTAGTATATTAACTTATAAATTATAATTACCTTATATTAACTTTATTACTTAGCTATTACTTATAGTTATTAGAAATTTCTTTAGTAATAAAATCCCTTTTTAATACTTAAGAATTCTCTAAAGTATTATAGCTTTTTTATTTAACTAGATATTTATAATACTTTTTATTATAATAATATAAACTAATTCTTTTAACTTTAAACTCCTATTTATTATCTTTAATAGTATTTTATAGTAAGGATATATTTTCTATATTTATTAAGTTCTTTTTAAAAGGTTTAAGACTAGTAATATTAAATATATTATATAATTAAGTCTTAGGTAATAATTTTAATTAATATACTAGTTTATAACTTTTAATTACCTTTTTAATTTTATAAAAGCTTAAGTACTTTATAGCTAGCTTCTTACTAAGGTATCTTAGGTTAATATTCTTTATTAATAGTAAAATATAGTTACTAACTTTAAACCTTATTAAAGTTTTTTTCTAGTTATAATATTTTTTATACTAAGTTTATAAGTTACTTAAAAGCTATTTAATTATAGTATACTTCTTTTTTAGTACTAAAACTTTACTTTTAGCTTAATTATTTACTAAAGGGATATTTACTATTACTTACTATAAACCTCTAGGATTATAACCTTATAATACCTTTACTAATATATAGCTATATATTAAGTAATTACTTATATTATATATAAATTATATTATTAATAAGTTATTTACTTAATTAGTTTATTTAGTATAAGTAAAAGCGTTTAAATAATATTCTAAGACTTAGTTTAAATATTTTATTTAGCTATTTATTTAGAGGTAAAAAGTAATACTAAGTAATTACTTAGTTATAAGAAAATAATAAAAAGTTATTTAAAAACCACTAATAAATATAAAACCTTAGTTTATTATAATACTTTCTAGTACTTTATAGTTTTTAAAAATATATTTTAAGAATATAGTTACTAGCTTATTACTAATTAGTTATATTAAAATAAGGATATAAATACTATATTTTATAAAATAGTTAATAATAACTAGAATTATATTATAAGTTTAATTTAAGTCTTTTACTAGTAAAAGTCTAGTAATAAAATCTATTAATAATTCTTAAGAAAGGTAATTAAGCACTAGTAATATAGCTAGCTTACTATATAGTTTATAATACCTTAGTTTTAAAGTTTAATAATTTATATAAGTACTAATATATACCTTTATATCTTTCTTTATTATTAGCTAATAATATTAGTTTATAATTTAATAAAGAGTTTTACTTACTTCTTAGTGCTTAGTAATAGGGTTATTATAAGTTAGTAATAAAATTTCTTTTCTTATACCTAGAGAAATAAAAATAATAATTTTTAAATATTAATAGCTTAAAGAGTCTAATTAACTATATCTAAGATATAGCTATATTATTACTTTTAAGTAACTTTAATTAACTTATAATAAAGTTATTACCTTATTATACTTTATATAATAAGACTTAAATTAGGGGTTTTAATTCTAAGCTTTTTTCTAGAAAGTTAAACTTAAACTTAAAAGAGATTCTTTAAATAAATTAAATTCTAGCTATAATATCTTTATAAGTAATTAGTTTAATAAATACTTTTAGTCTTATAAGAATATAAATAAGTAATATTTTTAAAGAGCACCCTTATTACTTACTAGTAATAACTTATACTAGTTTATTTCTATTAGAAATAGCTAGTTTAATAGGAAAATTAAAATAATTAAGTAATAAATAATATATACACTAGGTGCTAGTAATATTACTATAGCTAGCTTATTACTTATTAGTAAAAGTATAAAAGGTATTAAATTACCTTATTAACATAACTTTTTTAAGATTATTTAGATTATTAAGTTCTTTAGGAATATAGTTAAGTTATAATTTTTTAAAACCCTTGATATTAGTAGTATTATTATAGTATTATTATAACTAACTATTAGTTATACTAAGTAATATTTTTATAAAGCCTATAGCACTAATAATATTACTATAGTATTCCTATTACTTAGTATTTATAAATTTAAATAAAAAGGTAAGAAGTTATATAGTTATTACTTTTTCTTTCCTTACTTTACTTATAAAATCTAGTTTTCTTAAAAGTAAGTTAATAAGATTTAATTTCCTTATATAATATATAATCTTAAAATTAAAAGAATAAAGCTTATTAAGTATAGTTACTTACTTACTAGTAAGCTTAGGCTTTATAGCTAAGTACTTATAGTTTAAGTAGTTTATAATAACTTTAATTATATAAGCTAAATAAGTAAGATAGTGTCTTTATATATAAAAAGCCTCTTAAATAGCTAATAATTTACTATTAGGTATTAAATATTATAATTTAGTATTAGTTATTTTTCTTAATATAAATATAACTAAGTACTAGTAATCTAGTACTAATATTATAAGTATAGCCTTAATTATATATCTAGATATATTTATCTTTACTTTAAGATATATAAGTAAGTTAAAATATACTAAAATTAGCGCTTTCTAAAATCTTTATTAAAGTTCTTTAAATACTACTAACTTATAAGGTTTTAGTTTAAATATTAATAGTTAATTCCCTTTAAGGTAATTTATTAATAAAATAATAACTTTACTATACTATTTAATAAAATAGTAGTAAAATCTAGTAAAACTAAGAAATAACTAAATATTAAAAACACTATATAGTATTAGCTAGGTTATAATTACTTTAACTCTTACTAGGTTTATTATAATACCTTTCTTTAATATCTTAAAGCCTAAAAATTTAACTTTTTAACTAAAAATTAATATTTCTTAAGATTAATAAAAAGGCTTATTTTCTTAAACTTATATAAAACTTATTTAATATACTTTATATACTCTTTAACCTTATTACTATATATTAGTATATTATCTAAGTAAATAATATAAGTCTTATTAATAAGTCCTTTAAGAGTATTATTAATATACTCCTAAAAAGTTACTAGTATATTAACTAGTTTAAATAGTATTATAAGATATTTAAAGTAGCTATATTAATAATAGAATACTATTTTTTACTTATTACCTAAGTAAATATATAGCTAGTAATATAACTATACTTACTAATTAATTAAGAATTTTAGTAATAAGGGGTAAAGGGGCCTTATTCTTAATTATAATCTTATTTAGGCCCTTATAATTTATATAAAGCCTTAATTTCCTTTCTTTCTTTAGAATAAATAAAATTAAGGCTTTAGCTAGGCTAACTAATCTTTTAATTTACTCTTTAAGCTATATACTTATAAGGTACTCTCTAAGAACCTTTAGCTCTCTTTTAGCTAAATTATATATAGGCCTTTAAGGTAGTGTTTTCCTTTCTTTTAATTTAATAGTATAAG
This sequence comes from Epichloe festucae Fl1, assembly GCA_003814445.1. Classification (NCBI taxonomy): domain Eukaryota; kingdom Fungi; phylum Ascomycota; class Sordariomycetes; order Hypocreales; family Clavicipitaceae; genus Epichloe; species Epichloe festucae. The sequence goes on from CP031390.1 coordinate 2,977,966, forward strand.
TATAATCTCTTAGTTTAGAAAGCTTACTTACTAACTCTTTAGAAAAAATATCTATAAACTCCCTATATTTTTCTAGGATTATTAGTATAAGGTATTTAGTGCTTTTATTTTAATTTAATATAGCTTCTTTATTACTTATATTTTCTAGAATTTATATAACTATAATACCTTTACTTTTTTACTATAAATAAGTATACTCTAGGATTTATATAGTTACTTTATTATTTATTTATATATTTATTATTACTAGGTTCTTTAATTAGCCTTTATCTTTTTCTTTTAAATTTTTATTTTCTAAAATACTTAGCTTAATTTTTATTACTTTTAATAATAAAGTAATTATTACTATTTTTTTCTCCCTATATATTTACTACTTATTATAAGTAAAGAAAAGATATTTTATTATTACTAGATATCTCTAATATTTATACTTTTAATATATAATTATAGGTAAATATTCTTTAATTTAGTCTATACTTAAAATTATCCCTTTACTTATATTACTAATAAAGTAACTAACTTAGTAAACTTTTATAAATCCTATACTATTTTTTATTTTTATTATTTTTCAAGATTCCTTAATATAAAATTACTTTTTTACTTATACTCTTTAGTATTCTATTTAATTAAATTATATTTTTCTAATTCTTTTTTAATAATAATTTTAGATAAATTATTAAAGACTATATACTTAGATTAAATAGTGCTTATATAGCTAATTACTAGTTATTTTATTATAAAAGTATTTATATTCTTATTTTATTATCTATAGAGTATTTTATAGTAAGATTATATTCCTAAGTTTATACTAATTAAACTAGTATTATATTAGGAAATATAGCTTTATTATTACTTTTACTATACTTTTTAGTTATATATCTAGTACTTTTATAAGTAAAATAATCTAATACTTAATAAGCTAGTAATATATACCTAGGCTTTTTATATTTATAGTATACTAAAAATAATCTTTTCTCTTAATCTTTACTTTATTACTATACCTTATTTATAAATAATATAAAATAAAAGTATTACCTTTTTCTTTTAAAGTCTTAACTTTTTTTATTACTTTAGCCTAAGCTTATTATAACCTTTACTTTCTTATTTTAATTTTATAGTTAGCTTTAAGTTATTAAAATCTCTTAACTAATTATTTACTTTCTTATAATATTATTTAAGCTATTAAAAAAGATTATAATTCTTAAATATATAAGGATTTCTTTAGGTAACTTAGCTTTTACCTTAGCTTAAGCTTATATAAAGAATTAAAATAATTAGTTATTCTTTTACATAAGATTTAGTAATAATCTTATTATTTCTAAATATCTTATACTTATATTTATTATTCTAGTTTTTTAGCTATTTTAGAAAATTTACCTAGGTAATTAATAAATAATCTATATACTTATCTATAGTAATATAATATATTTATTATTACTTTATATTACTAGCTAGGTAATTACTTATATATATTACCTTAGTTATATTATTCCTAAAGGTATAGTAATTTAATTTAAATAAAATATCTAAGTTTACTAAGAAATTCTATAAGATTTTTTATTTTCTCTAAAGGTAATATAGCTTAGCTTATATAACCTTCTAGTATTATTATAATACTCTTTTCTCTTTAGTTATATTATTTATACCTTTACTTAAATTAGAATTAAGTAATGTTTATTATACCTTATTATTATTCTTAGTTCTAAATAGTAAGGGTTTCTTACTTACTTAATTATCTATAGCTTTATTATTATAAGGTACTAGTGTAATTCTTATAAATCTTTAAAGCATTAGCTATATAATTATCTAGCTAATAGTTTATATTCTTAAAAAGGTTAAGAGAGATTAATTTATTATAGCTTATACTAAAAGGTTAAGAATAAAGTAATAGCTAAGACTATTATAGTTACTACTAGATAAATACTAGCTAGGGGTAAGTATATAAAGGTTTTAATCTTTAACCTAGTACTAATAATATATATAGTCTTTAATAAATACCTTGCTTTATAAGCATATAGCTATCTTATAGCTAGCTAGCCTCTTTATTATTTATATAGCCTAAAGGTTCTCTAAAGACTTGCTTTAATGAATATCTTATCTCTGACCTCTGCGCTCCTAATAGAAGACTAGGAAGGCCTAATATTCTAATTAGGATTAGAGATTATATAATATAGCTAGGTAACTTAATAAGGTATAATTATCTATTTAAAAAGGCCTTTAATATCTATAAAGAGTTATTTATAGATTTTAGGGGAGAGGCTAATAAGCTATTAGTATTATTAGATATAGAAGTATTAGAGGGGGACCTTATTATAATTATTAACTAACTATATTAGACTAAGATTAGGAGAAGAAAACGCCTAAATAGATTAAGGGGCTAGTAATATAAGCTTATAAGTTAAGAGAAGGGGCCTATAGTAATATTTAATGCTCTTTTTTTTTAGTATTTAAACTAGTGGTTAGGGGCGACCACTAAGTGGTAGTGGACGTAACGGGGGGGGCAGGTGCGAGGCACCTAGCCTACCTAGCACAAAAACCCTACTTAATAGATTTTTTAAAGGGGGGGGGGACTTTTTTTTTTAGGCTAAATCTTTTTATTATTAGGAGAACTTAATTCAAGTTAATAAAGTCATCAAACTTTGTTCCTATTCATTCAGTCTTCTATGTTGTAGTCACTTTCATACTTTACAGTAGCAGCGATAAATAAGCGTATCATATGCTTAACATCCCCTATCTTCATATGCATGTCTTTCTTTATCTGGTCCCATTTCCGAAACAGAGGTGTGTCTTCTAGGGCTACGTCCCTCTAATTAATTGCGAACGATAATAAAGACCAGTCCTTCAGGATTGCATGCCATCCAACCATTTTCTCAGCTCCGGGCGTAATACTCATCCTGCATCCTCTTCTTCTTCTCATCCATGCCCTCCTTCGCATCCCCTTCCCCGTCCATGTCCCCGTCCACGTCCCCGTTCCTCTCATCAGCCCAAAACGCCTCCCTCTCCTGAATCAGCTCATCCGCCCACGCCTTCGTCTCCGGCAACGTCATCCTCTTCCTGACGTGCGTAAACTCCTGCAGATCAAGTGTGCCCCGCGCGCGCCTTTCATATTCCATCATCTGCAGCAGCAGCTCCATCTTGTCCACATCATGAACATAATGGCTATCGAGCGTCTTGCTCTCCTCATACTCGTTCCATATATCGCGAATCTCCTTGCCCACAGCCGCGTCGTCCTTGTTCCCAAATAGATTCTTGGTCAGAAAGTCCATGGTGAGGCTCTCGCGTCTGCTCTTCTCGGACTTGACAACTCCATCCACGGGCGTGATGTCACCGACCAGGAGCTCTGCCATGTCGTGTATAAGACACATCTTCATGCATTTGTTTAAATCGAGGCGTGTGGCGAGGGACGGAGGAGCAAACATGGAGATGATGGACATGCGATACATGTGATCGGATATGGATTCGCCTCTACAACGGGCCCGACGATGAAGTAGCATTGGTAAGCACAATTTCATTTCCTCCCTCGGACGTTACAATTGGGCCAGAGAACGGAGGAATCGTAGAAGCAGGAACTGCGGAAGACGTACCTCTCTATACCAAAGCGTCTCCAACCCTCTCGTTTCGTCGTCTTCAATCGCTCAAGCATGTGAAAGAAGCTGAGCGGCGACTGACTGCCTGACTTGGGCACATCCCCATGGATCTTTTCGAGAGCTTTGTCCACCTCCCATTGTCCAGAAACTTTGACCATGGGGGTGAATCCAAGATCTGCACATAATAAATCTCGGAGTCAATGTGTTTTCCGTCTCCCATACTAGGAAAGCAATGTATTCAACGTACTGGCAATATCTGGCTTGCCATTCACGGCTTCCCCGGCTTGCGATGTCATCGCGACAATCGTGGACTCGTATGTATGCGTGTTGCGAGTGTTTCTGTTTTCGCCCTTTTTTTGGTCGTCAAGAAATCTTGTCGTCAGAATCAAGCGCGAGGAGGGGTGACGGGGTCTGTTCTTTGGGCTGTGGCAGGTAGATATTCGAGAAAGCAAGGACTTTCGATCTCTCTAAAATACACCTCTGTGCAAAAGAAACGGGCATGGCAAACAAAAAGTTGCGGGTGGGTGAAGAACGAAGAAGCAAGCGCACCAGACATGTATCGTGGATTCGCCAAACGCCGAACCCGAAACAACAAGCCCGGTTGTTCGAGGGCCCTAGGGCCCCGCTCCGTTGGAGATTTGCCAGTGGAACAGATCATGCGCATCCCTCCTTTTTTGAATGCGCATCCTCCCCTAGTCTTAAAACAGAAGAAGTAACTTTCCACCTTATTCTCCGCTAAATATACTAGCTCTTTTTAGTGGTAAATTTAAGTAGCTCACGGCAGCTCACTACAACGTGTAACGCTTATTACAATGCTTGTTATAACGCTTATAATTTCTTCCATTTTATTTTCACAAGGGCTCATAACGTAACGTAACGTAATGTAACGTAATCACAGCTTTTTTAATAATGTTAATACATTTAAATATCGCACACACTTGCCAGAACCTAGAAGGTGTGCTACAGTGACAGGCCAAAAGTTTGCGACCACCCCCTCCAGTGCGAAAAAGGCTAGTCTAGGTGGGGCTTATAGGGAAAACAGTGTTATTTATGTAGTTGAGCCACTAGACTAAAAGATCCGCCAATGCTAGCTGTCGCTAACACCTTACAGTTAATTACTTAAGACCTGTTGCAACGCACAGTGCCTCACAAAGCTACACTAAAATTTGGTAGTGTTACGTGCTAGAATACGCTTTGTAGGGCTTGATATCGCTATAATCATCTAACTATAGTTATAGCTAACCTATTAGTCTAGTGGGTTAAGCGCTAGATTATAGGCTGTTAAGGTGGAGAATGTATTAGGTAATAGATAATCATAGTTATATGGGGCTGCACTAGCTAGAGAACTTAAAGAATATAAGCATTATTTACCTCACTAACTTTTGGTTAGTTTTTATAGTTATAAGACTAGGACTCTATTGTGTTTGTTAAATGAACTTAGTTTTAAAATAATTAATAACTAAATAATAATCTATTATAGCTAAGAAGCTATTTAAATAATTAAATAACTAATATAATAGGATTAGGAAATTAAGATAAAGTGCTATAAACCTATTAGGATAGCTATAGTTATAATGTTATAAAGATTAACTAATAGAGCTATAGTTACTATTAAGGAATAAAAAGAACCTCTAGCTATAGTTAGGAACCTTTCTATTAGATAAAGTAAAAATACCTTAAGCTATAGTATAAGGCTAGATAGAATATAAAACTATAGGATTATAAAGAAACTTATAATTATTAGGAATAACCTCTATTAGGAATTTAATATTCTAGATAGTACTTAAATAGTAAAGATAGCTATAATTATAATTAAACCCCCTTAGAGAATATTTAATAGTAAGAAAGTTAGGAATAAACTTAGGGAACTATAGAAGTTAAAGACCTAGTTTAGTTATAGTAATAAGCTAGAACCCCTTATTATAAAATAACTTCCTAGATAGTATAATAGAAAATAGATAATATCTATAGATAAATACTATTAGACTAAAGTTATAAACTTATAGTTTAGAAAGCTTATATTAAGCGCACTTAAATAAGGGAACTAGAAGCTAGGAATCCCTATTTATATGCTTAGTAAAGATAGGAATTTAATAATTATATAGTATTAAGCAATAGACACCACTAGATATAACCTTAAACCTTAAGGGAATTTCTAACTATGGATTTTAGACTATAAATTAAAAACCTAGTATAGGAAAATATATTTTTAGACTTAGCTAAATTAAATTATTACTACCTATAACTTTATATATATATAATACTATAGCGCTAGGCTAAGAAAGTGCCTAGTAAATAACTTTAAATATAAGGGTTAAACCTTATAGTTTTTAGGCCTTTCTAAGAGGTACCTAGAGGTTAAAATCCTAGGTTTACGCTTATAATTACGCTATAATATACCACGCTATATATAGACTATAAGCCTTACTTTTTCCCTAATTTTATCTTTACTTTATTACTTATAGGTAACTTTAATTAGTAAATATAGTATAAAATAAAATAATATACTATGCTAAATAGCAAATTTCATAGGGAATACTTACCTAATATTAGGATTTACTTTATGTAAAGGAAAGTAGCTTATAAATAAGGGAAGGATAGAAGGTTTTAGGAAAAGGGAAAAAAGAGATAGATTTTTCTTTTATATTTTTCTAACTTAATTATCTAACTAACTATCTAAATAAATAGCAATAAAATTTAAGTTTATTTCTAGTAAAACGCTATCTTTTTTTACTAAAGAGATTTCCTAGTAGTATTTTATGTATTTACTTATTTTCTTTTTTTCCTAGACTTAGATAACTTCTAATCTAGTTATAAATTTATTCTTTAGGTTTATATTAGACTTAACTTAACTATAGATAAGTTAAAATCCTAGTATAAGATTTTAAAATAACTTTATATAAGAATATCTAGATATTTAGACTTAAGAGAAACTAGAACTAAGTTTAAATATAGAACTAAATAGGGACTTATTAGAATACCTTCTAAGCCTAGAATATTTCCCTCTATATATTCTTCTAGGTAAAGCTATACTTCTAGAATTCTATTCTTTATTAATTAAACTAGCTAAGAAGGTTAATACTAGGAAAACTAGGTAACTTACTATAAAGAATAACCCTTTCTTCTCTATAGCTATTCCTATAGCACCTACTAGTATTACCTTTTTAGGACTTTTAAAAGATAAGCTAGTAATAGAGTATATAAAATATTATTAAATAATAGTAACTATATTAAATATTCTAAAAGATTATATAAATATATTTACTTAATATATCTTTATCTAGGGCCTTAGAGGTAAAGTAAAAATATAGTACTAAGATCTAGATTTTAAAGATTATAATTAGATAAATATAGCTAATAAGTTTTTAAAAAAGTTTAATAAGCTAGACTCTCTCTTTAAAATAGTATTATAAAAGGAGGTAATTAGTTTTACTTATAAAAAAGGTAAGACACTAAAGTCTTATATTTATTAGGTAAAATAAATTATATCTAAGGTAAAATCCAAAATATAATAGATATTATTTACTAGTTTTATTTCTAACCTAGTAAATAAAGATATAGATATATAACTTTAAGAAAGAATATATAATTACTTATTTTCTTTAGAGAAATAGATAAGTAGTATAGTATCTAAGGATTTAACTATATTAGACCTTAAAGTTATTTTATATAACTATTATTTATTTACTTCTAAGAAGATTTCTTAGTTAAGTAAGGAAGCTATTATACTAGTAAACCTATTTTAGTAATAAATAAAGGAATAGGCAAAATATAATAAAGAAAAAGATAAGTAAATATTAGAATTAGTTTAATAACTTAAGGTATTCTAAGCTTAAACTACTAATAATATAAACTAAATAGCTAGATAATATAACTAATAAAAATATAGTTTAAATAACACTTCCTAATCCCCTAGAAAATAAGCTAATATAACTAATTCCTTTAGAAAGGGAGATTTAGACTTTTACTAGTGCTTTAAGTGTAAAGGATAGGGCTATATAGGATATAACTATACTTCTAAGGATAAATATTTAATAGCTAATAAGAATAAATAATAAGAATAGTAGTTTTAGAATAGACTCTAAATAAAGAGAGAGTAATACTAAGAATTAGAAAACTAAATAAAGGCTAACTATATAGGAGATCTTAGGATTAACTAGATCTTACCTCTAGGATTTATTCTAATTCTAAAAGCACTATCTTACTTTATAGTCTTAATAAACTATTACCTCTTAAGTTATATTATAGACTAAGATAAAATTAGTTATATAAGTGCTATAGCTAAAATACCTAAAGATAAAGTAAAAGCCCTTAAACTAGTATAAATAAGGGAATAAAATAAAAGAATTACTAAACCTATAGCTAAACTAGGTATAGTTATAGATAAATAATTTTAGAATTAGATTTAAGAACTTCTAGATTCTAATAATATATAAGAAGGTGGTTTAGAGAAGACTTAATAATAATCTTAACTAATCTAAGAATTAACTAAAATAGAGTTCTAGAGGTTATTACTAGCTTTAAGACTATATTTAGAGAAACCTATAGTACTAGCCTAGGAACTAGTAGTTTTAACCTTACCTTATAAAGTGATAATGTGAGGCCCCACTCATAACACAGGTACACTAGCGCACCTCGCAGACAGGCTACGCCCTAGGGCTAAGTCCACATAATGCTAGTAAGCCACTAGCTATAAGCTAGTAACTTATATATATAACACACTTAGACTTAGTAAGCTTTAGTTAATATACTAAAGCTCTTATACCTCTTACCTAGCTACTATTATTCTTATAATTCTAAAGCTTCTCTTACTAATTACCTAAGAGTAATATAAGGGGGAGAATTACTTAATTTACTAGAGTAATATTAGATAATAACCTAATCTTAATAGATAAGAGTTATACCTAATTAAATAAGGGTAATACTATAGGTAAAAATATATTATATACTAATAAAATTACACTTATAATAAGACTCTTTATCCCTTATAGTAAAGCTATAGTAATACTAAAGTAAATTACTTAGCTAGAAAAACTCTAAAGATTATAAGAATAAGAATAAGAGCTTATTAACCTTATTAAGGGTAATTTAAGGGAAGTATAAGGGAAAAGTAAGTAAAGAGCTAGCCCTTTCTTAAGTAATAGTAACTAAGAGGTTAAAGTTAAGAATATTACTAAGCTTTAATACCTTATAAACTCCTAGAGGTATAAGATATAGATAAATAACCTAAACTATGCCTTTAATAAGGTAAAGAAAAAATACTAATATAATTACTAAAAGATTCTCTTTATACTTAACTATATATATACTAACTATAGGGTAAGATAGGATAGATACCTTAATAAATAATAGGCTAATAGCTAGGATAATCTTAAGGATAACTAGGATAAATTCTAGACTTAAATGCTTATATTACTTAAGGACTTTATAAACTATAATACTTAAATAGCTATATAGCTTAAGAATATAAAGTAATATAAGGGCTAAAGCCTTATTAAATTTAGTATTTTCCTAGATTTACTAGAGATATACCTAGAAAAAGCCCTAGAAAAGTCTTATACTCTTATATTCTTTATAAAATTACTCTTTAAGCTATAAAACTATATTAACTTATATACCTTTATTACTAGGAAAATATAAGAGAAAGTTATATAACTTACTTAGTAATTTTAAGAGGCTATACTAAAGAGTAAGTAAAAGCCTAAGTATTTAGAAAATAAAAGACTATATAAGAATCCCTAATATTATAGAAATAACTTACCCTAAGGTTATAGGCCTTATAAGAATTAAAGGGATAAAGACTAAGAAAAGGGCTTAGCTATATACTTAAATAATAGTAAAGTTAAGGATAAGAGATAATATTATAATTATAATAGCCTAGATTACCTTATAAATAAGTATAATAAGCTAAGGAAAAAGCCCTAAGATAGCTAGGGAAACTTCTTAAGGTAAAAGTAAAGGCCTTTACCTTTACCTTAAGCACTAAGGTACTAATTAAGTATTAATTTTATATATTAATTACTATTTATAGGTATAAAGATATTAAAATAGTAATAAATTTAAATAGCTATGCTAAGCTTAATATTATTAGTATTAAATCTATAAAGAACTATAAGCTTAATTAAGCTAAGGCTATAGTACTTATTCTCTAGGTAACAAGAGCCCTTATAGTCCCTTAATATAGTATTTATAAGGTACTTATTATAATTAAAGACTTAATAGAGAAAGAAAAGAACCTTAAGTTACTATATATAGCTATAAATAAAGACCTAAGAGTAAAAGAAAGCTTTATCTTACTTAAAATATATATACTTACTAAGGAATATATATATTTTTATTTATACTTTGTCGGGCGAAAACAACCACCCGAAAACAACGGAAAAGACGACGATATTGACGATACTGACAATACTAACGAATTCAACGATATCGAAGCCAGAACCTAGATAACGGGATCTAGGTCTGCGATATTTGCGATCCATCGCGAGGATCCAAGCTGCTGAGGTCTCTTTTTAATGTTAGGTCAAATTCATCTTGTTAGGTTATCTTATTAATTGAACAATCTAAGCCAAAGGTAATAAAGGGAGAGTTAATTTTCTATGAAAGGGGAGGGAATCTAGGGATTTTATCTAGCTAGATAGTCACATGACTAGGGATCCGATGTGGCTAGATTGATCCGACGAAGCCGATAGATCCGACGATGCCGAGGTCTAGAGGCCTGTGGTCTTGTGAGAGAGGTCTTGAGAGGTCTTAATCCTAGCCACACAATACTTATAAGAGTAATAGTTTAAGAAAAAGAAAATAGCCTTTTTACTTATAATTTCTTATAAGTTTATAAAGGTAATATATAATAAGGCTATTATATATACTATTATAGGAGTTATAGAAAATAAGTTTATTACCCTTAAAGATAATAAGAAAATAAAAGTATATAAAACTATTAAAGATATCCCTAAGAAACTATATAAGTTTAAAGATATATTTATAGTAAATAAGGTAAGTAATTTACTATTAAGAAAGGAAACTAATTATATAATTAACTTAATACCTAAGGCTATGCCCCTATATAAACTAATTTACTCTCTCTTTTAAAGTAAGTTAAAGAAGCTTTATAAATATATTAATAAAAACCTATAAAAAGGCTAGATAAAACCCTTTAAAAGCCTTATAAGTACACTTATCTTATTTATACTAAAGAAAGATAAAATACTCTAACTATATATAAACTATTAGGGACTTAATAAAGTAATATAGAAAAATTACTATACTCTCCCCCTAATTTTAAAGATCCTAAACTAGTGCTAAGAAGCTTATTACTTCTTAAAGATTAATATTAAGAATACTTACTATTAAATCTATATTAAAAAAAGTAATAAGTAAAAAACTATATTTTATACCTATTATAAACACTATAAATACCTTATAATACCCTTTAGGCTAACTAATATACTAGTTACTTTTTAAAGCTATATTTATAAAGTACTTTATAAGCTAGTAAATACTATTTATATAGTGTATTTAAATAATATCCTTATTTTCTTAAAAATATAAGAGAAGTATACTATATATATTAAGGAAGTCCTAGAATATATAAGGTTAGTAAAGCTATATATAAAACCCTTAAAGTGTTTATTTTACTAAGAATTAGTAAAATTCCTAGGGTTTATTTTATTAGTTAATAGTATTTTAATAAATATATATAAAGTTAATATAATCTAAGACTAGAAAAAGCTTATAAGCTTTAAAGATATACAGTCTTTCCTAGGATTTTATAACTTTTACTAAAGGTTTATTTACTAATACTCTAGGATTATAATACCCTTATATATACTAATAAAAGGTAGTTAAAATAGTATTTAAACTAGAAAGTTTATATTTAAGAAAAGGGAATAACTAGTATTTAACTAGCTAAAAGATACCTTTTAATAAGCACCTTTTCTTTATTATTATAACTTAAGTTAGCTAGTATATATTAAGATAAATACTTTAGTCTTTATAATAGTAAGAATCTTATCTTAATAAAATAATAAGGGCTAATAGTATTCTATAGTATTTTAGTTAAGGAAGTTTATAAATACTAAATATAATTATAATATAGTAAATTAAAAGTTACTTACTATAGTAAAGTTATTTAAATACTAGTAATACTATATTAAAAGTATAGTAACCTTAGTAAAGGTTCTATTAGATTACTATAACTTATAGACTTTTATAAGGTAATAAAAGCTAAATAGAAAATAAGCTAAATAGTATATATTTCTTTACTTCTTTTACTTTATAATTAAGTATAAGCCTAGGAAAAGTAACCTAGTAAATATACTATTAAGATAGTTTAATTATAAAGGTAAACCCCTAATAAATAAGGCACTTTTACTAAAGCTTTAAAAGAAAATAGTAATTACTAAAAAACTAGTAAAAGAAAAAATACTAATATATAAGAGAAAATATAGTAAGATACCTTTAAGAAAGGAAAATACCTTAGTCTTAATATATTAAAGAAAATATAATAAGATACCTTTAAAAAAGAAAAATACCTTAGTTACTATAAAGAGAGCTTTAGAGGCTAAAGTAACCTAGTTAAAAGGCTAGTTAGCTACTATAAATCTAGTAAAAGATTAGCTAAATAAAGGTAATTTCTAGGAAAAGGTAGTATATATCTAAGATATTAGTATAGTATAAGAAATATAGGAGACTATTATACTACTAAATCCTTACTAATCTAGGCTAAATAAACTATTAGTATAATTATTATAAAAAGTATAGGATTAAGATTTAGATTTATAAAGGTAAAATAGTAAGATTAATAATTCCTTAGTAAGAGATAAGAGAAAAGCTAGTTTATAGTTATATAATATAAGGGGTTTTTTAATATACTAAGACTAAGTAATTATTCCCTTAAAGCTTATTTTATAATAAGAGCTTTTATAGCTATACTATAATAATTTACTAGTAAGTTACTTTAGAACTAAATATACTCTTAAGCTATTAAAGTATTACTTCTAGTAGCTAGATATAAGTAAGTTAGTATTTAACTATATTATAAGCTATAGGGTTTACTAGTAAGTAATAGCTAGAAGGTATTACCTATATAAAAGCCTTAAATCCTTACTAATACTATAGTAACTATAGGTAAAAATCTTAATAGATTTTATTATAGGATTACTTATTACCTAAGTAAGTAAATAAGAAACTAATATAATTCTAGTAATTATAAACTAATTTACTAAGTACTTTATTTTCTTACTTATAACTATAATAATTAATATAGCTAAACTAGTAAAGCTTTTCTATAAGGAGATTAAACTAAGGTTTAAGGTACTAGAGAGTATTATATTTAATAGGGAATTAGTCTTTATAAGCTAATTTTAGTTAAACTTATATTACTTATTATATATAAAGTAAAGGCTTTTTATAGTATTTTACCCTTAAACTAATAGGTAAATAAAGAGAATAAACTAAGTACTTAAGTATTACCTTTAATACTTTATAGCTAATAACTAATAAATATAACTTAAGCTACTCCTAATAGCCTAATTTACTTATAATAATATAGTAAATAAAATAATAGGTTACTTTTCTAATTATTACCTTATAGGCTATTCCCTTAAGTTTTACCTAGCTCTTAGAGATAAGATTAAAGAAAAGGAAGTACTAGAAGCTTATATATATATTATAAAGCTATATAAAGTTAAAGAGTAACTAAAGTAAAACTAGGTAAAAGCTACTAAAACCTAAGTAAAGTACTATAACTAGTATTACTAGCTATTAATACTAAGAAAAGGTAACTTAGTATTACTATTTATAAAGAATATTAGGCTTAAGAATATAAAATAAAAGCTAATCCTTAGATTTATTAGACTATTTTAAGTACTTAATACTATAAGGAAATAAGTATATAGACTTATATTACCTAAAAAGTATAGCTAACTATATAATATATTTTATATTAGCTTATTAAAGCTATAGAATTACTATAAAGATAATAAAAATAAGGAAATACTAATACTAAACCTTAAGAATAAAGATAATAAGTATAAAGTTAAAGAGATTAAAAACTATAGAAAAACCTAAGAAAGTAATAAATACCTAGTAAAATAAAAGAATTAGCTAAGTAAATATAACTAATAAGTCCTAGTAAAAGATATAAAAGGTACTTAATATATAATTTAGACTTTTTATTAAAGTAAGTTTAGTAAGAAAAATAATAAAATATAAGTAAGTTATAAGTAAGAAAATATAATATTCTTATAGAAAAAGCCTAGCCTTATTAGCTACTATTATACTTTAATTAATAGTCTAGGAATTATTACTAAAAAATAAAAATAAAAGGCCTTAAAGGTTAGGTAATACTAAGGGAAAACTCTTTATTATAGTATTATTATAGCTTAATATCTTATTACCCTAGATAGTATATTTAGCGTTATTCTTATTAATTTTAATTACTTTCTTTATAGTATAAAAAAGGTAGTAAATTACTATTACCTAAGCTATATAACTTAGGTTAGCTAGCTAAAGCTAAAGAACTATATATATCTCTTAAATAGCTATAGTATTATAATAGTTTTTCTATAGAAAAGTTAGTAAAAACTTACTAAAAGTATAGTAAAAAACTAATAAAACTTATAATACTAAGGGTAAAAGTAATAGAAAATATAGTAACTTAAAGTTATTACTAAGAAATAATATATTACTAGTATATAATAAATATAACCTATATAAAAATATAAGTAAAAACTAAGTAAAGAGATAAGGAATTACTAACCTAGTAGCCCTTAGTAATACTAATTAAACTAAATATAACCTATATAAAAATATAAGTAAAAACTAAGTAAAGAGATAAGGAATTACTAACCTAGTAGCCCTTAGTAATACTAATTAAACTAAATATAATATAATAGGTAATATTAGTATAGTTAAAGCCTATAATAAAGCTAATATAATACTTAGTAAGTTAGTAGTAAGTTATCTTTAAAAATATAAGAATAAGCTTATTAAACTCTTTATTTTTTATAGTATTTAAAAGTAATTAAACTTAAGCTAAAATTATTAATAAATTAGAAAAATTACTCTTTATAGTAAGTATAGCTTATAATAAAAAGTTAGTAATAAAAAGTAAAAAAGTAAGTAATAAAAAGATAAATTATAGTTTTATAAGTATTATCTCTTTTCTTATACTAAATATAATACTTAAAGGCATAGGCCTTAGCTAAGTTAAATAATAAAGCCTAAGGAAAAAGATACTTAATCTTAGGTATCTTAAGCTTAATAAGTAAGTATTTCTTAAACTTAGTATATCTTATATATAAATAGTATATATAAGAGTATTTCTTTAAGTAAATAATTACTATTTTAATAGTAAAATAGTAGTAACTAATAAGGGAAAAGTAATAGTATATAAAGGTTATAATATTTTATAAAGAATAAACTATAGTTATATAAGGATAAAATAGGTAATATAATAAAGAGTTATAGGTATATTTATAGTTAAGTACTATATATTATTTATTATTATTTTAATATAACTATTACTTAGTAAATAGCTATAGAATAGCTAGTAAAAGCTATTTAGGAGCTGTGAGAACAATGATAGCTAGGCAAGAGGTATAGGGGCTCTAGTATATTAACTAAAGCTTACTAGGTCTAAGTGTGTTATACGTGCGAGTTGCTAGCTTATAGCTAGTGGCTTACTAGCATCACGTGGACTTAGCCCTAGGGCGTGGCCTGTCTATAAGGTACGCTAGTGTACTTATATTATAAGTAAGGCCTTATAATTACCCCCTTACTTATAGCTAGGCTCCTAAATAGCTTTTACTAGCTATTCTATAGCTATTTACTAAGTAATAGCTATATTAAAATAATAATAAATAATATATAGCGCTTAACTATAAATACACCTATAACTCTCTATTACTTTACTTATTTTATCCTTATATAACTATAGTTTATTCTTTATAAAACATTATAACCTTTATATACTATTACTTTTCCCTTATTAGTTATTACTATTTTACTATTAAAATAATAACTATTTACTTAAAGAAATACTCTTATATATACTATTTATATATAGAATATACTAAGTTTAAGAAATACTTACTTATTAAGCCTAAGATACTTAAGATTAAGTGTCTTTTCCCTTAGGCTTTATTATTTAACTTAGCTAAGGCCTATGCCTTTAAGTACTATATTTAATATAAGAAAAAAGGTAATATTTATAAGACTATAATTTATTCCCTTATTACTTATTTTTTTACTTTTTATTACTAACTTTTTATTATAAGCTATACTTACTATAAAGGGTAATTTTTCTAATTTATTAATAATTTTAGTTTAAGTTTAATTACTTTTAAATACTATAGAAAATAAAGAGTTTAATAAGCTTATCCCTATATTTTTAAAGGTAACTTATTACTAACTTACTAAGTATTATATTAGCCTTATTATAGGCTTTAACTATACTAATATTACTTATTTTATTATATTTAGTTTAACTAGTATTACTAAGGGCTACTAAGTTAATAATTTCTTATCTCTTTACTTAGTCTTTACTTATATTTTTATATAAGCTATATTTATTATATACTAGTAATATATTATTTCTTAGTAATAACTTTAAGTTACTATATTTTCTATTACTTTTACCCTTAGTATTATAAGTTTTATTAGTTTTTTACTATACTTTTAGTAAGTTTTTACTAACTTTTCTATAGGAAAACTATTATAAAGCTATAGCTATTTAAGAGGTATATATAGTTCTTTAGCTTTAGCTAGCTAACCTAGGCTATATAGCTTAGGTAATAGTAATTTACTACTTTTTTTATACTATAAAGAAAGTAATTAATATAAATAAAAATAGCGTAAAATATACTATCTAGGGTAATAAGGTATTAAGCTATAATAGCACTATAATAAAGAGTTTTCCCCTAGTATTACCTAACCTTTAAGGCCCTTTTTTTTATTTTTTAGTAATAATTCTTAAACTATTAATTAGAGTATAATAGTAGCTAATAAGGCTAGGCCTTTTCTATAAGAATATTATATTTTCTTACTTATAACTTACTTATATCTTATTACTTTTTTTACTAGACTTACTTTTATAAAAAGTCTAAATTATATATTAAGCACTTTTTATATCTTTTACTAGGACTTATTAGTTATATTTACTTAGCTAACTCTTTTATTTTACTAGGTATTTATTACTTTCTTAGTTTTTTTTATAGTTTTTAATTTCCTTAACTTTATACTTATTATCCTTATTCTTTAAGTTTAGTATTAGTATTTCCTTATCTCTAGTATTTTTATAGTAATTCTATAGCTTTAATAAGCTAATATAAAATATATTATATAGGTAACTATATTTTTTAGGTAATATAAGTCTATATACTTATTTTCCTATAGTATTAAGTACTTAAAATAGTCTAATAAATCTAGGGATTAGCTTTTATTTTATATTCTTAAGCCTAATATTCTTTACTAATAGTAATACTAGGTTATCTCTTTTTAGTATTAATAGCTAGTAATACTAGTTATAGTACTTTACTTAAGTCTTAGTAACTTTTACCTAGTTTTACTTTAGTTACTCTCTAACTTTATATAGCTTTATAATATATATATAAGCTTTTAGTACTTTCCCTTTTTTAGTCTTATCTCTAAGAGCTAAGTAAAACTTAGGTAAATAGCTTATAAGGGAGTAATTAAGGGAGTAGCCTATAGTTTTATTTACTATATTATTATAGGTAAATTAGGCTATTAGAAGTAGCTTAAGCTATATTTATTAGTTCTTAGCTATAAAGTATTAAAGGTAATACTTAAGTACTTAGTTTATTCTCTTTATTTACCTATTAGTTTAGAGGTAAAAAGCTATAGAAAGCCTTTACTTTATATATAATAAGTAATATAAGTTTAACTAGAATTAGCTTATAAAAACTAATCCCTTATTAAATATAATACCCTTTAATGCCTTAAATTATAGTTTAATCTCCCTATAGAAAAGCTTTACTAGTTTTACTATATTAATTATAGTAATTATAAGTAAGAAAATAAAGTACTTAGTAAATTAATTTATAATTACTAGGATTATATTAGTTTCTTATTTACTTACTTAGGTAATAGGTAATTTTATAATAAAATCTATTAAGATTTTTACTTATAGTTACTATAGTATTAGTAAGGATTTAAGGCTTTTATATAGGTAATACCTTCTAGCTATTACTTACTAGTAAACCCTATAGCTTATAATATAGTTAAATACTAACTTACTTATACTTAGCTACTAAAAGTAATACTTTAATAGCTTAAGAGTGTATTTAGTCCTAAAGTAACTTACTAGTAAATTATTATAGTATAACTATAAAAGCTTTTATTATAAAATAAGCTCCTAGGGAATAACTACCTAGTCTTAGTATATTAGAAAACCCCTTATACTATATAACTATAAACTAGCTTTTCCCTTACCTTTTACTAGGGAATTATTAATCTTACTATTTTACCTTTATAAATCTAAATCTTAATCCTATACCTTTTATAGTAATTACACTAATAGTTTATTTAGCCTAGATTAGTAAGGATTTAGTAATATAATAGTCTCCTATATCTCTTATCCTATACTAATATCTTAGATATATATTACTTTCTCCTAAAAATTACCCTTATTTAGCTAATCTTTTACTAGATTTATAGTAACTAATTAGCCTTTTAACTAGGCTACTTTAGCCTCTAAAGCTTTCTCTATAGTAACTAAGGTATTTTCCTTCTCTAAAGGTATTTTACTAAGCCTCTTTACTAAGACTAAGGTATTTTCCTCCCTTAAAGGTATTTTACTATATTTTCTTTAATATATTAAGACTAGGGTATTTTCCTTCTCTAAAGGTATTTTACTATATTTTCTCTTATATATTAGTATCTTTTCTTTTACTAGTTCTTTAGTAACTACTATTTTCTTTTAAAGTTCTAGTAAAAGTGCTTTATTTATTAGGGGTTTACCTTTATAATTAGACTATCTTAATAGTATATTTACTAGGTTACTTTTCCTAGGTTTATACCTAATTATAAAGTAAAAGGGGTAAAGGAATATATACTATCTAGCTTACCTTTTATTTAGCTTTTATTACTTTATAAAAGTCTATAAGTTATAGTAATCTAATAGAACCTTTACTAGGGTTACTATACCTTTAATATAGTATTACTAGTATTTAAATAACTTTACTATAGTAAGTAGCTTTTAATTTACTATACTATAATTATATTTAGTATTTATAAACTTTCTTAACTAAAATACTATAGAATACTATTAGCCCTTATTATTTTATTAAGATAAGATTCTTACTATTATAAAGACTAAAGTATTTATCTTAATATACACTAGCTAACTTAGGTTATAATAATAAAGGAAAGGTACTTATTAAAAGGTATTCTTTAGCTAGTTAAATACTAGCTATTCTCTTTTCTTAAATATAAACTTCCTAGTTTAAATACTATTTTAACTACCTTTTATTAATATATATAAGGGTATTATAATCCTAGAGTATTAGTAAATAAACCTTTAGTAAAAGTTATAAAATCCTAGGAAGGACTATATATCTTTAAAGCTTATAAGCTCCTTTTAGTCCTAGATTATATTAACTCTATATATATCTATTAAAATACTATTAACTAATAAAATAAACCCTAGGAATTTTACTAATTTCTAGTAAAATAAACACTTTAAGGGTTTTATATATAGCTTTACTAACCTTATATATTCTAGGACTTCCTTAATATATATAGTATACTTCTCTTATATTTTTAAGAAAATAAGGATATTATTTAAATACACTATATAAATAGTATTTACTAGCTTATATAGTACTTTATAAATATAGCTTTAAAAAGTAACTAGAGTATAAGTTAGCTTAAAGGGTATTATAAGATATTTATAGTGTTTATAATAAGTATAAAATATAGTCTTTTACTTATTACTCTCTTTAATATAGATTTAATAGTAAGTATCCTTAATATTAATCTTTAAGAAGTAATAGGCTCCTTAGTACTAGTTTAAAATCTTTAAAATTAGGGGGAGAGTATAGTAATTCTTCTATATTACTTTATTAAGTCCTTAATAATCTATATATAGTTAAAGTATTTTATCCTTCTTTAGTATAAATAGGATAAGTATACCTATAAGACTCTTAGAGGGTCTTATCTAGCCTTTCTATAGGTTTTTATTAATATATTTATAAAGCTCCTTTAGCTTACTTTAAAAGAGAGGGTAAATTAGCCTATATAGAGGTATAGCCCTAGGTATTAGGTTAATTATATAATTAGTCTCCTTTCTTAATAATAGACTACTTACCTTATTTACTATAAATATATCTTTAAACTTATATAATTCCTTAGGAATATCTTTAATAGTTCTATATACTTTTACCTTCTCCTTATCTCTAAGGGTAATAAACTTATCTTTTATAACTCCTATAATAGTATATATAATAGTCTTATTATATATTACCTTTATAAACTTATAAGGAGTTATAAGTAAAAAGGCTATTTTCTTTTTCTTAAACTATTACTCTTATAAGTATAAATAAAGATATATATATTCTTTAGTAAGTATATATATTCTAATTAAGATAAGACTTCCCCTTACTTTTAAATCTTTATCTATAGCTATATATAGTAGCTTAAGGTACTTCCTTTTCTTTCTTAAGTCTTTAATTATAATAAGTACCTTATAAATACTATATTAAGGGACTATAAAGGCCCTTATTACTTAGAGAATAAGTACTATAGCCTTAGCCTTATTAAGCTTATAATCCTTTATAAAATTAATACTAATAAGGTTAAGCTTAGTATAGCTATTTAAATTTACTGCTATTTTAATATCTTTATACTTATAAATAGTAGCTAGTATATAAAATTAATGCCTAATTAGTACCTTAGTATTTAAGGTAAAGGTAAGGGCCTTTACTTTTACCTTAGGAAGTTTCCCTAGCTATCTTAGGGCTCTTTTCTTAGCTTACTATACTTATTTATAAGGTAATCTAGGCTATTCTAGTTATAATATTATCTTTTATCCCTAACTTTACTATTATTTAAGTAAGTAACTAGGCCCCTTTCCTAGTCCTTATTTCTATAGTCCCTATAAGGCCTATAACCCTAGGGTAAGTTATTTCTATAATATTAGGGATTCTTATATAAGCCTTTATCTTTTAAATACTTAGGCTTTTACTTACTCTTTAGTATAGCCTCCTAAAATTACTAGGTAAGTTATATAACCTCCTCTTATGTTTTCTTAGTAATAGAGGTATATAGGTTAATATAGTCCTATAGCTTAAGGAGTAATTTTATAAAGAATATAAGGGTATAGGACTTTTCTAAGGCTTTTTCTAGGTATATCTCTAGTAAATCTAGGAAAATACTAAATTTAATAAGGCTCTAGCCCTTATATTACTTTATATTCTTAAGCTATATAGCTATTTAAGCATTATAATTTATAAAGTCCCTTAGTAATATAAGTATCTAGGTTTAGAATGTATTTTAGTTATTCTTAAGATTATCCTAGCTATTAGCCTATTATTTATTAAGGTATTTATCTTATCTTACCCTATAGTTAGTATATATATAGTTAAGTATAAAGAGAATCTTTTAGTAATTATATTAGTATTTCTTCTTTACCTTATTAAAGGCATAGTTTAGGTTATTTATCTATATCTTATACCTCTATAGGTTTATAAGGTATTAAAGCTTAGTAATATTCTTAACTCTAATTTCTTAGCTACTATTACTTAATAAGGTACTAGCTCTTTACTAGGTTTTCCCTTATGCTTTTCCTAAACTATACCTAATAAGGTTAATAAGCTTTTATTCTTACTCTTATAGTTTTTAGAGTTTTTCTAACTAAGTAATTTACTTTAGTATTACTATAGCTTTAGTATAAGGGGTAAGAGGTCTTATTATAAGCATAGTTTTAGTAGTATATAGTGTATTTATACCTATAGTATTACCCTTATTTAATTAGGTATAACTCTTATCTATTAGGGTTAGGTTATTATCTAATATTACTCTAGTAAATTAAGTGATTCTCCCCCTTATATTACTCTTAGGTAGCTAGTAAGAGAAGCTTTAAAATTATAAGAATAATAATAGCTAGGTAAGAGATATAGGGGCTCTAGTATATTAACTAAAGCTTACTAGGTCTAAGTATATTATATATATAAGTTACTAGCTTATAGCTAGTGACTTGCTAGCGTTACGTGAACTTAGCCCTAGGGCGTGGCCTATCTGCGAGGTACGCTAGTGTACCTGTGTTATGAGTGGGGCCTCACAGGAGCCTAGCTATAAGTAAGGGGGTAATTATAAGGCCTTACTTATAATATAGGTATACTAGCGTACCTTGTAAATAGGCCACGCCCTAGGGCTAAGTTTACGTAACGCTAGCGAGCTACTAGCTATAAGCTAGTGACTCGCATGC